>CM054058.1:489057444-489657444 GCA_028641055.1 Alopecurus myosuroides
TTGATGAAATCTTGGTACATCTCTATTGAAATAGGTACTTGGGTACCTAAAAATGATTTTTGCAAAAAATAAAGAGAAAACTACGAGGCACCTGTAGTTCAAATTTGGCCCGGTTTCAGCGGAATCGGCTGAAATTTGTCTTTTTCAAAAGAGTTGTATTTTGAGATATTGTGAGGTAGTAAGTTTGTTATTTGTAGATCAAATATGACATAATATATTTAGAATTTTACTTTGTACATTTTTGCAACATATTTTGTGTATGTGCTTCACAAAAAAACTCAGTTTTGACACTCCGGAGATGGAAAATAGTATTTTTACTCAACGAAAAATAAAAGTTTCTTCGTGAACATTGTTAGTTGTACCAATATGTATCTTTGTGTGGAATATGGTCACATTTAAACAAACTATGCCACGGATGTGGCCAAAACATCCGTCATTTCGCCCGAAAGCCATAAATCTTCGTACGAGATAGCTCATTTCTGTGAACACATTTTCCACCAAATTGTCGTATTCAAAGTTTATTATTTTTGGTGGATACTAGGACATATATAACAACACCACGCGAAGATCTTGCATCGTTTCGATTTTTTCTGAATTTTCTGGAATTTTTAAAGCCGGTTTCGGAAAACGGTCAAAACGGGAGACATGACCGTTAGTACCTAGAGGTTGAATCTTGATGAACTCTTGGTGTATCTATGTTGGAATAGGTACTTGTCTACCTAAAAATGATTTTTGCAAAAAATCATGAGCAAACTACGAGGCACCTATAGTTCAAATTTTGCCCGGTTTCAGCGGAATCGGCACAAATTTGTCTTTTTCAAAAGAGGTGTATGAAAAGCTATTAAGTGGTAGTAAATTTGTTATTTGTAGATAAAATATGACATAATATATTTAGAATTTTACTTTGTAAAATTTTGTAACATAATTTTGGTAGGTGCTTCACAAAAAAACCCTTTTTGACACTCCGAAAATAGAAAATGATGTTTTTATTCAATACAAAATAAAAGTTTCTTATATTACTCCGAGGTTGTGTGCAAATTTCTTATATTTTTGTGGTAATTTTAATTGAAATTTAAATATGTCATGTGATATTTTATTTTCCTACTTATTCACTATTTTTATAATTACTTTTATTATTACCAAATTTTTTGGCTCCCACTTTCCCTCCAGGAGACACGAAAATTTCGGTTTAAGTCATTGCCCCGCGCCCAAACCCGCACAAACCCGGCGCCCCCAAACCCTAGCATCAATTCCCCCCCTCCTTTCTCTCTCTGCCCCGCCGCCAAACCCTAACTCGCCCAAACCCGCCGCCCCACCTTCTCTGCCTCCCTCTTCCCCGAGCCACCGCCCTCTTCCCCCGCTCCTCTCTCCCCAACTAATCCCGATCCAGATTCCCCAGCACTCCTAGCGCCGCCGCCGGATACCCTCCCACCAGGCCCCCGAGCGCAGTGACCACCTCCTCTGCCTTCAACAGACCGCCGATGGCGCCTCCCTCCAACCGGCCGATGACCCCGAGGTGCTCCTGCGACGACTTCGAGGGGTCTGGTCGACCAAATCCACGGGGTCGCCGGATCTCTTCCCTTCTTCCCCACTCCCGATGTCTCCGGGTTTCTGCCTCTCACCTTATGTATCTCTCTGTCTTTGTCTCTCTCTCTGCAGATCCGCCACGGCGGCGACCATGGAGGACGAGCTTCCTCGCGCCAGATGCGGCCTTCTCCGACCCTCATTACGCCAGATGCGGACTTCCCCGACCTACATGTCGCCGTATCCGGCCTCCCTCGACCTCCCTGCATCCGGATCCGGCTGCACCCGACCTTGCTTCCCTCGCGAGGATCCTAAACGGGAGGCCAGGGGTCAACGCCACCGGCTACCATAGCATCAACGACACCGACTACCTCGCGAGGGCTCTTCAACAGCTAGACCTTCAAGGGCGTCCAGGTAACAACCCACCCCTCCTCCTCCATCTTCATGAGCTTGCAGATGTGTACTGTGGCAGAAATCCCAAGCCATTATTTTTGCGTGTGACCTGCTGTTGTAGATTCTTTTCTTTAGAGTCGGATTATCCCTGTCTTACCCATTATTTTTGGACCACAGATCTTATACATGATTCAATTTGATTCCTCTGATTTCCATATGTAAGTTATAAGTCTTACAATGGATGTGCTGCAATTCATGTCTTGTTAATCTGTTGATCTACACCTCTAATTTGGTGTCTTGATCCTGCTTTGCTTGCAATTTGATAGCTGAGTTGGTACTTTATTTAACACCATTAACTCATGTAAAACTTCCCTACACTACTTCAGATAGGCATATTCAGTGGAGTTAAAACTGATGAGTGTAGTTGAACTTCTGCTAGTCTATGTCTCTGTTACAAACCATAAGACCAACCCCAACAGTAAGAGCTATTTTTTTTGGAATGGTCTATAAACTTAAGATTTTGAAAGAAATGACTAAGTTGTGTGCTGTCCCACTGGTTCTACATATGTTTGCTGTTTCTGTTGTGCCCATAACACAAATTTGTTTTGCTTTGGATGTAACTAGTTGGCTAGGGCTTCCTGTGGGATGGGAATGCTTGGCATAATTGTGTTTATATATGTGGATGGTTGCTTCTGCATCATGAATGTTCCTGCAAATAAAAATATCCCTTTATATGTTAGGCATATATGCATTATTAGATGCCATTATTGGCTGGAGTGTTGGTGGCATAGTATGATATGTTAATTCTTCATATTGCTGTTAACTTGATACACTTCATTTATTGCAAGAAAGTTATGACTACTGCTAACACAGAGAGTCTGAATGCATGCTCCTAAATACCTTTCTGTCTAAATAATCTTTTACTACTGCTAACCTACTGCTAAAACAGAGATTATGTATGCACTGCTACCTGACGTATGAACTCTACATGACATGAAATAGTTATTTTCAGTGTTCTTAATTTGTTTTCACTGTCCTTTGATATATGCTTGGACTGGGAAGTTGTGGATTAATGATGGTGATTTTGTTCTACTTGGATGCATTGGTACTCTTCATTGAGCGCACGGACGCAACATCGGCAGAAGATCATGCCGTGCACATCATGAAGCACACCGCAGGCTTCATGCACTGCAATTGTTACCTCATTGGATAATTCCTACGAGGATGAAGAGGAAGTGGAATCTTCGTTCACCGAGTAAGTGTCCCGTCTGCTCCTTGGAACCTACAACACTAGCTTCCTTGTACTTATGCATGTCATAGCTTCTGATAATTTTGATTGCTGATGTTCAGCTTCAGTTATGTATTAGGAAGAGTGTCTTGCTGTAGTGGTATAAACATTTGTCTGATTTAGGTTGCTCCCTCCCTATCATTAGCAAAGTATGTATTGACACGTGTGACTAATTTGAGTTATGAGACGTTGGATTATCTCAACTGACTACATGTCATGAGTTTATTTAGCCAATGTGGTCTACTACTGTTGCTTATATTGGAACTATGACATGGTTGTACATCATAATGGTTCCGTCCAATGGGATAATTGGTACAGCTTAAGTTTATTCTGTCTAGGTGGATCGTTACTCTGTATCCAAATGAGCAATGGCTATTAGCAAATGTGTTGATCATTGTACCTTGAAACAGATTTGTTTGTTTCAGCATGTGACGAAGTTCTGTTTCCGTTTTGCAGACCAAGGCTGGAGAGGCTGCCAAGAAGAAATGAGAATTTTCTGTCTTTCCATCTGTGCGCTATCAAGCTTTGCTTTGTTTAGGATGGTATCCTGGTGTCTGTGTTGCTGAATGCTTAATTATAACTAGAAAAGACTCGTGTCACCACCTGCTATTTTGTGAGGCAATTGTATCTGTTCCGAGTCGAGTTATGAACATATTTGGCTGATATTTGTATCTGAATGTATGTTGTATTTGTTCTGTATCTGAGTATTCTCATTTTTTTAAGAAGTTACTTGATGAGAGGGACCAGCAACCTGCAATATCCGAACAAAATATCTGTCGTAAAACCCAAAATTCTTGAAATAAAAAGGAACAAATCGAAATAAGTCCCAGGTCCAAAATTTGAGCGTATTGCCTAGGCCGAGAATTGAAAAAAAAAGTTAAATGGCCAAAGCCCATAAATGTGAACCAACCGCAAAAGGCTAAGGCCCAAAGACCCTAAAAATTCTACGGCCTAAAAGGAAAATGGACCATAAAGACCGCTGACAAGAAAAGAAAAATGTCAGATTTATTGGGCTAGGCCCATGAAGATCAACGAAATGGACCGGGCTGATTTTGATACACGACGTTTTTAAATCGTCATGATTTTGCCACGTAGGACTAGCCACGTCGGAGCTGATGTGTCCTGCCCAGACTGCTCACGACGATATTGGATCGTCATAGATTCATGACGTTTCTAAATCGTCGTGGATATCCATGACGTTTCCAAAAAAAACGTCGTTGTGGTTAATTACTGACGCTCGGTTTTCAACGATTTGTTTTTCGTCATAAGATCGTCATGGATGAAATATGATGACGATTTGGTGACGAAAACAGAGCGTCAAGTATCAGCATATTTCTTGTAGTGGTGGGACAATTCTTCACCATAGTTTTCATTCTTTCCCAAGCTTTAACAACGTGTTCATTATCAAATTGTTTAAAATTCATTATGTCACTTCTCAGGGATATAATCTTAGCAGGGGGATAATATTTTCCAATGAAATCATGTTTAAACTTATTCCATGAATCAATATTATTTCTAGGCAAAGATAGCAACTATTCTTTAGCTCTTCCTCTCAAAGAGAAAGGAAATAACTTCAGTTTAATAATATCTCCATCCACATCTTTATATTTCTACATCTCACATAGTTCTCAGCCACAAGTGAGACAATTCTCGCGTACATAGTACACGTAAACTTAGTCTAGGGCAGCTCCATCCAACTATGCCACTAAGATCATAAAATACTCAAGGAGGCAATAACATGATCATCAACGCCCACATAAACATATGTGTTCTACCCGTACAAAACATCTACGCATAGATCCGGCTCTGATACCACTGAAGGGTTCGTTGCATAGAAAACAAAAAAACTCCTACGCGATAGACACCCGAAAGGCCAAGATCTAATCTAGGAGATGAAAGCAACGGGAAAAGAGAGAGTCTTAAGAAGAACATAACCTCGAAGACACAAAGCATTACGAGATCAAATCTCGTTGTTGGCATAGTCGTACTCACATCGATCCCGAGAGCGAGAAGATGTGCACCGCAATCCGTCGGTGCCTCCGTGATCGGTCACACCTATGGTTGATGACGACCTCCATTCCCTCGATCCAGCGGGGCAGCGGAAGTACAGGATCCCTCGTAAACCAGCAGCACGACGGCGTGGTGTGGTGGAGAAAACTTCGTTTAGGGCTTCGCCAAGCGCATGAACATGAGGTGGATCGGCGGGAGGATGGAGATGGAGATGACACCAAGTGTGTGAGGGAGAGGGATCTCATGCCCTCTATTTATAGGCGGGGAGGCAGCCACGAAATTTTTGTGCCTCCACCTCTCCCCTCATCATGTGGGCGGAGTCTCCACTCAACCCACTCATTCTCTCATCAATTCCCACCCAAAATTCCAAGGGTTTTCTTTAATAAATAAATAAAACAATTTTATTTCTTTATTTGAATATTTGTTAATCCTATTAACAAACATTAACACTTACTCCCTTGAACTATTTGTTAATCAAACATTAACATATACCACCTTGAACTATTTCAATATTCCCCGAAACAATTCCGATGACTATTTCAATATTCCCCGAAACAATTTCGGTGTTGTCCAAACTTTTCTCCGATATTCCATATCCTCTCAAATGCGTCATCGAACCTTAAGTGTGTCACCCTACGGTTCGTGAATAACATAGACATGATCGAGACTCCTCTCCGATCAATAATCAACAGCGGGATTTGGAGATCCGTGATGACTCCTATGTATTCAACGATAACTCTCGTGATCGTGTGAACCATCAACGTCGTGACTATTCCCTTTGTCTCGCGATATTTTACTTGTCCGAGATCCGATCATCGGTATCACCCATACCTTGTTTTGATCTTGTTACCGACACGTAATCTTTTCTCGTTTCCGTGATATGACATCCTTGTGATCATATCACGTGCTTGCAAGCGGTGTCGATGTGATATCACCGAGAGGGCCCAGAGTATATCTCTCCGTCATTTTGGATGGAAAAATCTTACTCTTGATCCATGAGCCTCAACTAATACTTTCCGAATACCTAACGGCACCTTTATAGTCACCCTGTTACGGTGTGACGTTTGATGACATCAAAGCACCCTTCCGGTATCAGCGATTGACATGATCTCATGGTCTAAGGAATAAGTTACTTCGTACGCAATATATAACAATATAAACTAAATGACGTGGTCGTATTGTTATCTTGATATTGGGTATGTGTTCATCACATCATTCTTCTAATGACATGACCTCGTTATTAACAACATCCAATGTTCATGATCAGGAAACCTTGATCATCTATTAATCAACGAGCTAGTTACAAGATAGGCTTTACTAGGAACCATTGTTTGTTTATTAAACACACATGTATCAACGTTTCCGGTTAATACAATTCTAGCATGAGAAATAAACATTTATCATATAAACAAGGAATAAGATAATAACCACTTTATTATTTCCTCTCGGGCATATTCCCTTCAGGAAAATGGACCGGGGTTCATAGGTTCACTTGTGGTGTCTCTCCATAAAAGATAGCATGTTGGATGAATAAATTACAGCTAGGCAATTGACAAATAAAGATTGCACCGTAGTGCACATCCATGACATGATGACTACTATGATATTTAGTGTGGGCATTACAACAATCTACATAGACCGTAATCCAACTGCATCTATGACTAATAATCCACCCTCAGGTTATCATCTGAACCCCTTAGGTATAAAGTTGCAAGCAACAGATAATTGCATTAAACAATGTGTGTAATGTAAGTAATGATTGTGCACACGGGCACTCACACCGCTGTTTTCTCCCTAGTGGCAACATCACATCCTCCCCCGTCACGTTTCTGTCACTCGAGCACAGGCGAAAAGGAGGCATGAACCCACTACCGAGGATAACTCCCTCTTGGAGTCACTAGCAACTACGTGGCCAGAGCAACCACTAGCAACGGAAAGCATGCAAGATCACAAATAACATATGCAGTAAAAGACTATAATCAACTTGGCATAAGTTCAATATTCATCGGATCCCGGCAAACACATCACATAGAGTTACATAAGAACAATCTCGATCATGTTAGGCAGCTCACGAGGTCTAAACATTGAGGCATAGGAGGAGAAGACAACCATCTAGCTACTGCTATGGACCTACAAGGATGAACTACTCACGCATCACTCCGGAGGTGGGCATGGTGATGAAGAGGCCTCCGGCGATGATCTCCTCTTCGGCAGGGTGCCGGGAGACAGCTTCAGAACCCCCCTGATCTAGGGTTGATGATGATGGCAACTGTGGAACTTTTCGGGAGTATTTGATCAGGTGTCTAGGGTTTTCCATCCAGGGGGAATAAATAGGCGAAAGGGAAAGGCGGTGGAGCCCTGGGGGGAACACACCACCCCCTGGCGCGGCCAAGGGGGCGCGCCACCCCATGGTGTGGTCCTCCTGGTGCCCCTCTTCGACTCCTCTTCGGTCTTCTGGATGCTTCCGGGGAAAATAGGACTTCCGGGCTTCAAATTTTCCAATTCCGAGAATATTTCTACAACAACTTTTCTGAAACTAAAAACAACAGAAAACAAGGAACTGGCTCTATGGCATATTGTCAATAGGTTAGTCCGGAAAATCGTAAAAATGACATAAAGAAGGGAGAAAACATGTAGCAATCGGCATAATATTATCATGGAGCATCAGAAATTATAGATATGTTGGAGACGTATCAGCGGTACCACAAGTTCAAAAACTAAATGATCATGGAGGCTATTGGTGACTGGTTCATAGTCATAAACATGGTGTGAGCATGCGCCAAGTCAACCAAATAAAACATTCAAAGGAGAATACCACAAATTTATGCTTCAATATGACAATAAGAACTCATGATTCTTTCAATGACACTTTAAACACTCTCGGCTATTTTAGACTAATCATGCTAATGAATAACCACAAGGATTTAGAACTAAAATAACATCTAGCATGATATGAAAAATTCTAGCCACAACCTGTACAAGCTTCTACTTGCACCAGTAAAAATTCTACTTCAAGCAGCAGTTTCTTTTCCCAGCAAGCACCATACAAGACATGCTTCAACAAAAATTCTCTACATGCTACAGCAATAGAACATGAGAGTAAACACATAACACTACTAAAACTAACAACTATGAATAAGATATGCAATGAAAACAAGAGCTAAACGCAGTACTAGCAAAAGGTGAACACTGACAGAACAATAAGAATGAAAACTAGAGTGTTCTAAGCAATGAAAAAGGAGCGTGTCTCTCTCCCACACAAGTATGATAGGTCCAATGATATTATTTCAGCAAGTAAAACAAAGAAAACAAAGGAAAACCCAAGAAAACAAAAGAAAAACAAATGGACGCTCCAAGAAAACTTCATATGATGTGACCGAATAAAAATATAGTTTCACTAGAAGTGAACTGATAATTGGTTGATGAAGAAGGGGATGCCTTGGGAATCCCCAAGATTAGATGCTTGAGTTTTCTAAAAATATTGTTGGATGAACTATGGGGGCATCCCCAAGATTTGACCTTGCACTCTTCCTAAACACATATATCACCTCTTCTCTTGACCCTTGAAAAGTTCCTTCACACCACACTCAAACAGTAATTCGCATTAGAGGGTTAGTGCAACAATTAAAAATCCATTGGTTCTGTATGGAACAGGTGATATTGATACATTTAAACATTAGCTACAGCCGCTGATGTTTTCGGAATCAAATAAATCTACTTGACATCGTAAAAAAGCAAATGCAAGAAAAATGGCAGAATCTGTCAAAACCAGAACAATATGTAAATACGAAATTTTTGAGGCACTTACGTTTCTCATATCTAAAAACTTACAGAACAAAAAAGTTGCGGAATTAGCTGAGGGATAAGAACAAAAAAATTCAGGTAATTCTGATTTTTCTGTGAATTATACGATTTTTTACGGTGAACAGCAGAAATCTGTTTCCTGTGCAGAAATCTAAAAACAAACTCCATCTCTCGTCAGAATCCTTACTTGGCAATACTAAAACATGAACAGAAAGATACAAAAGAGTTGCTACAGAAGTGCTTTTCTTTAACGCCTTTTAGGTAGGTATGATAATTTGAGAAGATGCTCACATGAGAAATATGAATTGAAGCAAAAGAGAGCATCAAGAAGAAAATGTAAAACAAATTTAAGTCTAGCCCACTTCCTATGAAAAAGAATCTTGTAGAAAAACAAGTCAATAAAACAAAAAGTGGCTAGCATATGAAGACAAAATAAGTGCAACTTCAGAAATTTCAACATAAAGAGGGGAAACTTGATATTGTTGAGATGAATAAAACTATGTTTCCCTCTCTCATAGTACTTTAAGTAGCATCATGAATGAAATTAACAATATAACTATCACATAAAACATTCTTATCATGAGCCACATGCATAAAAGAATTAAAGCTCTCCACATAAGCATAGTCATTCTTATTAATAGCAGTGGGAGCAAATTCAACAAAATAGCTATCATTATTATTCTCATCACCATAATCATCAAATATAGGAGGCATATTGTAATCATAATTACTTTTCTCCTCAATAGTAGGTGGACTGAAAATAACATAATCATCATATATTGGAGGCAAAGTATCATCAAAGAAAATTTCCTCCTCCAAACTTGGGGGACTAAAAATATCATATTCATCAAAACCAGCTTCCCCAAGCTTAGACTTTTCCATAGCATTAGCAATAATGGTGTTCGAAGAATTAACACTAATAACATTGCTACTAGCATGCAAATAAAGCTCCATATGTTTTTTAATTTTCTCTCCGAACACTTCATGTCCTAATTCAAGATAAATATTATAAAGCTATCTCATATTTTTGTTTTTTTTCCATTAATCCTAACTAGTGAAAATAAAAAAAAGAAACAAAAAGATATAATTGCAGAATCTAAAGGAAATAACTTCGAGCACTCACACCCGAGGATGTGAGTACCTTTTACCTTACCTCCCCGGCCACGGCGCGAGAAAAGAGCTTGATGTCTATGCACGCTTCTATTCTTGTAGACAATGTTGGGCCTCCAAGTGCAGAGGTTTGTAGAACAACAACAAGTTTCCCTTAAGTGGTTTACCCAAGGTTTATCGAACTCAGGGAGGAAGAGGTCAAAAGTATCCCTCTGAAGCAACCGTGCAATTACGATACAAGAAGTCTCTTGTGTCCCCAACACACCTAATACAATTGTCAGTTGTATAGGTGCACTAGTTCGGCGAAGAGAGAGTAAAATACAAGTAATATAGATGGTTATAAGTGATAATAGCAATCTGAAATAAAAATGGCAGCAAAAAAACATGTAGCAGAACTGAGTGTAAACGGTGTTTCAATGCTTAGAAACAAGGCCTAGGGATCCTACTTTCACTAGTGAACACTCTCAAAAATAATAAAATAATTGAATACATAAATATCTCTCTTCACTATGCTACTCTGAACCACTCTTCGGTTGAATAACAAACACCAATTCATCGTGTAGGTCTTCAAAAGGCACTCCTAAAAGTCGCATTCCCATGTCTAATTAACCCACGTTGTCACTATGAGCGCCCTAGAAGGTACTAGACAAACACCACAATTATATAGGGTCATCCAACACAAGATATAAATATCATGCTAAACCACACGGTGCACACACTGTCACCTTTACACCATGATCAAAGTGTCTACGGAGATCTCATAACAAAACCACTTGAGTAGCATAACAGATGAAGAGTAACATCTACTTGATCAACTAGATTACAAAGCTCATGATCACATAAAGATCTCACCATGGGGGAGAGATGAATCACATAGCTACCGGTAGAGCCCTCAGCCCCGGGGGAGAACTACTCCCTCCTCATCATAGGAGAGAACAACAACGATGAAGATGCCGGTGGAGTCGATGGAGATGGCTCCGGGGGCACTTCCCCGTCCCGACAGGGTGCCGAAACAGAGATTTCTGTCCCCCGAAACTTGTCGGCGGCGGCGGTGGAGCTACGGATGTTTTTGGTGGAAAAGACCGATTGATTTAGGGTTGATGCATCGGGGAGCATATATAGGCGAAAGGGCGATGCCATGGGTGGCCAGGGGGCCCACACCACCCCTTGGCGCGGCCAGAGGGGGAACTGCGCCCCCTATGTTGTGGTGGCTCTCGGGCAACCCCTCCGAATCTCTTCGGGACTCCTTAGACCCTCCGGGACTTCTAAGACTTCTGGCTTTTGAATTGTCCAATTCCGAGAATATTTCTAGAACAACTTTTCTGAAACTAAAAACATCAAAAAACAGGGAACTGGCTTTGTGGCATCTTGTCAATAGGTTAGTCCGAAAAATCGATAAAAATGACATAAAGTGTATAGCAAACATGTGGGAAACAATAAGAAAATAACATGGAACATCAGAAATTAGGGATACGTTTACGACGTGTCAGACTACTCTAGACATTGCCGAGACACCACTCCGACCATTGACCAATAGCGGGATCTGGACATCCGTAATGGCCCCTGTGCATCCATCGATCTTTGCGTCACTTGAACCTTAAACGTCAAGTACCCATGCCCCTTGCTTTAGTGATACTTTGTTTGTCCGAGACTTGATCGTCCGGTATCTTATACCCCGTTCAGTCTCGTTACCGACATAACAATTTTACTCGTTCACGTTGAAGGGAATATGCCCGAGAGGCAATAATAAAATGGTTATTATCTTATTCCTTGTTTATGATGAATGTTTATTTCTCATGCTAGAATTGTATTAACCGGAAACGTTGATACATGTGTGCTTAATAAACAAACAATGGTTCCTAGTAAAGCCTCTTTTTTAACTAGCTCGTTGATTAATAGATGATCAAGGTTTCCTGATCATGAACATTGGAGTTATTAATAACGGGGTCATGTCATTAGAAGAATGATGTGATGAACATATACCCAAAGATAATATAGCAATGCGATCAAGTCATTTAGTTTACATTGTTATATCAAACATACGAAGTAACTTATTCCTTAGACCATGAGATCATGTCAATCACTGATACCGGAAGAGTGCTTTGATGGCATCAAACGTCACACCGTAACAGGGTGACTATAAAGGTGTCGTTAAGTATTCGGAAAGTATTAGTTGAGGATCATGGATCAAGAGTGGGATTTGTCCATCCAAATGACGGAGAGATATACTCTGGGCCCTCTCGGTGATATCACATCGAAACCGCTTGCAAGCACGTGATATGATCACAAAGGATGTTATATCACGGGAACGAGAAAAGAGTACTTGTCGGTAACGAGATTGAACAAGGTATGGTTGATACCAATGATCGAATCTCGGACAAGTAAAATATCGCGAGACAAAGGGAATAGTTCACGGCGTTGTTGGTTCACACGATCACGAGAGTCATCGTTGAATATATAGGAGTCATCACGGATCTCCAGATCCCGCTGTTGATTATTGATCGGAGAGGAGTCTCGATCATGTCTATCTTATTCGCGAACCGTAGGGTGACACACTTAAGGTTCGATGACGCATTTGAGAGGATACGGAATATCGGAGAAAAGTTTGGATAGCACCGAAATTGTTTCGGGGAATATTGAAATAGTCACCGAAATTGTTTCGAGTAATTTTGAAATAGTTCAAGGGGATTCTTATCAAATGGTTGTTAATAGATTTAACAACTAACTCAAGGGGTTATATGTTAATGTTTGTTAATGGAATTAACAAATATTAAAATAAAGAAATAAAATTGTTTTATTTATTTATTAAAGAAAACCCTTGGGATTTTGAGTGGGAATTCATGGAAGAATGAGTGGGTTGAGTGGAGACTCCACTCACATGATGAGGGAGAGGTGGAGGCAGCCAAAAATTCGTGGCTGCCATCCCCTCCTATAAAAGGAGGGGTGAGAGCTCCCTCTCCCCCTACACACACTTGTGTCATCTCTTCCTCCCTCCTGCCGCTGCTCCACCACTTGTTCGTGCGCTTGGCGAAGCCCTGAGCAATGTTTTTCTCCACCACACCACGCCGTCGTGCTGCTGGAGTTCCGAGGGATCCTCTACTTCCGCGCCCCGCTGGAACGAGGGAACGGAGGTCGTCATCAACCGTACGTGTGACCGATCACGGATGCACCGCCGGATTGCGGTGCCATCTTCTCGCTATCGGGATCGGTGTGAGTACGACTACGCCAACAACGAGATTTGATCTCGTACCACTTTGAGTCTTCGAGGGTATGTGTTCTCCTTAACCCTCTTGTTGCCCGTTGCAATTCGTCTCCTAGATTAGATCTTGGCCTTTCGGGTGTCTCTCGTGTAGGAAAATTTTTGTTTTCTATGCTACGTTCCCCTTCAGTGGTATCAGAGCCGGATCTATGCGTAGATGTTTTGTACGGGTAGAACACATAGGTGTATGTGGGCGTTGATGATCATGTTATTACCTCCTTGACTATTTTATGATCTTAGTGGCATAGTGGGATGAAGCGGCCCGGACTAACCTTACATGTCCACGTACATGAGACTTGTTCCACAACTGACATGCAACTTGTATTGCATAAGTGGCTTGCGGGTGTCTGTTTCTCCTACTATAGTTAAGATCTAATCTACGAAGGGTTGTTAAAAATGTGTTTATCAACGTTGTGGTTGATGTTCGTAGGTATGAACGGTTCTATCCTCGAAATCCCTAAGCCACGTAAAATATGCAAAAATAAATTAGAAGCGTCTAACTAGTTTTTGCTGGGCATGTGAATTGATATGGTCAATATTACAAATTTGATTATGAGATGATCTATTTTGTAAATTATTGATATACCGGAAGGTATCCATATGGTTGTCTTCTTATTGATGGACAATCAAGTTTGGGGTACCGTGGTACTTGGTACCACGCCGGTGGAATGATTGAGATCATACCATAATGCACATGATGGAGATCAAGTGCAAGAAGGACCATATCATATCACGTTATCCTTTCATGTGATGTTTGTGATGTTAATCCTTTTTATGCATCTTGTGTTGCTTAGATAACGATGTTAGCATTATAAGATGATCCCTCTCACTTAATATCAAGATAATAATGTGTTCTTCCTTAAGTATGCACCGTTAAGAAAGTTCGTCGTTTCGAGACACCACGTGATGATCGGGTGTGATAGACTCAACGTTCGCATACAACGGGTGTTTTCAAGCCTAGCATGTACAGACATGGCCTTGAAACACACGCAATACTACGGTTCTACTTGGCGAGCCTAGCATGTACAGACATGGCCTCGGAACACGTAACCGAAAGGTAAAGCATGAGTCATATGGATGATATGATGAACATGTCAATGTTCGCCTTTGAAGCTACATCATCTCACGTGATGATCGGTTTTGGTGTAGTGAATTTGGTTCGTGTAATCACTAAAGACGACTAAGAGGGATGTTGTTTTTGAGTGGGAGTTCATGGCTTAATTTGAATTAACTTGAACTTATTTATCATGAACAACAAATCAAAGTGAATTTGCACAACTTGTAGTAGTCATTGGCATCCTCATAACTACCTTACACTTAGATTGTTAATTGAGATATAACTGTTATGATCTGGTAAATACCATTTAAGATTGGTACCGTATTAGTGAAATTTAAAATTGAGTCCTATTGTAGATTTTTGGTATTTCCTACCTAGCTCCATGTGATTAATGATTAATTGATCTAGAGAGCAAATAATTCCTACTTAGAATCCAGAGTCATGGTTGCTTCCGTATTACTTTATCTTCAAAAGAATGTTTTGTTGATCAAGGTGATTTAGGAACTAAAAAGAGTTGTTTTCAGAAACAATCAAGTGAAAGATATATTGATATCTATAAACTTATTTGTGGCAACATGACTGAATATAATTTAGCGTGACAATGTTTGCTTATATTATCTGAATATATGCAATGATTGAATACGCTAGGCGTTTGAATATTCCAAGAAATTGGGCGCTAAAAATTATCCTCTAAATTCCTTCCTTCGAGCTATAGTAGCTTAATCATAAAATTGTTATGATGGGATGGATTAGAAGTATGGGTAAAGTAGTTTACCTTACTTGGAAAATGCTAAGAGTGGAATCTAGAAGAATGCTATTAATATGGTGATATTAGTAGAACAATCAAACTCAAAGTATGACTCAATGGGTGATAGTATATGACTAACACGCCAAAGAAAATGAGCTAGTAAGACTAGCATTGTTTGATGTTGAATGATTCTTCTATAAAGGAAAGGGAATATTGAAAATGGAATTACAAATAGATATATGGCAGAAAAGAAGATAACTGGAAAAGTCCAGCTCAGGAGTATATACTTGATATACAAGATATAGATGTATTACTAGTTAACAAAGTATTTTTGGTATTTTGATACCACATTGGTTGGTATGAGTTGTCATACAAAGCAACGCAATGAAAGAAATACAAGGGCCTAAAAGGAACTAGTAATAGATGTGGAATCGATTATGACAAGAACAAAAAAAAAGTGTTATTGTGTTCATTGTCGTATCGAACCAACCAGTCGAGATTTATTTGAAGAACTTAATAATTTGTTATTTTGTTCTAGTCTTTTGTGAGAACAAATGAGATTGTTCAAACTATGATCATATTCCATAATTGATGGATATGTTAATATAAATCATGTTGGTAAAGTAAACATCTATAAGACTAAATGCTAAACGTTGCAAGACGTTGAAGAGTTTCACTTAAATTGTGACACCACCATTTTAGTTCATATCGGAAAGGAAAACATGAAGGAACTCCATATTGATGGACTTCCGGAGTCATTTTATTGACGCTTGTGAGACCTCTTCCAAAAGATGACTAGAATTCCGTTCTTAGGCCAAAGTAGAATGGACGACTAATTTAGTGGAGATTATACATATTGATGTATATAGTCCATTATGTGTAGTCATGTATGGTGGATTAATTTTTCCTTCATAAAATTCTGTCGATGATTTAAGTAGATATGTGAGTATATCTATTTAAAGGGAACAGAGTTTGACATTTTGAATTGGTTCAAAAGGTTGTTAATATGAAGTTAAAATCAATGTAACAAGATAATCAAGTATTTATGATTGGATCATAAAGGATAAAGTTTGAGTTACAAGTTTAGCAAAACATCTGAGAAGTTGCAAAATTGTTCTACAACTTATACTTCTCGAATACCCCACATTAGATTGGAGTATTCAAAAGACAAAATCAAACCCTGTTTGACATGGTAAGATTAATAAAATTGCCATTATATTTTTGTAGTTTATACATTAAGGACAACCGCTTTTACACTGAAAAGAGCACCATCATGATCCATTGAAATTGACAACATATAAGATATGGTTTGGGTAATGACCTGAATTGTCATTTTTCTTAAGTTCTGGTATGCATAGCATGTGTAAAATGTTTACAACCAAAATAGGATAAATATATGTTTATAAGGTTATCCCAAATAAAACATTGGGTATTTATCCTATCACCGAACCAAAAGACAAATGTTGTTTGTCAGAAAGGGTTGATTTCTCGAGAAAGTAGTTCTTGCGAAACAAGTGAGTGGGAGCACGGTACAAACTCAACAAGATTACAGAATCTCCGTTATCATGTCAAGAGTAGCGCAGCACTGGAAGTTGGTCCGGGGTTTACTATTTTGACTAAGTAGAAGACACTACAAATGTTGTAGATACTTCAAATGAGTTTGCGAACTGTACCAGAAAAGTCCAAAAACTTTGTACTTTGAACAACTTGTGGTTTAAGTATAAAGTGTTGTTTTGACAACAAAAGGACCTGAACCTTATAAAGGAAGCAAATGATGGGCCCTGGCTTCGTAAAATTGACTATGAGTCATTATATCCGCCATAGTATCCTTGTATGAATATCAAGTATGTGACTTGGTAGTCCTTTCGATAGGCATGATGCCTAACGATAGCAAAAGGGTCTATATAGCGACAAAGACATGGATTTTACATCCTTTGAAAGTTGTACTTATCGAAAAGTTGTTTTCGACGAAGTTCAAAGAGTTCACTACTACAAGATTTTGATCTTCCGTAGTGATGCTTAGTCTTTGCAGATAGCTCTAGCAAAGTTACATATTATGATATGGTAGTTGAATAACAAAACCAACTCTCCTCTCAAGGAAGTTTTATCAAGGATGTGTACTTGACACAGTCTGAGAGTTTTGTAAAATTCAAAAAGGTTGCTAGAAAGGTATGCACACTTCAATGGTTGAAGTGAGCATAACGAAGTTGAAATCTTTACCTTAATGAAGTTATCAAAAGAGTTTGATTCCATCATGAACGATAAAGATGCTTGTTACAAGAAATTAAGTGGGAGCGCTATGACATATTTCCAATACTTTATGTAGATGACATATGGTTGATTGGAAAATATGTATTTTAAATTAACACTATTAAGATTTCATATTGATGAAAGGCTTAGAAGATATTGGGCATCGATATCTATAAAAGATGGATTGAAGCGCCTGATATGACTGAAGCCAAATTACATAGATGAAATATTGAAGTAAGTCAATATAAAATTGATAAGAAGGAGTTCTTGTCACATGGAAAATAATTGAGCAAGATTCATGTGTTTTGACACATGATGAGCATCATTGAAATTGAGATTTCTAAGTCATGTTTCCATGCTATGTACACAACCAGATGAGTCCTATGCTATAAAATGTTATAGTAGGATAATTCATATGATGATTAGACAACAGTGGGAGAGATCCTTGTGTCATTTTAGAAATGCTAAGGATATGTTTTCCTATATAGTAATGACAAAATAATAGTTGTAATATGTTACACTAATAGTCTTGTCATTTATTCAAGTAATTTTATCTCAATTAAAATATGTGATGAAGGGTAGCACAATAGGATGGAAGAAAGTTCCATGCTGGATTTGAAAGAGTTTCAAAATTAAAATATTGTGACAGATACTACAACAAAGGCTAAAGTATATCGTTGTGTTGACAACTAATTATAAGCGTATTTTGTGTCAAGGAGTTCTTTATTGAACTTGGTGAATTTCCAAGAATGCTGAAACTATGAAGCTACATTTTCACAATGTTAGTAACATCAGTTTAAGCTGAGGAATTAAGGTATCACCGGAACTTGGTGAGTTTCCAAGAATGCTAACACTATGAAGCTACATTTTCACAATGTTAGTGACATCAGTTTAAGCTGAGGAATTAAGTTTTCACGAATTGACTATATATATACAAAGCCATCTCATTAGAGAATGAGTGATGCGTGTAGACGCAAAGAACATGCAAATACAATAGGACCTGAACAGTTCAGATCTTTTTGATGATGTTTACCGCATGCGAAGCATGGTAATAACACTGGTACGCCATATGTGTTAAAGTGCTTACAGACTAGATTATTGACTCTAGTGCAAGTGGGAGACTGAAGGGAATATGCCCGAGAGGCAATAATAAAATGGTTATTATCTTATTCCTTGTTTATGATGAATGTTTATTTCTCATGCTAGAATTGTATTAACCGGAAACGTTGATACATGTGTGCTTAATAAACAAACAATGGTTCCTAGTAAAGCCTCTTTTTTAACTAGCTCGTTGATTAATAGATGATCAAGGTTTCCTGATCATGAACATTGGATGTTATTAATAACGGGGTCATGTCATTAGAAGAATGATGTGATGAACATATACCCAAAGATAATATAGCAATGCGATCAAGTCATTTAGTTTACATTGTTATATCAAACATACGAAGTAACTTATTCCTTAGACCATGAGATCATGTCAATCACTGATACCGGAAGAGTGCTTTGATGGCATCAAACGTCACACCGTAACAGGGTGACTATAAAGGTGTCGTTAAGTATTCGGAAAGTATTAGTTGAGGATCATGGATCAAGAGTGGGATTTGTCCATCCAAATGACGGAGAGATATACTCTGGGCCCTCTCGGTGATATCACATCGAAACCGCTTGCAAGCACGTGATATGATCACAAAGGATGTTATATCACGGGAACGAGAAAAGAGTACTTGTCGGTAACGAGATTGAACAAGGTATGGTTGATACCAATGATCGAATCTCGGACAAGTAAAATATCGCGAGACAAAGGGAATAGTTCACGGCGTTGTTGGTTCACACGATCACGAGAGTCATCGTTGAATATATAGGAGTCATCACGGATCTCCAGATCCCGCTGTTGATTATTGATCGGAGAGGAGTCTCGATCATGTCTATCTTATTCGCGAACCGTAGGGTGACACACTTAAGGTTCGATGACGCATTTGAGAGGATACGGAATATCGGAGAAAAGTTTGGATAGCACCGAAATTGTTTCGGGGAATATTGAAATAGTCACCGAAATTGTTTCGAGTAATTTTGAAATAGTTCAAGGGGATTCTTATCAAATGGTTGTTAATAGATTTAACAACTAACTCAAGGGGTTATATGTTAATGTTTGTTAATGGAATTAACAAATATTAAAATAAAGAAATAAAATTGTTTTATTTATTTATTAAAGAAAACCCTTGGGATTTTGAGTGGGAATTCATGGAAGAATGAGTGGGTTGAGTGGAGACTCCACTCACATGATGAGGGAGAGGTGGAGGCAGCCAAAAATTCGTGGCTGCCATCCCCTCCTATAAAAGGAGGGGTGAGAGCTCCCTCTCCCCCTACACACACTTGTGTCATCTCTTCCTCCCTCCTGCCGCTGCTCCACCACTTGTTCGTGCGCTTGGCGAAGCCCTGAGCAATGTTTTTCTCCACCACACCACGCCGTCGTGCTGCTGGAGTTCCGAGGGATCCTCTACTTCCGCGCCCCGCTGGAACGAGGGAACGGAGGTCGTCATCAACCGTACGTGTGACCGATCACGGATGCACCGCCGGATTGCGGTGCCATCTTCTCGCTATCGGGATCGGTGTGAGTACGACTACGCCAACAACGAGATTTGATCTCGTACCACTTTGAGTCTTCGAGGGTATGTGTTCTCCTTAACCCTCTTGTTGCCCGTTGCAATTCGTCTCCTAGATTAGATCTTGGCCTTTCGGGTGTCTCTCGTGTAGGAAAATTTTTGTTTTCTACGCTACGTTCCCCTTCACACGTGTCATTACATCTCCGTGACCTAGTCACATGCTTGCAAGCTAATTGATGCAACTCCACTAAGTGGGCCCAGAAGTATCTATCCGTCATTGGGATTGACCAGTCCCGCTCTTGATGGTACGTCTCAACATATCCCTTTCATTACCAAAGAGACAACTTTATAATCACCCTGTTAGGTGTGACGTTTGATCCAATCAAAGTAACTTCCAGGATAGCAATTAAATACCATATCAGGATCAAAGTCTATGGTACTATGTTTTCGTTATCATAATGTTGAACTTAATGACTCGACCTCGTTATGATAAAACACAATGGGTGTGAGTCCATCATGTCATTCACCAATGACATGACTCCGTTGTCAATGGTACAAATACCCATGATCAGGAAACCTTGATCATATGTTGCCTAACGGACTAGTATAACTAGAGGCTAATGTTTCCGCTTAATACAGTTATAGCATGGTATAAAACATTATGAACATAAGAGTTATGATAATAAATACCCTGTGCTATTTGCCTCTAGGGCATAGCTCCTTCAGGTTGATCGAGTCTTGTCACCAAACCAATTTTATATGAAATAAAACTTTGCACTTCACTAAAACAATTATGTTGCCTCAATTTTGATATACATAGTCCCAATCATAATAGTTTCATATTGTTTTTGTGGCAGTGGAATGGGACAATAGAATTATTCAATCTTGATGGTCACAATATTTCAAGTGAGTTTAGACCATATTTCTTATCAGTCTTCTTTAGAAAATAAATAGTATGCTCTTTATCATTGACATTGAAAGTGACCTTCCCTTTATTACAACCAATAACAGCCCCTGCAGTGTTAAGAAAAGGTCTTCCAAGAATAATAGACATATTTTCATCCTCGGACATTTCCAACACAACAAACTCAGTTAATCTTAAACAACTAGCAACCTAGATAAGGATATCCTCACAAATGCTAATAGAAATAGCAGTGGATTTATCAACCATTTGCAAAGATATATCAGTAGGAAACAATTTATCCAAAATGAGTCTCTTATAAAGAGAGAGAGGCATAACACTAACTCCAGCACCAATATCACATAAAGCAGTTCTCACATAATTATTTTTTATAGACCAAGGAAAGGTAGGAATACGTGGGTCTCCAAGCTTCTTAGGAATTTTACCATTGAAGGAATAATTAGTAGTGGAAATTTCCTCATTAGTAATTTTCCTCTTATTAGTAACAATATCTTTCATATACTTTGAATAAGAAGGCAATTTAATAGCAACAATCAAAGGAATTTGCAAGAAGAGAGGTTTCATCCACTCAAAAAATTATTATAATGTTCTTCTTGTTTACCTTTGATAGATTTACTAGGAAAAGGCATAGGTTTTTGTATCCAAGGTTCTGTTTCTTTACCATGCTTCCTAGCATACCTTCTTTATCATAATCTTTGTTCTTAGGAGGGTTTTCAGGTTCTACTTCACTTTCTTCTTTATTGGAAGCATCATTTTTATCATTATCATGTTCAAGTTCATTACTACTTCCAGTTTCAGCATCTCAAATAGATATACTATTAGGATCTTTATGAGGTTCTTTATTAGCATCATTACTAATATCATTAGTCTCACTAACTCTTTTATGTTTCTTCTTCTTTTCCTTTTTAGGATAACTAACAACATTTTCATCTAGCATTTGAGAGTCTGTTCCAGACTTTTTGGGTGTCCCTCGGGTTAAAGAGGATCCTCAGTGAAAACACCACCTCTAGTTTTAACACTACAAGCTTGTTCTTTAATTTGACCAGACATTTCCGCAAATAAATCTTTTTGCACTTCAGTAAGTTGCTCTAATTGAGTCTGAATCATTTCAAAGTGTTTAACAAGACCTTTAACATCATTAACATTTCATCCTAGAGTATCATGCGAATTTTTGATACAAAGAGAATTCTCATTCAATTGATTTTGCACTTGTGTATTCAAATGAGTTTGTTTAACATTGAAATCATCAAATTCATCTAACCATTGTTTAGGAGGTTTATCATAAGGAATATCACTAGCATTAAATTTGTAAAGAGAATGTACCTCTACCATAGGAGGGTGAGTGGTAGGCTCACATAGAGTTTCAATTGGAGGTAGATTCTTCACATCTCTAGATTTAATACCCCTCTCTTTAATAGATTTCTTAGCTTCTTGCATGTCTTCGGCATTAAGGAAAATAACTCCTCTTTTCTTGGATTTAGGCAATGGTGTAGGTTCAGGAATATCCCAAACATCATGGTTCTTGGCTATATTACCCAATAACTCTTCAGCTTCAACTACAGTTCCTTTCCTGAAAATACAACCAACACAACTATCCAGGTATGTCCTAGACCCAGTGGTTAGCCCATTATAAAATATATCAGTAAGCTCATTCTTAGGTACACTATGATCAGGCCTACCCTTGAGGGTATCAAAAAAACTCCCCCAAGCTTTAGGAAGTTTCTCATCCTCCAATTGCTTGAAGTTAAAAATCTTTTGTAAAGCAGCATGTTCCATATGAGCAGGAAAATATTTCTCGCAAAAGACATGAGTCAAGAATTGAGGAGTCTCAATGCAACCATAAGGAAAATCATCATACCACAATTTAGCATCCCCTTTTAATGATAAAGGGAACAACTTAATAACATAAAATCCTCTTATGAAATTCTCATCAGAAAACAACCTGCCAATCTCAAACAATTTAGTCAAGTGGGCTACAACATCATTATTTTCTATACCATCAAAGGGTTCAGTTTCAACCATAGGAATAAGTGAAAGATCAATAGAGAAACCAAACTTCGCATCTCTAATGTGAACAGGAGATTTAGCAAATTCAGGATCAAGATTAAACTTGTTTTTCATGGAATGTTTCTCAAGCAGCATCTTAAAGGTCTCAAGGTCAAGAGTAGTTTCATAACTCAAATATTATTTAAAGAAGTCATCATCAAGTGTATAAGTATCCTCTAAATAATCACTCCTATCATTATCAAGATCATGTCATTCAGGTGATTGTTCAGGAGTAAGTAACAATTTATCAAAAATTTAAGCATGTTCAATTTCTCTAAATCTAGCAATTTGTGTGTCTAAAAAGGAACCTAGAGAAACAGTGGTGTCAAGCATAGTAGAAGCATCATCAAATTCATCAGACATAGTATCAGACTCAGCAGTAATAGCACGCGAAGCATGTGACAAGGTAACAAGTTTGCTTAAAACAGAAGGTGAATCAAGAGCAACAACGGTGTTCAAAGTTGTACCTTTCCTTGTTGTGGAAGGTAATATTGGAACCTTTGGATCAGTATAATTTCCCAAGATTGGTAATAAATTGCATCAAACAATACAATTCTCAAGTGAGCTTACAAATAAAGCTACGCTCCCCGGGAACATCGCTAGAAAATAGTCTTGATGACCCACAAGTGTAGGGGATCGCAACAGTATTCGAGGGTAAATATAGCCCAATTTATTGATTCGACACAAGGGGAGCCAAAGAATATTGATAAGTCTCAAACGTATCCATAATTTCTGATATTCCATGTTGTTTTCATGTTTTATGCTACATGTTTATTATAGACTTTATGACATTTTTATGGATTTTTTGGGACTAACCTATTGACAAGATGCCATAAAGGCAGTTCCTGATTTCTTCTGTTTTTGGTTTCAGAAAACTTGTTCTGGAAATATTCTCGGAATTGGACGAAACAAAACCTAGAAGTCTTAGAAAGTCCTCACGTACCAGCTTCTGAAGGTTGTTGACATCTGATGTTGGCAGGACGCACTACCAGGATCAGCAACAACGTGGAATCTGCACACAAAAAAACCAAGATACTTTTCCCCAATGAAACATTGAGGTTGTCAATCTCACCGGTCTGGCTGAAAACAAAGAATTAGACGTATAGTGTGAAAAATAATGTTTGTTTGTGTTTGCATTAGGTTGTATTATCAGTGTAACAGAATGGACCGGGGTCCACAGTTCACTAGTGGTGTTTCTCCATAACAAATAAATAACATGTTGGGTTAACAAATTATAGCTGGGCAATTGACAAAATAGAGGTTGCACCGTAGTGCACATACATGACACAATGATTACTGTGAGATTTATTTGAGCACTACAACATGATACATACACCGTCATCCAACTTCATCTATGGCTAATAATCCACCCTCAAGATGTCATCCGAGCAAACTTTGGGTATTAAGTTGAAAGAAACAGATTATTGCATTAAGTAAAGTGTGTAATGTAAACAATTGAATTATCCTTACGCAAATCATTGTTGTTTTATCCCTAGTGACAACAACACATCCACAATCTTAGAAGTTACTGTCACTCTCCCAGATTACTGGAGGCATGAACCCACTATCTAGCATAAATAGTCCCTCTTGGAGTCACAAGTATCAACTTGGCCAGAAGATCTACTAGCAACGGAGAGCATGCAAGATCACAAATAACATATATGATAGATTTATAATCAACTTGACATAGTATTCAATATTCATCGGATCCCAACAAACACAACATGTAGCATTACGATAAGATGATCTTGATCATGTTAGGCAGCTCACAAGATCTAAACATGATGACACAAAAGAGGATAAGACAACAATCTAGCTACTGCCATGGACCCGTAGTCCAAGGATGAACTACTCACGCATCACTCCAGAGGAAGGTATGGTGATGAAGAGCCCTCCAGTGATGATTCCCCTCTCCGACAGGGTGCCGGGGAGAGCTTCAGAACCCTCCCAAACTAGGGTTGACGACGACGGCGGCTACAAAACTTTTCGTGGATGGAGGCTCGGGTATTTAGGGTTTTCTCGAGGAAATCAATATATAGGCGGAAGGGAGATATCGGTGGGTGCCCAGGGGGCCCACACCACGTTGTGGCGCGGCTAGGGGCGCGCCGCCATATGGTGTGGCCGCCTCCCTGGCCCCCTTCGGGTCTCCTCCGGACTCTGTGAACGTGTCAGCAAAATAGGGACTTTGGCTTTTGTTTCGTCCAATTCCGAGAATATTTCCAGAGCAACTTTTCTAAAATAAAAAATAGCAGAAAACAGGAACTGGCGCTGTGGCATCTTGTCAATAGGTTAGTCCCAGAAAATGCATAAAAATGCTATGGAGTGTATAGAAAACATGTAGCAATTGGCATAATATCAACATGGAACATCATAAATTATAGATACGTTGGAGACGTATCACCGTCTCGCAAAGGAAACAAGACTGAGAGGAAAAAAGCTTCCTTGGAGGCAGATCCTACTGAGAAAATTCCCTCCCGAAGGGGGAAATCGTCACCATCATCACCGTCATCACATCAGACATCATTGGGATCGTCATCAACATCATATCCATCATCATCACCATCATCCTCCCCATCCCATCTCATCTCCATGTAACAATTATATTTTTACCTTGTGTTATTCATCTGGATCTCTTTACCGGTTTTAATTAACTTGTTGTAGTTGATGCTTGTGAGCTTTATCGGTGAATACTTGTTATGACCAAATTATTATTCATCATTATATCACCTTTGATTATGATCAATATGATGTCTTGCGAGTAGTTCATTTAGTTCTTGAGAACATGGGAGAAATCTGGTTATAAGTAATCATGTTTCGTTGAGTAATGTTTAACGATTCGATATTTAAGTTGTGTTGTTATTTCTCTAGTGGTCCTGTGAACGTTGACTATATATCACTTCACCTTTATGGGTCTAGAGGAATGCATTGTGTAATGGTTTGCTTATGGAAGGTTGCCGGAGTGACAAAAACCTGTACATAAGGGGGGGGGGTGTATGATACCTAGAGTTTATGAGTGCGATTAGATTTATTTCTTAATTACTATCTTGTAGTTGCGGATGATTGCAAGTAGTGTAATCGTAAGTGTGTATTTGTCTTGGATAGGACGATGTACTAGCATAGGTCTACCCACACAACACTTATCAAAACAATAAATATTAATCAATGGCATATGATGAAAGTAACTTGACGAATCCTCCCTTGTGTTCCAGGAACGTTTTATTCATTATAAGAAATACCGCCGTCTTATCCTTTGTGCTAAAAAGGATTGGACCACTTGAAGCAAATTTACTTTCTCTTTATTTAATTGTGCTCACAAAAAGTCCTATAAAATTGTCTCTTAGCACTTGCAGTGAAACCTTACTCAAAACCAGTTGTCAACACCTTGCGCTCCTTGTTGGGTTCAACACTTTTATTTATCAAAATGACTACAACTGATCCGCTATACTTGTGAGTCATCACCCATCCACACAGTCGCGCCGATACCGTGGCCGCACGTTCCCCTACCGAACCCTCCGCGCCACCGTCAGGCGGGTTCCGGCGTCCGAGTATGAGGCTGCTCTCTCGGCTCCGGCCTTCCTAGGGCATACCAGCCACCTAGCCCCCGCCGCCCCTCTTTCCTAGCTGTTACTTCCTTCCGCATACGGTCCTGGAAAGGGACACAAATCTTCCAGGACTAGACCGGTAGTACTTGACTCTCCTAGAGATGACATTTGGCAAATGATGAGTATGCCTATCAGCAAAAGTTTTTGCGAAAACTCCATAAGTTGCATTGCAAAGGCCAACAGGTCTAAAGTTCCGAGGAATATCATAATCTATAGCTTTATATGCAGGAATAAGCGCAATTAATAAAAAGGAAATACGACAAATGACAACTTTATCGGACACCTCATACTAGATCGGAAAAAATGGTTGTACCCAGAAAGGTAGCCTGTGGACGTATATTCATAAATAAGGGTAATGAAATGACCATGCAACCCTCTACATGCCGAAACCCAGATACGACATCCCTATTCCATATTATCAAAAGGTTGAGGTAGATCGGTTTTTAACATAAAAGCCCGATTGTTCGAAAGGAGAGAGTCGGCAAGGAAAAAAAAATGTATTTCCCTCAACAATATTATTCGGAATTCCACGACATTGGACAAACTCGGGTATGAGTGGATGAAATTTGGCAAATGACTTTAAATCCTAGTATTAGTCAAAGCTTTGGTGAATACAATTCCATAAATTACATTGCAAAGGCTTATGTAGGTTTAAAGTCCCAGGGAGATCGTTTAGGAAGATAAAGCGTAATAGAAGTTCCAATCATGTTTGTAGGACCGATTGAGATCTTTTTTTTTTGAAATTAGGACCGATTGAGATCTTGCTTTGCTGGCGATTATGATTATGGATGTGGGTAGGTAGGCTCTGGACCGTGCGGTCCGCTGCCCGTCCAGGTGGAGTCCCGAGGCAAGGCGGAGAAGATGCCGTAGCGGCATACGGCGGGCTCGACTCGAGCAATCCGAAGTTGGATTCCAGCCAGATGCGTTCTCTATCCATTGTCCCCGTTCGCGTCCGTTCCCGATAGTGTGCGTGGAGTGCCCCTCTAGGCAACCTAGCTCCACACTCCAGGACAGTCAAGTACTCCCCACTCCACTCCCCCAGCCCACCCACACTGTCACGCCGACACCGTGCGTGCCCCCCACCCATTCTGCGCCGCCGCCGGCCGGCTTCCGGCGCCCGGGCCCGGAGACGAGGCCTCTCTCTTGGCTCCGGCTGACCTAGGGCATACCAGCCAGCCACCCAGCCACCCCCGCCGCCGCCCCCTCTTCCGCAGCCGTTACTCCCTTCCGCATCCGGTCCGATCCGCGGCCCACAAAACCCCACCTCTCCCCCCCGCTCCTGCCGTTTCCTTCCTATTTTTCCTCTCCCCAAACCCCAGCAGCCCCCGTTCGCGATGGGAGACCCGGAGGCGCCCCAAACCCTAGCCGCCGGGGAGCTCGTCTGGGCCAAGACCAAGGGCCGCCCGCACTGGTGCCCCGCGCGCCTCCCCGCCGCCTGCCCCGCCTCCTCCAAGGACGCCCCCGTCGCCTGCTTCGGCGACGACCCCTCCGCCGCCGCCCGCGCCACCCGCCTCAGGCGCTTCGCCGACCCGGATGCCGACAAGATGGCGCGGGACGCCGCCGCTCGCGGCTTCCTCAGCGCCGTCGACATGGCGCACGCCGCCGCCGTCGCGCTCCTCTGCACCGGCCTCACCTGCGCCTGCGCCTCTCCCGCTTCCCCTCCTCCGGCGGGGTCAACGGCGCCCGAGGACGCCGCCGTCGTCGTCAGCGGCGTCGCCAACCTGTCCCCGTCCGAGTTCCTCGCCTCCCTCCGCCGCGCCGCCCTGGACCCGGCAGTCGGCCTCGTGGACCGCGCCAGGCTCAAGAGCTGGACCCGCGCGCTCGCGCAGGGCTGGGGCCCGGCCGGCGCGGGCCGCTACCCTCGCCGCTCGGTGGAGGAGCTCGTCGACAAGATCGACCTCGACGACCTCAACGAGCCAGCGGCTGGAGAAGAGGTAGATGCTGCCGCTGCCGATGAGGACTCAGACAAGGCGCTGGAGGAGAAGCCGCTCAAGACGCCCGCGCAGAAAAGGCGCAAGGGACGCCCACGCAAGGACGCCTCGCTGCCCAAGGAGGACCCCGATGATGCAGGGGATCGCGATCCCGACCAGGAGGAGGACGAGAAGGGCGACCAGAAGGAGGACCAGAGCGGCGGCAGCCCTGAGACAGCGCTGACCACGGGGCGCAAGCGGAAGAAGAGCAAGTACCTCTCGCCGCCCTACACCAATCTCAGCACCATTGTTCTTGAAGACAAGAAGGCTGGTTCGCCAAAGGAACCGCTGCCCAGCGCTGCTGCTAAAGCGGAGAAGAAGAAGGTGCCGCGGGACAATGTCGATGCGCGGGAGGTCCTGGAGCTGGTGCGCAGCTTTGGGGATGGCAGTTTCTGTGAGTACGATTTTCCCAAGCCTGAGGAGCGGTTTCTTGGTCTGTTTAGAAGCTCAAGGTTCGCTGTTGGTGTGGACATTGCTACTTTGGTGTCCGATTCTGGTGCTGCTCTGAAGCTAGGGAAGAGTGTGTTGGAGAGGAGTAGGAAGAAGGATGAAGCTGGAATTGGTGCTTCTTCTGTCAAGAGGAACAAGAAGATGGACAAAACTTCTCCTACAGCTACGCTTGATTTTCCTGCGGAGAATGTTGATTTCCCCATGGAGAATGCTGTTGCAACAGACGGTGCGGACGTTGCTGGTTTGGTTTCAGGGAAGGGTGTAAAAAAGAGGACTGCAAAGAAGGATCAAGATGGGAGCGGCGGTCCTTCTGTCAAGAGGAAGAAAGTGGAGAAAACCTCTCCTAAGGCTACTCCTACACTTCCAGCGGAGAATGCCAACACCAGTTCAGATGGTATTGGTCTTGTTCCCCATTCATGTGCTACTCTTGAAGAAGGGAAGGGTGTAACAAAGAGGGGCAGAAAGAAGAAGGATCAAGATGGAAGTGCTACTCTTGAAGAAGGGAAGGGTGTATCAAAGAGGGGCAGAAAAAAGAAGGATCAAGATGGAAGCGGAGGTCCTTCTGTCAAGAGGAAGATGATGAAGAAAACTTCTCCAACAGCCATTCCTGACTCTGGCCTAGTAATAACTCCTGCTGTTCCTATCAGGCAAGTGAGGGGAGAAGATATGCTAAACCAAATGAAATCAGGAGCTGGTGCAGGCATAGGAGTTGGGATTCTGGATCACAACAAGTTGGACCAAGGAGATGGTGGATCTGTTGTGAAGACACCAGTGACTGTGGAATCAACATTACCTGAAACTGATGTGAATGTGGAAAGTGTTGTTGCAGATCTGCCTGCCAAAAGTGTCCAGGCAGAAGAAGCAAAGCCTGCAATGGGTATTCAGGTAGATATGAATGTGCAAAGTGGTATTGTAGATGTGCCTATCAGCGGTGCCCAGATGGAGACAATGGAGTTGGAAACTAGTATTCCTGCAGATACAAATGAACAAGTTGTTGGTACAGATCTGCCTGTTACAGGTGGTTTGCTTCCTAATAAGCATGGAAGCATATCTGAGCCCGCAGATGGAAATGCAGATGCTGCAAGTGTAGAGGTGCGTACAGCCCAAGATTCTTATGCTTCTCTGGAGGCAATGGTGCCAGAAATGTACAAGAAAGTGGACGATGAGATTGCTACTGGAATGGATGTCACCGCAATGGGCCATGCGTTTATAGCTGACGGTCGAAAGGGTGATCAGACTAGCCAGAAGACGAATGCTAGTGAAGCTATTGCAAATCATGCTCCCGCAGTTTCTACCAACGGGGCCTGCTCTGATACAAACTCTACTCCTAAGAGGAGGACCAAGAAGGCTCCACAGTCCTTTGCAAACCCAGCGGAAATCCTGCTGGAGTTTCATGGTGGCGCCATCCTCCCTTCCAAAGAGGAGCTACTCCTCGAGTTCAACAAGTTTGGCGTCTTGATCGAGCCCTTGTGTGGCATGTTAGAAGATATCCACGGTGCGCGCGTTGTGTTTGGGAAAAGCGCCGAAGCCGAGGCAGTCTACAGCAATGGAGCAAAACCTGGTGCCTTTGGCCAGTTTGGGCCTCCTTTCGCTAACATGAAGAGACTCAACTACCTCCCTCAGTATATGCCAAGCACCCCCCCGCCTGCACCTGCTCCGAAGCTTCCGCTGGGCGTCGCCGACATGAGGAAAAACGTGGAGAACATGATCTCTTCCCTGGCTGGCAAGAAGGCGGCAGCAGCAACCTCGTCGTCAGCTGGAGCGAGTCCTGTCCCAGAGAACCTCCTCGGCGAGATGCAGCGGCTCCTGTTGAAGCTTGACAGCATGCAAGGTGGGCCTTCTTCTGGCTCCGCGGGCGCTCCTCCTCTGTAGGCAACTGCTCCGTGTCTTCTTGCTGGCTGGCTGGCTGGTTTCTCTAGTTAGTGAAAAACTTTTTCTACAATGCTGGCTGTCTTTCAGTCTTTTGTTGGTTAGACTTATTTCCTGTGGACCGGTATCTGGAACAAATGTGAATGAGGTAGACTTTGTCCTTGTCATTGCTTGTGTTGTGTGCATCGCATGTCCAAGTCGCAGTGGCATGATAATCATGTGTTTATGGCTATGGTTTCATGTGGTTAACATGGTGACAGTAGCTAGTTAGGATTTTTACCATGCTGGACCTGAAGTGCATGCATTGAACTGAATGTCGGTTGTGTGGCATTCAATCAAATTCAGCACTGATGCTTTTGTTGATGAATAGAAATGCATGAATTCGGCAGGTCGGCTAGTTTTTCCATATTTTCTTAGTTATCATCTTGCTTAGCATGCCTGTGATTTTGAAGATACTTCTTTAAAGGTGTCTTTTGCCTGGGAGTGTCTCAACATGCCCTGTTTGAGATGGAGATAAGAAGGGCTAAATTCAGAGGAGGCAGCATGCGTTGCATCGGTTCAGTTTAGCTGGGTCTGCTAGTTTTGCTAGTTTACCCGTGGTGTAAATCATACTTGATATGTTGCTACCTTTGACCATGTGTCTTGTTCCTCTAGCTTTGGAAAGTTGGAGCGGCCAGCCACCAATATTGATAGGAAAAAAAATCCTTCTTCCCACCACCGGTGTCTTGTCAGAGCAGGTACCAATCTCGGTAGGAAAAAATCCCATTCATAGAAGAAACTGAACTCGTCAATTGTTATCTGCAGTCACAAAAGCAATGGCCGTAAACAAAATGATGCCAGTACTATACGACCAACGGCACTAAGATAAAACATTATATAGAGTTCATTCATACCTGATCGCCAGCTGAAGCATTTGCCGTGCTGCCATTGTCAATACGATCTGGTCCAGCAGAAATGGCTCAAGTTGGGATCTGTAGATTTTCACCTGATGATGGCCTGTTTGATTGAATAACATCTTACATGAGAGAATGGAGGGAATACCAATTCAGTGGAAGTGAACTATTAAATCAAGTACCTGGTGTTCCTGCTGGTTCCGTTTCCACAGGCAAAGGATATGCAATCAGCAAGACGAGAATATTCGTCGCTGGTCCCTTCTGCCATGTACTCATGTTTATCTGCTTGGGTCTGTAGTTGAAAGATCAGGAAATCTAGAGGACACACATCACCTCATAGATATTTGGCAGAAATAAGCCCATGTAAGACAAACGTAAATAGGAGAATGAACTACCTTGCTGTAGACTTCCGCTTCATCTTGTTCAAATTTCCAGTATCAATGTCTCTATCTGCAGTTAAGCTTCAGAAGGCACACTTGGAAGGTCCAAGTCACAAGTATTCACCACACCATCTGCCATTGAATTATCCTTGGCTGATTTCCTATGTAGAAGAAGTAAAGGATACTCTTGATATCACTAAAAACCTACTATGAGGAAAACGGAAAAAAGATGATGTAAAAACAATTGAGTATCTGTTTTGGCCACGGCATGTTTACCTTGATACTCTCTTGTTTTTCGTCGTGCTGCCTTGATTGTCGATAGAGATTGAACCCCTCATCCTGTTTTTGACTACTCTGTTATCACCAACAGAGATAGAGCCCTTTCTTTTTAGCTGTGACTTCTTTACCAACAGAATTACTGCCCCTCGTTAGTTTCGTTGGTGCCTCATTATCAACACCAATATGGCTCTCGAGTATATCCAGGATGCCCTCATTATCAACAGAGATTGATCCCCTCATTCTTTTTTGCACAACCACATTGTTGTCAGTTGTACTTTTCCTCCTCCTAGCTTTGCTGTAGCCAGTAGAGGAATTTGTTGGCACCATCAGATACTGTTTTATCCTCTCCAGTTTGTTTTTTACGTCCACTTCTGTAAAAGCAAGGACGAAACAAACTTGTGACCACTGAGAAGGCGTAAGGGAATCAAGTTCGATAAATGTAATAAACTATACCCAATTGATTGTTTCCTTGATTTTCGCATGCTGGTTTCGACAGCAGCTAGCTTCTTCTAGCATGAAACTAATCAATAATTTCGTCTGCAGGCATGGATCTAAACTGACAGATCATACAAAGAGAGAGAGAGAGATTGAGAGAGAGAGAGAGAGAGAGAGAGAGAGAGAGAGAGAGAGAGAGAGAGAGAGAGAGAGAGAGAGAGAGAGAGAGAGAGAGATACCATATGATGGAAGAAGTATTCGACCAAGAACATCTTCGGGCAGAGAACGGACACCTGCTTCTAGACTGCGAGACAGGGATGCAGACAATTGGTCTTCAGAAAGGATGATACAAAAGGATGATATCCAGTCACGTGACATACCATTGGAAATTTCTACATCGTCACAATATGATCCAACACCAAGGAAAGATACACATCCTTCACCAAAACAGCTATCTGATAAATCCCTATCTTGAAACGACCAAAGGTTTTCAGGTAGGCTTAGTGGTGGTCGTAGTCTTTCTTGATAATAAAGGGGAAAGGAGCGCCCTGACTAAGTACAGAGACATACAGAGATGGTGATTTATCCTTGGAACGGTCACTTCATCAAGATCGAACACCAGCTAAAATTCCATACAGAGAACCAACAGTACACCTTCTGCTTCATCCATAAGCAGAGGTGGCCATTTTCCAGGAACATCTCCAAATCAGCCACTGATGCCACCTGCGACGGAGGCACAGAAGCGTTGATTCTTCCTTATTGGGTTCACATGATGATGACCGTAGACGTCAGAGCGGAGATAGAAGGCTCCATGGCCATCAGAAGAGGAATGACATGAATTCTGGACGAGGCCATGGGCATGCCTGGAATAATGCACCGAGCTGGCCTTCTCAAGTTGAAAATGGTTTTGTCCCAATGCAGCATGGTGCTCCTTGATTTCACCCTTCTGTACATCAGTTTCACCCCACACCAGTGTTCAACCTTAGGTCTCAAATGAAATTGAACCAAACGGGAGTGTCATATCCTATGCATGACACAGTCGACAGGTGCATGCTGGCAGCAGAGGCAACTGGTGATGCATTGAAGGGGCAATGTGAATTGCCTGACACTGAATTTCCTGTTGCTTAAAAGGAGGCTGACTGTTTAGCAATCCCTGTTTCAGAGTCTTCCAATCCCAATCCTCATACTGAGCAGAAAGACAGGGAGCATCTGATTTCAGAGAAGCATGAAGCAAAGGGCGATAGTAAAAGTGCTGTAAAAAACCTGGGATCTCCCCCAAGGAACAGCACCCAAGGGCTTCCATGTTATCAAGTAATGGTACTGCAGTACTTACTAGGAAGTATTTATGGAAAATTAGTGTTTCACATGATGTTGTCGAGTCTGAGTTGTACAAAAGATGCACACCCCTGCTGGGAGAACTGGGCATAGCAAATGGTGGCTCCCAGGTGATTAGGAATGGGAGTGTTCAGGTATTAAGTGGTTTCACTTGTTGCATCTGTTTTCTCCAATACGGTTTACCTACCCTCTCATGATGATTATGGCGTTTTTAACAGAATGATGGAAATGCTGGAAAGATAACTAGAGAACATGGAAGCCCCAATCTATTTTTCAGGCAAGTTGTAGCTAATGTACTCTTGAAGATGTTACTAAATTTTTGAAAGCGCGCAGTAAAATTCATTTTAAGTATGTTTTTGCAGTGTATGCTAAGTCTTGGCTATCAGTGTATTGACGTGGGTTTGTTTATCTGTTTTACTATAATAACAGAGAGCTATGACCCTTGACAAGAATCATGCAGAAAAAGCTGTGGCTCCTACCCAAAAGCATTCGAGGAAACTGACAGGAAAAATGGATTTAGCAGAAGATAATGATGATGACACAGAAGCTCTTGACCGTACTCCACCAAAGGGAACAGATGATGAGTAACCCTGTTTTGCGCCATCAGGCTGGCATTATTGCTGGGCCACCATTAAAACCGGTGGCTGGTCATCATCAGGTGATTCAGTGGAGGTTGTGCCACCAGTCCAGCCGTCACAGAACAATCTGCCCAAGGGGAGCAGCCGCCATTGTCAGGCGACGTTGTGAGGGCAATGATTGCACGCCGAGTCAGCGTTGGCGCACGAGGACCACGCGTTGGCGTCGCTGCAGGTCGTGCTGTACACTGAGCCTGGCGGTCCGATTCCGACGCCGGGAGGGATGATGTACATGTACGATTAGGAAGACGGGCATCGTTCCGAGAGGACGGAGCCATTGTTTCACACGATCTGAAGCTCTCGCTGCTGCCAAGGGCGATGCTCATCTCGCTGTATTGCTTAATAGTACCATCGATAAACTCGCACATGTTTCTTCTCCTGCTTATGTTTTTTTATTTATAATAAAGAATGTATATTAATATCACGGAGATACAAATTACATCCAATCTATGCAACAACGCAATGACCAGAACTGTTACGAATGCACACAGTTGAAACACAATAAAAAGAAGAAATAAAAAGAAAAGTCTCGCTACAGAGTTACAGTCCTTGCAGCAGCTGCACTACCACCACCAAAACAACACCTGGTGTACAATTCTTCAAAAGCAACGTCTTCAAGAAAAACAGTGCCAGACACAACCAATTAAGTCTAAATCTTGGGTTTTCACCCTGAAGATGTTGGAATTTATGGGCTGCACCATGTGGCCCAACTAAGCCCAATAAATCCTGAAATTGTCATGGCCCATTCATGAATAATACAAGTGGGGAGTGGGACTAAAGTTTAGTCTCATATTGCTACTTTGGAGAGAGTGGAACCACCTTATAAGGTGAGTCATTCTATCTCATGTATAAGTTGGCAAGGCAAGAGGAGAGGTGTGTCACACGCGCGCTCCTCCTCCACCGCCCGCCTCGCCTCATCACGACACGCTGCGGGTTGCGGGAATGAGCCGAAAGCGTTTAATTTGTCGCTTGGGAAAGCTTAATGAGTCATTAATTTGGTAATTAACGGACGCGTTAATTCCTAAACTGTTTCCGTTTCCTTTCTGGATCGTGGAACCGAACCGACCCAGTCGTGGAGTTACGCCCACGTCTCTCCCAGCCCGCATATAAATACGCGCATACGGTAAACCATAGCCGCCACTTCGTCATATGGTTTCGCACCGTTCCAAAACAATGCGCCGTCAATCAAGTCTTCTCCATCCCTCCTTCCGGCGTGCACCGCGAGAAGGGACATCAGGCCTCCGGAACCCCGCCTCTTGTGATCCTGTACGGGAGAGTGGCGATCAGGTTTTTGGGAGCGCACTCGCGCGACTGCTGACGGCGACTACTTCCCCAACGACGATTTCTTCCCCGACCTCAGCAACCTCTTCATCGACGACATGACCGACAACATGGACAACAACAACGGCGGTGCCGCTGCCGCTGCATCGTACGTATCTCTCTCTCATCTGTACGAGATACAAATGCAATTCTTTTGTCTACTGCTTGGTGTAGATTGGATCGGTTTTAATACAGCACTAGATTTCGATATATGCATGCTTAGTATAATTGCTACTGTCATGATTTACTTCATTCTATTTCGGATTAAATCATGTGCTAAATTGCTAATATATTCAACAGAAGATAATCCTTGCTCTAAAAAACAATGACTCCAACAAGACCACTTTCAGGCACAAACAATTAAGGCCAAACCTTGAGTTTTCACCCTGAAAGGTAGGACTTTGGACTTCACGTATGCAGTCGCCCCCTCTTATATGCCGCTACTCCAAGTCATGAAACACCGAGCCAGTTCGTCGTCGCCATAAAGATTCGAACCATCATTGCTAGTCCTCAGATCTCGCTTCCCATTTTCATTCTCCACCAGCACATGCAGTACTCCATGATAATAGCCAGCAGAGCTTCGAAGTGTTCCCTCTGAAACCAAACGGTCAGACACGGGTGCGCACGACCGAATCTCATCCGATCTAGGAATCTCCAGGCATAAGTCGCCTAATGGAGTTCACCAGCGGAGCCTTCCGGAACTCAACTATCCAGCCAGATCAATGAGAGCCGTCATCGAACAGATCTTCATATTGACGGGAGAAGAACGCTAGGACCACCTCTTTTGTTCTCATGTCTTGCAGCCCAGATGCTGCGAAACAACTCCCAGCAGGAACGGTTACAGGAGGGGAAAACCAGTGCACGGAGCGCACCCTGGCTGAGCCCCACCGGCCCAGATCTGAGCCGAAGCCAGACCGTCCTAGAGGCCCATCCCCCACTGGCCCACCCTGGTGCAGGCCCAGAACATATCCGATCGGAGGCTCCCCGATCTAGCAACCACCGCCGACCCAAGCATCGCCGCCTCCCACGACGGAGACGGGAATCAGGGCATCACGCCGCTCCGAGGGTCGAACTGGTGCCCCACTCACACAGCCACGTCTGGCACGCCCGCCATCCCCGCTGACAAGTAGGCAGGGTGTCGCCACCGCCGCCGGCCGGCGATGGCAGCGGCCTTGGATCCTCGACGAGTTGGGGTTGGTTCCGGCTAGGTATCCTTCGGCTCCGGAGTCGCCCTAGGAGAGGCGACCCGGGAGCGGTTTTTCTCTCCCCCCTTCTCATCACTTATGTTCTTCTAGTGATTACTCTACATGCAATCGGTGTATAATAAGTACTATCCTAAACCGAGTGGAATCCTAATTCCCATAAAATTTGGATGGTCACGACCGGCTTTCGTTCGTCGACGCGTGTCGTTACCTTCCTTCCTTTTCCATGCGTTCGTTTCCCGTGAAATTTTACATAAATAACCTTTTGGCACGCCAAATTCACGATCTAGCCCCGACAACATTTTTTTAAATAACCCTTTTCTAAAACGTCCACCTCTAGGGAATTACGCTCTCTAGCATAGCACGCAGTCCCCTAGTCGTTATTGATCGTGCCACCGTGGCCGCGGATATCGACGTAGTTGTCACCATAACGCCCTGGACTGGATGGGGGCATTATTGATGCGTGTGTAACACACGTTCGTTGGGAGACCCCAAGAGGAAGTTATGAAGAGCACAACAGCAAGTTTCCCTAAAAAAGAACCAACGTTGAATCGACCAGTAGGAGGAAGGAGTAACTTTAGAAGGTTGAGGCAACTGAGATGGCAGGGTGCACTACCAGCTCAGCAGCAACGTGTAACCTACACGACACAATCAAATCACTTTGCCCCAATGAAGTAGTGAGGTTGTCAATGTCACCGGTTTTGCTGATAACAAATAGGTTAAATGTATGATGTGGAAAACAGTATGAGAACAATATGAAAATAGTAGCAGCAGTGTGAAAACAGTGTGTGTATTATCAGTATGAGAAAATGGACCGGGGTCCACAATTCACTAGTGGTGTCTCTCCATGGAAGATAAATAACATGTGTGGTGAACAAATTACAGCCGGACAATTGACAGAAATGAAGGCTGCACCGCAGTGCATATCCAAGACATAAAGATTACTATGTGATTCATGCGGACATTACAACAAGATACATAGACCGTCATACAACTGCATCTATGACTAATAATCCACCCTCCGAATATCATCCGAACAAACGTTGGGTATTAAATTGCAAGCAACAAATAATCACGGTAAGCAAAGTGTGTAATGTAAACAATGTAAACGAAGTAAACTTCGTTGTTTTGTCCCTAATGGCAACAACACATCCTCCATCTGTCACGTTTCTATCATCGAGCATAGATACAAAGGAGGTGAACCCACTATCGAGCATAATACTCCCTCTTGGAGTTACTAGCATCTACGTGGCCAGAGCATCTACTAATAACAGAGAGCATGCAAGATCATAAATAACTTATGCATGAAGATAACATAATAGATTGATAACATCCCAGCAAACACAACTTGTAGCATTACATAAATATGATCTCGATCATGTAGGGCAGCTCACGAGATCTAAACATGAGGCATAAAGTGGAGGAGACAACCATCTAGATACTTCTATGGACCCGTAGTCCAGGGATCAACTACACATGCATCACTTCAGAGGAGGCATGGTGGTGTAGACCCCTCCGTTGCTGAATTTCCCTCCCGGAAGGGTGCCCGGGAGAGCTCCAGAACCCTCCCGATCTCGGGATGACGATGACAGCGGCCTCGGGTGTTTTTCATGGAAAAGTGGTATATTTTTTGGGTTCACGCATCGAGGGGGATTATATAGGCCAAAGGGCGATGACGGTGGACGCCCGAGGGGCCCACACCACCCCCAGGCGCTGCCAGGGGAGCCACCCTATGGTGTGGCCCCCCTGTGGCCCCTCTCCGGGTCTCTCCGGGACTCCGTGGAACCTTCGGTAATTCTAAGACTTCCGGGGTTCGAATTTTCCAATTCCGAGAATATTTCCAGAACAACTTTTCTGAAACTAAAAAACAGTAGAAAACAGGGAAATGGCTCTGTAGCATCTTGTCTATAGGTTAGTCCAGGAAATCGATAAAAATGACATAAAGTGTATAGCAAACATGTAGGAAATAACATGAAAACAACATGGAACATCAGAAATTAAGGATACGTTTATGACGTATCAACATCCCCAAGCTTAGTTCCTACTCGTCCTCGAGTAGGTAAACGATAAAAACACATAATTTCTGGGTGACATGCTACCAACATAAACTTGATCATCAATATTGTAAAAGCATATGTAAGCTGAGATCATAGTACTCTAAACACAAGCATGGTAAATAAAATTTTAATAATAAAGCATAGCAATCACTTTGCATCATGATAAGTAACACAAATAAAAGATCATGAATAATAATGCATTCGAAAGTTATACATTTGTATCAAGAATAGAGATAACATAGCAAAGTGATATTTTGCTTGTCCTTAAAAGTGGGGCAAAACATAAATGTCAGGACACCTTCAAAGTTTAAGAGGAAGACTAGAACAAATAATAACACATCATGAATCAATTAATAATATTTATGGGACAAATGTACATTAAACTCAGAATGGAAACTATGCTCTCTCAATTGTGCATAAAGTTAGAAGATGGAGACTCACCATAAAAGTAAAAGAAAGGCCCTTCGCGGAGGGAAGCATGGATCACTCATGTGCTAGAGCTTTTTATTTTATTAAACAGAGGTATAAAATGTTTGACACTCCTCCCAACCATCTTACACAAACCATGGCTAACCGAATCTTCGGGGTGCCTGCCAACAATCACATACCGTGGAGGAGTGTCTATTTTTTTTAGAAAGGTGTATTCCTATGTGAACGAATGGTAAACAATAATTCAGTACGTCACAAGCCAACTAGACTTCACAAGAGCGGCTCCCATTGAAGGACGCAACTGGTGTAGAAGGTCATGCCTCTTTCTCTTTTGTCTACACAATTATGCTTTGACTGATAAATCAGGGGCAAAAATAGTGAAGATAATTTGTTTGTATTAATTTGGGGCTGGGCACCCCGCTGCCAGCTCTTCTATCAATTGGATAAGCGGATGAAGCCACTAGTTCAGGGTGTGAAATTCCAATCAACAAGAGATAAGGATTCTCTATTTACGTCCTCATGAGCTAAAACAGGAACACAAAACAAGAGTAATTTTGAAAGTTTTAAAGGTAACACATGAGTAATTTACTTTGGAGTGGCAGTTAAATACCATGTGTAGGTAGGTATGGTGGACACATTTGGCAAACTTTGATTTTTGGGAGTTGGATGCACGAGTAGAGATCATACTTAGTATAGGTGGAGGCAAGCAAAAGAGTGGGAGCGACAAATCAAGAAATCATAAAGGCCATAATCATGCATACTGACAAAAAAATCATTAATCAAAGCATAAGTGGTACCACAAGTTCAAAAACTAAATGAGCATAAAGGCTATAAGTGACTTGTTTGTAGTCATAAACATGGTGTAAGCATGCGCCAAGTCAACCAAATGAAACATTCAAATGAGAACAACACCAATTTATACTTCAATATGACAAGAACAACTCATGATTCTTGTGATGGCACATTAAACACTCTTAGCTATTTGAGACAAATCATGCTACAAAATAACCACTAGTATTTGAAAACAAGAGCTAAACAGGAATTTTGCAGCAGTTAGAAGAAAAATTAAGAATTTGAGCATAACTAGTATTCAAATGAAAAGGCGGAGCGTGTCTCTCTCCCAAAAGAGGATGCTAGGTTAAAATGATGTTTATTGCAGAAAGGAAAACAAAATAAAACAGAACGAAAAACAAACAGACGCTCCAAGTAAATTTCATATGATGTGACCGAATAAAAATATAGTTTCACTACAAGTGACCTGATAAATTAATGATGAAGAAGGGGATGCCTTGGGCATCCCCAAGCTTAGATGCTTGAGTATTTTTAGAATTTGCTAGGATGAACCACGGGGGCATCACCAAGATTTGACCTTGAACTCTTCTTGATCACATTATATCACCATCTTCTCTTGACCCTTGAAAACTTCCTTCACACCACACTCAAAGAGTAATTCACATTAGAGGGTTAGTGCAACAATAAAAAAATCATGGGTTCTGTATGGGCACAAGTTTTATGATACTTTTAAACATTAGCTACAGCCATTGATGTTTCGTGAAGCAAAGAAATCCACTTGCCATCGTAAAAGAGCAAATGCAAGAAAAATGGCAGAATCTGCCAAAACCAGAACATTATGTAAAGACGAATTTTGTCAGGGCACTTAAGTTTCTCAAATAAAAAACTTAAAGAACAAAAAAGTTTCACAATTAGCTGAGGAATAAGAACAAAACTTTTCAGATCATTCGGATTTTCTGTGAATTATACGATTTTTTACGGTGGACAACAGAAATCTGTTTCCTGCACAGAAATCCAAAACCAACTCCAACGTCGTCAGAAACTTTACTTGACACAACTAATACATGAAAATAAAGGTACAAAGGACTTGCTACAGAAGTATAAAACCCCTTGACTCAAAGAAAATAGATAAAAAAAAGCAAAAATAAAACCATGGGTTATCTCCCAAGAAGTGCTTTTCTGTAACGCCTTTTTGGTAGGACCAGAAAAGTAGATTCACGTGGATGCTCACATAAGAAATATGAATTAAGAAAAAGAGAGCATCAAGAAGGAAGTATAAACCAAATTTAAGTCTAACCCACTTCCTATGCATTGGAATATTGTAAAGAAACAAATTAAAGAATCTCAAACTAGAAATCATGGGAAGGTAAAACAAGAGAAACTTAAAAACATTCAACAAAAAGAGAGGTGTTTTACTAACATGAAAATTCGTACGACCATATTTTACTCTCTCATAATAATTTACAATAGTATCATGAACAAACTCAACAATATAATTATCACATAAAGCATGTTTGTCATGGTCTAAAAGCACACAATTCATATCAAGCTAAAAAATAGTGGGATCAAAATTAAAATTAATGACATCTTCTTTCCCACTTTGAGCAATAGAAAACCAAGATGATTGGTCACTCTTAAAAGGTATAGGAAACATTATAGCAATCCTATTTTCAGTAGCATTATAATTTATAACAAAGTAACATAGGACCATCATCAAGAGCATTATCATATAAATTTTCTAAGCAAACTTCCTCATTATCATGCATATCAATAGTTGAAAAAAATAGAGGATTATCATAGGATTTATCAAAGTGGCATGGATTGTATTAAAACAAGGTATGATTTAAAGAGTTACTATAATTGGGAGGTAGACGTGGGCATTCTTCCTCCTCTTGATCATCACTCTCCTCCTCTTTTTCATCCAATGACCTTTCAGATTCAGGAATTTCCTGTTCCACAGGCTCCTGCAAAGCATTAGTTTCCTTTGGTTGAGAGCATTTATAAAGTTATTTAAGAATATAGCCATTTCCTTCTTTGTAATTATCAAAGCAAAATTCAAGTATATCATAAGTCTCATATTTATAAGGCGCATCATAATTATTTTAAAACAATAAGCAATTTCGAATGCACCCTTCTGATGCATGTAAAATGCATAGATGAATTTTGCATATTTTCACATGGTTTTCTATTACATATTGCATCATATAAGGGTATAATTCAATGTTTTATAGTATTTTGGGGTTAAATTACAAAGTCCCCCAACTTTTATGGAATTAACCCTGCCTGTCAGAAACCCCGTTTTCTATATTTTTGACGTTTCAGGGGGCAAACTTCTGCGAAATCACCTGAAAATCTGCGGGGGTTATTTTATTCGAAGGAGAAGACTTGCGGGCGAAGGATCCACGAGAATTGGGCAAGGAGGCCCAAAAGAGGACCCTCCACGCGGCCAGATTCCTTGGCCGCGTGAGAGGCCCCCTTTTGGCCCCTGTGGCCCCAATTCCTTCCATCGTCGACTTACCGACTCCGTCTTGACCTAAAACCGACTATAAAAAGGGTCCCCCGTACCCTTACGGAGGAGAGCACCGCCGAAACACCGAAACACCAAAACAGAGACCAGAAGTTCTAGATTGGAGGGGGGCCGCCGGTGTGATCTCCTACCCCTCCAACGTCATCTCCATCGACATCTCCATGAAGAGGGAGTAGTCCATCCCAGGGCTATGGGTTTGTGGAAGTAGCACTTGTATCTCTCTCTCTATGTGCTTCACTAATTAGATCCGTATGAGCTGCCTCACATGATTACGGGCACCGTTGTAATTCCTATGTGGTGGATCTTTTCTATGAGTTATTGAATCTGAGATTGCAATTGTTTCTCTTGAGTTATTTGAGTAGATGTATCTTATGTACACCGTTCTTATTTGCTAGCTTTGATCAATCTAGTTCTTGAGAGCGTGTGTGGGGTGATGGGTGCATTAGTTGGTGTAACGGGGGGTGGCTAGTGCTGTGAAAGTGACAGAAGTTCAGCGATCCACTTAGGTTTTGTTAAACCTTTCTTAGTTACCTCACTAGGGATAAAAAGGAATACCTTGTTACCGGGGATTTGAAGTGACACTAATCAATCTCCATGACTAGATCTAGCAAGTTCTTACTTCAACTTCATGTCACATTGCTTAAAGCTATACTCTGGTTTTTCCTTAATTATCGAGGTGTTATGATTTATTTCGCATCTTGGTGGAGTATAAGAGGGATCAATATGACCGTAGATATCTCTATGCTAGGACGTGATGCCCATATGAAAGTACTCAATGTTAAACATGTTATTGTAATCTCACATGTAATTCTTTATGTCCACCGTCTACCACTTTATTTGAGAGAATGCAAGTGTGAAACCATGAACCCCGGTCCTATTTTAAATATAAGAAAACACTCTAGTTACTTTGCTGCAATTTACTTTATTTGCACTTTACTTTACTTGCATCTCCAATTCGAATTTACATTATCTCCATCACCACTTGCATCACAAAAATACAAAAAAAATCCATTGCATATTTATTTTGTCATTTGCATTTAGTAGTAGATTTAATTATTGCACATTTACTTTCAGTTTTGCATTGCAATTTAGAAGTCTCACACCTTGTGCTTGACAACCACTTGGTGAGGTTGAGGGCACAAAATTCTCTACTTGTTTGCAGGATCCTGGAGGAAGCTTGGAAGACAACTGCTGAAATACTGGCTCCCCAAGAGTTCGATATAAACCCTCGAGTCACCCTCGTGGGGAAGAAGGATTGCCACTAGCTACACACTCTGCACTTGGAGTCTCAACCTAGCCATCAAGCGTTTTTCTGGCGCCGTTGGCGGGGAGCCATAGGTGAAGGAGTTGTCCAAGGGAGCTCACAAGAAGTCTTCATCACCAACAAGGTGTGCAAACACCTAAGCTTGGGGAGGTTGCACCTACGTGAGTACCATACTTTCTATCTCCACCTTCTTTCAAGTAGATTGTTTTGTTTCTTGTCTTGTTTTTGTTTTTGTTCTGTTTTTTTTCTTGTTTTTGTTTTGTCTTGCATATTTTATTTTAGTTTGCATTTTAGTTTTGCATTTAGTTATCTAGTTTATTTTAGTATTTCGAATTTGCTTAGTTACTTTACTTTTGTTTTACATAAAAAATTAAAAACTACATAAAAACTGTTAAAATGGATGATAGAACTAAATTAAGTGACTACACAAATACACCCAATGACCAATTCATTGCTAGGCCAATTACTACACCTGAAATACAAGATGAAAGCTATGAAGTAAGTCCTAGTTTATTGAATTTAATTACTAGAGAGCAATTTGGTGGTAGTGCTATGGAGGATGCCTCTATGCATCTTCATGATTTCATGGAAATATGTGATATGCAAAAATTTAAAAATGTGGAAAGTAGTGTTTTAAAACTGAAATTATTTCCTTTTTCACTTAGAGGAAAGGATAAAGAATGGTTACTTTCACTACCTACAGCTAGTATAAAGTCTTGGGATGATTTAAAAGAAGCTTTCATTAAGAAATATTATCCTCCCGTTAAAATTTTGCAAAATAGGAATAATATCCTCTCGTTTAGGCAAAATGATAATGAACATGTAGCCATGGCATGGGATAGAATTAAATTAATGATTAGAACATGCCCATAACATGGAGTAAATGAATGGACCATACTACACTCTATTTATAATGGTCTAAACTACATGTCTAGAAATATACTTGATTCTGCTGCTGGAGGTGCCTTTATGAGTAAAACTGTAGGAGAGGCTAAGAGCATATTAGAAAGCATATTGCAAAATTATAGTCAATGGAATACTGAAAGAACACCCAATCCCACTAAGAAAATAAACTCATTTGAAGAAACCAATGATTTGTCTTCTAAAATGGACACTATTCTTGCTTTTATTAATAAACAAAATATGGAGAATGTGCCTTTGCAGGAGCTAGTTGGTAGTAATTCTGAAAGTGTGGATGTTAATTTGGTTAGGAATTATGGTAGCAATAGTTTTGGTAATGCTTACAATTCATATAGTAAACCTCCTTATGTGCCAAATAAACCTTTTGTTCCATATTCTAATGCTAATGAAAATAAGTGGAAGCCTTCTAGTGAAATTTCTAAATCTAATAAATTGCTTATGGAACAAGTTGCTAGTCACAATGCTATGATACATGAGTTAAATAAGTCTATTGCATCCATTAGTAGTGATATTAAAGGATTGCAACTTCAATCTTCGAATTTAGATAAAGCATTGTCAAAATTAGCTGATAATCAAGCAACTCTATTAAGCATGTCAGCAGGAAAGCCACAAGCACAACCTAGTGTAGGAATGAATTCTATTACTATTGCTGCTCCTATTATTGAAAATATTGATCATATTGCTGAGAATACAGGTGAGCATGTCCCTACTAGCTTAGAAGAAACTTTGAATGAAATAGTGAAGTACCCTTAATATTTACTTCCATATATGTCTTATCTTGCTAGCAAAGATGAAATTAGTCCTCATGAATCAAGCATGATAGCTAAATTAGAGAGTAAAGTAGAGGAAATTATGATGCTTACTGAAATTAAGGATCCATTGCTTGATTTAGAAAAAAGTAGCTTGCAAGAACTTATTGCTACTCTACAAAAATTTGCTAGTGATCCCACTATAAATGTTAATCAACCTGGCTTTGAATCTTATATTGCTAATCATGTCTTGCAAGAAAAAATTTCTAGGTACAAGAATGAGGCCATGATACCTCCTAAGCTTGGGGATGCATGGATCCCCAAGGTGCTAGTTTCAATTGGAAAAGAAATTCACCATGCTATGTTAGATCTAGGTTCTAGTGTATCGGTACTCTCTAAAGAATTATATGAATTGCTAGAACTAGAAAATTTAGAAAAGTGCTCAAGTGAATTTATCCTTGCTGATAACTCTACTAAACATGTTGTAGGACAAGTTATGATTGAATTGCACATGACTTTCGTACCCGTTGATTTCATTATTATGGATATGGGGGATAAATCCCCTAGTCCTATTATTTTGGGTAGACCTTTTCTTCGTACTACAGGTGCAATCATAGACTCCAAGGAAGGGAATGTCAAGTTTCAGTTCCCTCACAAGAAAAGCATGGAGAACTTCCCAAGGAAGAGGGCACACTGAAGAACAAGCTCCCTCATGAGCTTTATCCCTCTTGATTATCAAGTAAGTAAAGCCTAACTATATGGCTATAAAGAAAGCGCTTTACGGGAGGCAACCTGATTGTTTTTGTTTGGATTTTCCTAGTGTCCTCTTGCTGTCTCAAGAGATTAGTTTTTTTGTTTTAATTCTGGATTTTTCAATAAAGAGTCAAGTCAAACCCATTTGGACTTATAAGTTGCTATCCTAGTGCATGAAATTTCTGTTTCAGCAGAGTCTGCTCACCGTATGATTTTACGGTTTTTATTGGTATGTCGGATTGAGCTAATTTTTAGTATGTTCTGCAACTTTTCGTCCTCTGTAAGCACAAAAATTGGCTGAATTTTTTGACGAGTCTAGCTTAGGGAAAAACGTTCGTTTTGCTGCTACTGCTTTTCCGGACAGATTCTGCCTTCTTTTGTTTTATGCACTCTTTGGGCTTGGGAATCGAATTTCCATGATTCTTTCAAGCAAGAGAGTGAACATACAACATAATGAACCTTATTGTCTATCTACTGGAGCATTTGATTTGGAATTTTGCACAGCAAGCATGTGATTTGTTTGTCCTTGCTAATCTCACCCCACAGAAAAAGAATGGGAGAAACATGTTTTGTGAAGTTTTTTCACAGGGAATAGAGGAGCTGCGCCTCAAGACATCCAAGAATGGTGAAAGCCATAAGCTTGGGGATGTGATGAACACCCCACTGGAGCTACACTCTTTTGGTTAGGACACGTCTACTTTCTGTTTTTCTAAGCAAAGCATTTATCGTAGAGACTTGAAGCGTCTAGTTTTTGTTTTTATTTTTGTTTTGATAAGACCACCACCATCATTTTATATGAGATTGAGCTACTGGAGTTTGGGGTTGGAATGTATTGGATGCTATTATTATGACTTGGAATAGGGATGCCATGGTTGATTTGAAGAGCTACACATGTTTGCATGATTTATAGGCTTTTTATGTGTAGAAATATGCAATAATATTGTCTTGAGCTATCTCTTATTCATGTCCTTGATGTTAATTGCTGGTTTATTTAGTTTGTCATGAAATGAGTAGTTCTATGGACATATGCATGCATAGTAGCTGGTCAACTATCTCCCTCTTGCTAGCCCAAAAATTTAAAAATTCCAACAAGTAAAGACTTGTTTCCAACACTCCTTAGCCAAGTATTTCCAGTGAGTCCACCATATCTTCCCATTAGCTTCATTGCTATTCCGAGTATGTTCACCATGTTATTGTGTTATTTATGTTCTAAATTAAGATATTCACTTTATAAAATGTCATGGGTTGAACTTGGGATAGGACTCTCACGAACTTTTGATGGCACACTTTACTTTTTATGCATCTAATAAACATGACCCAATAATGGGAGCCACAAGTTTTGCGTTTGACAAGTGTGTGGTTGGGAGCTAGCTATAAACGTGTATCACCGGAAAGCTTTCAACATTGCACAAAAAATTTACATTTGGTTGATATCATGTACTTTTGTTTTTGGACTCCTGCCATGCCGAAATGAAATAGAGGAATAGTAAGTTTTGATGAGTAAGTATCTATATGACTAGAGAAACGCATTGGGCCGCTAACCCAAGCCATGCTTTATCATGGTGGAAATTTACTTACAGCTTGAGTGACTCTACAACACATCCTATAATAAAATAAGAAGCTATGCATAATAGTGAATGAAAATAAAAAGGATGATGAGTCTACTCCGTTTGTTCATCTTGTCATTGTAACATGGGCTTGTTTCCATGTCATGGGGCAAAAGGTACCTCTTTGCGGTTCTCTATGATGTCATTAATACTTATTATGATTGTACAAAGCTTATTAGGAATCTTAAGTTGAGTAATCATGGAGTAGGTTTTCACACTCACGGGGCATGAGGCTTTCAACCACCTTGTCATTCTCATTACTTCAATACTCACAATTTTAAGATGCTAGTGATAAAGGGGCAAATAGAGTCCTAGATCAATGGATACCACATTTCAATTAGTAATTTTAGTTGAATAATTTAGAGGCTAAATAAGACTTGATCATGTTTTACCTCTACTCAATTTTCTCCAAAGTGTCCACCATATTTTCTATTCTCCATTATGCTATTCTTTGACCAATATAGGATTTTATTTTTCATTTTATATATGCATTTGGTCCATAGTGCTTTTATTTCATTATACACTTTGTGAACTTTCATGAAGCATCTTTGCTTGCATATTTGATATTTCTTACAACATGAATTGTATATTGCTACTCATTTCTAGTATTAATGATTTGATTATATGTAGCATGAATAATCCTCCTTGATATACCATGATTGTTTCAATATACAAAACCCATCTTAGTTTTATCACCTTCATACTCGAGGACGAGCATGGGTTAAGCTTGGGGATGTTGATGCATGTAAAATGCATAGACGAAGTTTGCATATTTTCACATGGTTTTCTATTACATATTGCATCATATAAGGGTATAATTCAATGTTTTATAGTATTTTGGGGTTAAATTACAAAGTCCCCCAACTTTTATGGAATTATCCCTGCCTGTCAGAAACCCCGTTTTCTATATTTTTGACGTTTCAGGGGGCAAACTTCCGGGAAATCACCTGAAAATCTGCGGGGGTTATTTTATTGGAAGGAGAAGACTTGCGGGCGAAGGATCCACGAGAATTGGGCAAGGAGGCCCAAAAGAGGACCCTCCACGCGGCCAGATTCCTTGGCCGCGTGAGAGGCCCCCTTTTGGCCCCTGTGGCCCCAATTCCTTCCATCTTCGACTTACCGACTCCGTCTTGACCTAAAACCGACTATAAAAAGGGTCCCCCGTACCCTTACGGAGGAGAGCGCCGCCGAAACACCGAAACAGAGACCAGAAGTTCCAGATTGGAGGGGGAAAACTCCGGCGGGGCGCCGCCGGTGTGATCTCCTACCCCTGCAACGTCATCTCCATCGACATCTCCATGAAGAGGGAGTAGTCCACCCCAGGGCTATGGGTTTGTGGAAGTAGCACTTGTATCTCTCTCTCTATGTGCTTCACTAATTAGATCCGTATGAGCTGCCTCACATGATTACGGGCACCGTTGTAATTCCTATGTGGTGGATCTTTTCTACGAGTTATTGAATCTGAGATTGCAATTGTTTCTCTTGAGTTATTTGAGTAGATGTATCTTATGTACCCCGTTCTTATTTGCTAGCTTTGATCAATCTAGTTCTTGAGAGCGTGTGTGGGGTGATGGGTGCATTAGTTGGAGTAACGGGGGGTGGCTAGTGCTGTGAAAGTGACAGAAGTTCAGCGATCCACTTAGGTTTTGTTAAACCTTTCTTAGTTACCTCACTAGGGATAAAAAGGAGTACCTTGTTACCGGGGATTTGAAGTGACACTAATCAATCTCCATGACTAGATCTAGCAAGTTCTTACTTCAACTTCATGTCACATTGCTTAAAGCTATACTCTGGTTTTTCCTTAATTATCGAGGTGTTATGATTTATTTCGCATCTTGGTGGAGTATAAGAGGGATCAATATGACCGTAGAGATCTCTATGCTAGGACGCGATGCCCATATGAAAGTACTCAATGTTAAACATGTTATTGTAATCTCACATGTAATTCTTTATGTCCACCGCCTACCACTTTATTTGAGAGAATGCAAGTGTGAAACCATGAACCCCGGTCCTATTTTAAATATAAGAAAACACTCTAGTTACTTTGCTGCAATTTACTTTATTTGCACTTTACTTTACTTGCATCTCCAATTCGAATTTACATTATCTCCATCACCACTTGCATCACAAAAATACAAAAACAATCCATTGCATATTTATTTTGTCATTTGCATTTAGTAGTAGATTTAATTATTGCACATTTACTTTCAGTTTTGCATTGCAATTTAGAAGTCTCACACCTTGTGCTTGACAACCACTTGGTGAGGTTAAGGGCACAAAATTCTCTACTTGTTTGCAGGATCCTGGAGGAAGCTTGGAAGACAACTGCTGAAATACTGGCTCCCCAAGAGTTCGATATAAACCCTCGAGTCACCCTCGTGGGGAAGAAGGCTTGCCACTAGCTACACACTCTGCACTTGGAGTCTCAACCTAGCCATCACCTTCCAAGCAATAAGTTCTTCAATTTGTTCCACATCATAAAGTTCATAATTTCCCTTAATATAAGAATATATGGTAACATTATCATTACACTCACATTGAAAAGGGAGGTGTTTATACCTCCTAAAGCAACAAGATTTATCAAAGCAATAAGTAACATTATAAGTAGAGCACAAGTTTTAAGCATAGTTATGCAATCTATTAATTTGCTCCCATAAGTGTATCCCTTGTTGTGACAAGCGGTATTCCTTATAATATTTTTGTTGTTCTTCCGTGAACCCATCTTGCCAATAAGATCTGGTTTCAAACATTGATAGCAAGCATGATAAAGCAAAAATAACAACTAAATTTTTGTGTTTATGATATAGAGAAATGAACAAGATAAAATAAAATAAACTAAGAAAAACTAAAACAAAGTAAAGAGATTGGAAGTGAGAGACTCCCCTTGCAGAAATTCTCTTCCTCCCCGGCAACGACACCAGAAAATAGCTTGATGGTACAGGTCTTGCACTCGTTGGGAAACCCCAAGAGGAAGGTATGATGAGCATAACATCAGTTTCCCCTCAGAAAGAAACCAAGGTTTAATTGACCAGTAGGAGGAAGGATTAACTTCAGAAGGTTGATGCATCCGAGATGGCAGGGCGCACTACCGGTTCAGCAACAACGTGGAACCTACACAACACAATCAAATCACTTTGCCCAACGAAACAGTGAGGTTGTCAATCTCACCGGTTTTGCTGATAACAAAGAGGTTAAAAGTATGGTGTGGAAAATAGTATGAAAACAGTAGCAACAGTATGAGAGGAGTGAAACAGTGGTTCTATTATCAGTATAAGGAAAGAGACCGGGGTCCATAGTTCACTAGTGGTGTCTCTCCGTGAAAGATAAATAACATGTGTGGTGAATAAATTACAGCTGGTCAATTGACATAAATGAAGGTTGCACCGTAGTGCATATGCTAGACATAAACATTACTATGTGATTCATGCGGGCATTACAACAAGATACATAGGCGTCATCCAACTACATCTATAACCAATAATGCACCTTCGGAGTGTCGTCCGAGAAAACCTTGGGTATTAAGTTGCAAGCAACAGATAATTGCATTAAGCAAAGTGTGTAATGTAAAAAATATAATCATCCTTAGACAAAGCATTCATACCTGATCGCCAGCTGAAGCATTTGCTGTGCTGCTATTGTCAATACGATCTGGTCCAGCAGAAATGGCTCAAGTTGGGATCTGTAGATTTTCACCCGATGATGGCCTGTTTGATTGAATAACATCTTACATTAGAGAATGGAGGGAATACCAATTCAGTGGAAGTGAACTATTAAATCAAGTACCTGGTGTTCCTGCTGGTTCCATTTCCACAGGCAAAGGATATGCAATCAGCAAGCCGAGAATATTCGTCGCTGGTCCCTTCTGCCATGTACTGATGTTTATCTGCTTGGGTCTGTAGTTGAAAGATCAGGAAATCTAGAGGACACACATCACCTCATAGATATTTGGCAGAAATACACCCATGTAAGACAAACGTAAATAAGAGAATGAACTACCTTGCTGTAGACTTCCGCTTCATCTTGTTCAAATTTCCAGTATCAATGTCTCTTTCTGCAGTTAAGCTTCAGAAGGCACACTTGGAAGGTCCAAGTCACAAGTATTCACCACACCATCTGCCATTGAATTATCCTTGGCTGATTTCCTATGTAGAAGAAGTAAAGGATACTCTTGATATCACTAAAAACCTACTATGAGGAAAACGGAAAAAGATGATGTACAAACAATTGAGTAACTGTTTTGGCCACGGCATGTTACCTTGATACTCTCTTCTTTTTCGTTGTGCTGCTGGTAGGAACTAGGGTTCTACCGTGTCTAGGGCGTAGGTTGTAGGGGAAGGAGGGAGTCGCTCGCGGCCGATCTCGCGGACGCCGGCGGCTGGGCGCCGTCGTGCGAGAGGGAGAGGAGGCGCAGGGAGGGGGTGCGGCTAGGGTTAGGGTTCCGGCTGCTCGGGGAGCCGGCAATAGAAATATTCTTATTGCTTGCCTGTTCACGACCTATTACAATCTATATATAAGGGGAAACTGAAATAGATAAATGGGCTAAGCCCTAGGGTGCGCCACGGATGGGCCCCCTTCTCCTATATGTGACTCCGGTCATAACATCTCTCCCCGCCTGCACAAACAGCTCGTCCTCGAGCTGGTAGTCGGGGTAGTGGAGGCTGAACTCCTCACGCTTCTCCCAAGTGGACTCTTCCTCCGAAAGGCCCTCCCACTGGATCAACAAGTACCAAATGTCGCGACGGAGTTGTGCGCGTAACACCTTCGCGGGACTGGGAAGTAGGCGCCCATCAGATGTAGGTGGTAGCGCTGGTGGTGCCGCCGGTGGCACCCCACAGTAGGGCTTTAGGAGTCCCACATAAAAGACGTCATGGATGCGGGCGCCCGCCGGCAGCTGTAGGCGGTAGGCCAGTGTCCCCACGTGCTCCAAGACAACGAAGGGGCCTGCGTAGCGCGGCCCAAGCTTGCGCTTCGCGCGTGGATCGAGCGACTGCGTGGATCGATGAAGAAGACGCAGCCACACCCAGTCGCCCACTTCATATTCCACCTCGCGATGGTGGCTGTCGTAGTAGTGCTTGGCCAGCTGCTGGGCTTGCACGAGGCGTTGCCGCACCTCTGCCAGCATCTCGTCGCGGGTGCGTAGGAGCTCCCCCGCGGCCTCCGTCCGAGCGGTCGCCGAGTCGACCGGAATAATGGGCGGTGGTGGGCGGCCGTAAACCACCTCAAATGGCGTGGCGCGCAAGGCGGAGTGGTAAGAGGTGTTGTAGCAGTACTCCGTCCATGCAAGCCAATCCACCCATGCGCGAGGACGATCACCTGTAACACAACGCAGATACATAGCGATCACTTTGTTAACCACCTCCGACTGGCCGTCCGTCTGAGGATGAAACGCCGTGCTGAATCGGAGCTTCACCCCCGCCATCCTGAAGAGATCGCGCCACACATGCCCCGTGAACACGGGATCCCGATCACTGACGATCGACGCGGGAAAGCCGTGAAGACGAACAATGCCGTCGAAGAAGGCACGTGCCACGGACGTGGCTGTGTACGGGTGACCGAGCCGATGAAGTGCGCGTACTTGGAAAAGCGGTCGACCACCGTGGGAATGACAGACTTGCCGCCCACCTTAGGGAGGCCCTTGATGAAGTCCATGGAGATGTCAGCCCAGACCTGTGAGGGCACCTCTAGCGGCTGCAACATCCCGGCGGGCCGCAGGGTCTCCGTCTTGTTGCGCTGGCATATCTCGCAAGAGCGCACCCAATCACGGACTAACGCCCGATCACTCGAATGTAGAAGTCGGCGCGGAGACGGTGGAGGGTCTTCTGGATCCCCTCATGGCCCGACGAATGGGCAAGCAACAACACCTGATGCCGAAGGTCGTCGTGGTCGGGAACGAAGATGCGACGCCCATGCAAGAGGAGTCCCTCCGCAAGACGCCACGGTGCGTCGAGCTCGCCCGCCTCCAGCTGCTTCCGCAGGAGCTGGGCATCCGGCGCCTCCGTCGTGGCCCGGCGAATGGTTTCGAAGAGGGCGAAGGAGGGCCCCGAGCGGATGCACATCAGCGTCCCCTCGGAAGCGTCGGCGTCGTCGGTAGTGTCACGGCGCGAGAGAGCGTCGGCCACAGTGTTGAGGCGCCCCGGGCGGTACTCCACCGTGAAGTCAAATCCAAACAGCTTGCTGATCCATTGGTGCTGTGGTACTGTAGATAGCCGTTGGTCCAGCAAATACTTTAGGCTGTAGTGGTCCGTGCGGATCAGGAACGAGCGCCTCCAAAGGTAGGGGCGCCAATGCCGCACGGCCTGCACCAAACCAATGAGCTCCTGCTCGTACGCCGCGAGCTTGAGGTGACGTGCGGCGAAAGGCCGGCTGAAGTAGGCGAGGGGCCCCTCGCCCTGGTGAAGGACGGCGCCGAACCCCACCCCGGAGGCGTCGCAGTCGACCATGAACGGCCGTGTGAAGTACGGCATCTGGAGAACGGGGCCCGTCGTGAGGGCCTCCTTTAGGGCCTCGAATGCCGCGGTGGCCTCGTCATCCCAGGCGAATGCATCGCGACGCAGCAGTCGCGTGAGCGGCGTCGCGATGAGGCCGAAGTCCCGGATAAATTTCCGGTAGTATCCGGCGAGACCCAGGAAGCCGCGAAGAGCGCGCGGCGAGCGAGGTAGTGGCCAAGCTGTGACGGCCGCCACCTTGTCGGCGTCCATGGCCACCCCCTCGGAGGAGATGACGTGGCCGAGGTAGGCGACCGATGTCGTCCCAAACGAGCACTTCGAGCGCTTAAGTTGTAGATGATGCGCTCGAAGCTCGTTGAAGACGATGGCGACGTGCTGTAGATGCTCCGCCCACGAGTTGCTGTAGATAAGAATATCATCAAAGAAAACGAGCACAAACCGATGTAAGTATGGCCGGAGGACGTCATTCATCAGGGCCTGAAACGTCGCTGGGGCGTTGGTGGGGCCGAAGGGCATCACCACAAACTCGAAGTGACCATGATGAGTCCGGAACGCCGTCTTGGCGATGTCGTCCGGGTGCATGCGCACCTGATGGTAGCTCGACCGGAGGTCGAGCTTGATGAAGAAATGCGCCCCATGGAGCTCGTCGAAGAGCTCATCCACCACCGGAATAGGGAACTTGTCCTTGAGCGTGAGTGCGTTGAGGGCGCGGAAGTCGATGCAGAAACGCCACGTGCCATCTGCCTTGCGGACGAGTAGCACCGGCACGGAGAATGGTGATGTAGAGATCCGAATGATGCCCGCGGCGAGCATGAGGGCGCACTGTCGCTCGAGCTCGTCCTTCTGCAGCTGGGGGTAGCGGTACGGTCGTACGGCGACTGGTGCCGTGTCCGGTGCGAGGTGAATCCGATGGTCATACACCCGGACCGGCGGAAGGCCGTGCGACTCGTCGAATAGGTCGCCGTGCTGCTGCAGGAGGTGAGTGAGCAGTGGGTGCTCAGCGTCGGGGTCGGCCGTGGCGTGCTGGAGTTGCGGTGCCAGGGTGGCGCCCCCAATGCCCTCCCAACGGACGCGGCGGCCCTGACGAGAGAAGGTCATCGTTAGTGCGGCAAAGTCCCACAGTATTGGACCCAGTGTCCGCAAGAAGTCCACGCCGATGATGAAGTCGAAGCAGCCCAAATCGATGCCGGCGCACGTGATGGTGAAGTGCTCGTCGCCGATGGATAGCGGCACGTTCCGCGCCATACCGTGGCAGCGAAGGCGATCGCCGTTAGCCACGGTGACGCGGAGATGATCGCCGCTCGTCGGCTCGAGACCCAAGCGGCGCATCGTGGCCGCCGGCAAGAAGTTATGCGTGGAGCCGGTATCGAGGAGGGCGACGAGACGCTCGCCCAATATCGTCACCGGCAAGAGCATCGTCTGCTCGTTGCGGATACCCGCCAGCGCGTAGAGCGAGACCACGCACGCCGTGGCCTCGACTGATGGATCGGCGGGCGTGTCCGGCTCGCTATCGTCGACCGTCTCCAAGTAGAAGAGGCGCGGGCAGATGTGGCCCGGCGCGTAGGTCTCGTCGTAGTTGAAGCACAGGCCGAGGCGACGACGCTCCAGTTGCTCCGCTGGGGTGAGGCGCCGGAACATGCACGGCGCAGACGCCGGAGCAGTATTCGGCGTGGCCGGTGTGGGCGGCGGCGGGGGTCGGGTCGGCGGACGTGCGCCGCGGCTCGGGGGACCCGGCTGCATGGCCTGGGAGCGGCGCTCGTAGGCCCGAGCGTAGTGCATCGCCGTCTGTAGGTCCTGGGGGGGCCTGTAGTTCCACGTCCACCCGTATGTGGTCCGGTAGACCGCCGATGAAGAGTTCCGCACGCTGCTGGCCTGTCACGCCCGGGGCGTGGCACGCGAGGGTCTGGAAGCGCTCGGCGAAGTCCTACACCGTGGATGTGAAGGGGAGGCGCCCAAGCTCCGCCAGGCGGCTACCGCGAACAGGCGGCCCGAAGCGAAGGAGGCATAGCTCCCGGAAGCGGTCCCAGGGAGGCATGCCGCCCTCGTCTTGCTCGAGGGCGTAGTACCAAGTTTGGGCAGCGCCCCGAAGGTGGTAAGAGGCGAGCCACGTGCGATCCGACGCCAGCGTGCGCTGCCCGCGGAAGAACTGCTCGCACTGGCTGAGCCAGTTCAGGGGGTCCTCCGACCCGTCGAAGGTGGCGAAGTCGACCTTGGCGTAGCGGGGCGGTGGCGGTGAGGAGGCTCCGTGGCCGTATACCCCGGCGCGGTCCTCCTGGAGGCGCGCAACGCCCCCGGCGGTGGGGCTCGGGAGGGTGGGCAGCGGCGGTTCCCCGGTGGCGGTGTAGACCGGCGGAGGTGTCGACTCGGCGAGCCAAGCTGGCAGCAGTGACGACGACGGGGGGAAGCGTATCTGGTTGATCGGAACGCCCCCGGCGCGGTGGAGCCCGGCCCTCCTGTGGCGGGTGGTGGCCAGTGCGGCCACGGCGGCGTCGAGGTCGGTTGCGGCTGCAGATGCCCGACCGAGAACGCCGGCGGCCAAGGCGACGGCGCCGACACAGTGAAGATCGGGTGCTGCGGTGGCGCCGGGGGCCCGTGGGAGCTCATCAAGAACACCCGGATCCCCTAGACGGCGGTGGTGATGAGGGGATAGTAACCCGGTATCCCAACTTCCAGGTGTGACCCGGCCCAAACGGCGGCTGGACCAAATCCGGCTAAAGACAAAGAAACTTCTGGAAGGCCCAGGGCATGTAACGTTCGTGACCCGGATTGTGGGTTGCGGTAAGGAAAGTTAGGGTTTGTGTATAGAGTTCGAGTAGGACTCAGGAGGCGCTTTGTAAAGGCAAGCCAAGGGGGGTATGAGTGCTATATAAACCAACCCCTAGGCTTAGCCTCAGAGAGATTCAAGCCATAGTTGTAACACCTGTTATCGAGTATCCAGCATTATTGATATCGAGATCCGGCGAGTTATTCTCCGGTTCTTAGATCGCTTTCGCCATGTCTTCCTTTGAGCTAAACCCTCTCCCGAATACCTGTGTCGACTTGCCCCAAGATCAGTTACCCCAGGTAACGTCTGCCGTGATTATCCCACGACAGTTGGCGCCCACCGTGGGGCCTGCGTCCAAAGGTGTTTACATCACGGGAGAAGCTCGGAAGAACATGGAGAACTTTGTCGTCGGCGAGATCTACTCCAATGATGAAGGAGAAAGGATAGTGGACAGTTCCGGGTGGGAGTTGGAGCCGGATCGCTACGAATCCGGATCCGTGGTGTCAATCGGCCAAATCAGTATCTTCATCGGCATGGTACGTACGCTCAATTTGAAAGGACAATATCATGTGCATGTTACAGGGACTTCCAGCAGGGACAAAAGGGCGTTAAAACAAACAGCGAATCTATCCTCCTCGGCCACTCCGGGATACTTGAGGTGGGCAGAGCAAGAGATAACGTGGAGCAGAAGAGATCATCCAGAAGGAGTAGAGCACCCCGGAACTTTGGCGTTAGTGGTTTCGCCACAGGTCAATGGTTATGAATTGAGAAAGGTATTGATGGACGGAGGGAGCAGCATCAACATCTTATATTGGGAAACCTTCTTGCGCATGAACCTCAAGGAGTCCCAGCTACAAAAAAGTTCGACGGTGTTCCATGGGATCGTACCGGGTCATTCAGCACGCCCCGAAGGAAAAATCGCATTGGAAGTAGCCTTTGGAGAATCGGTAGATAACTATCGGGTGGAGTGGCTCACGTTTGAAGTAGTCAAGTTGCATAGCCCCTACCACGCGTTGTTCGGAAGGCCGGCTTACGCTAAATTCATGGCTAGGCCGTGCTATGTATATCTGCAGCTAAAGATTCCAGGCCCTAAGCAGACCATCACTATCCATGGAAACCGGGACATAGCAGCCGAATGCGATGAGGGAGATTCAGTAATGGCTGAACAAGCCTGCAGGAAGGAAGAACTTCAGTATTACCGGTCTCAGGTGGATCCGGATGATGGAACAGCATTGAGAAGACCAGACGCTGAAGACGAAAGAGTAAAGTTTAAGGCGGCTCAAGATACCAAGAAAGTAGATTTTATGGAAGGAGACCCCACCAAGCAGTTCACTATAGGGTCCAATTTAGAGGATGCGCAAGAAAAGGCTCTAGTGGAGTTCATCCGTTCAAATGCGGATGTATTTGCCTGGACACCCAGCGACATGCCGGGTATCCCCACCGAGTTGGCAGAGCACAGTTTGCATGTGGATCCCAAGGCCAGGCCTGTGAAGCAAGGTATGAGAAAAATGAATGAGGAAAGGAGAAGAGCTATAGGGGAGGAAATCGCGCGACTATTAACCGCAGGCTTCATCATGGAAGTATTTCACCCCGACTGGTTAGCAAACCCGGTTCTTGTGATGAAAAAGACAAATGAATGGAGGATGTGCATCGATTTCACGAGCCTCAACAAGCATTGCCCAAAGGATCCGTTCGCGCTGCCAAGGATAGACCAAATCATAGACGCGGTAGCCGGAAGCGACTTGCTATGTTTCTTGGACGCATATTCGGGATACCACCAGATTAAACTCAAAAGGGAGGATTGGGAAAAAACCTCATTTATAACCCCTTTTGGGGCCTTCTGCTACAAAACCATGACGTTTGGATTGAAAAATGCGGGCGCAACTTATCAGCGGTGTATTCAGAAGTGCTTCGAGGATCAAATTGGGCGTAACGTGCACGCATATGTGGATGATGTGGTTATTAAGACCCGGAAGGCAGAAACATTTATTGATGATTTAAAAGAAACGTTTAAAAACTTGAGGAGGTATCAGATGAAGCTTAACCCAACGAAGTGTGTATTCGGAGTCCCGGCCGGGAAGTTACTTGGCTTTATAGTCTCCGAGAGAGGAATTGAGGCAAACCCGGATAAAATCAAGGCCATACAGAATTTGAAGAAACCGGAAAATTTGAAGCACGTTCAAAAACTCACGGGCTGCGTGGCAGCCCTGAGCCGGTTCATATCCAGGCTTGGAGAAAAGGCAATACCCTTGTACCGGCTTTTGCGGAAATCAGACAAGTTCGTATGGGATCAGGAGGCAGATGAGGCGTTTGAAGCACTAAAGAAGCAGTTATCTGAAGCGCCAGTACTAGCGGCGCCGGGTCCCAAAGAGCCTATGTTATTATACGTGGCAGCCGGTCCCCGAGCCGTCAGCGCAGTGGTTGTCGTGGAACGCAAAGAAGATGGGAAAGGTTACCCGGTCCAGAGGCCGGTTTACTATGTCAGTGAAGTGTTATCGGAAGCGAAGCAGCGTTACCCGCATTGGCAAAAATTGGTGTTTGGGGTCTTTATGGCCAGCCGGAAGTTGAAGCCATATTTCCAAGAACATCCCATAACAGTGGTTAGTTCAATACCAATGTCGGATATCATCAGAAACTCGGATGCAACGGGCAGAATAGCCAAATGGGCAATAGAGATGGGAGATTATCATATCAGTTACGAGCCCAGATCGGCAATCAAGTCCCAGGCCTTGGTTGATTTCGTTAACGACTGGACGCACACTGGAATGGTTACCGCCGTTCCAAGTTCCGAGTCATGGACCATGCACTTCGATGGATCAAAGCAGTACGAGGGGTCAGGAGCCGGAGTGGTGCTGACATCGCCAAAGGGGGATAAACTAAGTTACGTGCTACAGATTCATTTTGATTGCTCAAACAACGTGGCCGAGTATGAGGCTCTGTTGCATGGCTTGAAGGTAGCCAAGGAGATGAACATTAGAAGGATACGATGCTTTGGAGACTCGGATCTCGTGGTGCAGCAGGTGTCAGGAACCTGGGACAGGAAGGACGCCACTATGGCAGCGTATCGCAGGGAGGTTGATAGGGTTGCCGGGTGTTTCTCCGGGTATGAAGTGGAGCACATAGACAGAAGAAAGAACGAGGCGGCGGACGCACTCGCCAGACTCGGCTCGCGCAGGGAGCCGGTTCCACCTAATGTTTTCGTGGACGAGCTATGGCGGCCGTCAGTTAAATCCGAGTCTGAAGAAGAATTAGCAAATCGAGACCCGGACGTGGAGCTCGTGGCTACGATACGCGGCGTCCCCGAATGGACGGAGCCATATCTGGCATACTTATCACGGGGCGAACTACCAGAACAGGAGGTACTAGCAAGACAAATCGTGAGGCGGGCAAAAGGATACGCTATTATCAATGGAGAGTTGTACAAGAGAAGTGCGGCAGGAGTCTTTTTGCGCTGTGTGACACCAGAAGAAGGCCGACAGATTCTTAAGGAGATCCATGAAGGTGATTGCGGGCATCATGCGTCCACAAGGTCTCTTGTGGCCAAGGCCTATCGACATGGGTTCTTCTGGCTCACAGCTCTAGCAGACGCGGAACGGATAGTGGCAAGGTGCGACGGATGTCAAAGGTACGCTCGTCAAACTCATGTGCCGGCTATGGAGTTACGGACCATTCCATTAACTTGGCCATTCGCTGTTTGGGGTATGGACATGGTTGGCCCCTTCCATATGTCACCTTGCAAGAAGACGCACCTTTTAGTTGCTGTTGATAAGTTTACCAAATGGGTGGAGGTTATGCCGGTCACCAATTGCGAAGCGGCCACAGCAGTCAAATTCCTGAAAAGAATTATATACCGGTTCGGGTACCCCCACAGCATAATTACCGACAATGGAACCAACATGTCCCTTGGAGAGATGGAAAAATTTTGTGGCAGCAATGGAATCAGGCTTGATGTAGCATCAGTAGCACATCCGCAAGCCAACGGGCAAGTGGAGAGGGCGAACCAAGAACTACTTCGTGGATTGAAGCCAAGACTGAGGGTTCCCTGTATCAGGGCCGCTGGGGCATGGGTTGAAGAACTTCCTTCCGTGGTCTGGGGTATTAACACTACACCCAACCGATCCACCCAGATGACACCTTTCTTCATGGTCTACGGCGCAGAAGCGGTATTACCAAGCGACATCATTCATGATTCACCAAGAGTGACAGCTTATGTGGAAGTAGAGAACGAGAAGAACCGGCAAGACGCCGTGGATATGTTAGAAGAACAAAGAGAGCAAGCCTTAGAAAGGTCAGCCATATATCAGCAGGATTTGCGAAGATATCATAGCCGGCGGGTGAAAAGCCGGGTCTTTCAGGAGGGAGACTTGGTCTTGCGCTTGGTTCAGACAAACGAGGGAAGGCACAAACTATCGCCACCATGGGAAGGACCTTTCATCGTAAGCCGGAGCCTGCATAATGGGTCATATTACTTGATAGATGCAAGAGAAGAATCGGCTACAGTCAACGATACTGCCCACACTACTGCACCTATGCAAGAAAGAGATAGACCATGGAACGTGGCTCAGCTACGTCCGTACTATACTTAGCAGAAAACGATGTAACAGGCAGCAGGTTTCAGACGCACTCTTTTCCTATCCGGGGCACCCTTGGGGACTGGATGGGTTTTTAATGAGGCGGCTTGCTGGCCTAATTTTCTCATATCAAATAAAAAGGGGATTATCAAGAAAAGAGGCAATTGTTATTTATACGGTGTGCATATTCAGGTCTTGAGGGCTGGTTGCTCCCACAAGCACAGCTGCAAACTCAAAAGAGACCCGGCCTTGATGCCAATGAGTTATAGGGGTCGGCTACTCGAAAAAACGAGTGCGGCTACAATCTTATAACCGGACAAAGAAGTCCAAATTTCTCGGCTATTCTTACTTAAGCTCGATGTGACTCGCAACAAAGTGGCATGACTTGTTCGCCTACGATTACCATCAGTCATGAGACCCAAACGGGACTTGCTTGACCCCGTTTTCGTATTGATGTAACAACATGGTATCCACGCGAAAGCCGGCTTATAGTACAAGATAGTCGAAAGGGTCATCTAAACCACAAGTTATGCAGAGTATAAGGCCGACAGCCGGAAACTCAACGATTATCAAGCATAACTTCAAACTTCATAAAAAGCTGTCCTGAAGTCTTGGGCATTCAGCGACAGGCGATTCGTTTCCTTGAAAGAAAACAATCATGTGTCCTAGACGCGGAAACCCGGACTGGGGACTTATGAGCTCTAAGGAAGAAACAGCATCATCCATCCGATAAAATTACAACGAGCCACGCATCCGGGTCTCAGGAGCTTAGGGATTCAGGTGTAAAACCGTTCCCTAGACGCCAACGACACCCGGTGGACGGGTCTTGCTAAGGAAAGTATAAAAAAAAAAAGTATAAGGTATCGAGAATAAAGCAAGTGGATATCAAGAACAAGCAAATGCAAAGACACATTCATCAAAAGCCCAAAGGGGCGCAAATGCATCGGGAGTATAAGCAAAAGTGTTACAAAAACCTTAAAGTGTCAAAAGAGCACAGGCGCTCCGCTTAAAACAAGTAATAAAGCTGTTTTGACGACGCTTTGCCGACTAATGCATATGGAATGACAGGAGACATTCATTACTTCAAGCTGCAGGATCCATCTTGGCCTTGCCCTTGTTGCCGCTGGTGGTGGCGGCGCCACCCGGATTAGTAGCAGTTCCGGGTTGCGAAGCTGCAGGAGCAGAGTCGGCAGCGGCCTTCTTGGCAGCTTCGTCCCTTATCTTGAGCGCCTCCTCCCTCCAACGGGCAAGCATATCGAACGGCTGGGGGCGGTTCGCCTTGACAACCTTGTCATTAGCATCATAAGCAGGGAGAATCTCATCAATCTCTAAGCTGTCAGCAATAACGCTAGCCGGATGGCGGACTTCTTTCTGAATAGCCTTGAAGTCCTTTGGCAAAAACTTGGACCCATCCAAGTTGAACTCCGGAAATCCACTCATAAGTTTGGCAAGTTGTAGCTTGGGGGCGTAGGCTTTAGCCAACGCGAGCCCCCGGGTTACCCCAAATCGGCAGGAGGACCGTTTCCAGTGCCAAATCCACTCGGGGATCGTGGAGCAGAATTCCAGTAATCTCTTCATATTATCTGGCTTGACATCCGGCAGTCGCAACTCATCAAGTATCCAGCTAACTCCGCCGCAAAGTTGGCGAAGAGTATTCTTGATGGTTTTAAGCTTGGCAGCATCATCTTCTTCGGGGGCAGCATCACGTGGGCCTGCTAAAAAAGGCAAAAGGAGCAAAGATAGTAGGCAAGCAAGTGCAGTTGTTCAATCCGAGTCATAAAAAGGTGAAATTTAAAAATCTTACCAGTCGCAGTACGGTGAACATCAGCAATTTGAGCAGAAAGAGTTGTAAGTTTGTCCTTAGCCCTGTGAGCTCTCTTCCTGTACTTTTTCGTCATCTTTTGGCACCTGCGAGCCTCAGTCTCAGCAGCTTCACGAAGGGCCGTTTCTTTTTCAATACGCTTGGTGGACTTGGCCAGCTTCTTCTCCAACTGTGAAACATAGTCCTGTAAAGAAGCATGAAGAATGATCAGCCAGAAACATTATACAAAGTTCCAAGCAAGTTACCTAGTAATTTACTCGGAACTTGGGGACTATGTATGGAAACATATGATGATTAGTCGGGATTACCTCGTGCTTGGTTATTAAGGCATCTAGTATGTTTTCTTCGTCGCCCTTCAAGGTATGGAGGGCATCTAGCATTTGAGCAAAGGTCATGTCTTCAGGGCGAAGTTGAGAAGGGCCGGAGGATTGGCCCTCTTGTGGAGGAGTTGTTCCGGGTTTGGGGGTCGAAACCCGGATTGTTTGAACGTCCGGGATAGGAGAGCCCGACTTGGTCTCCACAATGATGTCTTCGTCCACTTCTTCAGAGGGCTGGGGTGATGCAGTCTTTGGTGGAATTGGGTCCTTAAAAGGATCTTCTCCATTTCCGTCCTCGGCCTCGTCCTCAACCTCAACGTCCATGTCATCACTCGGCTTTTCTTCTCCCTGCTCTTCTGATTCAGGGATATCCGGGTCGCTCAGCGTAACTGTGGCGCTGAAGAAAAGAAGGGAGACATTGATCAATGGAATATACGGAAAAAAGAAAGGTAACCGGTACGAGAAAATGGAAGTAAAGGTAGTTTACCCGGTGTTCACGGCATAATCCGGGGGAAGCTCGCCGCTGGAGGCGGATGACGTTGGTAAGAGCACTGGCTGCGGTACGCGAAATTGCCCGGCAAGTGGATGATTAGGAGACGGATGACGTTGAGGAGATTGGGAAGGTTGAGCTGGAGGGGTACTGGCTCGATGAGTGGGTGAAGTGGAGATACCCGGGTTAAGGGGATCATCCCCCGGAGAATTCCGGGTCACCCTACGTTTAGTCGGGAGAGGGTCCTTCAAGAAGGGTGAATGTGATAATCGCTCGTTAAGTTCATGCATAGCAGCAAAGGAGTAAGGCGCACGAGACATAGAAGAGAAGGGAACCTTTTCAACTACCCCTCTAGCCTTCCTTTTGTTCCCAACTGGGGGCTCCTGGTCAGACTCGGTGGCTTCCGGGTCATTTTCTTCTTCCTCCTCTTCATCTCCCGACCCTGAAAGCCGAGTAAGTATCAGATAAGAGAAATAACACAGATGAAGGGCAGGTGTAAATGGTATGGGAGAGTACCCTCATCATCATCAACAGATTCGGTTTCCTCTTCGGGGTCTTGAGAAGGAGGAGGGTTTTCGATTTTCCAGAAGGGATCGTCAGCCTGTGAACAAATAAACACAAGTGGTGGTTAGAGACTATAACGGACGAAAGTACTGAAATAAGAAAAAGGAGTCAGGTCTTACCGCTGGGGCGGGATTTTCCCGAGTAAACGGGGGTAACCCGGCAGTGTTCTTTATAACATCTAGTCTCTCCATCAGGAAGCCCTTGATGGTCTTGTTGGTGTTACCGGCAGGGAAGTTCTTGGTGGAGTAGCGGAGGGAATCTGTGACGTGACCCGAATATTCGTGTAACAGCTTCGGGCGAATCGAGTTGGGCTGAACCCGGAAGTCTACCCAAGTCTTTATTAGATTGAGCCCAAGAAGGCCGTGGGCTGAGAGAGCTGCTAGTTTGGCCAGAAGGGGCTGAATCGCTTCCCTATCAAGGTCAGATGCAAAAGCACTGAAAGACTCGGAGGGCTCGAGAAGGCTCTCCGAATAACCCGGTAGTTTCCTCTCACCACCCGGAGAAGTGTCGTGGCAATAAAAGAAGGATAATTGCCAGTTTTTGGCGTTGGAGTTCAGGTTAAGAGGTGGCATCAATGAGTGTTTGCGGCGCTGGATGGATACCCCGCCGCAGGTAAGAAGCGTTCTGTCACCGCTCTCATAACATGGTTCGCATTGGAATAATTCGGTAAAAAGAGCAAGGTTTGGTGGAGTGCATAAGTACGACTCGGACAAAACTATGAAGTGGGTGATGTTCAGCATAGAGTTAGGCCCTATGTCGAACACCCGGAGGCCGTAGTGGCTCAAGACTTCCCGGAAAAAAGGGTGACCCGGAGGACGGAATCCCCGGGTCACATGCTCGGTAAAACAAATTACCTCGTTCTCGATGGGAGTGGGACGGGTCTCATCGCCAGGAGCCCTCCAGTGTATTTCCTTTTGAGAAGGAAGGATTCCTAACTCGGCCATCCCATCTAGCTTGGCCTTTGTCGTTGAAGACCGACCCCAGTTGGCAGAAGTGGTTTGAGAGGCCTTTGCAGAAGCCGGGTGTTTTCCTTGTCTTTTAGGAGCCATGGAGTTGACCTGCAAGGGACAGGAAATGTATGGAGTAAGATTCGGAACATCAAATCATTCGAGTCCGGAGACGTCAAGACGTTGAAGGCTAAAATGAGACCCGGATAACGCACTACGATGTTAAATGCGGAAGATTTTCCGGGTGTCAGATGAGGTTGAGTAAATTGTTAATTACTTACGCGTTGAGGTGAATTGGGTGAACATGGATGGTTGCCCATACCTTTATTGTGGAGGGATTAGCTGGAAAAAGAGGATTTTCTGGGTGTTAATGCGACAGGCGGAAAGAACAAGGTGGAATGGATCTAGATCGAAAAGCTTGCAAGCGATCTTATGCAAAGTTGGATGGCCAATAAAGGCGCGGGGATGAGCTGCGACTACGCATCAGGTGATTAAAGGAACTAAGGTCTATCGAAGCGGTTCAATTTGATGATATCAGAAAATTAGCTTACGGGTTGATCCAGATCCAATCTTGGTCAGATTGAAAAGGTTGTGAGTTTCGATTGAGTGGGTGAGAAAGGCTTACCAAAGGAGTTGAGGTCCGAAGTGAGGGTGGTGCGTGGCGCGGCTTGAGTGTCACGTCACGGCCCTCGATGAGGGAGCGCGGGTGTGACAGCGATGCTTAATGGCGGTGCTGGATAGCTCGAGGATGAGTGCGGCCGGTGGTGGCCTTATCTTTCTTGGAGCGTGCGAGCCCGGTGGCAGAAATTGCGAGGGAGCGTGGAGGAAAGGGATGATGAAACGAGATGAATGGCTTAGGGTTACCATCGGTTGATATTTATAAGGGAGGTGGTGAGCTCACCTACGGCCCGAAAGCCGGAAATTACGGAACAGTAATTATCCGTACGGATCTGGCGGCATATGCATTCGGAATTAGGCAAAATATCCCGCTGATGGGGGAAGTGCAGCTTGCCCCGAGATATCAGGGATCTTTATCGAGTAGGGCCCTGACATTTTAGGGTTTAAAATTGGAAAGGCCAGTTAAGCATTCAAGGAAGGATCGAGCTATCACATGACAGACATGGAGCTGTGCCTGGTCATCTGTTAAAGCAACTTAACCCGGTTCCCATAGGCTTGGGCATTTCACATCTTTTTCAGGGAATAGCGAGCGCTCCGAGGATGAATCCGTGAAGCCCGCGCTATCCTGGGGACTACTGATGAGGGGATAGTAACCCGGTATCCCAACTTCCAGGTGTGACCCGGCCCAAACGGCGGCTGGACCAAATCCGGCTAAAGACAAAGAAACTTCTGGAAGGCCCAGGGCATGTAACGTTCGTGACCCGGATTGTGGGTTGCGGTAAGGAAAGTTAGGGTTTGTGTATAGAGTTCGAGTAGGACTCAGGAGGCGCTTTGTAAAGGCAAGCCAAGGGGGGTATGAGTGCTATATAAACCAACCCCTAGGCTTAGCCTCAGAGAGATTCAAGCCATAGTTGTAACACCTGTTATCGAGTATCCAGCATTATTGATATCGAGATCCGGCGAGTTATTCTCCGGTTCTTAGATCGCTTTCGCCATGTCTTCCTTTGAGCTAAACCCTCTCCCGAATACCTGTGTCGACTTGCCCCAAGATCAGTTACCCCAGGTAACGTCTGCCGTGATTATCCCACGACAGGTGGCGAGGTCGTTGATGGCCCCGCTCAATTGCTCGGGGGAGTAGACGACAGGCGCGGCAGGGGCGGCGGCGGCGACCGTGGTGGAGGGTGGCGGCGGTGGCGGCGCAGCGGCTGCGGAGGTGAACGGGGACGACGACATGATCGAACAAGTGCTAGCTGATACCAAGTTGGTAGGAACTAGGGTTCTACCGTGTCTAGGGTGTAGGTTGTAGGGGAAGGAGGGAGTCGCTCGCGGCCGATCTCGCGGACGCCGGCGGCCGGGCGCCGTCGTGCGAGAGGGAGAGGAGGCGCAGGGAGGGGGTGCGGCTAGGGTTAGGGTTCCGGCTCCTCGGGGAGCCGGCAATAGAAATATTCTTATTGCTTGCCTGTTCACGACCTATTACAATCTATATATAAGGGGAAACTGAAATAGATAAATGGGCTAAGCCCTAGGGTGCGCCACGGATGGGCCCCCTTCTCCTATATGTGACTCCGGTCATAACATCTGCCTTGATTGTCGATAGAGATTGAACCCCTCATCCTGTTTTTGACTACTCTGTTATCACCAACAGAGATAGAGCCCTTTCTTTTTAGCTGTGACTTCTTTACCAACAGAATTACTGTGGTGACCCGGCATACCACTGCATGTTGTAGTACGCCAGTCGTTGATATAACACTCACAGAACACCGTTCCGCAAATATTACATCCCTCGGGGTGGTACAGCAGAAACATTGCGGGACTGATTGACATACACCAAATATATTACAAACAAAGTGTACTGACAAAAGGATGAGCTCACATTGAGGTCATCCATTATTGAAGTTAGAACGCTCACTGAAAAGTAAACAGTTGCTAACACGGGAACTCAACAGCCAGAAAGAGAGTCTATGGCTGCTCGATTCAACCGTGATAAGTAGTTATTTAGGCTAGGCTAAACTAGTCAGACTCATCCCCATCGGGGTCTGCTCCGTACTGGATGAGATAGTCAACTCCTTCCACTCCACCGGAGAGGTCCGGTTCTTCGTAGAAGATATCTTCCTGGCTTCCAAGGATGTTGAAGGATGCTTCTTCTAAGTTCTCATAACCTAAGCAGGGGGTCAAACGGGATTGAATGAGTAACGAGCGTTACTCAGCAAGTTCTTGTAAGTACAGAGGTAATGGATGCACTAACTACGGTCCTTGACTCTAAGGAGTCTAGACAGATGCAAGTTTTGTCAAATCTTTCTTCAAGAGATTGCTTTTAATATTGAAAACTATGCCCGCCAGACCATCACAGGACTAGAACTTCATGGAGTTGCCTTTCCTGTAGCGTTCGCAGTTCCATCCCGGAACAAGGGGTAACATGCCACATCATTTTACACTCTGCAGAGGTGCGTTACTTTACCCATGGACGACCAAGACCATGTTGCACAACCAGGCGCGCGATCCTGTCCACTCCCACTCAGGTGTGGGGCCTGGTTATTGGTCCAAGCCAGACCGTGCTTCTCCGCACAACGCATGCCCACCCATTTCTGCCAGCAGGTTGAACGCCTGATTCCACCCCTCACGATGGAGATCTACGCGCCCCTGGCAGACACTCATAGACCCCAGAGCCCGTGGGACGTAAGGGCTCCCACCCATGTGCATGTAGTCCCGCAAGACCTACAGCGTACGTCTCTGGCAGTCCGTTGACATGCGAACGAGAAAAGTATCACGGCTGACTTACTCCCCCCATAGAAGATCCATGGTCAACGCGATATCTACGGCGCACCGAGTTGTGGCGGCATTTGTTGTTAATTCCTAGGTAATACTTTCCCATGCAGATGGAACCTTCCTTTGACCTATTCATCTTACCATGGTTCCATCCGCCCACCAAACAGAACACTACCACTCGGGTAGTCATTCAATTAATCATATTATTATAAAAATATGATCATGCATTCTTTTTGGAGTAGGTGGTAATACGATAGGGTTTTCGAAAATAGTTGTTATGAAATAATTCAAGGGACATGAGCAAGTGATGAACTTGCCTGGATACGGATAGGTAATGAAGTCTGAAGTTTGAGGTGGATCCTGACTTCCTTGTTCTACAAAATACCATCATTGTCCGGTAAAGACAATGTTTAAAGAAGCAAATGATGCTATTATGCATAATGATGGGATGTATGCAATTTTTGAGAGATTATTTGATATATTACTTCTTTTATAAAACTTGTTTTGTTTGATCACTCTATTCTCCATAATTAAGGAATTTTGATGTTGTTATTAATATTATATTTAATTAATTGGTGGTTACTTATTGTTTTTCTCAGGGACAGGAGTTATGACATGTTTTTGAAATGACTAACTATAGAAATTTAAATGGATATAGTCTCAGTTGATTTATTTATTCCAACAAGTTTTTAGTATAAGTCAATTTTTAAGGCTATAATTATTTTGGTGTTATTGTGCTTAATAAATAGTTTAAATAAAAACTTGTACTGATTTGATAGATATTTTAATTGAAATTTGTATAGGTTTATATATTGTTTATCTAATCCTTTTATTAAAATTTAGATAATTACCTGTCTGCCCCTAGGGCTGACAGGTGGTCCCTGGGGTTAGGGTTGGACCTAACCCCCTGGTCTGGCCGGGCTGGACCAGACCAGCCGCACTCGCACCCGAGCCCCGCGTCCTCATCTCCTCCCCTTTCCGCGTGAGGCGACGCAGAGGGCGACGCAGAGGCGCAGACGCGATCCAGCGCCTCCTCCGGCGATTTCCTCCGCCCTCCTCCTTCCATCACCGCCACCGTGACCTAGCGCCACCCTTGCTCCTCTCTGTCCGCTACCACGCCCCCCTCCTCGATCTGCTCTTCTCCCCGTGTGGCTCCCGTGGAGATCCTCAAACCCTAACCCTAGGGTTAGGTACTCGGGGTGCTCCTCCACCTCTCCGGTGACCGTGGCTCCTCCACGTGACTCCTGGAGGCTCCAGGAGGTTGATGTGCTGATGCTGGTGCTTCTGTGGCTTCGTTTCCGGCAACGTCGCCGCCGGGACGGTCTTCGGGCAACCGTGGCTCGCCGCCGTGCTCCTCTCTCCATCCGGATGTGGTCACCACGATGGTGACCACCTGTAAGTTCCTTTCTCCTATCTCTCTGCCCTCCAACCTCTCTCTCTCTCTCTCTCTCTCTCTCTCTCTCTCGGATTCTTCCATTCCCCCTTGCTCTGGAGTCTAGCCCTCGAGCTAGCTCGTACCGAGCTCCACTGTGATGCTCTCTGTGCTCTAGTGCTTGATTAGGCAGCAATGGATTTTACCTTTAATTTACTTGATGTGTGAGACATGGAATCCATGCCGTGATCTGTGATGGATGGGGAATTTCTTTATTGTGCCCTAAATAATCCCTCTGTTGCTATGTGCTGTGAGATGATTCTGTTGATGGAGATGATGCTGTTAGTGGGAAATCATTTTGGGATTACTCCCAATGTTGTTTCTGTGTACTGATACCCTTAGGGTTTGCTCCCTGTGATGGATTCCTATTACTGGCTATTTGATAACAATTCCTATTATCAAGTATATAATTCCTAGTGTTCTATGGGTGTGCTAAATGGTTGAGAGGTGTTACTCTGAATGTTTATTCAGAGAATATGCCCTCAACACTTGCATCTAACTTATTGTTTTTATGTCATGATTCCCTTGGTTCTGAGGTATCAGATCCTTGGATCTGGTGCCCAGCAACCATGTGTGTGTGTGGCATAAACCAGTGCTCCTGGCTATTGCTTTATCTCAAAATCCCTTTGCTATAAACCTTTCTATCTTGATTCTTGGTATCAGCTGATAAGAACAGAGCACTACTCATGATAACTCTTCCTTCTTTGGTACTTATAAATTAAGAACAGATACTTGCACTTGTTTCCTTTGCCCCAAGCCAATGATGCATAGCCTGAGGCCCTTCTTTAATTAAGAACATATACTTGACTTGATAATTAAATCCCGGTGATGAGTTTAGCATAGCACTTCTATGCCTATCTGAGGGTTCTAGCACCCCAACCCATCCTGTGTGCAACTTAGCCAGAAAATGGCTTAGAGGGTACTCCGGATATTCACCTTGTGTATAGATCAAATCGGTTGGTGGATTTTGGTGCTTGTGGAATGCTTGCTTTCCTCCTTGTGCTCCCTGGTACCTTGGCCTTGTTTGCTTGATTGCAAGTTTGCAATCACTTGCTCCAGTATCCAGTGAAGTGATTGACTGGTGGTGTTCTTTCCTGTTCTATTGTGCTTGCGCAGGGGAATATGAGGTGTGTGTGTTCCCCATACGACTGTTGGGGATTTTATACCCCAGCTCCAGTTTTGACAGCACCAAAGGTGGTGCCTGAGTGTGCTGTGTGCTTGTTTGTGACTAAGCTGCTTGCTGCTTCGTGAGTAAGCTAGGTAACTGCCACCTAGTGAGGAGATATTTCACAGTACATGTTTGGTCTCATCCTTACCGTGCACTGGACACTCATCGATCTTATCCTTGCCTGGTGATATAATTTTGTGTTGCCAGTTGTATTTCCATGTATAAGCCTATGATGCTGGTCTGAGGCTAAATTAACAGAACAGATACTACCTATTTATTTTAAACCCTGTGATGATTAATCAGTGCATCTCACTGACAACCTGAGGGTACTAATCCCCTCCTAACTCTTTGTGTTTTGGTTTAGTGTCTTTGTTTTGCAGGTTTGAAGAATTTGGGTGCACTGGAGCAGCTAGGCTTAGTTCTAGGTTTAGTTCCTTGTATTAGCTTATTTGCAAAGCTATTGTAATTTATCTTTCTTTTTTAATCCATTGTAAAGACATTGTATTATTTGTATTATTATCAATAAAGTATAAGTGTTTTTCTTTTATTATACTTGTTGATGTTTAGGAATATTTCATTACTTGCTATAGCAATTGTGATCAAATGATTTAAACTTAGGATATAATCTTATCCTTTCAATTTGATTTCAAATTTAATTATTATTCAAACTCAAATTCAAATTGTCCTAAATTCAAATAATTCAAACACTAGTGTCTCAAATTCAAATAATACCCGGAGGTCATGTCAAAATTCCACCAACTGACAGTAACAACTTCTATCCAAGCATCAGTTACTGGGTAGAACCTTATTCACTCCGGGTTTTTAACTTTGCGAAAAATTTATTCAGATTTTGCAAACACATGCATGCAGATGCACAAATTTATATTCTACCCTCCGTGAGTTCCTAAACGCTGGGACATTACAATTACTGCCCCTCGTTAGTTTCGTTGGTGCCTCATTATCAACACCAATAGGGCTCTCGACTATATCCAGGATGCCCTCATTATCAACAGAGATTGATCCCCTCATTCTTTTTTGCACAACCACATTGTTATCAGTTGTACTTTTCCTCCTCCTAGCTTTGCTGTAGCCAGTAGAGGAATTTGTTGGCACCATCAGATACTGTTTTATCCTCTCCAGTTTGTTTTTTACGTCCACTTCTGTAAAAGCAAGGACGAAACAAACTTGTGACCACTGAGAAGGCGTAAGGGAATCAAGTTCGATAAATGTAATAAACTATACCCAATTGATTGTTTCCTTGATTTTCGCATGCTGGTTTCGACAGCAGCTAGCTTCTTCTAGCATGAAACTAATCAATAATTTCGTCTGCAGGCATGGATCTGAACTGACAGATCATACAGAGAGAGAGAGAGAGAGAGAGAGAGAGAGAGAGAGAGAAAGAGAGAGAGAGAGAGAGAGAGAGAGAGAGAGAGAGACCATATGATGAAAGAAGTATTCGACCAAGAACATCTTGGTCTTCAGAAAGATACACATTGGAAACTCTCTCTCTCTCTCTCTCCCTCCCTCCCTCCCTCCCTCTCTCTCTCTCTCTATCTCTCTCTCTCTCTGACTGCGTGACAGGGATACAGACAATTGGTCTTCAGAAAGGATGATACAAAACGATGATATCCAGTCACGTGACATAACATTGGAAATTTCTACATCGTCACAATATGATCCAACACCAAGGAAAGATACACATCCTTCACCAAAACAGCTATCTGATAAATCCCCATCTTGAAACGACCAAAGGTTTTCAGGTAGGCTTAGTGGTGGTCGTAGTCTTTCTTGATAATAAAGGGGAAAGGAGCGCCCTGACTAAGTACAGAGACATACAGAGATGGTGATTTATCCTTGGAACGGTCACTTCATCAAGATCGAACACCAGCTAAAATTCCATACAGAGAACCAACAGTACACCTTCTGCTTCATCCATAAGCAGAGGTGGCCATTTTCCAGGAGCATCTCCAAATCAGCCACTGATGCCACCTGCGACGGAGGCAAAGAAGTGATGACTCTTCCTTCTTGGGTTCACATGATGATGACCGTAGACGTCAGAGCGGAGATAGAAGGCTCCATGGCCATCAGAAGAGGAATGACATGAATTCTGGACGAGGCCATGGGCATGCCTGCAATAATGCACCGAGCTGGCTTTTCTCAAGTTGCAAATGGTTTTGTCCCAATGCAGCATGGTGCTCCAGGATTTCACCCGTCCGTACATCAGTTTCACCCCCCACCAGTGTTCAACCTTAGGTCTCAAATGAAATTGAACCAAACGGGAGTGTCATATCCTATGCATGACACAGTCGACAGGTGCATGCTGGCAGCAGAGGCAACTGGTGATGCATTGAAGGGGCAATGTGAATTGCCTGACACTGAATTTCCTGTTGCTTAAAAGGAGGCTGACTGTTTAGCAATCCCTGTTTCAGAGTCTTCCGGTGGACAGTACAATCCCAATCCTCATACTGAGCAGAAAGACAGGGAGCATCTGATTTCAGAGAAGCATGAAGCAAAGGGCGATAGTAAAAGTGCTGTAAAAAACCTGGGATCTCCCCAAGGAACAGCACCCAAGGGCTTCCATGTTATCAAGTAATGGTACTGCAGTACTTCCTAGGGAGTATTTATGGAAAATTAGTGTTTCACATGATGTTGTCGAGTCTGAGTTGTACAAAAGATGCACACCCCTGCTGGGAGAACTGGGCATAGCAAATGGTGGCTCCCAGGTGATTAGGAATGGGAGTGTTCAGGTATTAAGTGGTTTCATTTGTTGCATCTGTTTTCTCCAACACGGTTTTCCTATCCTCTCATGATGATTATGGCATTTTAACAGAATGGTGGAAATGCTGGAAAGATAACTAGAGAACATGGAAGCCCCAATCTATTTTTCAGGCAAGTTGTAGCTAATGTACTCTTGAAGATGTTACTAAATTTTTGAAAGCGCGCAGTAAAATTCATTTTACACCTAGAGTATGTTTTTGTAGTGTATGCTAAGTCTTTGGCTATCAGTGTATTGACATGGGTTTGTTTATCTGTTTTACTATAATAACAGAGAGCTATGACCCTTGACAAGAATCATGCAGAAAAAGCTGTGGCTCCTACCCAAAAGCATTTGAGGAAACTGACAGGAAAAATGGATTTAGCAGAAGATAATGATGATGACACAGAAGCTCTTGACCGTACTCCACCAAAGGGAACAGATGATGAGTAAGACTAGCCATAGTGGTGGTATCATAGGTAGTATCATGCAACTTGATCCCACTAAAAAACTGATGTGACATGCAATTAAGGAAGAGAGGAGATCAGAGTAACATAGGTAGATACCGTATCATGACACGCAAAACTAAGAAAATTAATGACAAACAAATCTTGTACACATATTTGCATTGAGATTCTACAAAATAATAAATAGAAGGTGATTATGATACTCCTATATGATACTATGCATTAGAGATGTGGTATCATGTATTAGTATCATATGCATGATACTTTTATATGATACTCCCCACTATGACCAGTCTAACCCTGTTTTGCGCCATCAGGCTGGCATTATTGATGGGCCACCAGTCCAGTCCAGCCGTCACAGAACAATCTGCCCAAGGGGAGCAGGCGAGCAGCCGCCATTGTCAGGCGACGTTGTGAGGGCAATGATTGCACGCCGAGTCAGCGTTGGCGCACGAGGACCACGCGTTGGCGTCGCTGCAGGTCGTGCTGTACACTGAGCCTGGCGGTCCGATTCCGACGCCGGGAGGGATGATGTACATGTACGATTAGGAAGACGGGCATCGTTCCGAGAGGACGGAGCCATTGTTTCACACGATCTGAAGCTCTCGCTGCTGCCAAGGGCGATGCTCATCTCGCTGTATTGCTTAATAGTACCATCGATAAACTCGCACATGTTTCTTCTCCTGCTTATGTTTTTTTATTTATAATAAAGAATGTATATTAATATCACGGAAATACAAATTACATCCAATCTATGCAACAACGCAATGACCAGAACTGTTACGAATGCACACAGCTGAAACACAATAAAAAGAAGAAATAAAAAGAAAAGTCTCGCTACAGAGTTACAGTCCTTGCAGCAGCTGCACTACCACCACCAAAACAACACCTGGTGTCCAATTCTTCAAAAGCAACGTCTTCAAGAAAAACAGTGCCAGACACAACCAACTAAGTCTAAATCTTGGGTTTTCACACTGAAGATGTTGGAATTTATGGGCTGCACCATGTGGCCCAATAAATCCTGAAATTGTCATGGCCCATTCATGAATAATACAAGTGGGGAGTGGGACTAAAGTTTAGTCTCACATTGCTAGTTTGGAGAGCGTGGAACCACCTTATAAGGTGAGTCATTCTAGCTCATGTATAAGTTGGCAAGGCAAGAGGAGAGGTGTGTCACACGCGCGCTCCTCCTCCGCCGCCCGCCTCGCCTCATCACGACATGCTGCGGGTTGCGGGAATGAGCCGAGAGCGTTTAATTTGTCGCTTGGGAAAACTTAATGAGTCATTAATTTGGTAATTAACGGACGCGTTAATTCCTAAACTGTTTCCGTTTCCTTTCTGGATCGTGGAACCGAACCGACCCAGTCGTGGAGTTACGCCCACGTCTCTCCCAGCCCGCATATAAATACGCGCATACGGTAAACCATAGCCGCCACTTCGTCATATGGTTTCGCACCGTTCCAAAGCACTGCGCCGTCAATCAAGTCTTCTCCATCCCTCCTTCCGGCGTGCACCGCGAGAAGGGACATCAGGCCTCCGGAACCCCGCCTCTTGTGATCCTGTACGGGAGAGGGGCGATCAGTTTTTTGGGAGCGCACTCGCGCGACTGCTGACGGCGACTACTTCCCCAACGACGATTTCTTCCCCGACCTCAGCAACCTCTTCATCGACGACATGACCGACAACATGGACAACAACAACGGCGGTGCCGCTGCATCGTATGTATCTCTCTCTCATCTGTACGAGATACAAATGCAATTCTTTTGTCTACTGCTTGGTGTAGATTGGATCGGTTTTAATACAACACTATATTTCGATATATGCATGCTTAGTATAATTGCTACTGTCATGATTTACTTCATTCTATTTCGGATTGAATCATGTGCTAAATTGCTAATATATTCAACAGAAGATAATCCTTGCTCTAAAAAACAATGACTCCAACAAGACCACTTTCAGGCACAAACAATTAAGGCCAAAACTTGAGTTTTCACCCTGAAAGGTAGGACTTTGGACTTCACGTATGCAGTCGCCCCCTCTTATATGCCGCTACTCCAAGTCATGAAACACCGAGCCAGTTCGTCGTCGCCATAAAGGTTCGAACCATCATTGCCAGTCCTCAGATCTCGCTTCCCATTTTCATTCTCCACCAGCACATGCAGTACTCCATGATAATAGCCAGCAGAGCTTCGAAGTGTTCCCTCTGAAACCAAACGGTCAGACACGGGTGCGCACGACCGAATCTCATCCGATCTAGGAATCTCCAGGCATAAGTCGCCTAATGGAGTTCACCAGCGGAGCCTTCCGGAACTCAACTATCCAGCCAGATCAATGAGAGCCGTCATCGAACAGATCTTCATATTGACGGGAGAAGAACCCTAGGACCACCTCTTTTGTTCTCATGTCTTGCAGCCCCGATGCTGCGAAACAACTCCCAGCAGGAACGGTTACAGGAGGGGAAAACCAGTGCACGGAGCGCACCCTGGCTGAGCCCCACCGGCCCAGATCTGAGCCGAAGCCAGATCGTCCTAGAGGCCCATCCCCCACTAGCCCACCCTGGTGCAGGCCCAGAACATATCCGATCGGAGGCTCCCCGATCTAGCAACCACCGCCGACCCGAGCATCGCCGCCTCCCACGACGGAGATGGGAATCAGGGCATCGCGCCGCTCCGAGGGTCGAACTGGTAGCGCCAGCTCCGCCAAAACGCTGCACCTCGCGCCACCAAACCGCCGCTTGTGCCCCACTCACACAGCCACGTCCGGCACGCCCGCCATCCCCGCTGACAAGTAGGAAGGGTGTCGCCACCGCCGCCGGCCGGCGATGGCAGCGGCCTTGGATCCTCGACGAGTTGGGGTTGGTTCCGGTTAGGTATCCTTCAGCTCTGGAGTCGCCCTAGGAGAGGCGACCCGGGAGCGTTTTTTCTCTCCCCCTTCTCATCACTTATGTTCTTCTAATGATTACTCTACATGCAATCGGTGTATAATAAGTACTATCCTAAACCGCGTGGAATCCTAATTCCCACAAAATTTGGATGGTCATGACCGGCTTTCGTTCGTCGACGCGTGTCGTTACCTTCCTTCCTTTTCCATGCGTTAGTTTCCCGTGAAATTTTACATAAATAACCTTTTGGCACACCAAATTCACGATCTACCCCCGACAACATTTTTTTTTAAATAACCCTTTTCTAAAACGTCCACCTCTAGGGAATTACGCTCTCTAGCATAGCACGCAGTCCCCTAGTCGTTATTGATCGTGCCACCGTGGCCGCGGATATCGACGTGGTTGTCACCATAACGCCCTGGACTGGATGGGGGCATTATTGATGCGTGTGTAACACACGTTCGTTGGGAAACCCCAAGAGGAAGTTATGAAGAGCACAGCAGCAAGTTTCCCTAAAAAAGAACCAACGTTGAATCGACCAGTAGGAGGAAGGAGTAACTTTAGAAGGTTGAGGCAACTGACATGGCAGGGTGCACTACCGGCTCAGCAGCAACGTGTAACCTACACGACACAATCAAATCACTTTGCCCCAACGAAGTAGTGAGGTTGTCAATGTCACCGGTTTTGCTGATAACAAATAGGTTAAATGTATGATGTGGAAAACAGTATGAGAACAATATGAAAATAGTAGCAACAGTGTGAAAACAGTGTGTGTATTATCAGTATGAGAAAATGGACCGGGGTCCACAATTCACTAGTAGTGTCTCTCCATGGAAGATAAATAACATGTGTGGTGAACAAATTACAGTTGGACAATTGACAGAAATAAAGGCTGCACCGTAGTGCATATCCAAGACATAAAGATTACTATGTGATTCATGCGGACATTACAACAAGATACATAGACCGTCATACAACTGCATCTATGACTAATAATCCACCCTCCGAATATCATCCGAACAAACGTTGGGTATTAAATCGCAAGCAACAAATAATCACGGGAAGCAAAGTGTGTAATGTAAACAATGTAAACGAAGTAAACATCGTTGTTTTGTCCCTAATGGCAACAACACATCCTCCATCTGTCATGTTTCTGTCACTCGAGCATAGATACAAAGGAGGTGAACCCACTATCGAGCATAATACTCCCTCTTGGAGTTACTAGCATCTACGTGGCCAGAGCATCTACTAATAACAGAGAGCATGCAAGATCATAAATAACTTATGCATGAAGATAACATAATAGATTGATAACATCCCAGCAAACACAACTTGTAGCATTACATAAATATGATCTCGATCATGTAGGGCAGCTCACGAGATCTAAACATGAGGCATAAAGTGGAGGAGACAACCATCTAGATACTTCTATGGACCCGTAGTCCAGGGATGAACTACACATGCATCACTTCAGAGGAGGCATGGTGGTGTAGACCCCTCCGTTGCTGAATTTCCCTCCCGGAAGGGTGCCCGGGAGAGCTCCAGAACCCTCCCGATCTCGGGATGACGATGACGGCGGCCTCGGGTGTTTTTCATGGAAAAGTGGTATATTTTTTGGGTTCACGCATCGAGGGGGATTATATAGGCGAAAGGGCGATGACGGTGGACGCCCGAGGGGCCCACACCACCCCCAGGCGCTGCCAGGGGAGCCACCCTATGGTGTGGCCCCCCTGTGGCCCCTCTCCGGGTCTCTCCGGGACTCCGTGGAACCTTCGGTAATTCTAAGACTTCCGGGGTTCGAATTTTCCAATTCCGAGAATATTTCCAGAACAACTTTTCTGAAACTAAAAAACAGTAGAAAACACGGAAATGGCTCTGTAGCATCTTGTCTATAGGTTAGTCCAGGAAATCGATAAAAATGACATAAAGTGTATAGCAAACATGTAGGAAATAACATGAAAACAACATGGAACATCAGAAATTAAGGATACGTTTATGACGTATCAACATCCCCAAGCTTAGTTCCTACTCGTCCTCGAGTAGGTAAACGATAAAAACACATAATTTCTGGGTGACATGCTACCAACATAAACTTGATCATCAATATTGTAAAAGCATATGTAAGCTGAGATCATAGTACTCTAAACACAAGCATGGTAAATAAAATTTTAATAATAAAGCATAACAACCACTTTGCATCATGATAAGTAACACAAATAAAAGATCATGAATAATAATGCATTCGAAAGTTATACGTTTGTTTCAAGAATAGAGATAACATAGCAAAGTGATATTTTGCTTGTCCTTAAAAGTGGGGCAAAACATAAATGACAGGACACCTTCAAAGTTTAAGAGGAAGACTAGAACAAATAATAACACATCATGAATCAATTAATAATATTTATGGGACAAATGTACATTAAACTCAGAATGGAAACTATGCTCTCTCAATTGTGCATAAAGTTAGAAGATGGAGACTCACCATAAAAGTAAAAGAAAGGCCCTTCGCGGAGGGAAGCATGGATCACTCATGTGCTAGAGCTTTTTATTTTATTAAACAGAGGTATAAAATGTTTGACACTCCTCCCAACCATCTTACACAAACCATGGCTAACCGAATCCTCGGGGTGCCTGCCAACAATCACATACAGTGGAGGAGTGTCTATTTTTTTAGAAAGGTGTATTCCTATGTCAACGAATGGTAAACAAAAATTCAGTACGTCACAAGCCAACTAGACTTCACAAGAGCGGCTCCCATTGAAGGACGCAACTGGTGTAGAAGGTCATGCCTCTTTCTCTTTTGTTTACACAATTATGCTTTGACTGATAAATCAGGGGCAAAAATAGTGAAGATAATTTGTTTGTATTAATTTGGAGCTGGGCACCCCGCTGCCAGCTCTTCTATCAATTGGATAAGCGGATGAAGCCACTAGTTCAGGGTGTGAAATTCCAATCAACAAGAGATAAAGATTCTCTATTTACGTCCTCATGAGCTAAAACAGGAACACAAAACAAGAGTAATTTTGAAAGTTTTAAAGGTAACACATGAGTAATTTACTTTGGAGTGGCAGTTAAATACCACGTGTAGGTATGTATGGTGGACACATTTGGCAAACTTTGGTTTTTGGGAGTTGGATGCACGAGTAGAGATCATACTTAGTACAGGTGGAGGCAAGCAAAAGAGTGGGAGCGACAAATCAAGAAATCATAAAGGCCATAATCATGCATATTGACAAAAAAATCATTAATCAAAGCATAAGTGGTACCACAAGTTCAAAAACTAAATGAGCATAAAGGCTATAAGTGACTTGTTTGTAGTCATAAACATGGTGTAAGCATGCGCCAAGTCAACCAAATGAAACATTCAAATGAGAACAACACCAATTTATGCTTCAATATGACAAGAACAACTCATGATTCTTGTGATGGCAAATTAAACACTCTTAGATATTTGAGACAAATCATGCTACAAAATAACCACTAGTATTTGAAAACAAGAGCTAAACAGGAATTTTGCAGCAGTTAGAAGAAAAATTAAGAATACGAGCATAACTAGTATTCAAATGAAAAGGCGGAGCGTGTCTCTCTCCCAAAAGAGGATGCTAGGTTACAATGATGTTTATTGCAGAAAGGAAAACAAAAGAAAATAGAACGAAAAACAAACATACGCTCCAAGTAAATTTCATATGATGTGACCGAATAAAAATATAGTTTCACTACAAGTGACCTGATAAATTAATGATGAAGAAGGGGATGCCTTCGGCATCCCCAAGCTTAGATGCTTGAGTATTTTTAGAATTTGCTAGGATGAACCACGGGGGCATCACCAAGATTTGACCTTGCACTCTTCTTGATCACATTATATCACCATCTTCTCTTGACCCTTGAACTCTTCCTTCACACCACACTCAAAGAGTAATTCACATTAGAGGGTTAGTGCAAAAATAAAAAAATCATGGGTTCTGTATGGGCACAAGTGTTATGATACTTTTAAACATTAGCTACAACCATTGATGTTTCGTGAAGCAAAGAAATCCACTTGCCATCATAAAAGAGCAAATGCAAGAAAAATGGCAGAATCTGCCAAAACCAGAACATTATGTAAAGACGAATTTTGTCAGGGCACTTAAGTTGCTCAAATAAAAAACTTAAAGAACAAAAAAGTTTCACAATTAGCTGAGGAATAAGAACAAAACTTTTCAGATCATTTCGATTTTTTGTGAATTATACGATTTTTTACGGTGGACAAGAGAAATCTGTTTCCTGCATAGAAATCCAAAACCAACTCCAACTTCGTCAGAAACTTTACTTGACACAACTAATACATGAAAATAAAGGTACAAAGGACTTGCTACAGAAGTATAAAACCCCTTGACTCAAAGAAAAAAGATAAAAACAAAGCAAAAATAAAACCATGGGTTATCTCCCAAGAAGTGCTTTTCTGTAACGCCTTTTTGGTAGGACCAGAAAAGTAGATTCACGTGGATGCTCACATAAGAAATATGAATTAAGAAAAAGAGAGCATCAAGAAGGAAGTATAAACCAAATTTAAGTCTAACCCACTTCCTATGCATTGGAATATTGTAAAGAAACAAATTAAAGAATCTCAAACTAGAAATCATGGGAAGGTAGAACAAGAGCAACTTCAAAACATTCAAGAAAAAGAGAGGTGTTTTAGTAACATGAAAATTCGTACAACCATATTTTACTCTCTCATAATAATTTACAATAGTATCATGAACAAACTCAACAATATAATTATCACATAAAGCATGTTTGTCATGGTCTAAAAGCACACAATTCATATCAAGCTAAAAAATAGTGGGATCAAAATTAAAATTAATGACATCTTTTTTCCCACTTTGAGCAATAGAAAAACAAGATGATTGGTCACTCTTAAAAGGTATAGGAAACATTATAGCAATCCTATTTTCAGTAGCATTATAATTTATAACAAAGTAACATAGGACCATCATCAAGAGCATTATCATATAAATTTTCTAAGCAAACTTCCTCATAATCATGCATATCAATAGTTGGAAAAAATAGAGGATTATCATAGGATTTATCAAAGTAGCATGGATAGTATTAAAACAAGGTATGATTTAAAGAGTTACTATAATTGGGAGGTAGACATGGGCATTCTTCCTCCTCTTGATCATCACTCTCCTCCTCTTTTTCATCCAATGACCTTTCAGATTCAGGAATTTCCTCTTCCGCAGGCTCCTGCAAAGCATTAATTTCCTTTGGTTGAGAGCATTTATAAAGGTATTTAAGAATATAGCCATTTCCTTCTTTGTAATTATCAAATCAAAATTCAAGTATATCAAAAGTCTCATATTTATACGGCGCATCATAATTATTTTAAAACAATAAGCAATTTCGAATGCACCCTTCTGATGCATGTAAAATGCATAGATGAATTTTGCATATTTTCACATGGTTTTCTATTACATATTGCATCATATAAGGGTATAATTCAATGTTTTATAGTATTTTGGGGTTAAATTACAAAGTCCCCCAACTTTTATGGAATTAACCCTGCCTGTCAGAAACCCCGTTTTCTATATTTTTGACGTTTCAGGGGGCAAACTGCCGCGAAATCACCTGAAAATCTGCAGGGGTCATTTTCTTGGAAGGAGAAGACTTGCGGGCGAAGGATCCACGAGAATTGGGCAAGGAGGCCCAAAAGAGGACCCTCCACGCGGCCAGATTCCTTGGCCGCGTGAGAGGCCCCCTTTTGGCCCCTGTGGCCCCAATTCCTTCCATCTTCGACTTACCGACTCCGTCTTGACCTAAAACCGACTATAAAAAGGGTCCCCCGTACCCTTACGGAGGAGAGCGCCACCGAAACACCGAAACAGAGACCAGAAGTTCCAGATTGGAGGGGGGAAACTCCGGCGGGGCGCCGCCTGTGTGATCTCCTACCCCTCCAACGTCATCTCCATCGACATCTCCATGAAGAGGGAGTAGTCCACCCCAGGGCTATGGGTTTGTGGAAGTAGCACTTGTATCTCTCTCTATGTGCTTCACTAATTAGATCCGTATGAGCTGCCTCACATGATTACGGGCACCGTTGTAATTCCTATGTGGTGGATCTTTTCTATGAGTTATTGAATCTGAGCTTGCAATTGTTTCTCTTGAGTTATTTGAGTAGATGTATCTTATGTACCCCGTTCTTATTTGCTAGCTTTGATAAATCTAGTTCTTGAGAGCGTGTGTGGGGTGATGGGTGCATTAGTTGGAGTAACGGGGGGTGGCTAGTGCTGTGAAAGTGACAGAAGTTCAGCGATCCACTTAGGTTTTGTTAAACCTTTCTTAGTTACCTCACTAGGGATAAAAAGGAGTACCTTGTTACCGGGGATTTGAAGTGACACTAATCAATCTCCATGACTAGATCTAGCAAGTTCTTACTTCAACTTCATGTCTCATTGCTTAAAGTTATACTCTGGTTTTTCCTTAATTATCGAGGTGTTATGATTTATTTCGCATCTTGGTGGAGTATAAGAGGGATCAATATGACCGTAGAGATCTCTATGCTAGGACGTGATGCCCATATGAAAGTACTCAATGTTAAACATGTTATTGTAATCTCACATGTAATTCTTTATGTCCACCGTCTACCACTTTATTTGAGAGAATGCAAGTGTGAAACCATGAACCCCGGTCCTATTTTAAATATAAGAAAACACTCTAGTTACTTTGCTGCAATTTACTTTACTTGCACTTTACTTTACTTGCATCTCCAATTCGAATTTACATTATCTCCATCACCACTTGCATCACAAAAATACAGAAACAATCCATTGCATATTTATTTTCTCATTTTCATTTAGTAGTAGATTTAATTATTGCACATTTACTTTCAGTTTTGCATTGCAATTTAGAAGTCTCACACCTTGTGCTTGACAACCACTTGGTGAGGTTGAGGGCACCAAATTCTTTACTTGTTTGCAGGATCCTGGAGGAAGCTTGGAAGACAACTGCTGAAATACTGGCTCCCCAAGAGTTCGATATAAACCCTCGAGTCACCCTCGTGGGGAAGAAGGCTTGCCACTAGCTACACACTCTGCACTTGGAGTCTCAACCTAGCCATCAAGCGTTTTTCTGGCGCCGTTGCCGGGGAGCCATAGGTGAAGGAGTTGTCCAAGGGAGCTCACAAGAAGTCTTCATCACCAACAAGGTGTGCAAACACCTAAGCTTGGGGAGGTTGCACCTACGTGAGTACCGTCCTTTCTATCTCCACCTTCTTTCAAGTAGATTGTTTTGTTTCTTGTCTTGTTTTTGTTTTTGTTCTGTTTTTGTTCTTGTTTTTGTTTTGTCTTGCATATTTTATTTTAGTTTGCATTTTAGTTTTGCATTTAGTTATCTAGTTTATTTTAGTATTTCGAATTTGCTTAGTTACTTTACTTTTGTTTTGCATAAAAAATTAAAAACTACATAAAAACTGTTAAAATGGATGATAGAACTAAATTAAGTGACTACACAAATACACCCAATGACCAATTCATTGCTAGGCCAATTACTACACCTGAAATACAAGCTGAAAGCTATGAAGTAAGTCCTAGTTTATTGAATTTAATTACTAGAGACAAATTTGGTGGTAGTGCTATGGAGGATGCCTCTATGCATCTTCATGATTTCATGGAAATATGTGATATGCAAAAATTTAAAAATGTGGAAAGTAGTGTTTTAAAACTGAAATTATTTCCTTTTTCACTTAGAGGAAAGGCTAAAGAATGGTTACTTTCACTACCTACAGCTAGTATAAAGTCTTGGGATGATTTAAAAGAAGCTTTTATTAAGAAATATTATCCTCCCGTTAAAATTTTGCAAAATAGGAATAATATCCTCTCATTTAGGCAAAATGATAATGAACATGTAGCCATGGAATGGGATAGAATTAAATTAATGATTAGAACATGCCCATCACATGGAGTAAATGAATGGACCATACTACACTCTTTTTATAATGGTCTAAACTACATGTCTAGAAATATACTTGATTCTGCTGCTGGAGGTGCCTTTATGAGTAAAAGTGTAGGAGAGGCTAAGAGAATATTAGAAAGCATATTGCAAAATTATAGTCAATGGAATACTGAAAGAGCACCCAATCCCACTAAGAAAATAAACTCAATTGAAGAAACCAATGATTTGTCTTCTAAAATGGACACTATTCTTGCTTTTATTAATAAACAAAATATGGAGAATGTGCCTTTGCAGGAGCTAGTTGGTAGTAATTCTGAAAGTGTGGATGTCAATTTTGTTAGGAATTATGGTAGCAATGGTTTTGTTAATGCTTACAATTCATATAGTAAACCTCCTTATGTGCCAAATAAACCTTTTGTTCCATATCCTAATGCTAATGAAAATAAGTGGAAGCCTTCTAGTGAAATTTCTGAATCTAATAAATTGCTTATGGAACAAGTTGCTAGTCACAATGCTATGATACATGAGTTAAATAAGTCTATTGCATCCATTAGTAGTGATATTAAAGGATTGCAACTTCAATCTTCGAATTTAGATAAAGCATTGTCAAAATTAGCTGATAATCAAGCAACTCTATTAAGCATGTGAGCAGGAAAGCCACAAGCACAACCTAGTGTAGGAATGAATTCTATTACTATTTCTGCTCCTATTATTGAAAATATTGATCATATTGCTGAGAATACAAGTGAGCATGTCCCTACTAGCTTAGAAGAAACTTTGAATGAAATAGTGAAGTACCCTAAATATTTACTTCCATATATGTCTTATCTTGCTAGCAAAGATGAAATTAGTCCTCATGAATCAAGCATGCTAGCTAAATTAGAGATTAAAGTAGAGAAAATTATGATGCTTACTGAAATTAAGGATCCATTGCTTGATTTAGAAAAAAGTAGCTTGCAAGAACTTATTGCTACTCTACAAAAATTTGCTAGTGATCCCACTATAAATGTTAATCAACCTGGCTTTGGATCTTATATTGCTAATCATGTCTTGCAAGAAAAAATTGCTAGGTACAAGAATGAGGCCATGATACCTCCTAAGCTTGGGGATGCATGGATCCCCAAGGTGCTAGTTTCAATTGGAAAAGAAATTCACCATGCTATGTTAGATCTAGGTTCTAGTGTATCGGTACTCTCTAAAGAATTATATGAATTGCTAGAACTAGAAAATTTAGAAAAGTGCTCAAGTGAATTTATCCTTGCTGATAACTCTTATAAACATGTTGTAGGACAAGTAAAAGATGTTATGATTGAATTGCACATGACTTTCGTACCCGTTGATTTCATTATTATGGATATGGGGGATAAATCCCGTAGTCCTATTATTTTGGGTAGACCTTTTCTTCGTACTACAGGTGCAATCATAGACTCCAAGGAAGGGAATGTCAAGTTTCAGTTCCCTCACAAGAAAAGCATGGAGCAATTCCCAAGGAAGAGGGGCATGCTGAAGAACAAACTCCCTCATGAGCTTTATCCCTCTTGATTATCAAGTAAGTAAAGCCTAGCTATATGGCTATAAAGAAAGCGCTTTTCGGGAGGCAACCCGGTTGTTTTTGTTTGGATTTTCCTAGTGTCCTCTTGCTGTCTCAAGAGATTAGTTTTTTATTTTAATTCTGTATTTTTCAATAAAGAGTCAAGTCAAACCCATTTGGACTTATAAGTTGCTATCCTAGTGCATGAAATTTCTGTTTCAGCACGAGTCTGCTCACCGTATGATTTTACGTTTTTTATTTGGTATGTAGGATTGAGCTAATTTTTAGTATGTTCTGCAACTTTTCGTCCTCTGTAAGCACAAAAATTAGCTTAATTTTTTGACGAGTCTAGCTTAGGGAAAAACGTTCGTTTTGCTGCTGCTGCTTTTCTGGACAGATTCTGCCTTCTTTTGTTTTATGCACTCTTTGGGCTTGGGAATCGAATTTCCATGATTCTTTCAAGCAAGAGAGTGAACATACAACATAATGAACCTTATTGTCTATCTACTGGAGCATTTGATTTGGAATTTTTCATAGCAAGCATGTGATTTGTTTGTCCTTGCTAATCTCACCCCACAGAAAAAGAATGGGAGAAACATGTTTTGTGAAGTTTTTTCACAGGGAATAGAGGAGCTGCGCCTCAAGACATCCAAGAATGGTGAAAGCCATAAGCTTGGGGATGTGATGAACACCCCACTGGAGCTACACTCTTTTGGTTAGCACACGTCTACTTTCTGTTTTTCTAAGCAAAGCATTTATCGTAGAGACTTGAAGCGTCTAGTTTTTTTTTTTTTTTTTTTTTTGATAAGACCACCACCATCATTTTATATGAGATTGAGCTACTGGAGTTTGGGGTTGGAATGTATTGGATGCTAGTATTATGACTTGGAATAGGGATGCCATGGTTGATTTGAAGAGCTACATATGTTTGCATGATTTATAGGCTTTTTATGTGTAGAAATTTGCAATAATGTTGTCTTGAGCTATCTCTTATTCATGTCCTTGATGTTAATTTCTGGTTTATTTAGTTTGTCATGAAATGAGTAGTTCTATGGACATATGCATGCATAGTAGCTGGTCAACTATCTCCCTCTTGCTAGCCCAAAAATTTAAAAATTCCAACAAGTAAAGACTTGTTTCCAACACTCCTTAGCCAAGTATTTCCAGCGAGTCCACCATATCTTCCCATTAGCTTCATTGCTATTCCGAGTATGTTCACCATGTTATTGTGTTATTTATGTTCTAAATTAAGATATTCACTTTATTAAATGTCATGGGTTGAACTTGGGATAGGACTCTCACGAACTTTTGAAGGCACACTTTACTTTTTATGCATCTAATAAACATGACCCAATAATGGGAGCCACAAGTTTTGCGTTTGACAAGTGTGTGGTTGGGAGCTAGCTATAAACGTGTATCACCGGAAAGCTTTCAACATTGCACAAAAAATTTACATTTGGTTTATATCATGTACTTTTGTTTTTGGACTCCTGCCATGCCGAAATGAAATAGAGGAATGATAAGTTTTGATGAGTAAGTATCTATATGACTAGAGAAACGCATTGGGCCGCTAACCCAAGCCATGCTTTATCATGGTGGAAATTTACTTACAGCTTGAGTGACTCTACAACACATCCTATAATAAAATAAGAAGCTGTGCATAATAGTGAATGAAAATAAAAAGGATGATGATTCTACTCCGTTTGTTCATCTTGTCATTGTAACATGGGCTTGTTTCCATGTCATGGGGCAAGAGGTACCTCTTTGCGGTTCTCTATGATGTCATTAATACTTATTATGATTGTACAAAGCTTATTAGGAATCTTAAGTTGAGTAATCATGGAGTAGGTTTTCACACTCATGGGGCATGAGGCTTTCAACCACCTTGTCATTCTCATTACTTCAATACTCACAATTTTAAGATGCTAGTGATAAAGGGGCAAATACAGTCCTAGATCAATGGATACCACATTTCAATTAGTAATTTTAGTTGAATAATTTAGAGGCTAAATAAGACTTGATCATGTTTTACCTCTACTCAATTTTCTCCAAAGTGTCCACCATATTTTCTATTCTCCATTATGCTATTCTTTGACCAATATAGGATTTTACTTTTCATTTTATGTATGCATTTGGTCCATAGTGCTTTTATTTCATTATACACTTTGTGAACTTTCATGAAGCATCTTTGCTTGCATATTTGATATTTCTTACAACATGAATTGTATATTGCTACTCATTTCTAGTATTAATCATTTGATTATATGTAGCATGAATAATCCTCCTTGATATCCCATGACTGTTTCAATATGCAAAACCCATCTTAGTTTTATCACCTTCATACTCGAGGACGAGCATGGGTTAAGCTTGGGGATGTTGATGCATGTAAAATGCATAGATGAATTTTGCATATTTTCACATGGTTTTCTATTACATATTGCATCATATAAGGGTATAATTCAATGTTTTATAGTATTTTGGGGTTAAATTACAAAGTCCCCCAACTTTTATGGAATTAACCCTGCCTGTCAGAAACCCCGTTTTCTATATTTTTGACATTTCAGGGGGCAAACTTCCGCGAAATCACTTGAAAATCTGCGGGGGTTATTTTATTGGAAGGAGAAGAGTTGCGGGCGAAGGATCCACGAGAATTGGGCAAGGAGGCCCAAAAGAGGACCCTCCACGCGCCCAGATTCCTTGGCCGCGTGAGAGGCCCCCTTTTGGCCCCAATTCCTTCCATCTTCGACTTATCGACTCCGTCTTGACCTAAAACCGACTATAAAAAGGGTCCCCCGTACCCTTACGGAGGAGAGCGCCGCTGAAACACCGAAACAGAGACCAGAAGTTCCAGATTGGAGGGGGAAAACTCCGGCGGGGCGCCGCCGGTGTGATCTCCTACCCCTCCAACGTCATCTCCATCGACATCTCCATGAAGAGGGAGTAGTCCACCCCAGGGCTATGGGTTTGTGGAAGTAGTACTTGTATCTCTCTCTCTATGTGCTTCACTAATTAGATCCGTATGAGCTGCCTCACATGATTACAGGCACCGTTGTAATTCCTATGTGGTGGATCTTTTCTACGAGTTATTGAATCTGAGATTGCAATTGTTTCTTTTGAGTTATTTGAGTAGATGTATCTTATGTACCCCGTTCTTATTTGCTAGCTTTGATCAATCTAGTTCTTGAGAGCGTGTGTGGGGTGATGGGTGCATTAGTTGGAGTAACGGGAGGTGGCTAGTGCTGTGAAAGTGACAGAAGTTCAGCGATCCACTTAGGTTTTGTTAAACCTTTCTTAGTTACCTCACTAGGGATAAAAAGGAGTACCTTGTTACTGGGGATTTGAAGTGACACTAATCAATCTCCATGACTAGATCTAGCAAGTTCTTACTTCAACTTCATGTCACATTGCTTAAAGCTATACTCTGGTTTTTCCTTAATTATCGAGGTGTTATGATTTATTTCGCATCTTCGTGGAGTATAAGAGGGATCAATATGACCGTAGAGATCTCTATGCTAGGACGTGATGCCCATATGAAAGTACTCAATGTTAAACATGTTATTGTAATCTCACATGTAATTCTTTATGTCCACCGTCTACCACTTTATTTGAGAGAATGCAAGTGTGAAACCATGAACCCCGGTCCTATTTTAAATATAAGAAAACACTCTAGTTACTTTGCTGCAATTTACTTTACTTGCACTTTACTTTACTTGCATCTCCAATTCGAATTTACATTATCTCCATCACCACTTGCATCACAAAAATACAAAAACAATCCATTGCATATTTATTTTCTCATTTGCATTTAGTAGTAGATTTAATTATTGCACATTTACTTTCAGTTTTGCATTGCAATTTAGAAGTCTCACACCTTGTGCTTGACAACCACTTGGTGAGGTTGAGGGCACAAAAATCTCTACTTGTTTGCAGGATCCTGGAGGAAGCTTGGAAGACAACTGCTGAAATACTGGCTCCCCAAGAGTTCGATATAAACCCTCGAGTCACCCTCGTGGGGAAGAAGGCTTGCCACTAGCTACACACTCTGCACTTGGAGTCTCAACCTAGCCATCACCTTCCAAGCAATAAGTTCTTCAATTTGTTCCACATCATAAAGTTCATAATTTCCCTTAATATAAGAATATATGGTAACATTATCATTACACTCACATTGAAAAGGGAGGTGTTTATACCTCCTAAAGAAACAAGATTTATCAAAGCAATAAGTAACATTATAAGTAGAGCACAAGTTTTAAGCATAGTTATGCAATCTATTAATTTGCTCCCGTAAGTGTATCCCTTGTTGTGACAAGCGGTATTCCTTATAATATTTTTGTTGTTCTTCCGTGAACCCATCTTGCCAATAAGATCTGGTTTCAAACATTGATAGCAAGCATGATAAAGCAAAAATAACAACTAAATTTTTGTGTTTATGATATAGAGAAATGAACAAGATAAAATAAAATAAACTAAGAAAAACTAAAACACAGTAAAGAGATTGGAAGTGAGAGACCCCCCTTGCAGAAATTCTCTTCCTCCCCGGCAACGACACCAGAAAATAGCTTGATGGTACAAGTCTTGCACTCGTTGGGAAACCCCAAGAGGAAGGTATGATGAGCATACCATCAGTTTTCCCTCAGAAAGAAACCAAGGTTTAATTGACCAGTAGGAGGAAGGAGTAACTTCAGAAGGTTGATGCATCCGAGATGGCAGGGCGCACTACCGGTTCAGCAACAACGTGGAACCTACACAACACAATCAAATCACTTTGCCCAACGAAACAGTGAGGTTGTCAATCTCACCGGTTTTGCTGATAACAAAGAGGTTAAAAGTATGGTGTGGAAAATAGTATGAAAACAGTAGCAACAGTATGAGAGGAGTGAAACAGTGGTTCTATTATCAGTATAAGGAAAGAGACCGGGGTCCGTAGTTCACTAGTGGTGTCTCTCCGTGAAAGATAAATAACATGTGTGGTGAATAAATTACAGCTGGTCAATTGACATAAATGAAGGCTGCACAACATGTGTGGTGAATAAATTACAGCTGGTCAATTGACATAAATGAAGGTTGCACCGTAGTGCATATGCTAGACATAAACATTACTATGTGATTCATGCGGGCATTACAACAAGATACATAGGCGTCATCCAACTGCATCTATGACCAATAATGCACCTTCGGAGTGTCGTCCGAGAAAACCTTGGGTATTAAGTTGCAAGCAACAGATAATTGCATTAAGCAAAGTGTGTAATGTAAAAAATATAATCATCCTTAGACAAAGCATTGTTGTTTTCTCCCTAATGGAAACAACACATCCTCCATCCATCACGTTTTTGTCACTCGAGCACATATGCAAAGGAGGCATGAACCCACTATCGAGCGTAAATACTCCCTCTTGGAGTTACTAGCATCTACTTGGCCAGAGCATCTACTAATAACGGAGAGCATGCAAGATCATAAAAAACATATGCATGAAGATAACATGATAGATTGATAATCAAAAGACATAGCATTCAACATTCATCGGATCCCAGCAAACATAACATGTAGCATTACATAAACATGATCTCGATCATGTGAGGCAGCTCACGAGATCTAAACATGAGGCATAAAGTGGAGGAGACAACCATCTAGCTACTGCTATGGACCCGTAGTCCAGGGATGAGCTACTCATGCATCACTTCGGAGGAGGGCATGGTGGTGTAGACCCCTATGGTGATGAATTCCCCTCCCAACAGGGTGCCGGGGAGAGCTCCACAATCCTCCCGATATCGGGATGATGATGACAGCGGCCTGGGGTGTTTCTCGGAAAAAACTGGTATATTTCTAAGGTTGATATGTAGGGGGGTTATATAGGAGAAAGAGCGATAGAAGAGGGCACATGGGGTCCCAGACCACCCCCAAGCGCGGCCAGGGGGCGACGTCCTATGGTGTGGCCCCTCTCCAGGTCTCTTTGGGACTCCGTGGAACCTTCGGGAATTCTAAGACTTCCGGGCTTCGAATTTTCCAATTCCGAGAATATTTCCAGAACAACTTTCCTGAAACTGAAAACAGTAGAAAATAGGGAATTGGCTATGTGGAATCTTGTTAATAAGTTAGTCCCGAAAATCGATAAAAAGACATAAAGTGTATATCAAACACGTGGTAAATAACATGAAAACAACATGGAACATCAGAAATTAAGGATATGTTTATGACGTATTAGTATTCTCCTTTGAATGTTTTATTTTCTTGACTTGGCGCATGCTCACACCATGTTTATGACTACGAACTAGTCACTAATAGCCTCTATGATCATTTAGGTTTTGAACTTGTGGTAACACTTATGCTTTGATTAATGATGTTTATGTCGCTATGCATGATTATGGCATTTGTCGCTCCCAGTCTTTTGCTAGCCTCCACTTGTAGTGAGTATGAGCTCTACTGGTGCAATCCAACTCCCAAAAATGAAAGTATGCCAAATGTGCCCACCATACCTACCTACATGTGGTATTTAACTGCCACTCCAAAGTAAATTGCTTATGTGTTACCTTCAAAACCTTCAAAATTACTTCTGTTTTGTGTCCGTGTTTTAGCTCATGAGGATGTAAATAGAGAATCTTTATCTCACTTGTTTATTGGACTTTCACACCCTGGACTAGTGTCTTCATCCGCTTATCCAATTGATAGAAGAGCTGGCAGCGGGGTGCCTAGCCCCAAATTAATACAAACAAATTATCTTCACTATTTTTGCCCCTGATTTATCAGTCAAAGCATAATTGTGTAAACAAAAGAGAAAGATGGATGACCTTATACACCAGTTGCGTCCCTCAATGGGAGCTTCTCTTGTGAAGTCTAGTTGGCTTGTGACGTTCTGTATTTTCTGTTTACCATTCGTTGACATAAGCATACACCTCCCTAAAAATAGACACTCCTCCACGGTATGTGATTGTTGGCAGGAAGGCACCCGAGGATTCAGTTAGCCATGGTTTGTGTAAGATGGATGGGAGGAGTGGCAAACATTTGATACCTCTGTATAATAAAATAAAAGCTCTAGCACATCAGTGATCCATGCTTCCCTCTGCGAGTGGCCTTTCTTTTACTTTTATGTTGAGTCTCCATCTTCCAACTTTGTGCACAGTTGAGAGAGCATAGTTGCCATTCTGAGTTTTATGGTCATTTGTCCTAGAAACATTATTAATTGATTCATGATGTGTTATTTCTTGCTCTCAGATTATTTGTTCTAGTCTTCCTTATAAACTTTGAAGGTGTCCTGGCATTTATGTTTTGCCCCATTCTTAAGGACTAGCGATATATCACTTTGCCATGCTTTCTCTATACTTGAAACAAATGTATAACTTTTGATGCATTGTTATTCATGATCTTTTACTTGTGTTACTTTTCATGATGCAAGGTGATTGCTATGCTTTATTATTAAAGTTTTATTTATCATGCTTATGTTGAAGTTCTATGATCTCAACTTACATATACTTTTACATTATTGATGATCAAGTTCATGTTGGTAGCATGTCACCTCAGAAATTATGTATTTTTATCGTTTACCTACTCGAGGACGAGTAGGAACTAAGCTTGGGGATGTTGATACGTCATAGACGTATCCTTAATTTCTTATGTTCCATGTTTTTTTCATGTTATTTCCTACATTTTTATATACACTTTATATCATTTTTATCGATTTCTAGGACTAACCTATTAACAGGATGCCATAGAGCCAGTTCCATGTTTTCTGCTTTTTTTAGTTTCAGAAAAGTTGTTCTGAAAATATTCTCGGAATTGGAAAATTCGAACCCCGGAAGTCTCAGAATTCCCGAAGGTTCCACAGAGTGCCGAAGAGACCCGGAGAGGGACCACACAATATCCAAAAGTCTTAGAATTCCCGAAGGCTCCACGGAGTCCCGAAGAGACCCGAAGAGGGGCCACACCATAGGGAGGCGTGCCCCTGGCCGCGCCTGGGGGTGGTCTGAGCCCCCAAGGTGCCCTCTGCCATCGCTCTTTCGCCTATATAATTCCCCCGACATATTAACCCTAGAAATATACCACCTTTTCGGAGAAACACCCGAGGCCGCCGTCATCATCATCCCGATATCGGGAGGGTTCTGGAGCTCTCCCCGGCACCCTGCCGGAGGGGAAATGCATCACATGAGGGGTCTACACCACCATGCCTTCCTCCGAAGTGATGCGTGAGTAGTTCATCCCTGAACTACGGGTCCATAGAAGTAGCTAGATGGTTGTCTCCTCCACTTTATGCCTCATGTTTAGGTCTCGTGAGCTGCCTCACATGACCGAGATCATCTTTATGTAATGCTACATGTTCTGTTTGCTAGGATCCGATGAATGTTGAATGCTGTGTCTTCTTATTATCAATCTATCATGTTATCTTCATGTATATGCTATTTATGATCTTGCATGCTCTCCATTATTAGTAGATGCTCTGGCCAAGTAGATGGTAGTAACTCCAAGAGGGAGTATTTATGCACGATAGTGGATTCATGCCTCCTTTGCATGTGTGCTCGAGTGACAGAAACGTGAAAGATGGAGGATGTGCTGTTGCCATTAGGGAGAAAACAACAATGCTTTGTCTAAGGATGATGTTATTGTTTACATTACACACTTTGCTTAATGCAATTATATGTTGCTTTCAACTTAATACCCAATGTTTGTTCGGATGATATTCGGAGGGTGGATATTAGTCATAGATGCAGTTGGATGACGGTCTATGTATCTTGTTGTAATGCCCGCATGAATCACATAGTAATCTTTATGTCTTGCATATAAACTACAGTGCAGCCTTCATTTCTGTCAATTGTCCAGTTGTAATTTGTTCACCACACATGTTATTTATCTTTCACGGAGAGACACCACTAGTGAACTGTGGATCCCGGTCCATTTTCCTCATACTGATAATACAGACACTGTTTCCACTGCTCTCATACTGGTGCTATTGTTTTCATACTGTTTTCCACACTATACGTTTAACTTCGTTGTGTTCAGCAAAACCGGTGAGATTGACAACCTCATTGATTCGTTGGGGCAAAGTGATTTGATTGTGTTGTGTAGGTTCCACGTTGTTGCTGTATCGGTGTGCGCCCTGCCATCTCAGCTGCATCAACCTTCTGAAGTTACTCCTTCCTCCTACTGGTCGATTCAACATTGGTTTCTTTCCGAGGGAACTTTCTAGTGCTCTTCGTACCTTCCTATTGGGGTCTCCCAACGAACGTGTTTTACACGAGCATCAATAAGGCATAAATTGGAGGAGACAACCATCTAGCTACTGCTATGGACCCGTAGTCCAGGGATGAACTACTCACGCATCACTTCGGAGGAGGGCATGGTGGTGTAGACCCCTCCGGTGATGAATTTCCCTCCCGACAGGGTGCCCGGGAGAGCTCCAGAACCCTCCCGATCTTGGGATGACAATGACGGTGCCCTCGGGCGTTTTTCGTGGAAAAGCGGTATATTTTTAGGGTTCACGTATCGAGGGATTATATAGGCGAAAGGGCGATGGCGGTGGACGCCCGAGGGCCAACACCACCCCTAGGCGTGGCCGGGGGGGGGGGGGGGACCTATGGTGCGCCCCCCCCCGCGGGCCTCTTCGGGACTCCTGGAACCTTTGGTTCTAAGACTTCCGGGCTTCGAATTTTCCAATTCCGCGAATATTTTCAGAACAACTTTTCTGAAACTAAAAACAACAGAAAACAGGGAACTCGCTCTGTGGCATTTTGTCAATAGGTTAGTCCCGGAAATCGATAAAAATGACATCAAGTGTGTAGAAAACATGTATGAAATAACATGAAAACAACATGGAACTTCAGAAATTAAGGATACATTTATGACGTATCAATTATTCATGTCGACTTAATAGCCGGGCACGACCCCTTCCCGATTCCAACCCTTCTATTCCACCATCGCCGCTCACTCATTTCCCCTCAAATACCCCATTATCGGCAAGATCTGAGGCCCATGTGATAGGGACTTGGTTTCCATTGGAGCTGTGAAGGTATGTCTCCACTTCCCCCCTCCTTTTGTTGGTTTAAATTCTCACATTTGTTTCTCTAGGTAGTCCCGATCTCTACTTCATCTAGTTTATTAACTATTTAGATTGTTAGCATTAGGCTTTTAGTAGTGGGTTAGTGGTTTTCTACGTTATCTTGCTAGTATTTGGTTGCTACTAGTAGTGGATTAGGAAACTCTAGATTCTAGTATTAGATTTAGTGATCAAATTTTATTTGCTAGTATTAGTTTGTTATTATGAGGTATTTAGTATTAGGTTCTATTATTAGTACTAGTATAGTAATTTTATAAATACTAGTTATTTTAAATTTTTGTTCATTGTAATAAGTACTTTAATTAGATTATAATTTTAGTTCATTGTAAATTTTAGTTTATTGTAAATAAGTATTTTAATTAGGATACAATTTTAGTTTATTGTAAATCAGTTATCGATGTTTCTGTTATCATAATTTTTGTTTCGGAGTGAAGTAAATATGTTGAGTTATAGTGACATTTTCGTCGAGTGCGCAATCCTGACATGACTCGATGAAGAACCCCGGATAACTCCGTCCCAACGACTGTTGGAACAATTTCTAATTGCCACATTTTATTTAAAACAACGAAATACCACTTTGGTATTTGTATCGTTAGATGACAAGGACCACAAAACGCAAGGATGATTGCCCTGGTCCTAGCAAGGGAAAGAATGTGTAACATCCTAGTGTTTGAGGTTATAAGAATCAAAATATAATATGTTCATTTGCAAAGCATGCATCTAAAAATACGAGAAATTTTGGCGCAAAAGTTTAAACGAAGCAAAGTGATTAATGTTTTCCTTGACATGATAAAATAAATTGAGACCATATGGTCAAGAGTACATTTGGAATGATCTTGATAACAAGTATCTTACAAATGAAATCAATTGATTAGACAAATCAGAAATGATTATGACCAACACTAACTTTCAACAACCCTAACCACAAATCGTACTAACCACAAGAGATTCGTACCGAGATATCTTTGTACAAGTACGATGGACATACCAATAGGCTAAAGGAAAAGATATGAGAAATTCATATGTTGCACTTTGTTATGCATTATATAAAATTAATTTTTTCAAACTCAACCAGAAAATTCGGTGATTTGGACCATACAAAATATTGGGCCCTGCCGCACGGTCCTGGTGCATGGATTTCCTAGACCAAGATTGATTTGGACAACAGCCTGGCCGATGCAAAGAAACGAACCTACCCTGACTGCTCGATGGAGGAGACCTACCCATGTGTCTTGAGAGTCAGCCGTTTCTGGCCTCTCCCGCCGCTAGCGTTAGCGCTAGTTGGCGTCGAGAAGAGCTGGGAGGTCGTACCACTTTTTACAGATTCGAAGTAAAGTCTAGAAGAATACATAAGTTTGCATTTTCCTGTGTGGAGTCTGGCGATATACCGAGAAGTCTTGCTGGCCGGCCCACCCGAGTTGCGTGTGCTGGTTGCTTGGTGGCTTCCCTTTACTCTGTGGTGCTCCAGTGGTTGGAGCCCTGCACGGAGGGCGAGGGAGCTACGACTAGGGTTGAAAACGGAACGGAAACGGAAGGAAACATGCATTATCATTTTCGTTTCCTTTTCTCTCGTCGGAATCGGAAACGAAATCGGAAACCCCGGAAACGAATACGGAATCGGAAATCTCCGGAAATGAATATGAAACGGAAACGGGGCGGATACGATACGGAAGCGAACATTTGTCGGAACACAATAGAAGTATAAAACATAGAAAAATAATTGTTCACAACCTCGACAATCGACAATTTAACATGTAGTGTCACGCATTTGGTTTAACCTAGTCGTGTGATCACACACTACATATATGTAATTAGATAAATTAGGTTTAGTATGGATGGCTTAATGGACCTAATTAGCCATGAAACCAGACCTCATTTTGCATGTGGGTCGTGGCCTTACATGATTACATCCATCGACTAGCATGTATGTTGTGTATACGGAAAGTTTCCTTATTTATTTTTACGGAAATTCCGTTTCGTTTCCGTTTCCTTCGGAATCTGCGTTATCATTTCCTTTGTCATTTCCTTTTTAGAATATTCCTTTTCCGTTTTGTTTCCTCAAAATGTCGTTTCCGTTTCCATATTTTGCTCTTCATTTCCTTTTTCTACGGAAACAAGAGGAAAGTTTCCTTATCATTTTCAACCCTAGCTACGACCTCCTTTCTCAATAAGCTCGATGATTGGCCTCTAGCTCTGGAGGTCGATGGTTGTGTCGGCAGCTTGCTGCCAGATGTGGCTGACACCTTGAAATTTTCTCTATCTCGCGATGGTGGCGTAGGGTAAGAGGCAATGCAGTGTCTCCTTCGGTATCGGGCTGACACTGAGTTGTGATACAACTTGTTGTCTCCGTGGCCTCAATTTGCCGGCCGATCTAATGACCCTTTTCAACCAGGATTACTCCTCTACGGGTGACCGTGGCTACGGTGTAATCTGATCGGTACAGAACTCCTTCCTTTTCTCTCTCACAAATTCACACGCTGATATCGTGAGCGGGGCCCACCGACATGCAGCAATGATCTCCCTCTAATTCCGCTCTCTCTCTTACATGTCTTCTATCCAGATATGGAAACCGAATAAGCACAAATTACCATTGGCATGCATCATACATGGAAACACTCTATCAGAATTTTAACCTAGCCTACGGTCACCCGTGAGCTAGCTCTGCCCCTTTTCAACCTCCATGCGAAGGCACCATGTGAAGTTTCGTGGCGGCGCTCCACGTCTTCTCGACGCCAAGTGATTGCGTCCCTGGCATGAGTGAGGGTGGCCGTCACTCGAGCTTCTTCTTCGGCAGCAATGAAGGACCTTATTGCTTTTTCTATATTTTTTTATATTCTTCCATAAACTTAAGGACCTATTTGTAATATCTTTACTTGTTCTAGTCCCCTTGTACCTGCTGCTTTTAATGGTATCCAGACCCTTCGGGGTTCTTTCTCAGTTAAAAAAAAGATTGATTTCGACTTTTTTTTAATGTATCTAACATACATACCATTTTCTCTTTTGAGCAAAAGAACAAAGATGATAAGCGAGGAACGCGGTTGCAGCTTGCCAAATGATCTTTCGGATTGGCCAAGCCCAGTGGCTTGATCACTTCCTTTCAGCCCAGCCCAGCCCGGCCCGGTTTAGTCCCCTCCACCACCGCCGCAACTCGAAGTCCAAACCCTCGCCTCTCTCTTCCTGTCTCCGCTCGTCGCCGGATCCCGCCGGCCGCCGCTCACCGGCGGCTAATATCGACCTACCACTCTGGGACCCGAGCCGGGAACCGGAAGGCCGTATCAGCCCCCAGTTCCCAGGCGAAGGCCCCGCCCCCTTCATCGTCCCAATCTAGCCCACCGCTCAAGGAGCAAGGGCAAATGGCGGCCATGGACGAAGACGTGCGGCTGGACCTCGACAAGCTCCCCATCAAGCGCCTCGAGGCCATCGACGAGGCCGGCAACGAGCATTACCCGCCGTAAGCCGCCCAACCACTCTCCCGTTCCACCTTCTTCCTCCCGCCTCTCCCGATCTGAATGTCCTACTCACTGGTTCGAGCCGCGGCTGCAGGGACACGAGCAGCGAGGAGCAGCGGCTGGCCGCTATCCGCCGCATCGACTTCTCCTGGGTCATCGAGAGGGACGCCAAGAAGGCGAAGAAGGCCGCGGAGGAAACCGCCCAGCAGACATGGCCGTGGCAGGGCCTCATGGAGAGCCTGCAGCAGGCGCAGCAGGAGCTCACCGTCGTCCTCGACCTCATCAGCACGGTCCGTGCATATGCGTACAGACAAACCCGGCATCCCCGTTGATGCAATGTTGTTCCTGATTACGCGCCCGTGATAATGCAGGTCGAAGCAAATGATGCTGTCACCGTCGCTACGGCGAGCAAGCCCAAGTCGACGCCGAACGAAGTCTTAGTCGACATGGCCGTCTCCGCGGCCACCAAGCTCCAGCGACTTCGGGTATGTTGTGTACCGATTGTGTAGCCCCTCAACTAGAAACTACTAGCACATTTAGTATCACGTTAAATCATAGGATTCCCCAGCTTAATTATAAGAAGATGGGAGTTGGGTGAAATAAACTGCAATAGAAATTATTTTGAGTAGTTTGTTTGAACTCACACAATGGACCTTGTTTTTTTTACGGAGAACACCATGAACCTTATTATGCTTCGTTCTGCAATCTCATATTGTATTTGTGGACGCCTTTCAGCATTTGGGACGGTACTTTAAACAATCGGCCAAAACGATGGAGCAGCAGTTCCAGAAAGAGGCGAGGTTCTATGGCTCATTAATCAGGTTCGTCTTGTTGCAGGATTGTGAACTTCAGGTGTTCGCTCACTGATAATCGGTGTTGTTGGATTGGCAGGTTGCAGCAGAACTGGAAAGTTAAGAGGCAGCGTGGGAGTGTTCTAGGAAGCGAAAGCTTCACGTTTGATGTAATCGACACTTCTCAGTTAGACACAGCGGCGATGCCCAGAATGTCATCAATGTCTTTAATTCCAATCGATCAGGACTCGTTGGGTACTTTATCTGTACAAGCCCCGCAAAAGACATGCCGTTTCTTGAGTCTTCAATTTCGCGGGGATGGTGGCACTAGTGTGGAAAGCTACTCTTGCAAAATGAAAGGTGTCTCGAGCACCACTTCCTCCGAGGAAAATGATGCTTCAGAGAATGATGATGTCGATAAGTCTGTCAAACAGGCACATTCCATTCTCCGCAATATCCACCAGTCAATATTTGAAGAGCAGGTTGTCTAAATACTTATAAATTATTGCAAACTCGCCTTTTTGACCAGCGAGATATGCACGAAAAGTTATTGTTGTGACAATTAGTGCATTTTTTTTGTAGGTATTTGATATGGTGATCCGTGAGACATTTGTCCAATCTCAAGGCATTAACGTAACTGGAATGCGGGAGGATTTTCTCCAGTTAGCGATTGGCCAGGAGAGTTTGTTGTGTCTTTCGCTTGTGCATTCTGCACAGGACGGTGACTCAGAAATGGCAGGCCATGAACAGCGAAGTAATTCAGAGGATACTGGGAATCTTGTGTTAGCCACCACCAACGGGAAGCAGGAGCCTTTAAAAAGGGATGCCTTGGGGTTTCTTAACCCCAAAAGTCTGGAAATTTACTTGCTACATATGTTTCATGAGAATATTATTAAGAAAGTCAGGGATAAATATCGTAATATTGTTCGCTACCCAAGTCCCAATCAGACTGTAGCTGATGATTGTGACTTGCTAAGTCATTTCTGCATGACAGTGGCCCATAGGATTTTTTCAAATAAAGTACACCTGGAGCTGGAGAGTGTGGTATAATTACTATTTTTCCTATTTATAAATGCAATAAACCATGGGTGTAGACTATCGTTCTAATTACTACTGATGCAGGTTAGCAGGGTTCCGTATCTCCATCTACAGTCTCTTCCTACATGGCATTCTCGGTCTTCTTCCTGGTCTCTCTGCTTGAGAGTTCCGCAGCCTATTTTGGCTGCTGATCGACCCACGAAGCCTTCAGATAATGATGAACAGAAGTACAAATCCCGGTCACAGTTCAATACAAAGATTATCTTGAAAGATGGCCAGATAAGTTTGTTGGGGGAAGGTTCTCCGAGCATTGCTGGATCATTGACCAGGAAGCCCTCTGATGGGTATCTGATAAACAGTTACAACTGTGACTTGGAAGACCTCCCAACGATGCTTCTGCAGCAGGTAAACTTGTGATGAAAACCCTTTTGATTTCTCCTTTTTCCGGATGCACATTGGATTAATTTATTAACGATGCCTCTGTCAGAAGTATATATTACTCAGAAGATTTAAGCATCATTTGTGCGAGGATAGTGCATGGACCAGTTCTATACTGTAACCGAGATTTAGAAAAAGTAACTGTCCTATTATTGAGAGCAATGTTCATTGTTCAATCTCTGCACTTCGTTACTATATGTTCTTCGGGGAAAACGTCCACTTTGTCCATCAATCTACATGAATAGTTTGTCTAACTAGTCAAAATGTTGAGTTCAGTATGACTTCAGTGCAGAGAACATATGATGGTACATTTTAGGATAATTGTGGTGCTTGCTTATTTTAGAAGTTAATACCATCACACCAAGAATAGTGCAGAGGCTGAAAACATCTACTATGTAGAACGAAGCTGATTTCATTTTACAGAGTAGAACGGGATGAATAAGGTGCTTACTTTTTGAGTTTCCAACTAGTAGTAGAGTGGATGCACTGTCTGGAGTTGTATGTCTAGAGTTGTCTGTCTGGAGTTGTCTTCCTGACGATATTATCGAGTGTCTGAGTGACTGTCTTCACATGCATTGCTTTGGGATCCACTTCTTCATAACATGTTTGTTCGCATCTGCAGGTTGCGAGCCAGGTAATAAACTGGCTTCACGAAGAAGCATTGGTTCTCGGGATGAACGTGACCAGAGATTTCCTGTGCCTTTACTTTGATCTTGACCAAGGAGAGACGCTAGGCCTGGTGGCACATGTTGACGCTGACGACACATATGGGTGCATTTCCTGGTACCTTACCATTGATCACCCGGTGGAGGACGGGAAGATATCGACAGACAACCCTGAGTTTGAGAAGCGCAGGTTTCTTGGGTATCTCTCCCTGGAAGTGTTGTACTCTACCCTGATGGACCTGATAAACCTGTGTAGCACCAGTGTCCACGGATGAATTAAATTGTGTGATGCTAGAATTGTGTAAGATATATTGAGGTTGCTGATTCGTATATTCACATTATCTGAGGAAGGAAACAAACCCTCCATTAAGACGTGAGATCAGGCCGAAATCTAGCAACAGAGGCAAATAGAGAGGAGGAAGGCACACCTAAATTCATAGATAATTTCAGTTCTGTACTAACTTATGCAAGAAATGCCTCGGTACTAAGTACGTACTACTGATATGATAGGCATATTTTGCCAGAAATGTTGCTTCCTTCTGATGCTTGATTTTCCATAGTTGGTTATGACTGTAACTACCCCTTGATCTGTACTAATATTGTTTCCAGTGATAGGAATTTGGGAAGGTTACACCTTCCTTTTCTCACAAAAAAAGCTAATATGTAACATTTGAATTATACCATGTCTTGATAGAGGTGACCAAGCTGACGATTTGAGCTTTCACCATACAGGCACATGCGACGTTTTATGTTCCACCCACAAGTATAGGTTGTTGTGTATATACACACACACTCAACACGGAGTAGTCTGGTGTCCGTGCAGTGAGATTGAGAAGGGATGGGGTTAATCAAGATAAGAAAAGAATGACTAGTACCATTGACACGGAAATTAGAAAATCTCAGTCTGACTTATGGAAGTACGGAGTACACTGGATTATTAGACAATAACATGGTAGACTCTGTGGTCTAACAAGAATCATGTCAGGTATGTTTAGAGGTTAGTGAGGACGACTATTGGAGCTTCGTCCCCATAGCCAGGTTTTGTTTTAGAAAATGGAAGCTTTTTTATCAAGTTTTGCTGGACGTGCACGGTATCTTCTCTTACCTTCCCCTAAAATACAAGTACTCTCTCCGTCCGTCCTGGTGCATAGGGCATATATACCAATTCTCTAAGCTATAGGTATTCATTCATTGGGATTTAAACATAACATGCATTGGTGAAGAGGGATGAAGAGAGGCAACCACCCACTAATTAGAAGAGAATTAATGCAAAATGTGCCTAATAGATGAGACTGCATGTTTTTGGTATTGTGACCTATACACCAGGACGGAGAGAGTATGATTATCTACTTGTATGTTTTTTGTAGCAAGCATGCAGTTTTTAGCCCCAAGAAATGAAAAATTGAATTGAGATTCTTTTAAAAAATAATTACAACATTATTATGCAAATATGAAGTTTCCGCGGAATTGCAAGTTCTACCTAAAAGTGGTAGTTAACTTAATATACCATATGGGCATCTTGATGTTAGCACATGGAACAGAGCACATGAATCTGCAGTGTTCTTCTGAACCCAAGTGCCTGCGTCGTATTCTTTCAGACTCAATAGTTAGACGCTTTGGTTTTTACATATTTTAATGTTGTGAAGTCGCAAAACCCTTTTTTTGGGCAAGATATCTTGTTTTGAGTATTAGCACTCTAGAACTATCACTTTGCATTAATATGGCCATTCATACCAACGGGGTTGAGTTGAAATACATTATAAAGTGGAACGTAATTGCAAACAGTCACAGACGATTGCAAATAGCATGGGCAAGTTCCACATATATAATGCCGCTACAACGAGCACAGGAGTAAGTAAACACTAATCTGAAAGAGATTAATTCAGAAGCGCAGTGATGCCTTATTCGCTGGGATCTCCACCCGGCGAGGAGGATGCACATAAGACCAGCCACACTGTGGTATCGATTCAACTCAGAAAAGGTGATTTATTTGAATCGGTGCAAACATGCTGCAGTGTATTGAACCGATGCATGCAGTGAGCTGGGGCCCAGCTTTTACCCTTTCTTCTTTGCTCCCAAGGTGTATCTGTTGCATGCTGAATAAAAAATCAATACTTTAGGGGTCATGAGCCGATTCATAATCTTGAATCGCTTCTCTGCAAAAGGAAGCGATGCTCCACACTGTGTTGATGCGGTTCAAAGTGGCTTACGAACCGCTTTTTTCCAACACTGTGGCTGGTCTAAGGAAACACGGTATGGAAGAAGTACCTATGAGGGCATTGATATGTGATTGTGCCATGTTTAATGGAGTATGCACCCACATTGTTATCAAGATCCAAGAAGATGATATCAACCGTTGAGTGGAAGCCAAGCATTATGAAGAGTGGATTCGAGTCTCCTTTATTGATGCCGCGTTGCACATATGCTTGGTAAATTTATGTTCGTCACGAGAAATGATGTTGACTCAAGTAGTCATTGATGAGTGTTTTTGTATAAATGGTTGCACAAGAGGAGGATTAATTATTCTTAGTGACGGGGATCTACGCTTGTTGTAAAAGGAACCCCGCTAGTTTCACGCGTAAGAATTCCGGAGCTACACAGAAAAGCTCCTTTAACATTGTGGCCAACGCTTGAGCTTTATTTTGAGCTAGCTTACCAGAAATTTATGGCCGATACCATGATCCTGATACCTCTGGTTCCCAGGTATTCTGGTCTCTTTTGATTCTTCTATTTTATATTGTCTTTGCTTCTTAGGTGATTTCCTTTGCATGTGTTTCTAAGGTAGTGCTACCAACATGCTCAAAATACAATTGGGCATTACAAGAGTGCTACCTATTCCGCTGAAAATGGATTGGTATTTATAAGGCTGGAATGCTTTATTCACCTAGGTAAATGTTGGTGAAATATTTATTGCTTTTCTATGGCATAAACATAATTGTTGCAATAGATATGTCATAAGATCGATCTAATGAGCACTACTTAAAATTCACATCCCATCTAGCTAGGAGAGTAAGGACATCTTCAACGGGCTGCTCAAATCCCTTTTTCATGTTCGTCTTGAGAAACATGGGCCAAAGCTAGGGCCCATCGCGGCGACTCACACAGACCGTTCTCCGTTTTCTAGTGCACGAGTCCAAGTTTGAGTCGCCCTGGACACTCGCGGACGCTGTTGAGTCCTCTACTTGGCTACGCCTGACCCGTACACTAGTGGAATTTCCCACTTCTGCCCTTTCCTCTCCCAACCGGAGCACGCCGCTCCTACCCTAGCCATGGCCAACGCAGCCGCCACCGCCGCGGTCCACGCCACCACTCAAGTCTCATCGACCCCGGACCCGAGCCCTACTCCTATGTGGAATCCGTTGGTGCCCAAGAAGCCAAAGATTACGCTATCGAGTAGAGGAAAGTAGAATCGGCCAAGACGGGCGCACGCAAGAAGAAGGTGAAGACAAAAGAAGACGCCTTCGCTGCAGAAGCTGCGCCACCGGTTGTTGTAGAGGACGCTGAAGCCATTGTCGCCCGAGCCTTCACACAATCCTCCATGATCATGACGGGCATGAAGCAGCTGCCCACAATCATGGCCCCTACCGCCGATGCCAGCTCCAATGCGCTGTGCGTAGTGGCGGACACACATACGGGGACGCCATCACCTACGCCGACCTATGGGTACCTACCCGGTCGTGCACTGACGCCACCCCTCTTCTCATGGGAAACCGGTGATTCCGTGCCGAGCCGCTTCAAGGTCCCTTTGATCTCAACACCGTGCCGGTGTCCGGGTACTCAAATGCGGTGTCAAGCCAGGGCGCCCGCACAGTCTCCCAGGACAACCTTCCTGAATTCCCCAACCTGTTCGAGGAAATGCATGATCCCATGCATGCCCCAACGCCATCCTAGACGAGGGAGTACGTCGAGGGTTACATGAATGAGATGATCAACGAGAATGAGAAGTCAAAGTATGGCAAAGAGGAGGAGGAAGCCGACTAATCTCAAGGTCCATATGACCTCCAATTGATGATACACCATTTTTCATGGATGTGCTCACCCATCATGTCGAAACATAAAAGAGGCACTAGTTTCAATGAGAGGGAGGAAAAAGTGCTTTACGACACTTGGATATGAAGGTGGGAAAAATTCCATCATAGGAGCCGAGAAAAAGGAGAGTGCATAGTGGAAGAGGATGCCTAGACTATTCAATGAATAGTTATTGTTCCTGCCCTACACAATTTTGAGTATACGAATTGAAGTATCAACTGAAAAGAGCTGGGGTATGATTCAATCGGAGTATAGCAAGTTCACCGGTTCCATGATCACGTGAGAAGAAGGACGAGTGTCACATACTCTTTTGGAAATAATGTTGCAAGGGGGAAAACTCAAAATTTAGGACTAATAGAAACTTTGATGCTCATCCTTATGTTTTCTGGATTTTTAATAATCCATATGTAAACCCTGATGTTGATCAAATGAGAAAATATGCGGAATGTTGTTTCCTTTGTTTCCTTGACTTTGAAATCATCTATTCTACCTTGTCAATTGGTTTTATAAACTATGAACCAAAACTCATATAAAATCCCTAAAGAAAACATTAAGGGTATGGTTGGTAGCGTGGTTCTCCTCAACATGTCTTTCTCAACTGGCCCAAGCTGAGCTCATATGTGTTGGAATGATATATTTTTCTGTGTTTGGTAGACTGTATGTATTGAACCAGGTTGACCCGAGATGTTGTTTGGTAGGTTGATTGTGCTGAAGGGAATATGCACGAGAGACAATAATAAAGTGGTTATTATCTTATTCCTTGTTTATGATAAATGTTTATTTCTCTTGTATTAATCGGAAACGTTGATACATGTGTGTTTAATAAACAAACAATGGTTCCTAGTAAAGTCTCTCTTTTAACTAGCTCGTTGATTAATAGATGATCAAGGTTTCCTGATCATGAACATTGGATGTTATTAATAACGTGGTCATGTCATTAAAAGAATGATGTGATGAACATATACCCAAGGTGAATATAGCAATGCGATCAAGTCACTAAGTTTACATTGTTATATCAAACATACGAAGTAACTTATTCCTTAGACCATGAGATCATGTCAATCACTGATACCGGAAGGGTGCTTTGATGTCATCAAACGTCACACCCACACCGTAACAGGGTGACTATAAAGGCGTCGTTGGGTATTCGGAAAGTATTAGTTGAGGCTCCTGGATCAAGAGTGGGATTTGTCCATCCAAATGACGGAGAGACATACTCTAGGACCTCTCGGCAATATCACATCGACACCGCTTGCAAGCACGTGACTAGGTCACAATGATGTCATATCACGGAACGAGTAAATGAGTACTTGCCGGTAACAAGATCGAACAAGGTATGGTTGATACCGATGATCGGATCTAGGACAAGTAAAATATCGTGAGACAAAGGGAATTAGTCACCATGTTGATGGTTCACACGATCACGGGATTCATCGTTGAATATATAGGAGTGATCACGGATCTCCAGATCCCACTGTTGATTATTGATCGGAGAGGAGTCTTGATCATGTCTATGTTATTCGCGAACCGTAGGGTGAAACACTTAAGGTTCGATGATGCATTTGAGAGGATACGGAATATCGAAGAATGTTTTGGGCAGCACCAAAATTGTTTCGGGGAAAATTGAAATAGTTCAAGGTTTTTTTTGTCGAATGGTTGTTAATAGAATTAACAAATGATTTGAGGTGCTATATGAAAATGTTTGTTAATAGAATTAACAAATAATCTCCCCGTTCCGAAATATAAGCCTTTTTAGTAAACTAATTTAGCTTGCTAATAAGGCTTAGATTTTGGAACAGAGGTAGTATAAAATAAAGAAATATAAATGTTTTATTTATTTATTTATTAAAGAAAAACCTTTGGATTTTCTAAGTGGGAAATTATGGGAGCATGAGTGGGTGTGAGAGGAGTGTCCACTCACATGATGAGGGAAGAGGTGAGGGTAACACCATGGGCTGGCCGCACCCACCCTTGGGCTGTCTACCCCTCCCATATAAAAGGAGGGTGAGAGCTCTCCCTCCTCCACACACTTGCCCACCTCCATTTCTCTCCACCCGCTGCTCCATTCCATGGTCTCTGGCTTGGCGAAGCCTTGACAGTGGGATTCTTCACCATCACCACGCCGTCGTGCTGCTGGAGTTCCGAGGGATCCTCTACTTCCGCTGCCCCGCTGGATCGAGGGAACGAAGGTCGTCATCAAGCCGTACGTGTGACCGATCACGGAGGAACCGCCGGATTGCGGTGCACATCTTCTCGCTCTCGGGATCGGTGTGAGTACGTCTACACCAACAACGAGATTCGATCTTGTAAAGCTTAGAGTCTTTGTGGGTATGTTTTCTTAAGACTCTCTCTATTCCCGTTGCTTTCATCTCCTAGATTAGATCTTGGCCTTTCGGTTGTCTCTCGCGTAGGAATTTCTTTGTTTTCTATGCAATGAACCCTTCAGTGGTATCAAAGCCGGATCTATGCGTAGTGATTTGTACGGGTAGAACACATAGGTGTATGTGGGCGTTGATGATCATGTTATTGCCTCCTTGAGTATTTTGTGATCTTAGTTGCATAGTAGGATGAAGCTGCCCTAGACAAACTTAACGTGTACTTTGTACGCGAGACCTGTCTCACTTGTGGCTGAGGGGGTATCCGTTTCTCCTACTATAGTTAAGATCTAATCTACGAAAGGTTGTTAAAAATATGTTTATCAACGTTGTGATTGATGTTCGTAGGTATGAACGGTTCTATCCTCGAAATCCCTAAGACACGTAAAATATGCAAAAATAAATTAGAGATGTCTAACTAGTTTTTGCAGGGCATGTGATGTGATGTGAATAATGTTACAAATTGGATTATGAGATGATCTCTTTTGTAAATTATTGATATACCGACAGTAGCCATATGGTTGTCTTATTATTTATGGCCATCGTGCTATATATCATATCCATGTGATATGTTGTAATTTTGATGGACAATCAAGATGGAGGTGCCATGGAACTTGGTGCCACGTCGGTGGAATGATGGAGATCATACCATGATGCACATGATGGAGATCAAGTGCAAGTAGGACCATATCATATCAATTATCCATACATGTGATGTTAATCCTTTTATGCATCTTATTTTGCTTAGATCGCGATGGTAGCATTATAAGATGATCCTCTCACTTAATATTAAGATAATAATGTGTTCTTCCTTAGTATGCACCGTTAAGAAAGTTCGTCGTTTCGAGACACCATGTGATGATCGGGTGTGACAGACTCAACGTTCGCATACAACGGGTGCTGACGAGCCTAGCATGTACAGACATGGCCTCGGAACACACACAATACTACGGTTCTACTTGGCGAGCCTAGCATGTACAGACATGGCCTCGGAACACGTAACCGAAAGTTAAATCATGAGTCATATGGATGATATGATGAACATGTCGATGTTCGCCTTTGCAGCTACATCATCTCACGTGATGATCGGTTTTGGTGTAGTGAATTTGGTTTGTGTAATCACTAAGACGAGAGGGATGTTGTTTTTGAGTGGGAGTTCATGTAGTAATTTTGAATTAACTTGAACTTATTTATGATGAACAACCAATCTAAGTGAATTTGCATAAATTGTAGTATTCATTGGCATTCACAAACTACCTTACACTTAGATTGTTAATTGAGATATAACTGTTATGATCTGGTAAAAACCATTTAAGATTGGTACTGTATTCGTGAAATTTAAAATTAAGTCCTATTGTAGATTTTCAGTATTTCCTACCTTGTTCCATATGATTAATGATTGATTGATATAGAGAGAAAATAATTACTACTTAGAATCCAGAGTCATGCTTGCTTCCATATTGCTTTATCTTCAAAAGAATGTTTTTTTGTTCAAGGTGATTTAGGAACTGAAAAGAGTTGTTTTCAGAAACAATCAAGTGAAAGATATATTGATATCTAGAAACTTATCTGTGGCAACATGAATGAGTATAATTTAGCGTGACAATGTATGCTTATATTTTTTGAATATATGCAATCATTGAAGACTCTAGGCGTTTGAATATACCAAGAAGTTGGACGCTAAAAATTATCCTCTAAATTCCTTCCTTCGAGCTATAATAGCTTAATCATAATTTTTTTACGATGGGATGAATTAAAAGTATGGGTAAAATCATTTACCTTACTTGGAGATTGCTAAGAGTGGAATTTGAAAGAATGCTATTAATATGGTGATATTACTAGAACAATCAAACTCATAGTATGACTCAATGTGTGATAGTATATGACTGACACGTCAAGGAAAATGAGCTAGTACGACTAGCATTGTTTAACGTTGAATGATTCTTCTGTAAAGGAAAGGGAATATTAAAAATAGAATTACAAAAGGTATATGGCAGAAAAGAATATAGCTGGAAAAGTTTTTTTTTTGGATATTTTGATACCGGATTGGTCGGTATGAGTTGTCATACAAAGCAACACAATTCAAGAAATAGAAGGGCCTAAAAGTAACCAGCAGTAGATTTGGAATCGATTATGACAAGAACAGAAATAAAGTGTTAGTGTGTTCATTGTCGTATCGAACAAAACATTCAAGATTTATTTTAAAAACTTAATAAGTTGTTATTTTGTTCTGGTATTTTGTGAGAAAAATGAGATTGTTCAAACTATGACCATATTCCATAATTGATGGATGAGTTAATATAAATCATGTTGGTAAAGTAAACATCTATAAGACTAAATGCTAAACGTTGCAAGCCGTAAAATAATTTCACTTAAATTGTGACACCACCATTTTAGTTCATATCGGAAGGGAAAACATGAAGGAACTCCATGTTAATGGACTTCCAGAGTCATTTTGTTTTGAATAAATTAACGCTTGTGAGACCTCTTCCAAAAGATGACTAGAATTCCATTCATAGGCCAAAGGATAATGGACGACTAATTTAATGGAGATTGTACATATTGATTTATATAGTCCATTATGTATAGTCAAGTGTGGTAGATTAATTTTTCCTTCATAAAATTCCGTCAATGATTTGAGTAGATATATGAGTATATCTATTTAAAGAGAATAGAGTTTGACATTTTTTGAATTGGTTCAAACTATTGTTAGTATGAAGTAAAAATCATCGTAACAAGACAATAAAGTATTTATGATTGGATCATAAAGGATAAAGTTTGAGTTACAAGTTTAGCAAAACATCTTAGGAGTTGTAGAATTGTTCTACAATTTATACTTCTCGAATACCCCACATTAGTTTGGAGTATTCAAGAGACAAAATCAAACCTTGTTGGACATGGTAAGATTAATAAAAATGCCATAACAATTTTGTAGTTTATACATTACTGACAACCGCTTTTACACTGAAAAGAGCGCCATCATGATGCATTGAAATTGACACCATATAAGTTATATTTTGGGTATTGACCCGAATTGTCTTTTTCTTGAGTTTTGGTATGCACAACATGTGTAAAATGTTTACAACCAAAATAGGATACATATATGTTTATAAGGTTATCCCAACGAATCCATTGGGTATTTCTCCTATCACCGAACCGAAGACAAATGTTGTTTGTCAGAAACAGTTGATATCTCGAGAAAGTAGTTCTCGTGAAACAAGTGAGTGGGAGGACATTACAAAATTAACAGATTAGAGAATTTTTGTTACCATGTCAAGAGTAGCAGAGCACTGGAAGTTGTTCCGGGGTTTTTCTATTTTGACAAAGTAGAAGACACTACATGTGTTGTAGATACTTCGGATGAGTTTGCGAACTGAACCAAAAAATTCCTAAAACTTTGTACTTAGACCAACTTGTGGTTTAAGAGTGAAGTGTTGTTTTGACGACAAAGGACCTGAATCTTATAAAGGAAGCAAATGATGGGCCCTAACTTCGTTAAATTGGCTATGAGTCCTTATATCCGCGATAGTATCCCTGTATGAATATCAAGTATGTGACTTGGTAGTCCTCTCGATAGGCATGATGCATAACGATATCAAACGGGTCTATATAGCAACAAAGACATGGAGATTTACATCCTTTGAAAGTTGTACTTGTCAAAAGGATGTTTTCGACGAAGTTCAAGGAGTTGACTACTGCAAGATTTTGATCTTCCGTAGTGATGCTTTAGTCTTTGCGGATGGTTCTAGCATAAGTTACATATTATGATATGGAAGTTTAATAACAAAACCATATTTCCTCTCAAGGAAGTTTGATCATGGATGTATACTTGACACAGTCTGAGAGTTTTGTAAAATTCAAAAAGTTGCTCGAAAGGTATGCACACTTCAATGGTTGAAGTGAGCACAACGAAGTTGGAATATTTACCTTAATGAAGTTATCAAAAGAGTTTGATTCCATCATGAACGATGACGATAAAGATGCTTGTAGAGTTACAAGAAATTAAGTGGGAGCGCTAAGACATATTTCCAATGGTTTATGTAGATGACATATGGTTGATTGGAAAATATGTATTTTAAATTAACACGGTTAAGGTTTTCATATTGATGAAAGGCTTAGAAGATATTGGGCATCGATATCTATAAGAGATGGATTGAAGCGCCTGATATGATTGAAGCCAAATTACATAGATGAAATATTGAAGTAAGTCAATATCAAAATGATAAGAAGGAGTTCTTGCCACATGGAAAAGAACTGAGAAAGATTCATGTGTTTTGACACATTATGAGTATAACTGAAATTAAGATTTCTAAGTCATGTGTTCCATGCTATGTACACAACCAGATGAGTCCTATGCTATAAAATGTTATAGCAGGATAATTCATATGATGATTAGACAACAGTGGGAGAGATCCTTATGCAATTTTAGAAATGCTAAGGATGTGTTTTCCTATGCAGTAATGACAAATTATTTGTTGTAATATGTTACATTAATAGTCTTGTCATCTATTCAAATAAATGTATCTCAATGAAAATATGTGATGAAAGGTAGCACAATAGGCTGGAAGAAAGTTCCATGCTGGATTCATTAATGAGTTTCAAAATTAAATTATTGTGACGGATACTACAACAAAAGCTAAGTATATTGTTGTGTTGACAACAAATAATATGAGTATTTTGTGCCAAGGAGTTTTTTTATTCAACTTGGTGAATTTCCAAGAATGCTAACACTATAAAGCTACATTTTCACAATGTTAGTAACATTAGTTTAAGCTGAGGAATTAAGGTCTGACCGGTTGACCAAATATACACAAATCCATCTCATCAGAGAATGACTGATCCGTGTAGACGCAAAGAACATGCAATTACAATAGGACATGAACAGTTCAGATTTTTTTAATAATGTTTACCACATGCAAAGCATGGTAATAACACTGGAAAGCCATATGTGTTAAGTGCTTACAGACTAGATTATTGATTCTACTGCAAGTGGGAGACTGAAGGGAATATGCTCGAGAGGCAATAATAAAGTGGTTATTATCTTATTCCTTGTTTATGATAAATGTTTATTTCTCATGCTAGAATTGTATTAACCAGAAACGTTGATACATGTGTGTTTAATAAATAAACCGTGGTTCCTAGTAAAGCCTCTCTTTTAACTAGCTCGTTGATTAATAGATGATCAAGGTTTTCTGGTCATGAACATTGGATGTTGTTAATAACGGGGTCATGTCGTTAGAAGAATGATGTGATGAACATATACCCAAAGTGAATATAGAAATGCGATAAAGTCATTAACTTTACATTGTTATATCAAACATACGAAGTAACTTATTCCTTAGACCATGAGATCATGTCAATCACTGATACCGAAAGGGTGCTTTGATGTCATCAAACGTCACACCGTAACAGGGAGCCATAAAGGTGCCGTTGGGTATTCGAAAAGTATTAGTTGAGGCTCATGGATCAAGAGTGGGATTTATCCATCCAAATGACAGAGAGATATACTCTGGGCCCTCTCAGTGATATCACATCGACACCGCTTGCAAGCACGTGACTAGGTCACAAGGATGTCATATCACACAACGAGTAAAAGAGTACTTGTCGATAATGAGATTGAACAAGGCATGGTTGATACCGATGATCGGATCTCGGACAAGTAAAATATTGTGAGATAAAGGGAATTAGTCACAACATTGATGGTTCACACGATCATGAGATTCATCGTTGAATATATAGGAGTGATCATGGATCTTCAGATCCCGCTGTTGATATTGATCGTAGAGGAGTGTCGATCATGTCTATATTATTCGCGAACCGTAGGGTGACACACTTCAGGTTCGATGACGCATTTGAGAGGATACGGAATATCGAAGAATTTTTTTGGGCAGCACCATAATTGTTTCGGGGAAAATTGAAATAGTTCAAGATTTTTTTTGAATGATTGTTAATAGAATTAACAAATGATTTGAGGTGCTATATGCAAATGTTTGTTAACATAATTAACAAATATAAAATAAAGAAATAAAAATGTTTTATTTATTAAAGAAAAACCTTTGGATTTTCTAAGTGGGAAATTATGGGAGCATGAGTGGGTGTGAGTGGAGTGTCCACTCACATGATGAGGGAAGAGGTGGGGGCACCACCATGGGCTGGCCGCATCCACCCTTGGGCTGCCTACCCCTCCCCTATAAAAGGAGGGTGAGAGCTCTCCCTCCTCCACACACTTGCCCACCTCCCTTTCTCTCCACCCGCTGCTCCATTCCATGGTCTCTGGCTTGGCGAAGCCCTGACCGTGGGATTCTTCACCACCACCACGCCGGCGTGCTGCTGGAGTTCTGAGGGATCCTCTACTTCCGCTGCCCCGCTGGATCGAGGGAATGAAGGTCGTCATCAAGCCGTACGTGTGACCGATCACGGAGGAACCGCCGGATTGCAGTGCACATCTTCTCGCTCTTGGGATCGGTGTGAGTACGACTATGCCAACAACGAGATTCGATCTCGTAACGCTTAGAGTCTTCGAGGGTATATTTTATTAAGACTCTCTCTATGTCCGTATCTTTCATCTCCTAGATTAGGTCTTGGCCTTTCGGGTGTCTCTCGCGTAGAAATTTTTTTGTTTTCTATGCAACGAACCCTTCATTGAGGTAGACTGTGACCAGAGTACATAAATTAAAATTACACACAGATCCAAATTTTACAAAAATTCCCTGAACAAAAATAGAAAAACGCAATCAGGCCCCCCGCAACCGGTCCAGCCGGCCTATGCTGGGAGCAGCTTGCCGGTTGCGATGCTCGTGTTCATGAAGGGCAGGCAAGGACGAGGCGCTTCACGGCGGCGTAATAGAGTGATGGGCAGTGGCGCGAGCCCTAGTTGCGGTGGTGGCCATGGCCCTTAGGTGCGACGGCGGCCACGAGCCCTAGGCGCGCGACGGAGGCCACGCGCCCTAGGTGCGGTGAGGAGACGAGCACAGAGTGAGGGCGGCGACGGACAGTGCTGGACGAGCGGTGGGGCACCAGAACTCTGTGGGGCAGACGTGCAGCACGGGGACGCTGGAGGCTCGATAAGAGAGACGGATACGGGGGAAAATGACGACCGTATTCGCGAGGGGCTGTGGGGCACGACGCTCGGTGGGACCCACGCGTGGGAATTTTTCGGGATGAAGTGGGCAGGGCTGAGGAGAGAAGCTCGTTTCCAGCTTCTCTCGCGGGCAGGGCTGAGAGTTGTTTTTGGGGTGAGATGGGAAGGGCTAAGGGGGGAAAACTGGGCTACCAAACAACTGAAATTCGGGTGAGGAGAGATTTTCTCAGCCCAACCGGGCTACCAAACACGCCCTAAGTTTTATCCTCTACTTTCTGATTATTTTTCTTCCTTTTTGAGCTCCTCAAATAATTATGAATCCAATCTCAAATTGTTGTTATTTTTAATTTTCATCCATCCTTGGAATATGGTCTCACTGACCATACTCAAAGAACCAATTTTGGAATGACAATAACCTTGTTTTCATGTTTTTTCCTGCCTAGTTGATAAAACAGGAATTTGGAAAACAAAGAAAATAGAAAACATACCCTTTTTCTCTCTTGTTTTCAGCGCCCAAACTATTTTGAAAAATAAATAAAAATGGATTTCCTGAAACTACGGATCATATTCTTCAATCGCAAACCTTCAAATCTCAAACTGGAATTCATTTGGTAATTTTACCAAGTACAAACTCTCCTATGAAAGTAACAGGAAACAAGACCTACAATTTTCACTAAGTCCCTCTTAACTGAACTTTCTGAATTTGACATTTTTTGACACAGATCAAAATGCTTAAAATTAATATTTTTGTTTGAAATCTTGGTGACCAACCTTTCCATTCGTGTTCACTAAACATCCCTCTTCGCATTCATGCCCTTGCATTGCTCTGGAATGCACGAGAGAGAGAGAGAGAGAGAGAGAGAGAGAGAGAGAGTAGCAAGAAGCCAAAGAGGAGGAGGGGTAGGCCCGAGATGTCATCCACCCGTGGATGATCTCCACTCGCCCGTGCCTTATTTCCACGGCTTTGGCCAGTGTTTTCTTCCTCCATGGTTCCACCAAGCTTTCCTCATCGATCCACATGTTGTTTGTTGTCTGGAGTGAGCACACGAGCTTGCCATTTTGTCCCCGTGGCCACCCGTGTTTGCACACCCGTGGAACCACTTTATAAATCCATATCCCATCCCTCTGCCTCGCCACACCACTCTCCTCACTCCACTTTCCCACCTCAAGCATGCCTAGCTCATAGATCTCTCCGTGAGAGCGAGGAGAACCGCGCTCTCGGCTCTGTCCGTGCAGGAGAACCTGGAGTCGATCTGCTGCCGTCTCTCCCTCATTTGTCTCCATTCTTGCTCTCTGATCTTGCCCTTGCTCTGGCCATTGTGCCTGACATCGTGTTGTCACTGATCGCATGCAAGGACGGCGCCGCTGAGCTCGACGCCGCCGGGTCCGTCACCGGGCACCCACGATCCAGTAGGAGTTGCTGCTGCACGCCCTAGGTGAGCCCCTGTGCAAGATTGCCGTAGCTAGGCACGCCGGCTTTGCTGGCCGCGTCGAGAGGAAGAAGATGCACCTCGGCCGTTCATCGAGGATGTGGGACGGTAGGATCGGGAGAGTAGATTCCTTCGACGGAGTGGTAATCTCCCTTCTCTTTTGTACCCTTACGAGTTGTGTTCTTAGGGGAATCATTTTTAGGTTGTTCACCATTAACCCCATCTTTAGCACCCCCCAGAATTTCATTCGAAGGAGATGAAGTGGAAGTCTCCGGTTCCTTGGCTTTCATGAGTTGCAACAAGAGAGTTTGCAACTCATCGATTTGTCCATCCATGGATGAGGTCAAGGACTTTTGCAACTCCTTGAGATAATCCATAGTGACATGTGTCGCAGAATCGGTGGCTACCGTATCATTGATCATATTAAACTCTTAGGCAGTTAAGCCCAAAATAAGAGCCGAGGCTCTAATACCAATTGAACAAATAGTGGCACATAGAGAAGGGTTGAATAGGTGCTACGGCCAATTTTATTTTTTTCTTCAAATTAAGGCTTGACACAAAGGTAAATTCCCTAGAAACTAAGGTGAATTTACCTATATGACAAGAACAACAATAAACACAATACAAGAACAAAGTAAAGGAGGGGGAACGAGGTAACCAATAATGGAACCACGCGGAGACACGATGTGTTCCTGAGTTCCTCCTTGTTAAGGGAGTACGTCTCGTTGGAGGGGTGTGAGTTTCGCCACAAAGGCCTACTCAACGCCACAAAGGTCTCACCCTTCTCCGATGAAAACCTCCAGAAAGGCCTAGTCCACCTTCCACTATTGATCCCCTTCGAGACGGGAATCAAATCCTTTACAGCAAGCTTGGGGCACACAACCACAACAAAATTGGGGTCTCCCAACGATCACCAAGAATGCAAGAGTAGCAATGGTGGTCTAGTTTTTTCACAAGGAAACCCTAGAATCATGTTCGTCAAGTGAATAAAGGGGAAATGAAGAACGGCTTGGTGAAGATGTAAATCCAGGTCTTCTCCTTCAATACTTTAAAGATCAGCGAGTTTAGGTGGAGGGATTGAGAGAGATCTAAGATTTGGTGAGCTCAATAAATGGACATTAATGGCTTGGACGAACTTGCTCACTTGGGGAAGAAGGACGAGTATTTATATCCCCTCCATAAATGTGCCCGTTGGCTGAAGAAAACTGAACCGAAATATCCGGTCCAAACTTGGACCGGAATTTCCGGTTAGGCAAAATCCTCCAGATCTGAGATTTCGAATAGCAGTTTTCCTAAACTGGTTGAAATTCCCGGTTGGTACCAGAACGTGGAGAGTTCTGACTTAGCCAATTTCTGGCTTTTATTCTTCAACCGGAATTTCCGTTTTGTCCAAAATTTCTGGTTACCACCAGGGTGTAGAGAAATCCAGACTTAGCCATTTTCTTCGTAAAAACTTCCCAACCGGAATATTCGGTTGACATGGAAATTTTCGGTTGAAATGTCCGGCTACCTCTAGTGCCCAACATGGTTTGTTCCTTAGCCGAAATCGAAGAAATCCACCATAGCCGGAATTTCCGGTTGCACTAGAAATTTCCGGTTACCACCAGGAGCACAAGAGATTGATCTACCTTCACCTTTTGCGGTGGTCGATGTGGAAGAGTAATTTAAACACCTGCACCACTTAACACCTTTATAAATTATATCTTTAGTATTGTTAACTAACACTCAATACTATAGGGATTATGAAATGCACTTTCAAAAGGGCAATGGAGCCCTGACGCTTAACAACAGGTGCAGAGAGATGCAACAATCGACTCCCACCAAATCGTCATGCATGCATCGTTATGGTCCGATTTAGCGTTCAACGGCTTCTGCTGTGCCAGCAGAACCACTGACCAGACCTGTTGCGAGAACGAGCAAGAAGCAGAGAGATGAGCAGCCGTTTCCAGGTCAGACTTACACAGTTGGAAGAGAGGTTCGTGATTCCGGATCGCGCTTTGCAAGATTGTCAGCAGTTAGGCATTTCCTTTAGGTTTCGTCACTGTCTGCAAGTATTTCTGCTGTGCACTCGCTTACCAAACCTGATAAAGCATTCTAGGTAGAGGAAGATCCGTATCAGATGGGTTCTGACTGATAGGCGCTGGATTACTCTGATCAAACAAAATCCTTCTTTCCTGGTCCTCTAAGATTATGCGAAGTTGTGGAGCTTGCTGGAGCCCGCTAGAGACTTAATTATGCCCCTACGAGTTTGACGAGGGGCAAGACTCATACTCATAGAGATGGACCGCCAATGGTTCATACACCGCAACCTCTGCATATCAAACCCTCTTTGTTGGTCAGTTTGCTTCTGCTGTCTTCTCTTAGCTGTGGAAGATCAAGGCGATCCGAAAATGCAAACTACACCCCTGGCTGCTGCTACATAATAAGTCATACAAGGATAGTAGAAGGAAGAACATTGTCGGTTCCACACTTCCTAGAACTATACCCTCTTTGCCCCTATGGGGCGCGGTAGTTAGGCATAAGGTTGGACAACATGGTCATGGTACATGCCAGCATAGATATGCAAGTTTTAATTAGGTGTTACAATGACGTTGGTATGACAATAGCCAGATCAAACAAAATTTTGGTAGGGTGAAATAGAGAAATAGATAAAAAAAAATCTAGTCTGTTTTTTTGTTTGGAATATATTGTGCGTGCTGTTTCACTAAAACACGCATAACTTTCTTGTATAGAGCCCGTTTTTAACGTACAACCAGTCAAATCGATCAGAAAACACACGTGCATCCAAAAATCAATATAGGCAGCTGCCCTACCTTCCCCTAACAGGAGCTCCGCTCCTGCACTCGCTTAGTTTTTGTTCAGTCAATTCAAATCGCTACACCTTACTACCATTTAGCTCTAGAAATCGTAAACAACGGTGTTGTCTGAAACACGATCACCCGTTTGTCAGTAGGCACTTCAGTTTTAAATTAGATAGTGGAGCCAGAGAACCGGGCCTTGTGCGTTCAGTAGTCTAGTTTGGAAGACCTGGGCTCCTCCAAAGTAGATTCTTTGGCTGGCTTGGTGTTCAAAACAGATTACAGACTTTGGATCACTTTGCTATCATGGGGTGGACGCATACCCCACTTTGTCAACTCTGCAACAACAAAAATGAAACGGCTAGGCATATCCTCTTGGAGTGTCAGTTCTCTCGTCGCATTGGGCAGTTCGCGGCTTCCTGGTTGGCTTGTCCTTTCCTTGTACAGGACCGGGGTACGGGGCGCCAGAAGGTCCTCGACTACTAGCATGCCTTAGTCAGGAATCCCACTACCAGCCCCAAGGGGCTCAAGTCGGCGGTCATTCTGATCACCTGGGAAATTTGGAAGAAAAGAAATGCCCGCATCCTCAACAACATCGCCTCAACTCCCTCGGTCCTCTTCCAAAAGATCAAGGACGAGGGAAAGATTTGGATGCTGGCGGGTGATAAATTCCTTGGAGAGATTGTTTCTTAAGTTTCTATGTGACATTTTTTTATTTTGGCCTCCGTCGTGCTTGTTTTCCTTCTCCTATATCAATATAAAAGGCAAATCTTTTGCTCCGCTTCAAAAAAATTAGATAGTCAATCATTCTAAACAAAATGCAACAATCATGTAGTTTTGCGACAAATGCGGAAACCTTTATTAATTAGGGACATGGTTACGGTCTGTATCCAACAAGTCTGCCATAGTATCCAGAGCATCATATAAGTATATAACCATAGGTCGAGTTAATTAGGGCGCCATTCTAAATATTTTTTGTATTATGCGCATGTTTTTCGGAGAGGAAAGGGCAGTTATTTCTCAGTTCCAGTTTTCATTTAAGGCTCCATGCTACGAAAAATATACAAGTAGTAGCCATACTTGTATTTAGGGGAATGTAATACTATATCATAGAGGATACTGCACACGTCGAGCAAAACTATATGCTATTACACTTTTTGATAGGCTTAATGTTTACTGGAATGCAAACTTGTACTCCCTCCGTCCTGATTTATAGCGCACAATACGAAAAACATGCAGTTGTCAAGTCTCTGCCCTTTCCTCTCCTAAAATATTTAGAAAACTATAAGTCTGCCATAGTGGTACTTCCCCACTTCTGCCCTTTCCTCTCCTAAACCGAGCATGCCGCTCCTGCCCTATCCATGGCCAACGCACCCGCCGCCGTCGCGGGCCACGCCGCCACTTAAGTCTCATCGATCGCGGACCTGACCCCTACTCCGACGTGGAATCCGCTGGTGCCCAAGGCGCCAAATATTACACTCACCGAGAAGAGGAAAGTAGAATCGACCAAAGGGGCGCACACAAGAAGAAGGTGAAGGCAAACGAATATGCCGTCGCTGCAGAAGCTGCGCCGCCACGAGTCAACGCTAAGGACACGGAAGCCATGGTCGATCGAGCCGCCACACAAGCCTCCATGATCATGACGCGCAGGCAGCAGCCGCTCACAATCATGGGCCCTACCGCCAATGCCAGCTCCAATGCGTCTACGTCTTGGCCGCGCGTAGTGGCGGACGCACATACGAGGACACCATCGCTTACGGCGACCTATGGGTACCTACCCGGCCGTGCACCGCTGCCGCCCCTCTTCTCATCAGAAACCGGTGATTCTGTGCGTCATCCTTCCTTTATACAATCCGATACTGGACTGTTCATCCTTCTTTTTCTAAAAAAGTGGAACAAATAAATTATATCATGTCTTGAACTCTTGATAGAGGTGCCCAAGCCGACGATTTGAGCTTGACCCCTACAGGCACATGCGACATTTTACAATGAATTTCTTATCTTTCCCCCACAACCGTAAGTCATATTACTTGTTTTAGAGTGAGTTTTGTTAGTCTGAGGTATGTTTTGTTTTTGAAAATGGAATCTTTCATTATCTTCGGCCTATGCAGCGGTACACATTTATAGCCCATCTTTACTACTCCCTCCGTCCTGGTGTATAGGGCATAATCTCAAAAACATGTTGTCCCAGCTCTTAGGCACATTTGCATTAAATCTCGTCTAATTAGTGGTTGGTTGCCTTTCTCCATCCCTTTCCACCAATGCATGCAATATTTGAGACCCAATAAATCAATACCTAGGTCCTAGAGAATTTCTATATGTGCCCTATACACCAGGACGGAGGGAGTACTCCCTCGTCCTGGTGTATAGGGCACATATAGCAATTCTCTAGGCCCTAGGTATTGATTCTTTACATGCATTGATGAAGAGGGGTGGAGAGAGCCAACCACCCACTAATTAGAAGAGAATTAATGCACTGCATGTTTTTCGTATGTGCGCTATAAATCAGGACGGAGGGAGTACAAGTTTGCAGTCCAGTAAACATTAAGCCTATAAAAAAGTGTAATAGCATATAGTTTTGCTGGACGTGTGCAGTATCCTCTATGATATAGTATTACATTCCCCTAAATACAAGTATGGCTAACTACTTGTATATTTTTGGTAGCATGGAGCCTTAAATGAAAACTGGAACTGAGAAATAACTTTTTCCCAACATTTGCCTTCTTGTTCCCAATCGGCCATTTGGCACTCCTGCCCGGCATCTTAGTTTCATCCACGTTGGTTCTTCTTTAACATTGTGGCCGGCTCTTGAGCTTTATTATTTGCCACACTTTTCTTTTCACTTTTATAATTTGCCACAACATGTGTCACTGGCAGGTGGTGGTCAGTATGGCAAATTATAAAGGATTTGAGAAAAGTGTGACAAATTATAAAATGTCCCGGTTCCGAGGTATTCTAGTCTCTTCTGATTCTTCTGTTTTATATTGTCTTTGCTTCTTAGGTGATTTCCTTTGCATGTGTTTCTAAGGTAGTGGTACCAACATTCTCAAAATATAATTGGGAATAACAAGAGTGCTACCTATTCAGCTGAAAATGGATTGGTATTTATAAGGCTGGAATGCTTTATTCACCTAGGTGAAGGTTGATGAAATTTTATTGCTTTTCTCTGGCGTAAACATCATATTTGCAATAGATATGTCATAAGATTGATCTACTGAGCACTATTTAAAATCCACATCCCATCTAGCTATGAGAGTAAGGACACTCCAATGGGCTGCTCAAATCTTCTTTTCAGAGTAAATGGCAGAACATACAGCCTTTTAGACTCAATAAATGAGGACTGGAACTGAGAAATTACTTTTACAGAAATACAATATTCGCAGACATGAAGCATCCGTAAAATAGCACAAGTCCTACTTAAAGTTGGTGGTTAACAAAATATACTGAATAGAGGTGCATACTGATGTTAGCTCATGGAACCGAGCATAAGAATATGTAGTGTTCTTCTGAACCGAAGTGCATTCTTCATATATATGTTCTTTTAAACCCAAAAGCTAGACAATTTGGGTGTTACATATTTTCATCTTGGGAAGTGACAGAACCCTTTCTTATGCAAGACATGATGTGCAAGATCCACATATATAATATATACCGCTATAACAAGCACAAAATCAAGTAAACACTAATCCGAAAGAGATAAATTTAGGAGCTCAGCGATGCCTTCTTCGTAGGGATCTCCACAGGGTGAGCAGGATGCACATAAGGAAACACATCATGGCAGAAGTAGCGGCGAGGGCATTGATATGTGATTGTGCCATGTTCAATGGAGTATGCGCCCACATTGTGATTAAGATCCAAGAAGACGATATCAGCCGTTGGGTGGAAGCCAAGCACGGTGAAGAGTGGATTCGAGTCTCCACTATCAATGCGGCGTTGCACATATTCTAGTTTGCCGGTGACAAGTGCAACCGCTTCGGGATTCCGTTCCGCGAGTTCCATGACATCGACTTGGTGCACCGTCTTCCACCAGATGCCATCCACGCCAGCACCGTCAGTCTGTAGATCCCACACCTGGAACACCGAGACGTCGACATGCGCGTAGCGGAGACCCCCACCCTGGCGCTCGCCTAAGCACCGGTTCAGCGCGGTCCTATCGTGAACGCGACCGGGAAGAGGAAGGACTTGGATGGTGTGGTGAAGAGAGCTGTACGCAATGAGCTTGTCCATGGGCCGGTAACCGATCCAGTACGCGGTGCCGCTCTGGGCGAGGGTCGGTGGTGCGTGCGTTACGACATCATCGATGGACATGGGAGGCCGGATGCGCTTCGCCTCCCACCGGCCGGTGGCTGAGGAGTACGCTATGAGATCCATGCATCCATCGTTCTGTTTCCAGCTCGAAGGGTGGTCGAAAAGGACCACTCGGAAGCACTTGATGCTGCTGCCATCTGCGTCGTTAGTCACCGAGAGGAGTCCAGACAGGTGGTGTGCCGGAGGGCAAGGCAGCACCGGGAGAGCAACGTACTGCCAGCTTACCGGGTTGCAGACGTAGTACTGCACTGCCCTGTACTCGCCCCTGGAGCACAGCAGCAGGCCGGCCGTAGCGTGCACTATGAAGATCTCTCTGCTCCTAGCGGCGGGTCCTGGGGGAAGATTAGGCAAGAAGGCGAGGTCTGCAGCGAACATGGATTCTGTCGCGGATGGGAGGCCGCCGGCGGAGCTGGCGAGGAAGCGCGAGTGCTGCCAGCATGGACGGTTGGACTGGAGAAAGACGCCGGAGAGGTAGGGCGCGTGTGATCCCCAGTAGCGAGCGCCGAACTCGGGGCTGAGGATGATGAGGTTGTAGCGGCGGGCGGCGGCGCGGACGCGGTGGAGGCACTTGGCCGGCAGGCGGCGGAGGATCTCCTCTAGTATGTTGTCGCAAAACCGATCCATCTTCTTGTTCTTGTGCTGTGATGGATTGAGAAGAAAGAAAACAATGAATCGAGGCTTAGGGTAGCGGGCGAAGAATTTAGAGACGGTACTCTCGATCCGGAGTTTGTACAATCGTATTAGAGGAAGGAGTTCTGGTGGCCGGCAGCGATGGAAAGCTGGAGCTGGGCCGTGTTCTTCCCCCTGGCCCAACAAATACATCGTAGACATCCTAGCGGAAGTGTTTGCTAAAATGCAGCAGCAACCGCTCCAGCGACTTCGGGTATGTTGTCTACCGATTATAGCCCCTAGACTAGAAGATTACTAGAGCATTTTCCATCTGATTAGCAGAAGACACATGGTAGCATCGCTTCAACTCATGGGATTCCTCTGTTTAATTGTAAGAAATATGAGAGTTGAATGAAATAAACTGCAACAAAAATTATTTTCAGTAGTCCATGTTTGAACTTACACGGTCGATCTTATTATGCTTTATTCAGCAATATTATATTATATTTGTTGGTCAGCATTTGGGACGGTACTTTAAACAATCGGCCTGTGCCTAGAGGACAGGACGCCCTCGAGGGTGTGCAAAATCTACCAACTTCGATCTTACAACTATTGGAGATGCGTTTAGGTGAAAACTAATCCCTAGGTGCCAGCAACCACACTAAATGGTTCCATAAAGGACTGGTCGACGAACGGGGTGGTCCTCTGTGACATGAAGGATTTCATGATTTTGATCTTTCTTTGTGCAGTATTCTTAGAAGGTGGCACAAACTCTTTCCCAGATCTGTAGTCCCAGCAGGACAAGCTTTTGTGCCTCGACTTATCTCTGCAGACAATGTGCGAGACCACAACATTGTTCTTCTGTCTTGTAATGTGGCTCAAAGAGTGGTCTAACGGAATCAACAGATTCCGTGTGAAGAGGTTAGTGATGTGATCACCTATTTAATGTCACAACAAGTATATTGTTGCTGTAACATCGCACGTCACCTAATTCTTTACGTGTAGCCCGTGCCTCTCTTCCCGAAGCCTCACATTTCCCATGTACATGTTTTTCTTCATCTCTCTTTTCTTCTCTCATTGTCATGTCGATAAGTTTAGCCTGAATGCTAACTATTGATGCACTACTTAAGATATTGCTACGAACTAAAAAATGGAGTGGGAGAACGGAGAAAATTTGTTGACATCTAATTGGTGAACATCGATGCAGTGGTATATAAAGGGAACCAACATCTACGAAAATGAAGGTTGGTGGAGGGTTCAAACATTTTAAGAGATGAATGCACGAGTGACATGTGCGGCACTAATTAGCATTGAGTTTTACGCTCCAACCAATTTATATTGAAATGTGATCATGAGACATAAGGCCGACACAAACCGACACTCACGACGGAACCCTCGCCGCCCACGCGGTCCGAGGGACTGTCCAGCACCTTGCGTTGTGCAGCCCGCCGCCAAGCCACCACGACGCCCACCGCTCAAGGCCGCTGCCCCGACCTCTGAAGAATGCCAACCTCACCCGCAAGCACGAATGGAGGCCCGCTCCACCTCCTCCACCAGGGATGGGAATGGGATGCATTTCGTCATCTGCCCGTGGCTGGCGTTCGGACACCTGCTCCCCTGCCTGGAGCTCGCGCACCGTCTGGCCTCGCGCGAAAGCTGGTGGAGAAAGCTGGTGGCCTGCGGCGATGGAAAGGTGGAACTGGGCCGTCTTCTTCGGGCTGGAGTAGTCTCTCTCAACTGGAGTGTACGTGTGCCATAATAAAACATGGGATGGATCGAGTCGAGACCACTGGGATAAGCCATCCATCTGAACTGCACTTTCTTGTTCTCTTTTCACTTCAGGCAAAAAGACGAAACTGGAAATTTTCTCCTTATTTTTTTTCCTTTTCAAGGGAAAATTAGAAGAAAACGGGAAAATTTGCTTTCCATGCATCACCGGATTTATTTATTAACCATTGTAGAAAGCCTCTTTTCTCTATGACATGGCAGGTCCAATACTTTGTTGTGTCATTTGTGTCGAGAAAAAATGCAAGTAATTGGTACCACATTTGTTGTGAGCTTACTTACTACGTAAAAATTGCACATGCGTTGCAACTGGAAATACGTACATTGCTCAAAATTTATTATTAAAAGAGAGATAGGCAAGAAAGAAAACATGACATGTCGTGCGGGGATGCCAGGTCTGGAGTTCGATGGCGTGTCCGGGGATACGTTGCCCCGGTCTGATTCGTTCAACGACAATAGTTTTGCTTTTGGCAAACTACTTTGGAGGTCCGTAAAGCTGCAGATCAGCGATGGAGCCGCGTCGAGCTCAAGTGAAGAGGTGATTTGGCTACTCTCTCTTGGTGGTCGCTTCGGTGGTGCCGAAGGAGAGGGACAGACGATGGTTTTTTGCACAGGATTTTCCTATCCTTTCAGTACTGTAATGTCGGTGTTTACGTGTCTTGTAACTGGATTTTTATCTTATGAATGAGATCGTATTACCTTGCAAAAAAAAACATGACATGCCCTTCTTGTCCTGCGTCATGCACAATAATGTGACATCATACAGATCGTTGCCTAAGATACTAGAGTGATCCGCCCAAGCTCAGTCGTCTAACCTCACCATAATGGTGTGCCAGGTTCTTTGCCGTGTGCTAGAGTGCTCCTACACAATTTTTTTTACCACAAAAGCACACGGTGAAGAAAATCACACGACAAAGGGATACAAAAGCACACGATAAAGATAGACACACGACAAATATCATAGACACGTGTCCATCCAAACGTCCTCGTGGACGGCGCCATTGCTGCAACTCTTTGCCGTGTGCCGCACACGGTAAAGACCATTTATTATTATTATTTTCCATTATCTATTTGAAATAAATTAAAACTTTATTTGTCTATTTGTAATAAACATAAATATCTCAAAAGTGCATCTTGGCATGGGAAAGAATTGTTCCGAATTGGTTTTCAAATTACTTTTATATATACCATTTTCCATATTGTAAGTGACAAATATGGAATTTGTTGTGAAGCAAGTACAAAATCATGGTGCAAAGTGGCTCCCATCAAATTTTCACATGAAGTGGTCCATATTTAATGGATAATCTGCAGATATTATGAATTTCCTCCGTTTCTAACTAATTTTGCTCATTTACACCGATTTATCACAGAACCGTCGATAGTTTTGAAATTTTGACCCCTTTGCATGAATAGCCATGGTGGCCATTTTGATCGTCTTTTAAAAAAACTCAAAGAAAGTGAAACAATACTAAAAAAAAATCCTTTTGCATGGTGTCATATTATATCTACTAGGATAAATGACAAACTTTAGTTTTTACAAAGTTTGCATCAAATTACTTCACAAAAATGGCTATCATGTATGAACATTTATAGGTTTCAAGCCAAATGACCAAGTTATGTCAATTCCCGCGGCATAGTTTGCTATAAAGTGACCATATTTTCAACATAGGTGCATATTGGCATGGGAAATAATGCTTCCAAATTGGGTTTTCAAATTATTTTTATAAATACCATTTTCCATTTTCTAAGTGCCAAAAATGCAAACTTTTGCGAAGCAAGTACAATGAAAATAGTGCAAAGTGGCACCCATAAAATTTTCACACAAAGTAGTCCATATTTTATGGATAATCTCCAGTTATTATGAATTTTCTCCTTTTCTACCTAATTTTTGTCATTTAAACGACTTTATGTCGATTTATTAAAATAATTCAAATTTGAACTAAAGTGTGTCATATTTTTCTCTAACTTTGTTGGAAAAAACATTTTAAGTTACACAAGTAGTGGTTATATTACAGAACCGTCGATAGTGTTGAAATTTTGACCCCTCTCCATGAATAGCCATGGTGGCCATTTTGACGTCTTTTCAAAAAACTCAAGGAAAGTGAAAACATACTCAAAAAAGAAATCGTTTTTCATGGTGTCATATTATATCTACTAGTTTCTAGGATAAACGATAAACTTTAGTTTTCACAAAGTTTGCATGAAACTACTTCACAAAAATGGCTATCATGTATGACCATTTATAGGTTTCAAACCAAATGACCAAGTTATGTCCATTCCCGCGGCACAGTTTGTTATAAAGTGCCCATATTTTTCATATAGGTGCATATTGGCATGGGAAATAGTGGTTCCAAATTGGGTTATTCAAATTATTTTTGTAAATACCATTTTCCATTTTCTAAGTGCCAAAAATGCCAATTTTTGTGAAGCAAGTACAATGAAAATGGTGCAAAGTGGAACACATCAAGTTTTCACACAAAGTAGTCCATATTTTATGGATAATATCCAAGTATTATCAATTTTCTCCCTTTCTACTTATTTTTTCTTATTTAAACGACTTTATGTCGATGTATCGAAAGTAATTCAAGTGTGTCATAGTTTGCTCTAATTTTTTTTTAAAAAACACCTGAAGTCACAAAATTAGTGGTTATATTATAGAATCGTCGATATTTTTGAAATCCGCCCCCTTTCATGAATAGCCATGGTGGCCATTTTTACCGTTAAAAAAAACAAAGGAAGTGAAAAAATACTCAAAAATAGAAATCCTTGGGCGTGGAATACTCTTATGTCTACTAGTTGCTAGGATAAATGATAAACTTTAGTTTTGACAAAGTTCGCAAGAAATTACTTCACAAAAATGGCTATCATGTATGAACATGTATAGTTTTCAAGCCAAATGACCAAGTTAATTAGGGCGCCATTTCTAAATATTGGCCCGGTAATTTACACCCCTATTCTATTTTCGCTAGTTTCATGCATAAGAATTCCTGAGCTGCACGGAAAAACTCCTTTAATATTGTGGCCGGCGCTTGATCTTTGTTTTGAGCTAGCTTATCATAACTACACGGCTGATCCCATGCCCCTGATACCTCTGTTCCCTGTCCCAGGTATTATGGTCTCTTTTGATTCTTCTATTTTATATTGTCTTTGATTCTTAGGTGATTTCCTTTGCATGTGTTTCTAAGGTAGTGGTACCAACATGCTCAAAATATAATTGGGAATAACAAGAGTGCTACCTATTCCTCTGAAAATGGATTGGTATTTATAAGAATATGTAGTGTTCTTCTGAACCGAAGTGCATTCTTCATATATATGTTCTTCAAAACCCAAAAGCTAGACAATTTGGGTGTTACATATTTTCATCTTGGGAAGTGACAGAACCCTTTCTTATGCAAGACATGATGGGCAAGATCCACATATATAATATATATACTGCTATAACGAGCACAAAAGCAAGTAAACACTAATCGGAAAGAGATAAATTTAGGAGCTCAGCGATGCCTTATTCGTAGGGATCTCCACAGGGTGAGCAGGATGCACATAAGGAAACACATCGTGGCAGAAGTAGCGGCGAGGGCATTGATATGTGATTGTGCCATGTTCAATGGAGTATGCGCCCACATTGTGATTAAGATCCAAGAAGACGACATCAACCGTTGGGTGGAAGCCAAGCACAGTGAATAGTGGATTCGAGTCTCCACTAGCGATGCGGCGTTGCACATATTCTAGTTTCCTAGTGACAAGGGCAACCGCTTCGGGATTCCGTTCCGCGAGTTCCATGACATCGACTTGGTGCACCGTCTTCCACGAGATGCCATCCACACAAGCACCGGTGATCTTTAGATCCCACACCTGGAACACCGAGACGTCGACATGTGCGTAGCGGAGAGCCGGAGACCCCCACCCTCGCGCTCGCCTAAGCACCGGTTCAGCGCGGTCCTATCGTGAACGCGACCGGGAAGAGGAAGGACTTGGATGGTGTGGTGAAGAGAGTTGTACGCAATGAGCTTGTCCGTGGGCCGATAACCGATCCAGTACGCGGTGCCGCTCTGACCGAGGGTCGGTGGAGCGTGCGTTACAACGTCGATGGACATGGGAGGCCGGATGCGCTTCGCCTCCCACCGGCCGGTGGCTGAGGAGTACGCTATGAGATCCATGCATCCATCGTTCTGATTCCAGATAGAAGGGTGGTCGAAAAGGACCACTCGGAAGCCCTTGATACTGCTGCTGCCATCTGCTTCGTTTGTGACCGACAGGAGTCCAGATGCCAGGTGTGGCGGAGGGCAAGGCAGCACCGGGAGAGCAACGCACTGCCAGCTCACGGGGTTGCAGACGTAGTGCTGTACTGCCCCGTACTCGCCCCTGGAGCACAGCAGCAGGCCGGCCGTCGCGTGCATGATGAAGATTTCTCTGTCCCTCGCCGCGGGTCCCGGGGGCAGATTAGGCAAGAAGGCGAGGTCGACAGCGAGCGTGGACTCGGTCGCGGACGGGAGGCCGCCGGCGGAGCCGGCGAGGAAGCGCGAGTACTGCCACCACGTGCGGTTGGACTGGAGAAAGACGCCGGAGAGGTAGGGCGCGTGCGATCCCCAGTAGCGAGCGCGGAATTCGGGGCTGAGGATGACGAGGTTGTAGCGGCGGGCGGCGGCGCGGACGCGGTGGAGGCACTTGGCCGGCAGGCGGCGGAGGATCTCCTCTAGTATGTTGTCGCAAAACCGACCCATCTTCTTGTTCATTGTGCTGTGATGGATTGAGAAGAAAGAAAACAATGAATCGAGGCTGGGTAGCGGGCGAAGGATTTAGAGACAGTACTCGATCCGGAGTTTGTGCAAACGTATTCGAGAAAGGAGTTATGGTGGCCTGCGGCGATGGAAAGCTGGATCGGGCCGTCTTCTTCGGGCTGGCCCAACAAATACATCCTAGACACGCTGATCATAGTATAGACCTTAGTTCCTCAGGCCATCACGTATACAGAGTATAGAGACACTACTTACTCGATCGTTAGATCCGAGAAAGGAGCTGTCGTGGCCTGCAGCGACGGAAAGGTGGAACGGGGCTGTCTTATTCGATCGGGCTGGCACAACAAGTAGCGAGCAAGCCGGGTCCGTGCGTGACAGGTGTGGTGTATCAACCGAAAACTGGAAAGTGCACATCGCTCGATTCCCTTGTGCACGTGTGTGAGTATTTGGTACCAGTTTTTTTTTCCGGTGGTGGATCGTTAGTCGTCGGAAACGCCGACCCAGCGCCTCCTGCCACTCTCCCTGCTCCTCTACTAGAGCCTCCCAGAAAAAAGTTTCATTATTCCCTTTTTAGGAACTCTTTGATTCATAGGAATGGCATAGTAATTTTGTAGGATTATATCCTGTAGGAATTTTTCCTATATTGCTTGTTTGATTCAGAGAATCATATACTATAGAAAATATTCCCATAGGAATCTTGTAGTACAAATCCTATAAAAAAAGAACATGAGGTCCAACCTCGTGGAAAAATTCCTTCACACAATCAAAGGAAAATGCTCTTCTCAGAGGAATCATTTGGCCATACCATACCAATCCTACCTCCTATTCCTACACTTTTCCTATCCTATGAATCAAAGGAGCCCTTAAACTCAACACCTTACTTATTCTCTCTCTCTCGCCTGGACTGAGGCCAAAACTACCGCCTAAGTATTTCACCTTCTCTTTTCGGCTCTAAGCTAGCGAGCAAAGCAAATCATCGCTATCGTCACCGTCATCACCACCAGCACCATCACCCTCATCATCCACCGTCATCCCGCTGTAACAATTATGCGCTTCTATCGTTGTTTTACATTAGACCTCTCTCCCGGTGTGGATTACTTGTTAGTAGTTGATGCTTGTGAGATTTATCGGTGTTTGCACTTTATGACCAGATTGTTATCATCCATTATATCACCTCTGATTATGATTCATATGATGTCTTGTGAGTAGTTCGTGTTGTTCTTGAGGACATGGGAGAAGTCAAGTTGTTAGTAGTGAAGTAATGTTGAGTAATATTTATTGGTTTGATATTTAAGTTGTGGGGTTATTCTTCTACTGGTGTCATGTGAACGTCGACTACATGATACTTCACCATTTATGTGCCTAGGGGAATGCCTCGTGTATTTGGCTACTAATTGTGGGGTTGCCGGATTGACAGAAACCTACACTCCCGCTAGGAAACCGTTGCACAAGGGAGCGTAGGATCCCGGAGTTTAAAGCTGTGGTTAGATTTGTTTCTTAATTAATTTCTTATACTTGCGGATGCTTGCAAGAGGTATAATCACAAGTATGTATTAGTCTTGGATGGGACGGTACATTAGCATAGGTTCACGCACACAACACTCATCAAAATACTAAAGGTTATTCAGCGGCATGGAACAAAAGCACTTGACAAAAACCTCCCGTGTGTCCTCGGGAACGTTTGTTAATCATAAGTAAACCCACCGGTTTGTCCTTTGCTGAAGAAAGGATGGCCACTTGCTGCAATTATTATTACTGCATTTTATTTATGTGCACTTTATTTATTGCAATATCAAAAACCCCTACAAATTTATCTTTCAGTATTTACAGTTATTCCTTCTTCGAAACTGGTTGTCAACACCTTCTGCTCCTCGTTGGGTTCGACACCCTTATTTATCGAAAATACTATGATACACCCCCTATACTTGTGGGTCGTCATGTTCCAATGGTGGTAAATCAAGCATATAATAAAGTTTCTTAGGCATAACAGAGATACTAGCACTAAGATCACATAGAGCATTACAATCAAAGTCATTCAACTTCATTTTAATGATGGGATCCCATCCAGCTTCTAATTTTCTAGGAATAGAGGCTTCACATTTTAATTCTTCTTCTCTAATCTAATTTGCATGAGAGCATTTGTAATATGTTTTATAAAATCCATATTAATATTATTAGCATCAGGATTATTAGCAAGAATTTGTAGGAACACGATTACTTCAGAGAGGTTGCAATTATCAAAGTCAAGATCATTCTTATCAATAGTAATGGGACCATTGTCTCCCATACCCAGAAAAATTTCAGCACTTTTATCAGGAACAATTTTAGTTGGTTTAGGCAATTTTAAACATTTAGAAGAAGAAGTGAAGACTTTGCCAACACCAATTACTTTACCATTAATAGTAGAAGATTTATTAGCATATGAAGCTTCAGTTTTCCTAGTGATGGTAATAGTACAAACATTAGCTACATTATTCTTTCTAGCTAATTCATCTTCTCTTTCCCATCTAGCATGCAATTTCGCTAACATCCTAACATTGTCATCAATTCGAATTTGGATGGCATTAGTAGAGGCAAAAGGTTTTTCATCTATGGTTTCAGTTTTAGCAGTCATTCTATTGATTAAAGAAGATAGTGCTTCAGACATGGATTAAATACAAGTTTCATCACAAGCAATTTTACCTTGCAAACCAGAAATATCCCTATTTAAATTTTCTAGTTGGTGACTAATACTTTTTAGCATAGCAGATTGTTCCTCCATGGTCTTAGTAAACAATTTATTTTTATCATATTGCTTTTGCATAAAATCTTTAGTGGCTCTCTCAATTTCTGAAATTCTTTCATTAAATATCCCAGATCTATCATAAGAATAATTATTACCACTATCAGCAGGATATGGCCTATAGTTGTTGTTACCAAAATTACTCCTATAAGCATTATTGTTGAAATTATTATTTTTAATGACGTTCACATCAACATGCTCTTCTTGAGCGACCAAAGAGGCTAAATGAACATAGTTTGGATCAATAGGAGCATGGCCATTAACAAGCATAGACATAATATCATCAAGTCTATCACTCAAAAAGGAGGTTTCTTCAACAAAATTTACCTTCTTACCCGTTTGAGCTCTCTCGGTGTGCCATTCAAAATAATTTACCATCATATCATCAATAAGCTTTGTTGCTGCCCCAAAAGTCATGGACATAAAGGTTCCTCCAGCAGCTGAATTCAGAAGGTTTCTTGAAGAAAAATTCAGTCCTGCATAAAAAGTTTGGATGATCATCGAAGTAGCCAGTCCAAGAGCACTACAAGAAATATGTTGATACGTGACCCTCAATTTTTGTCACTAGAAGGTCACGTAGGTTGATTCATGACCCCTTTTTGACCAAAAATGGAAAGTCACATACCGAGCGTCTTATTTGATCGTCAATGACTAATTGAATGGAATCGTCATAGACTCTATGACCCAATCAGAGGGGTCATAACCCTATGACCAACTGATTTGGTCATGTGATATTCTGGCATAGCCACGTCACATCCTACGTGGCCAATCCTACGTGGCAGAGATTTAGCCCAGTCCATACTGCTCCACCAAATGGGCCAGCCCAATATTTCGGCCCGTTATATAATTTTTTCCTGTAATTTTTTTGGCAGATTAATAGGCTCATGTAGTCCAGCATAACTTTCTGGGCCTAGGCCTCTTTTGTCCATTTCGAATCTGGGGCACCTTTTTCTTTTCATGGTTTTTTTCATCATTTTATCAATTTCGTTTCATGTTGAGCCCATCGCTAGTTGGGCTGAGAACTTATATTACAGCCCAGCTATTCTGCAAGAATACTTCACCACAGGCTTATAAGCCCACTCAAATTCAAATCTTTATAAACAAACTTGAATTCAAACATCATTTTGATTCCAGTAAATTTGAGTTACAATACTTACTTCAGAAAAATCATCACAGACTACATCATCACACAACTCATCATAAATTACAGGTTCACATCATATTACAGGTTCGAATAATAGACCAAAATTACAATAAGAATTTGTATCTCACATTAGCAGCTGTATTTGTCAGGTCTGCCCTGCAAATACGATGGAATATAAAGATCCCAGAAATCTCAACACATGCTGCTCATCGCAAGGTAATGGAGTCCTCCGATCGCAATATGGAACATCTGTTAGACCAATCCACCGAGCTTATGCATGCAAAGAACGAAGAACAATAGTTTAAATAATCAAAAAAATGATAGATTCAGCTTGCATGAAACGAAACATGCATTAAACATTTCAAGTTCTTTCCTGATTGTATGTGTGGTCCATAGATGTTTCTTTCCCAAGGAATATAAGTTAAACCATAGACAGTGTATCGCCAAAAACAAAATGGATGGTTAAAATAAATGCATAAACCTTGAAAATAGGTTCCTCCCAACATGGGAAGCAGCGTCTTATATCAGCAGGTCCAACTGGGTTACATCCATGTTCTTCTCCCCACTGAGCTCATATACAAATTAAAAACAAAGAAGAAATATTAGATTATGTTTTCCACAAATTAACTAACCAGGATAAGGTAAAGCTCAAAATACTAGCATGTGCACCAGGATAAGGATTATATTTCTACCATTAAGTGTCCACGTATCATCATCAGAGAATCAAGAATAAATGTCCACGTCTCACCCGACGAATTCTATAGCCTAAAATGACTGTAAAGATTAATAAACAACCAAAACGAGCAAACTGACACAGGCGACAATCGTCCAATAGATAACCTCAGGATCTCCAAATGCATACATTTGACAAGCGAAACAGTTCACCAAGTAGAAAACTTCAAATGAAGGTAACAGAATTGTATGCATAACAAAGGTTTACCAACCAGATTGTACTAACCAACACCAAAATCAACTGGGCCCGAAGCTTGATAACAGAAAGTCTATTGCACTGGAGCTTGCCAACATAAAAAATGTAACATGGCAGTAACAGGATTCCCAACTCGCACAAGCAATTAAAATAACAAAATGTAACTGTATTTTCAACCTATCGATACCCTAACATGACAATAAAAACACACAAACCTCTAGCTTCACAACAATCATAACCTCAGCCACTACAATGCCAATTCAACCAGCAAAGTGCAGAAAGATTCCATAAACTCAACTATTAACGAAATAACGATTACAAAGACCATAAGAAATACATGACTATATCTTCCAATGCAGGTTTGACATCAATAGCTCACAGCTAGCAGTTCTACACTGATAACATCACAAAAAGAAGCTTATACAAAAAGAAGTTCAACTTGGCACATACTTCTATTTTTATTTTATAGATAGCATCACAATATATCATGTACAAGGCAGATCTGTTGAAACTAAAGCCAAGCAAGATAAGAATGTGACAGAAGGAGCACTCACCTTGTCATGAACATTTGGGTTTGCAATGCGCTCCCAATAAACACTTGATGGCTTCAGTTAATCCCTTCTCAGCAACATTTACAAATCTATTCTTTTTCCTGAGGTGTGGTTGCATCATAATCTCCCATGTACATGAGTAAAAAACCAGTGTTAAAAGAGAAGTTGCAATAGACAGTGATACATAATCATATGCAACAATGCCTATGAATATAAGCTCCAATGGCTTATCCAAATCAGACATACTAGTACACCCTATATGATGGCAATAAATTTTAATATGCTTTGGAAGCAGATAAGCATAATTTGAACAACATTGAATAAAATGTACCAGATTACAATGGTGTGGATATAGAGTTACCTGGTACTTCCATAGTTTTGCTGAACACAACAGAATGACTCCACTCTAGTTTGTTAAATTAAGAGATCCATATAGCACATCTACTCATCTAATCAAACCACCATGGAAATAAAACAATGTCATTTAATTGCGTCACCACCAGTTCAACACTCGATAGATAAGCAAATGGGAAATAAAAACCAGAAAAATGGATCCACCGAAGGAACCAACCATGCAGACAAAAATTAGCTCCTGATCATAGCCATCAGTGTCGAGGGCCATGGCTTCTAGATCGGATGGACGCAAGGCGTAGGGGACTGCCACAAGGAGCTGTCTATATGCAGTACTTGTGCAACTTCACTATGCAAGGCAAGCTAGAAACAAGGTAGATGTGGTTGATAGTGTATTTTCTGTTGTAGCTGGAACTTTCAGCCCCCTTTCTCTCTCAGCAGTATCATATTGCATCCACTGTCATCACCTCAAAACCAAATGTCAACCAGAATTACTTGACAAGCACATACATGACAAGTATTAAACCTGAACAGGTTAATGCACTAAGTGCAGCACACAAGTTGCAATTTGACAGGCACAAACACCAGTTACAGGTTACACGCAACATTCCAGTTCTCACAGATCAGAACAACTACCAAACTAGCACATATTTTTATAACAAATCAAGTCGCAACACAGCTAGATCAGAGGAATTTCAGAAATAGAGAGAGAGAGAGAGAGAGAGAGAGAGGGATGGATTGGAGTCAACTCACAACTAGCGTCAGGTTTGGTGTAGAGGTGGAGCAGAAAAATCCTCACGTAAAGGAGCTTCAGGTCGTTCTTGGGGATGAGAGAAGCAACACAAGTTGGAGAAGAGAGGACAAAGTAGCAGGCGGCCGGACACGTTGTCGTCTTCGGTGTCCCGGCGGTGGCGCAAATCAGCGTTGGTGCAGGAGTAGGTCGAGAGGTCGGGAAGATGCCGACGTCGTCCCTGGTTCGCTGACGGAGAGGAGCAACAAATCATGGGGCAGGGGACAGAGCAGCTGTGGTGGTGGCTTGGTGGCGCGACGGGAGAGATCCCGGACAGCTGGTTGCCGTGGAGATCTATCACGTTGAGGTAGGCGCAGCTCGCGAGCTCCCGCGGGATGGCGCCGGACAGGGCGTTGGCGGAGAGGTTGAGCACCGCCAGGTTGAGCAGCTTGGAGAGCTCCGTGGGGATGGCGCCCGACAGCGCGTTGGAGGAGAGGTCCAGCGACTGGAGGTTGGTGCAGTTGGAGAGCTCCGGCGGGATGGCGCCCGCCAGGGACAGACCCGGGAGGGACAACTTGTACACGCGGCCGTTGCTGCAGGTCACGCCCTGGAGTTTGGAGATGAAGCCGTCGCAGGGGGAGGAGAAGGAGGACGACGGTGGTGGTAGGTGAGATAGGATGTGCGCGCGGTGGGGATGTGGCCGTGTGGGAGAGAGGAGGGTGGGATGCGGATCTGGCTCAGGGCGGCGTGAAGGAGGAGGTTCGGATCTTGCACGGGGCGGTGCGAGGTAGGAGGTGGGTTCGTGCACGGGGCTGCGCGAGGTAGGAGGTGGGTTCTTGCACGGGGCGGCGCAAGGGAGGGGGATGGGCGCGCTGGAGATCGGTCGCTGCCAGGACCGCGAGCACGGCAGTCGGAAGCACGGATCCTGTCGTGGGATAATCACGGCAGACGTTACCGGGGGTAACTGATCTTAGGGCAAGATGACACATGCGTTTGGGAGAGGGTTTAGCTCAGAGGAAAACATGATGGAACTCGATCTGGTAGCCGGCAATCAAGTCGCCGAGTCTCCGATCTCAAGATATTAACTCAACTCTCGTGTTACACCGGATGCTCGATACCAAGCGATATTGCTAGGGCTCTTAGATCTCTCTCAACTAAACCTAGGGGTCGGTTTATAAAGCACCCGTACCCCCTGGCTTGTCCTCCAAGGCGCACCCTGAATCCTACCCGGACACCGCATACAAACCCTAACTTTCCTTATTGTAATCCACAAACCGGGTTACAGGGCCTACAAATGTGGGCCTTCCTGAAGTTTCTTTATCCTTAGCCGGATCCTGCGCAGCGTCCTTTGGGCCGGGTTACACCTTGGAGTTGGCCTACCGGGTTATTATCCCTCCATCAGTAGTCCCCAGAATAGCTTGGGCTTCACGGATTCTTCCTTGAAGCGCTTGCTATTCCCTGCAAAAATATCAAACGCACAAGTGTATGGAGGCCGGGTTAAGGTGCTTTGATAAATAGCTAGGCCTAACTCCATGGTGGCCATATAGTAACCCGGCTTTTCCCCAAGTACTTTAGCTTAGCCTTCCGGGTCTAAGCCCTGATAAAAATGCCCAAATCCTGTACTTTACTCGATACTTGATCTTGATATTGCGGCGAATATCTCCTTCCTATTTCTGTCCGGATACCTCGTCCAATACTTAAAGCATATCTCGCAAAACTCAAATTGATAGCCGTTACTCCATAATTTCCGGCTCCCACTCGTTGAACTGAGCTTATCCACCCGCACCATTATAAATAGGCTCTTAGGGGTAACACTAACCCCAACGGCTCACTTCCCCCCATTCCTCTTCCTTTCTTCCTCCGCGCCCAAGCCCACAGAGCGCCATTACGGAAACCTCGCGGGCATCACCGGAGCCCATCTGTCGCCGGCTACGCTCCGCCACGGTGCGCTCTGCACCGCCGCCCAGATCCGCCGCCAGACCCCCGACCTGCCCGCCGGGAATCGCAAAGGGGCACCAAGCTTGTGCCATTTGCCTCCGTCGAGCTTCACTTCGATCTCCTCCAGTAAGCCTCTCACATCCGTTAACTGGCCTCCGCAATTTCTTGGCTTTCTTCAGATTAGATCTAAGTCAACCCGCCGGTCATTTTCCTGGTCATGCCGAATTAGATTGCTTGTATTCATTCTAGCTCGTCCAATGGATTGGATATAAACTTTATTTCACTTCCCTACCGCCCAAAGTTGCTAATTTTGCCACAAATCTAGAAATGGAATCCCTAGTCTGGGCTCAGACCGCCCAATTTTTCCGCCCTTGTCTCTATCACCCGGAAAGTCTTCCCTTTCCCGGTTCTTTTTGTTCGCAATAGGTACCTGTGTAACCATCCATCGCCTTCAAACATTATTTCAATGCATAAGCCTCCGTGACTTTTATAATGATATTTGATACCCGGATAGCTTGAACCTTGCTCCGTAGAATGATACCCGGATAGTATGTAACTTCCATGTTGTCTCGATATCGCTAACCGATATTCGACCAGTTCACGGTTTCCGAGTCTTATTCCTCATGCCCTTCTACCTTGTACTTTGCAGGTTAAACCCATGGCTCCCAAGAAACAGGGAAAGCAGCCGACCAAGGCCATGACCACCAACTCCATATCCGCCAACTGGGCGAGATCTACGGTCACCAAGGCCAAGTTAGAAGAACTGGTCGAACTAGGGGTTCTTCCCCCTCAAGAGGATATCCATTGGAGGGTGTCGGGTAACGAGACCCGGCCTACACCGGCAAAGGATGAGGTAATATGCTTTGTGGAACACGTGACCCGGGGCTTCCGTCCTCCGGGTCACCCTTTCTTCCGTGATATTCTGAGCCATTATGGCCTTCGCATTTTTGACATAGGGCCTAACTCCGTGTTAAATATCTCCCACTTCATCGTTCTCTCCCAATCATACTTGTGCACTCCGCCAAGTTTGGCTCTTTTCGTCGAGCTTTTCCAGTGCAAACCGTGCCGCCAAAGCGGTGACGGGGCACTTCTCGCTTGCGGCGGGGTTTCTATCCAGCGCCGCAAGAATTCTCTGATGCCACCTCTTACCCTCAACTCCCACGTCAAACATTGGCAGCTCTCATACTTTTACTGCCGAGACACTTCCCCACCCGGCCAAAAGAAACTGCCGGGTTACTCAGAGGGCCTTCTTGACATCTCCGAGAATTTTAACGCCTTTGCCCCTGACTCGGACAGGGAGGCGATTCAACCTTTGTTAGCCAAAATCACTGTTCTTTCGGCCCAAGGTCTCATTGGGCTTAACCTGGTGAAAACTTGGGTCGATTTCCGGATCCAGCCTAACTCCATCCGCACAAAGTTAATGTGCGAATATACGGGGCACACCACAGACCCGCTCCGGTACTCTACCAACAGCTTTGCGGCTGGCGACACCAACAAAACTATCAAAGGTTTTCTGACAGAAAAGCTAGAGGTAATCCGGAACATAGCCGGATTAGAGCCCTTCACACTCGAGAACCCAGCCCCTAAGGTAAAGATCCGATTTTTATGCTTTTACCTTCGCTCTTTTCACTTGGCACAGCTGGTAACCCTTGTTCTTATACCTTCATCACAGGCTGATGATGATTTTTGGAAGATCGAAACTCCTCCTAGCTCAGAAAGTCCAGAGGAGCAAGAAGATGCCGTTGACTCGGACGAAGGTGCACTCCGGGTTTCATTTAGTTCCTTTAAGCTCGCCGCAGCTCCTTCTCCCTATTCCAACTGTAACCTTGACACTTTTCAGAACAAGAGGACAAGGACGAAGAAGAAGAAACTGAAGGCAAGGTGGAATCCGCCAGTGATGAGGATGAAGTGGAGCCGACAATCAAAGTCGGATCTAAGAGAAAACCCCGAGGGGTCGTGTTCAAGGTTCCATATCGCCCCTGTGCCTCCAATCCATATCCATTTGATAATATGCATGAGCTAAACTTGACGCTATTCCTCTGGTCGCATTTGAAGGAGTCGCCTAGGACCAAGCGCAGAGCGACTCGGAATTACCCGGGTGATGGTGCTATCAACCCGGGTATTCCACCGTCTCCGACTCGACGCGCTGGTATTTACCTTATCCTTTCTTGAATGGTAAAGTCTTCCTGAACCATTCCCTTACAAAATCTTGCTTGATGTTTTTTAGTTTCGTCCGGGTGAATCCCGGGTAAAGTTCCTTTCCTGACATTCTATCACATTTTCATCATCTTTTCCTGGTTACACGCTAACTGCTCACTCATACTGTCTATAGGGCCACGGTCATTATTAGCGACCAAGAGGATATGGAGACCGATGACCCGGGTAAGGGGAAACCGACTGATAACATGACAACCGCAGCTGGCGGCGAAGAACAAGTGTCACCAATAAACCCGGCCAGACAAGAAGCCGAGTATCCGATAGCCTCGCACGCCAGCGAGAAGGAAAAAGGTGCAACTTTGGGTGCGGGAGGAGAGGCACCAGATTCCGACATTCGGATGACCCGGATGCCGTCTCCCTCTAAGAAGAAAATTCCTTCTCCGAGTTTCCAAGACCCCGGGTCCTCTAACACGGATAATGACACTTTTGATCAGTTGATGAACACTCTCCTCACTATGAAGACCTCAGAGAGCAATATTCTGGAGCGCATGGCCGCAGAGCACCAGGTAACAATACTTGATATCTCGCCTAGTCCCCAAGTTCCGAGCATAACTCGTTGAAGTTATGCTTGGTACTTTATGCAATATTCAACTTGCCATTATACCCGACTGATACTTGTGCTTCCTTGTTCCTTACAGGCGCAGATGACCCGGTCTGACGAAATTTTGCTCAAGACCGAACAACTTCTTCTTGCAGAGGTAAAGCGGAGGGAAACCCTTGAGGCTGACGTGGAAACCTTGAAGAAGGATGTGTCTAAATACAAGAAGAAGTGCAATACTGCTCAAACCGCACTAAAGAAATTATCGGACCAGGTTACCGATACCTATCGCATCTTGCTTAGTGAGTTTTTGCTGCCGACTGACTTCATGCCTTTGCTTTCTTACATGATACTCGGGATCACTGATATGTCCTTCCTTTGTTTCAACTGCAGGTGCCAACCTTGCGGCCCCAGAGGAGGATGCCATTGCAAAGGCTAAAACTTTAAAGACTGTGCTCCGGACTTTCTTTGCCGGCACGAAGTTTATACTGGACGCCGTGAAGTGTCCTACTGAGGTATATCCGGGTGAAGAAAATCTTATCCAAGCCTGCTCCACCGTGCCTGCCTGGATTGAAATCTGGAAACGCTCGGCATGCCAGATTGGTATGACCCGGGCCTTTACCCTGGCTAAGGCTTATTTTCCGAAGCTTGATCCGGCAAAGGTAATATCCGGGTTTCCAGAATTCAAAGCCGATGGCTCCAAGTTTGTACCCAAGGACTTCAAGGCCATACAGTCTGTAGTGCGTCATTCGGCCACCACTTTGGCCGATAGTATGGATCTGAACACAATTATGAGTGCGTACGATGCTGAAGGCAAAATCGTGACGGAGGACGCACCCCCGCCCTTTGATATTTTGGAGAAATGGGCTGCTGACTCGGCCAGGAAGAGGGAAGAAACTGCGAAGAGAGAGGCCGAGTTAGGATCGGAGCCAACCACCTCTACACCAGCTGTCCTTCCGCCTGTCCGTCCTGACGCGAAGAATCCGGGTGATGATGCCGGGAGAGCTAAAAAGCAAGCCCAGGACCAAGACCCGGAGGGCAAGGGCAAAGATGTGGACCCTACTCAGGAAGCCGAATAGGCAAATGCCATCAAAATACTTCGATCATCTGATGCTTTTATTCAAAACAAGTATTCTTTTGACGGTGCGCCTGTGCACCCTTGATACTGGTGTCGCAATTTGTAACACACTTTAATTCCGTGATACACTTCGTGCCTTTCTAGGCCTTTTGATGAACTTGATACTTGTCTATTTTTGAACTTATTCTTGATATCCAACTTTTTCATTTCTTTTTATTCCCCTGTTTATTTCCGAGTATCGTGAGTTTTGACAGGTGGACTTTTCTTTAAGTCCCCAAGTCCCCACGACTCGGACATTGGGGTCTTTCGAGCTTAGCGACGAAACAACTTGATTCTGTTTCAAAACCCACAGTCCCCAAGGCCCGAATTTCTGAGTCTGTGGTGTGTGGTCTTTTCGAAGAGAACAAACTTGTTGTTGCTAAGCCGAAACCCGGAGTTGTTTCATATAGATAATGAAGTTACGCTTGATAAACGTTGAGTTTCCAGCTATTAGCCTTGTACTCAGCATAACTTGCGGTTTAGATGACCCTTTTGACTATCTTGTACTGTAAGCCGGCTTTCGCGTGGATACCATGTTGTTACATCTATACGAAAACAGGGTCAGACAAGTCCCATTGGGCTTCATGGCTGATTGTAATCGTAAGCGAGCAAATCATGCCACTTTAGTGCGAGTCACATCGAGCTTAAGTAAGAAGAGTCAAGAAAATTTGGCTCCTTTGTCCGGTTATAAGATTGCAGCCGTACTCGTTTGCGAGTAATCGGCCCTTATAACTCATAGGCATCAAGGCCGGGTCTTTGGGTTTGTGGCTGTGCTATTCAAGCAATCAGCCCCCAAGACCTATATATATTCAACATACTTGATGATACTGATGTATTGATAGCAATGGATACTACTTACCTGTAACCGAAGTAAAGATCGTAACAAAATAGGACTTGATAACCATCTCTTTATTGATACGAGAAAGTTTGGATCAGCAGGCCGCCTCGTTAAAAACCTTCCGGTCCCCTTAGGTACCCTAGGTAGGAAAAGAGCGCGTCTGAAACCTGCTGCCCATTACATTGTTTAGTTCTTCTTGGGAACCGGTCCTGGGCTGACGTGACCGATACACATTCTCCATTTGTTAGACTTTTTCATGATGAGTACCGGGTTTACTAGCCAACCCGGGTGAGGTGTTTCCATAACGCGGCTGGCTGTGAGCGGCCGTGCAATTTCTTCTCCTATGCCAGATTGTTTGGAGGAAGCATCCTTGATAAAAGCCACCATCTTAGCATCTTGTGCTGCCTTGGACTTTGCTCTTTCGCCTTCAGTGCTCGGCCTTTTTGATGTGGTTCTGTTCTCCGGGCCTGCTTGAGACCGGTAATGCTTGAGTTCCTCTTTTCTACAGGCTTGCTCGGCCATTGCTGCGTCTCCTTCGTCGCACTCGGCCGCTATATCCCGGCTTCCATGTATGGTGATGGTCTGCTTAGGACCCGGAATCTTCAGCTGCAAATACACATAACACGGTCTGGCCATGAATTTGGCGTAAGCCGGTCTTCCAAATAGTGCGTGATAAGGACTGCGCAATTTGACCACCTCGAACGTGAGCCACTCAACTCGATAATTATCCGTTGATTCTCCGAAAGCTACCTCCAATGCGATTTTCCCCTCGGGACATGCCGAGTGACCCGGCACTATTCCATGAAAAATTGTTGAGCTTTTCTGTAGCTGGGACTCTTTGAGACCCATGCGTGAAAAAGTTTCCCAGTACAAGATATTGATGCTACTTCCACCGTCCATCAGGACCCTTTTTAACTCATAACCATTAACCTGTAGTGCGACTACCAATGCTAAGACTCCTGGGTGCTCTATTCTTTCCGGGTGATCTCTTCTGCTCCACGTTATCTCTTGTTCCGCCCATCTCAGGTATTCCAGAACAGCCGAGGAAACCGAGTTCACAGCTTGCTTGAGTATCTTTTTGTCCCTATTAGAAGTTCCTGTAGCATGCACATGATATTGATCGTCACAATAGATCCGGACTCGAGGTGATCCGACTCTGGCCCCCAGCCGGAATCGTCCACCATCTTCTCCCCTTCGTGGTCGATGTAGATCTCGCCGACGACAAGATTCTCCATGTTCTTCCGAGCTTCTCCCGTGATGTAAACACCTTTGGACGCAGGCCCCACGGTGGGCGCCAACTGTCGTGGGATAATCACGGGAGACGTTACCGGGGGTAACTGATCTTGGGGCAAGACGACACAGGCGTTTGGGAGAGGGTTTAGCTCAGAGGACAACATGATGGAACTCGATCTGGTAGCCGGCAATCAAGTCGCCGAGTCTCCGATCTCAAGATATTAACTCAACTCTCGTGTTACACCGGATGCTCGATACCAAGCGATATTGCTAGGGCTCTTAGATCTCTCTCAACTAAACCTAGGGGTCGGTTTATAAAGCACCCGTACCCCCTGGCTTGTCCTCCAAGGCGCACCCTGAATCCTACCCGGACACCGCATACAAACCCTAACTTTCCTTATTGTAATCCACAAACCGGGCTACAGGGCCTACAAATGTGGGCCTTCCTGAAGTTTCTTTATCCTTAGCCGGATCCTGCGCAGCGTCCTTTGGGCCGGGTTACACCTTGGAGTTGGCCTACCGGGTTATTATCCCTCCATCAGATCCTCCTCGCCATGGATCGATGGTCGAACTAAGAAGGGGCTGGCGATGGGATCTGGCTCGATGAGGTGCAGTGTGGGATCAGGATCGATGAGGTCTCTGCTGCGCTCGGTGTGGGATCTGGGGATCTGGCTCGATGCGCTCGGTGTGGGCTGAGAGGAGGTTGCGGCGGCTGAAGGGAAGGAGTTGGGAATAGAAGGGAACTAGGTTATGGATCGGGTTTCCCGGGCGGGCCTGTGAAATATTTCGCTAAGTGCGGCGGGAGACGAAATTGTTATTCTCTTACCATGGAGGGAAATTTCTAACTCGATCATTGTATTTAAAAAACCAAATTCTAATTTATAATTTTCAAAAAAACTGAAAAATCCTATTTAACGTAATATGGATAATAGGAATAAATTTTTTGTGCATCCAAATGCATTTGAAGGTGAATTTACAAAATAAAATTTATATTTGGAGATTATTCGGTAGTTGGGATTATGATGGAATGTGTTGTGCCGCTTTGAACAGTGAATCTTGTCCCCGCACTTTCGCCCATCGTGAATATCTCTCCTCTATCTCACGGGGATATAAAACAATGTTGACGAAACAGACTTCAAGATTCAACACCTAGGTACAAACGGTCATGTCCCCCGTTTTGACCGTTTTCCGAAACCGGCTTTGAAAATTACAGAAAAATTCAAAAAAACTCGAAACGATGCAAGACCTTCGCGTGGTGTTGTTATATATGTCCTAGTATCCACCAAAAATAATAAACCTGGAATACGATAATTTGGTCGAAATGTGTTCACATAAATGAGCTATCTCGTACGAAGATTCATGGCTTTCGGGCGAAATGACGGATGTTTTGGCCACATCCATGGCATAGTTTGTTTAAATGTGACCATATTCCACACAAAGATTCTTATTGGTACAACTAACAATGTTCACGAAGAAAGTTTTATTTTTCGTTGAATAAAAATACTATTTTCCCTTTCCGGAGTGTCAAAACCGGGTTTTTTTGTGAAGCACATACACAAAATATGTTGCAAAAATGTACAAAGTAAAATTATAAATATATTATGTCATATTTGATCTACAAATAACAAACTTACTACCTCTCAATAGCTCAAAATACACCTCTTTCGAAAAAGACAAATTTCAGCCGATTCCGCTGAAACCGGGCCAAATTTGAACTACAGGTGCCTCATAGTTTGCTCATGATTTTTTAAAAAATCATTTTTAGGTACCCAAGTACCTATTTCAACATAGATACACCAAGAGTTCATCAAGATTCAGCACCTAGGTACTAACGGTCATGCCCCCCGTTTTGACCGTTTCTAGAAACCGGCTTAGAAAATTCCAGAAAATTCAAAAAAAACTCAAAACGATGCAAGACCTTTGCGTGGTGTTGTTATATATGTCCTAGTATCCACCAAAAATAATAAACTTGGAATACGACAATTTGGTGGAAAATGTGTTCACATAAATGAGCTATCTCGTACGAAGATTCATGGCTTTCAGGCCAAATGACGGATGTTTTGGCCACATTCATGGCATAGTTTGTTTAAATGTGACCATATTCCACACAAAGATGCATATTGGTACAACTAACAATGTTCACGAAGAAAGTTTTATTTTTCGTTGAATAAAAATACCATTTTCCCTTTCCGGAGTGTCAAAACCGGGTTTTTTTGTGAAGCACATACACAAAATATGTTGCAAAAATGTACAAAGTAAAATTCTAAACATATTATGTCATATTTGATCTACAAATAAAAAACTCACTACCTCTCAATGCTCAAAATACACCTCTTTTAAAAAAGACAAATTTCAGCCGATTCCGCTGAAACCGGGCCAAAATTGAACTACAGGTGCCTCATAGTTTGCTCATGATTTTTTGAAAAAATCATTTTTAGGTACCCAAGTACCTATTTCAACAGAGATACACCAAGAGTTCATCAAGATTCAGCACCTAGGTACTAACGGTCATGCCCCCCGTTTTGACCGTTTCCAGAAACCGGCTTAGAAAATTCCAGAAAATTCAAAAAAACTCGAAACGATGCAAGACCTTCGCGTGGTGTTGTTATATATGTCCTAGTATCCACCAAAAATAGTAAACTTGGAATACGATAAATTGGTCGAAAATGTGTTCACATAAATGAGCTATCTCGTACGAAGATTCATGGCTTTCGGGCCAAATGACGGATATTTTGGCCACATCCATGGCATAGTTTGTTTAAATGTGACCATATTCTACACAAAGATGCATATTGGTACAACTAACAATGTTCACGAAGAAAGTTTTATTTTTCGTTGAATAAAAATACCATTTTCCCTTTCCGGAGTGTCAAAACCGGTTTTTTTGTGAAGCACATACACAAAATATGTTGCAAAAATGTACAAAGTAAAATTCTAAACATATTATGTCATATTTGATCTAAAAATAATAAACTCACTACCTCTCAATAGCTCAAAATACACCTCTTTCGAAAAAGACAAATTTCAGCCGATTCCGTTGAAACCGGGCCAAATTTGAACTACAGGTGCCTCATAGTTTGCTCATGATTTTTTGAAAAAAATCATTTTTAGGTACCCAAGTACCTATTTCAACAGAGATACACCAAGAGTTCATCAAGATTCAGCACCTAGGTACTAACGGTCATGCCCCCCGTTTTGACCGTTTCCAGAAACCGGCTTAGAAAATTCCAGAAAATGCAAAAAAACTCGAAACGATGCAAGACCTTCGCGTGGTGTTGTTATATATGTCCTAGTATCCACCGAAAAAAATAAACTTGGAATACGATAATTTGGTCGAAAATGTGTTCACATAAATGAGCTATCTCGTACGAAGATTCATGGCTTTCGGGCGAAATGATGGATGTTTTGGCCACATCCATGCCATAGTTTGTTTAAATGTGACCATATTCTACACAAAGATGCATATTGGTACAACTAACAATGTTCACGAAGAAAGTTTTATTTTTCGTTGAATAAAAATACCATTTTCCCTTTCCGGAGTGTCAAAACCGGTTTTTTTGTGAAGCACATACACAAAATATGTTGCAAAAATGTACAAAGTAAAATTATAAACATATTATGTCATATTTGATCTACAAATAATAAACTCACTACCTCTCAATAGCTCAAAATACACCTCTTTCGAAAAAGACAAATTTCAGCCGATTCCGTTGAAACCGGGCCAAATTTGAACTACAGGTGCCTCATAGTTTGCTCATGATTTTTTGAAAAAAATAATTTTTAGGTACCCAAGTACCTATTTCAACAGAGATACACCAAGAGTTCATCAAGATTCTGCACCTAGGTACTAACGGACATGCCCACCGTTTTGACCGTTTCCAGAAACCGGCTTAGAAAATTCCAGAAAATTCAAAAAAACTCGAAACGATGCAAGACCTTCGCGTGGTGTTGTTATTTATGTCCTAGTATCCACCAAGAATAATAAACTTGGAATACGATAATTTGGTCGAAAATGTGTTCACATAAATGAGCTATCTCGTACGAAGATTCATGGCTTTCGGGCGAAATGACGAATGTTTTGGCCACATCCATGGCATAGTTTGTTTAAATGTGACCATATTCTACACAAAGATGCATATTGGTACAACTAACAATGTTCACGAAGAAAGTTTTATTTTTCGTTGAATAAAAATACTATTTTCCCTTTCCGGAGTGTCAAAACCGGTTTTTTTTTTTTTGTGAAGCACATACACAAAATATGTTGCAAAAATGTACAAAGTAAAATTCTAAATATATTATGTCATATTTTATCTACAAATAACAAACTTACTACCTCTCAACAGCTCAAAATACACCTCTTTCGAAAAAGACAAATTTCAACCGATTCCGCTGAAACCGGGCCAAATTTGAACTACAGGTGCCTCATAGTTTGCTCATGATATTTTGAAAAAATCATTTTTAGGTACCCAAGTACATATTTCAACATAGATACACCAATAGTTCATCAAGATTCAGCACCTAGGTACTAACGGTCATGCCCCCCGTTTTGACCGTTTCGAGAAACCAGCTTAGAAAATTCCAGAAAATTCAAAAAAAATCGAAACGATGCAAGAACTTCGCGTGGTGTTGTTATTTATGTCCTAGTATCCACCAAGAATAATAAACTTGGAATACGATAATTTGGTCGAAAATGTGTTCACATAAATGAGCTATCTCGTACGAAGATTCATGGCTTTCGGGCGAAATGACGGATGTTTTGGCCACATCCATGGCATAGTTTGTTTAAATGTGACCATATTCTACACAAAGATGCATATTGGTACAACTAACAATGTTCACGAAGAAAGTTTTATTTTTCGTTGAGTAAAAATACTATTTTCCCTTTCCGGAGTGTCAAAACCGGTTTTTTTTTTGTGAAGCACATACACAAAATATGTTGCAAAAATGTACAAAGTAAAATTCTAAATATATTATGTCATATTTTATCTACAAATAACAAACTTACTACCTCTCAACAGCTCAAAATACACCTCTTTCGAAAAAGACAAATTTCAACCGATTCCGCTGAAACCGGGCCAAATTTGAACTACAGGTGCCTCATAGTTTGCTCATGATATTTTGAAAAAATCATTTTTAGGTACCCAAGTACATATTTCAACATAGATACACCAAGAGTTCATCAAGATTCAGCACCTAGGTACTAACGGTCATGCCCCCCGTTTTGACCGTTTCCAGAAACCGGCTTAGAAAATTCTAGAAAATTCAAAAAAAACTCGAAACGATGCAAGACCTTCGCGTGGTGTTGTTATATATGTCCTAGTATCCACCAAAATTAATATACCTGGATATACGATAATTTGGTCGAAAATATGTCCGACATAAATGAGCTATCTCGTACGAAGGATTCATGGCCTTCGGGCGAAATGACGGATGGTTTTGGCTACATCCATGGCATCATTTGTTTAAATGTGACCATATTCCACACAAAATTCATATTGGTACAACTAACAAATGTTTATGGATAAAGTTTTATTTTTCGTTGAATAAAAATACATTTTCCCTTTCCGAGTGTCAAAACCGGGTTTTTTTTGTGAAGCACATACACAAAATATGTTGCAAAAATGTACAAAGTAAAATTCTAAATATATTATGTCATATTTGATCTACAAATAACAAACTTACTACCTCTCAATAGCTCAAAATACACCTCTTTCGAAAAAGACAAATTTCAGCCGATTCCGCCGAAACCGGGCCAAATTTGAACTACAGGTGCCTCATAGTTTGCTCATGATTTTTTGAAAAAATCATTTTTAGGTACCCAAGTACCTATTTCAACAGAGATACACCAAGAGTTCATCAAGATTCAGCACCTAGGTACTAACGGTCATGCCTCCCGTTTTGACCGTTTCCAGAAACCGGCTTAGAAAATTCTAGAAAATTCAAAAAAAACTCAAAACGATGCAAGACCTTCGCGTGGTGTTGTTATATATGTCCTAGTATCCACCAAAAATAATAAACCTGGAATACTACAATTTGGTGGAAAATGTGTTCACATAAATGAGCTATCTCGTACGAAGATTCATGGCTTTCAGGCCAAATGACGGATGTTTTGGCCACATTCATGGCATAGTTTGTTTAAATGTGACCATATTCCACACAAAGATGCATATTGGTACAACTAACGATGTTCACGAAGAAAGTTTTATTTTTCGTTGAATAAAAATACCATTTTCCCTTTCCGGAGTGTCAAAACCGGGTTTTTTTGTGAAGCACATACACAAAATATGTTGCAAAAATGTACAAAGTAAAATTCTAAACATATTATGTCATATTTGATCTACAAATAACAAACTCACTACCTCTCAATGATCAAAATACACCTCTTTCGAAAAAGACAAATTTCAGCCGATTCCGCTGAAACCGGGCCAAATTTGAACTACAGGTGCCTCATAGTTTGCTCATTATTTTTTGAAAAAATCATTTTTAGGTACCCAAGTACCTATTTCAACAGAGATACACCAAGAGTTCATCAAGATTCAGCACCTAGGTACTAACGGTCATGCCCCCCGTTTTGACCGTTTCCAGAAACCGGCTTAGAAAATTCCAGAAAATTCAAAAAAAACTCAAAACGATGCAAGACCTTCGCGTGGTGTTGTTATATATGTCCTAGTATCCACCAAAAATAATAAACTTGGAATACGACAATTTGGTGGAAAATGTGTTCACATAAATGAGCTATCTCGTACGAAGATTCATGACTTTCAGGCCAAATGACGGATGTTTTGGCCACATTCATGGCATAGTTTGTTTAAATGTGACCATATTCCACACAAAGATGCATATTGGTACAACTAACGATGTTCACGAAGAAAGTTTTATTTTTCGTTGAATAAAAATACCATTTTCCCTTTCCGGAGTGTCAAAACCGGGTTTTTTTGTGAAGCACATACACAAAATATGTGCAAAAATGTACAAAGTAAAATTCTAAACATATTATGTCATATTTGATCTACAAATAACAAACTCACTACCTCTCAATGCTCAAAATACACCTCTTTCGAAAAAGACAAATTTCAGCCGATTCCGCTGAAACCGGGCCAAATTTGAACTACAGGTGCCTCATAGTTTGCTCATGATTTTTTGAAAAAAAATCATTTTTAGGTACCCAAGTACCTATTTCAACAGAGATACACCAAGAGTTCATCAAGATTCAGCACCTAGGTACTAACGGTCATGCCCCCCCGTTTTGACCGTTTCCAGAAACCGGCTTAGAAAATTCCAGAAAATTCAAAAAAAACTCGAAACGATGCAAGACCTTCGCGTGGTGTTGTTATATATGTCCTAGTATCCACCAAAAATAGTAAACTTGGAATACGATAATTTGGTCGAAAATGTGTTCACATAAATGAGCTATCTCGTACGAAGATTCATGGCTTTCGGGCCAAATGACGGATATTTTTGCCACATCCATGGCATAGTTTGTTTAAATGTGACCATATTCTACACAAAGATGCATATTGGTACAACTAACAATGTTCACAAAGAAAGTTTTATTTTTCGTTGAATAAAAATACCATTTTCCTTTCCGGAGTGTCAAAACCGGTTTTTTTGTGAAGCACATACACAAAATATGTTGCAAAAATGTACAAAGTAAAATTATAAACATATTATGTCATATTTTATCTACAAATAATAAACTCACTACCTCTCAATAGCTCAAAATACACCTCTTTCGAAAAAGACAAATTTCAGCCGATTCCGTTGAAACCGGGCCAAATTTGAACTACAGGTGCCTCATAGTTTGCTCATGATTTTTTGAAAAAATCATTTTTAGGTACCCAAGTACATATTTCAACATAGATACACCAAGAGTTCATCAAGATTCAGCACCTAGGTACTAACGGTCATGCCCCCCGTTTTGACCGTTTCCAGAAACCGGCTTAGAAAATTCTAGAAAATTCAAAAAAAACTCGAAACGATGCAAGACCTTCGCGTGGTGTTGTTATATATGTCCTAGTATCCACCAAAAATAATAAACCTGGAATACGATAATTTGGTCGAAAATGTGTTCACATAAATGAGCTATCTCGTACGAAGATTCATGGCTTTCGGGCCAAATGACGGATATTTTGGCCACATCCATGGCATAGTTTGTTTAAATGTGACCATATTCTACACAAAGATGCATATTGGTACAACTAACAATGTTCACGAAGAAAGTTTTATTTTTCGTTGAATAAAAATACCATTTTCCCTTTCCGGAGTGTCAAAACCGGTTTTTTTGTGAAGCACATACACAAAATATGTTGCAAAAATGTACAAAGTAAAATTCTAAACATATTATGTCATATTTGATCTACAAATAATAAACTCACTACCTCTCAATAGCTCAAAATACACCTCTTTCGAAAAAGACAAATTTCAGCCGATTCCGTTGAAACCGGGCCAAATTTGAACTACAGGTGCCTGATAGTTTGCTCATGATTTTTTGAAAAAAATCATTTTTAGGTACCCAAGTACCTATTTCAACAGAGATACACCAAGAGTTCATCAAGATTCAGCACCTAGGTACTAACGGTCATGCCCCCCGTTTTGACCGTTTCCAGAAACCGGCTTAGAAAATTCCAGAAAATGCAGAAAAAACTCGAATCGATGCAAGACCTTCGCGTGGTGTTGTTATATATGTCCTAGTATCCACCGAAAAAAATAAACTTGGAATACGATAATTTGGTCGAAAATGTGTTCACATAAATGAGCTATCTCGTACGAAGATTCATGGCTTTCGGGCGAAATGATGGATGTTTTGGCCACATCCATGCCATAGTTTGTTTAAATGTGACCATATTCTACACAAAGATGCATATTGGTACAACTAACAATGTTCACGAAGAAAGTTTTATTTTTCGTTGAATAAAAATACCATTTTCCCTTTCCGGAGTGTCAAAACCGGTTTTTTTGTGAAGCACATACACAAAATATGTTGCAAAAATGTACAAAGTAAAATTATAAACATATTATGTCATATTTGATCTACAAATAATAAACTCACTACCTCTCAATAGCTCAAAATACACCTCTTTCGAAAAAGACAAATTTCAGCCGATTCCGTTGAAACCGGGCCAAATTTGAACTACAGGTGCCTCATAGTTTGCTCATGATTTTTTGAAAAAAATAATTTTTAGGTACCCAAGTACCTATTTCAACAGAGATACACCAAGAGTTCATCAAGATTCTGCACCTAGGTACTAACGGACATGCCCACCGTTTTGACCGTTTCCAGAAACCGGCTTAGAAAATTCCAGAAAATTCAAAAAAACTCGAAACGATGCAAGACCTTCGCGTGGTGTTGTTATTTATGTCCTAGTATCCACCAAGAATAATAAACTTGGAATACGATAATTTGTTCGAAAATGTGTTCACATAAATGAGCTATCTCGTACGAAGATTCATGGCTTTCGGGCGAAATGACGAATGTTTTGGCCACATCCATGGCATAGTTTGTTTAAATGTGACCATATTCTACACAAAGATGCATATTGGTACAACTAACAATGTCCACGAAGAAAGTTTTATTTTTCGTTGAATAAAAATACTATTTTCCCTTTCCGGAGTGTCAAAACCGGTTTTTTTTTTGTGAAGCACATACACAAAATATGTTGCAAAAATGTACAAAGTAAAATTCTAAATATATTATGTCATATTTTATCTACAAATAACAAACTTACTACCTCTCAACAGCTCAAAATACACCTCTTTCGAAAAAGACAAATTTCAACCGATTCCGCTGAAACCGGGCCAAATTTGAACTACAGGTGCCTCATAGTTTGCTCATGATATTTTGAAAAAATCATTTTTAGGTACCCAAGTACATATTTCAACATAGATACACCAATAGTTCATCAAGATTCAGCACCTAGGTACTAACGGTCATGCCCCCCGTTTTGACCGTTTCCAGAAACCGGCTTAGAAAATTCCAGAAAATTCAAAAAAAATCGAAACGATGCAAGACCTTCGCGTGGTGTTGTTATTTATGTCCTAGTATCCACCAAGAATAATAAACTTGGAATACGATAATTTGGTCGAAAATGTGTTCACATAAATGAGCTATCTCGTACGAAGATTCATGGCTTTCGGGCGAAATGACGGATGTTTTGGCCACATCCATGGCATAGTTTGTTTAAATGTGACCATATTCTACACAAAGATGCATATTGGTACAACTAACAATGTTCACGAAGAAAGTTTTATTTTTCGTTGAATAAAAATACTATTTTCCCTTTCCGGAGTGTCAAAACCGGTTTTTTTTTTTGTGAAGCACATACACAAAATATGTTGCAAAAATGTACAAAGTAAAATTCTAAATATATTATGTCATATTTTATCTACAAATAACAAAGTTACTACCTCTCAACAGCTCAAAATACACCTCTTTCGAAAAAGACAAATTTCAACCGATTCCGCTTAAACCGGGCCAAATTTGAACTACAGGTGCCTCATAGTTTGCTCATGATATTTTGAAAAAAATCATTTTTAGGTACCCAAGTACATATTTCAACATAGATACACCAAGAGTTCATCAAGATTCAACACCTAGGTACTAACGGTCATGCCCCCCGTTTTGACCGTTTCCAGAAACCGGCTTAGAAAATTCTAGAAAATTCAAAAAAAACTCGAAACGATGCAAGACCTTCGCGTGGTGTTGTTATATATGTCCTAGTATCCACCAAAAATAATAAACCTGGAATACGATAATTTGGTCGAAAATGTGTTCACATAAATGAGCTATCTCGTACGAAGATTCATGGCTTTCGGGCGAAATGACGGATGTTTTGGCTACATCCATGGCACAGTTTGTTTAAATGTGACCATATTCCACACAAAGATTCATATTGGTACAACTAACAATGTTCATGAAGAAAGTTTTATTTTTCGTTGAATAAAAATACTATTTTCCCTTTCCGGAGTGTCAAAACCGGGTTTTTTTTTGTGAAGCACATACACAAAATATGTTGCAAAAATGTACAAAGTAAAATTCTAAATATATTATGTCATATTTGATCTACAAATAACAAACTTACTACCTCTCAATAGCTCAAAATACACCTCTTTCGAAAAAGACAAATTTCAGCCGATTCCGCCGAAACCGGGCCAAATTTGAACTACAGGTGCCTCATAGTTTGCTCATGATTTTTTGAAAAAAATCATTTTTAGGTACCCAAGTACCTATTTCAACAGAGATACACCAAGAGTTCATCAAGATTCAGCACCTAGGTACTAACGGTCATGCCTCCCGTTTTGACCGTTTCCAGAAACCGGCTTAGAAAATTCTAGAAAATTCAAAAAAAACTCAAAACGATGCAAGACCTTCGCGTGGTGTTGTTATATATGTCCTAGTATCCACCAAAAATAATAAACCTGGAATACTACAATTTGGTGGAAAATGTGTTCACATAAATGAGCTATCTCGTACGAAGATTCATGGCTTTCAGGCCAAATGACGGATGTTTTGGCCACATTCATGGCATAGTTTGTTTAAATGTGACCATATTCCACACAAAGATGCATATTGGTACAACTAACGATGTTCACGAAGAAAGTTTTATTTTTCGTTGAATAAAAATACCATTTTCCCTTTCCGGAGTGTCAAAACCGGGTTTTTTTGTGAAGCACATACACAAAATATGTTGCAAAAATGTACAAAGTAAAATTCTAAACATATTATGTCATATTTGATCTACAAATAACAAACTCACTACCTCTCAATGCTCAAAATACACCTCTTTCGAAAAAGACAAATTTCAGCCGATTCCGCTGAAACCGGGCCAAATTTGAACTACAGGTGCCTCATAGTTTGCTCATTATTTTTTGAAAAAATCATTTTTAGGTACCCAAGTACCTATTTCAACAGAGATACACCAAGAGTTCATCAAGATTCAGCACCTAGGTACTAACGGTCATGCCCCCCGTTTTGACCGTTTCCAGAAACCGGCTTAGAAAATTCCAGAAAATTCAAAAAAAAAACTCAAAACGATGCAAGACCTTCGCGTGGTGTTGTTATATATGTCCTAGTATCCACCAAAAATAATAAACTTGGAATACGACAATTTGGTGGAAAATGTGTTCACATAAATGAGCTATCTCGTACGAAGATTCATGGCTTTCAGGCCAAATGACGGATGTTTTGGCCACATTCATGGAATAGTTTGTTTAAATGTGACCATATTCCACACAAAGATGCATATTGGTACAACTAACGATGTTCACGAAGAAAGTTTTATTTTTCGTTGAATAAAAATACCATTTTCCCTTTCCGGAGTGTCAAAACCGGGTTTTTTTGTGAAGCACATACACAAAATATGTTGCAAAAATGTACAAAGTAAAATTCTAAACATATTATGTCATATTTTATCTACAAATAACAAACTCACTACCTCTCAATGCTCAAAATACACCTCTTTCGAAAAAGACAAATTTCAGCCGATTCCGCTGAAACCGGGCCAAATTTGAACTACAGGTGCCTCATAGTTTGCTCATGATTTTTTGAAAAAAAAATCATTTTTAGGTACCCAAGTACCTATTTCAACAGAGATACACCAAGAGTTCATCAAGATTCAGCACCTAGGTACTAACGGTCATGCCCCCCGTTTTGACCGTTTCCAGAAACCGGCTTAGAAAATTCCAGAAAATTCAAAAAAACTCGAAACGATGCAAGACCTTCGCGTGGTGTTGTTATATATGTCCTAGTATCCACCAAAAATAGTAAACTTGGAATACGATAATTTGGTCGAAAATGTGTTCACATAAATGAGCTATCTCGTACGAAGATTCATGGCTTTCGGGCCAAATGACGGATATTTTTGCCACATCCATGGCATAGTTTGTTTAAATGTGACCATATTCTACACAAAGATGCATATTGGTACAACTAACAATGTTCACAAAGAAAGTTTTATTTTTCGTTGAATAAAAATACCATTTTCCCTTTCCGGAGTGTCAAAACCGGTTTTTTTGTGAAGCACATACACAAAATATGTTGCAAAAATGTACAAAGTAAAATTATAAACATATTATGTCATATTTTATCTACAAATAATAAACTCACTACCTCTCAATAGCTCAAAATACACCTCTTTCGAAAAAGACAAATTTCAGCCGATTCCGTTGAAACCGGGCCAAATTTGAACTACAGGTGCCTCATAGTTTGCTCATGATTTTTTGAAAAAATCATTTTTAGGTACCCAAGTACCTATTTCAACAGAGATACACCAAGAGTTCATCAAGATTCAGCACCTAGGTACTAACGGTCATGCCCCCCGTTTTGACCGTTTCTAGAAACCGGCTTAGAAAATTCCAGAAAATGCGAACAAACTCGAAACGATGAAAGACCTTCGCGTGGTGTTGTTATATATGTCCTAGTATCCACCAAAAATAATAAACTTGGAATACGATAATTTGGTCGAAAATGTGTTCACATAAATAAGCTATCTCGTACGAAGATTCATGGCTTTCGGGCGAAATGATGGATGTTTTGGCCACATCCATGGCATAGTTTGTTTAAATGTGACCATATTCTACACAAAGATGCATATTGGTACAACTAAAAATGTTCACGAAGAAATTTTTATTTTTTGTTGAATAAAAATACCATTTTCCCTTTCCGGAGTGTCAAAACCGGGTTTTTTTGTGAAACACATACACAAAATATGTTGCAAAAATGTACAAAGTAAAATTCTAAATATATTATGTCATATTTGATCTAAAAATAACAAACTTACTACCTCTCAATAGCTCAAAATACACCTCTTTCGAAAAAGACAAATTTCAGCCGATTCCGTTGAAACCGGGCCAAATTTGAACTACAGGTGCCTCATAGTTTGCTCATGATTTTTTGAAAAAAATAATTTTTAGGTACCCAAGTACCTATTTCAACAGAGATACACCAAGAGTTCATCAAGATTCTGCACCTAGGTACTAACGGACATGCCCACCGTTTTGACCGTTTCCAGAAACCGGCTTAGAAAATTCCAGAAAATTCAAAAAAACTCGAAACGATGCAAGACCTTCGCGTGGTGTTGTTCTTTATGTCCTAGTATCCACCAAAAATAATAAACTTGGAATACGATAATTTGGTCGAAAATGTGTTCACATAAATGAGTTATCTCGTACGAAGATTCATGGCTTTCGGGCGAAATGACGAATGTTTTGGCCACATCCATGGCATAGTTTGTTTAAATGTGACCATATTCTACACAAAGATGCATATTGGTACAACTAACAATGTTCACGAAGAAAGTTTTATTTTTCGTTGAATAAAAATACTATTTTCCCTTTCCGGAGTGTCAAAACCGGTTTTTTTTTGTGAAGCACATACACAAAATATGTTGCAAAAATGTACAAAGTAAAATTCTAAATATATTATGTCATATTTTATCTACAAATAACAAACTTACTACCTCTCAATAGCTCAAAATACACCTCTTTCGAAAAAGACAAATTTCAGCCGATTCCGCTGAAACCGGGCCAAATTTGAACTACAGGTGCCTCATAGTTTGCTCATGATATTTTGAAAAAAATCATTTTTAGGTACCCAAGTACCTATTTCAACATAGATACACCAAGATTTCATCAAGATTCAGCACCTAGGTACTAACGGTCATGCCCCCCGTTTTGACCGTTTCCAGAAACCGGCTTAGAAAATTCCAGAAAATTCAAAAAAAACTCGAAACGATGCAAGACCTTCGCGTGGTGTTGTTATATATGTCCTAGTATCCACCAAAAATAATAAACTTGGAATATGACAATTTGGTCGAAAATGTGTTCACATAAATGAGCTATCTAATACGAAGATTCATGGCTTTCGGGCGAAATGGCGGATGTTTTGGCCACATACATGGCATAGTTTGTTTAAATGTGACCATATTCCACACAAAGATGCCTATTGGTACAACTAACAATGTTCACGAAGAAATTTTTATTTTTCGTTAAATAAAAATACCATTTTCCCTTTCCGGAGTGTCAAAACCGGGTTTTTTTTTGTGAAGCACATACACAAAATATGTTGCAAATATGTACAAAGTAAAATTCTGAATATATTATGTCATATTTGATATACAAATAATAAACTTACTACCTCTCAATAGCTCAAAATACACCTCTTTCGAAAAAGAAAAATTTCAGCCGGTTCCGCTGAAACCGGGGCAAATTTGAACTACAGGTGCCTCTTATGTTTCTCTTTATTTTTTGCAAAAATAATTTTTAGGTACACAAGTAGCTATTTCAACATAGATACACCAAGATTTCATCAAGATTCGACACCTAGGTACGAACGGTCATGCCCCAAGTTTTGATCATTTTCCAAAACCGGCATAAAAGGTTCAAAAAATCAATAAAATGGAAAAACGCCGCGATGTGTCATCATATGTGACTTAACATAAAAAAAAAAATCTTGGAATTGTTTAAAAACCCTGCATTTTTTTTATCTTGCATTTGAATTTAAAGGAGTAATCAAAAATTTTAATTATGAATCTTCACAACCTATATGAAGCAATATATAAAGCTTAGGGGTATTTCTATTTGATTTTGACAAAAAATGGTCCCTAATAGTCTATAATAATAGACGACATATTTTTTTTAAAAAAAATCAAAACTTCGTTGTTTGAAATTGAAGTTCAAAAGCAAAAGTTATAAAAGAAGACAAAGAAAAAAAAGTTAAAAGAGAAAAAAATAGCCTGTCAAGCCGTCCGGCCAAGCCGAGCTGCGCGGCTGGCCCAACCCAACAGCTCGGCCAATCCATCCCAGCAGCACGGCCGGCCCAGTCCAGCTGGTCCCAGGACGAGTTGTTGATAGAAAAAACGTTAATGTCTATGTTTATCACGAACCAATCCCAGCTGTGATGGTCGAGTGCGTACGCCTGGTGTGGGAGGTCCTGTGTTCGATCCCTCACCACCGCATTATTTCTATTTTCATGTATAGCGCGTCTGGCGGGTGTAGATGGTTCACGCTTACAGGTGGGTCGCGTGTGCGGTCGAGCGGGTGCGTTCGCTTACAGGTGGGTCGCGTGTGCGGTCGAGCGGGTGCGTTAGTTGCTTATAGGTGAGTAAGTCAAAATTTAAATAGGTAAATTGCTTACAAGTGGGTCCAAAATTTAAATAGGTAAATTGCTTACAAGTGGGTCCAAAATCCCAATAGAGAAATTGACACGTATGCTGGGTTGAGACAACTAGGAAGGGTCTACGTGTCACACAGGTGCAAAAAAATGACACGTGGAAGTGACACATAGGCGAAAATTGACACGTGGACATGAAACATTGGCGAAAATTGACACGTGGACATGACACATTGGCGAAAATTGACACGTGGACATGATACATAGGCAAAAATTACTGCCAACAAACTCATGACAAATTAATTTGATCTTAGTTAAGCAAAAAAAGGGTCATACACCAGGTATCATGTGCTATGATCATCTTGTTAAAGAAAATTATGACTTTTTTGGCAAAAAAGTCATGTGTTTAGTCCCTCCCAAACATGTCATGACCAACAGATTAAAAATGGTCATGGATCTATGACTAATTCATCCACGGTCATTAAAAAAGGGTCATGTATCAACATATTTCTTGTAGTGGAGTAGGAAAATTCTTCGCTAAAGATTTCATTCTTTCCCAAGCTTTAGCAACATGCTCATTATCAAGTTGCTTAAAATTCATAATGATAATTCTTAGAGATATAATCTTAGCAGGAGGATTATATTTTCCAATGAAAGCATCTTTACATTTACTCCAAGAATCAATACTATTTTTAGGCAAAGATAACAACCATTCTTTAGCTCTTCCTCTCAACGAGAAAGGAAACAATTTTATTTTAATAATATCTCCATCTACATCTTTATATTTTTGCATCTCATATAGTTCAACAAAATTATTAAGATGGGCAACAGCATCATTAGTACTAATACCAGAAAATTTCTCTCTCATAACAAGATTGAATAGTGTAGGCTTAATCTCATAAAAATCAGCTGTAGGAGCAGGTGGAGCAATAGGTCTACTAATAAAATCATTGTTGTTGGTGCTAATAAAGTCACACAACTTAGTGTTCTCGGGGGTACTCATTTTAGCAAGATTACAAACAAGATAAAAATAACAATTAGAATAAAAACTATATTTTTTGTGTCTTTTTGATATAGAGAAACTAGCATGACAAAATAAAATAAACTAAGGAAAACTAAAACAAAGTAAAGAGATTGGAAGTGAGAGACTCCCCTTGCAGAAATTCTCTTTCTCTCCGGCAATGGCGCCAGAAAATAGCTTGGTGGTGCAGGTCTTGCACTCGTTGGGAAACCCCATGAGGAAGGTATGATGAACACAACAACAATTTTCCCTCAGAAAGAAACCAAGTTTGAATCGACCAGTTGGAGAAAGAAGCAACTTCCGAAGATTGATACAGCAGAGGTGGCAGGGCACTACCGGTTCAGATGCAACGTGGAACCTACACAACACAATCAAATCACTTTGCTCCAACGAAGCAGTGAGGTTGTCAATATCATCGGTTTTGCTGAAAACAAAGAGGTTAAACGTATAGTGTGAAAAACAATATGAAAACAATAGTAGTAGTGTGAAAACAGTGATTGCAGTGGTTTTATTATCAGTATGAGAAAAATGGACCGGGGTCCATAGTTAACTAGTGGTGTCTCTCCGTAGAAGATAAATAACATATGTGGTGAACAAATTACAGCTGGGCAATTGACAGATATAAAGGCTGCACCGTAGCGCATATGCATGATATGATGATTACTATGTGAGTCATGCGAGCATTACAACAAAATACATAGAACGTTATCCAACTGCATCTATGACTAATAATCCACCCTCAGAATGTCATCCGAGCGATCCTTGGGTATTAAGTTGCAAGCAACAGATAATTGCATTAAGCAAAGTGTGTAATATAAACAATGTAAACATCGTTGGTTTCTCCCTAATGGCAACAATACATCCCCCACCTGTTACGTTTCTGTCACTCGAGCGTTAGTAAAAGGGAGGCATGAACCCACTATCGAGCATAAATACTCCCTCTTGGAGTGACTAGCATCTACTTGCCAGAGCATCTACTAACAACGGAGACCATGCAAGATCATAAATAACATACACACGAAAAGAACATGATAGATTGATAATCAAGAAACATAGCATTCAATATTCATCGGATCCCAGCAAACACAACATAGCATTACAATAAGATGGTCTTGATCATGTAGGGCAGCTCACAAGATCTAAACATGAGCATAAAAGAGGAGAGAAGAACCATCTAGGTACTGATATGGACACGTGGTCGAATAATGAACTACTCATGCATCATTCCGGAGGCGGGCATCGTGGTGTAGAGCCCTTCGGTGATGATTTCCCCTCCCGGCAGGCTGCCGGGGAGAACTCCAGAACCCTCCCCAAACTAGGTTTGACGATGATGGCGGACTTAGGTGTTTTTCGTGAAAAATGTGGATTTTTGTAGGGTTAACCTCCCGGGGGGTATAAATAGGCGAAATGGCAATGTCGGTGGGCAGCCAGGGGGCCCACACCACCCCATGGAGCGGCCAGGGGGCGCCGCCCTATGGTGTGGGGCCCCTGTGCCCCCCTCCGGGTCTCCTCCACACTCCATGTGCGCGACAACTTTCTAAGAATTATGGGCTTTGAATCATCCAATTCCGAGAATATTTCCAGAACAATTTTTCTGAAACTAAAAACAACAGAAAATAGGAACCGGCTCTGTGGCATCTTGTCAATAGGTTAGTCCCAGAAAATCAATAAAAATGGCATAAAGTGTATAGCAAACATGTAGCATATAACATCAAAACAATATAGAACATCATAAATTCTAGATACGTTTATGACGTATCAAGCCCCTCCATCCATCCCTCGTTCTTTAATGGTGGTCATGGTGGGACGGTTGTCTCCACTCCCTGCTTGGTTGATGGACATTCAAGCTTGCCTCTCGGAAGACTTGGGGCTTAGGCGACTTCTTTTTGTGTGGTTCTGATGGCGTGGGGTTCCATGGAAGAGGCGTGAAGAAATCCCCGCGTGAAGCTGATGAACGCGACGCTCGAGGGCTACGCCACCTCCTTGGAGGCGTCGTCATGGCACTATATGTGTTCCCCCACCCTGAGCACCGCGGCAACCCTAGATCCGGTCTTTGGATCGGGCAAGGATGGTGCATCTATTCCGTTCCCCTCCTTAGAGGCATCACTTAGGTGGTTCGTGGATGTTTCGGTGCCCTAGATGATGTCATTGTTGGCTGCCGCTAACAGCGTGGGCTTCCAAGTGGCTATGTACATCGTCACTGGCACTTCATGGTCGTCACCTCCTTCGGTCAGGCGTGATCCAACCATTCTCACGCCGATCCTAGGCACTTATGGGAATGCATTGTGTTGTCTTGTGCCTTCCCGGAGTATGAGTCAATCTCGTGGAGCTCCCTTCTTCTGTTGTGACGCGGCCTAGATTGTATCACATCCTCCCCTTTCTTGGCTGGAGACATCTTTTTTGCTGGCTTGTGTTGTAAAACGTGTGGCGTTGAGTTTGTATCTTGTAGCCGTTTGGCGTTGCCGGCCGTTTCGGCCCCGTTTCTGTGTGATTAATAATGCAGCTCACAAGGTGTATTCTCGCAAAAAAATTGTAACTCAAAGCATTCCTTTCATAGGAAATAAATTCACCACCCACCTTAGTATACATGAATAATAAGCCACTTATATAACAGTCTATCTTCATCCGACTAGGTCACAAGATTCGTTCTCCCACATCAGTTTAACAAGTTTATCAATTACTAGATTTATCCTATATGCGTACACCGAAGAAGATGATAGTAGAAGTGTATAATGAACATATGTGAGAACAAGAGGCATCGGGAGGAGGGCGACAACTTGTCAGACGCCATGAACATTACAAAACCTTGCTTTTCCATATCTATGATAATGCTTTAGAACCGTGTAAGTAAAGTTTACAAGCAACAGCACAAGTCGTTGATCACCAGGTTCGGGATCACACGCGAGAGGGACCTGATTGGTGCCGAGGCCTTGGAGGCGTATCTTGTCTTCTTTGCGTGGCCCCTTCGCCAGGAGCACATTGACGTGGTGATTACCTTGATTGGATGGCAGCATGGCTCCCTTCCTCTGGTGAACGACTCCCGAACGATCGTCGCCCAGTGACAGCTAGATAGTCAGTCGTTTTAGTTTCACTTCCTCGCTTTCAGCTTCAGCTTATAATCCTATGTCGAACTCGGAGTTTTCTATTGGGATTTGGAACTATGGTGGTCTTAACTCCCTTGCACGTCGTTTGTCAATTTATCAAGTGGTTTGGGCCGCTAGGCCGGCTGCAGTGTGCCTCTAGGAAACGAAAATGGAGGCTATTATAGAACCTTTGTGGACCTTGCATATAAACCTGGCGCCATTCTGGATACTTTTTTTTTGGATCATTCAATAATCATTATGAGATCACATGAAACACTTTCGGAAAATGTCAAAGAGTAGTGATTAACTTCATGATTGCTGGATATGATTTGTGAGAGATATTATAGTTACGTGGTTAGTTTATGTGTAAATTGCCCCTTGATAATATTGTTTTGGATATGTGAGTGATATGAGGAGTCTTAAGAAAGTAAGATTGATCCTCGTCGTTGACAAGCGAGTTTTTAAATTTGTGAGCCATGTCCTTCTTTGCTCTTATGTTCTTCATTTTCCTTAAACTTGGATCAAGTTAATTTTTTGCTGTCCTTGATCGATCCCAGTTCATTATATGGGTTTATGGCATGGAACTTCAGTTGTAATTCAAACTCGTCGAAAAGGATGTGCATGTCTACTAACTATTCCATAAAAATCAAGAATTGATATGGAGGCTGGATGTTGAGGTAAAAATAGAGAGCAAAACCGCAGTTTTACGAGGCCGACACGACTTCCACCGGTAGGCGGACAGAGTGAGTTTTGACGAAACCATGTATTAAGTGCCAGTTGAGACATTATTTTTCGTAACACAAAACAGACATATTATAACCATTACTGTTGTTGTGTAGGTTACATATGCATGTCAACACATAAATTTGAATCATACCCAATATTGTACTGCAAAAGTGCCGTCCTGGGACCACATTATTCAAGTCAACAACAGCGTTCCGCCAAACCCCTCCTGCAGGACATATCATGGTTTCCAAATAAATGATTTGATATTTACTCGTGAGAGATAGTTGGATATGCAGAAGATTTTTTGAGATCAATATGCAGAAGATTTTTTGAGATCAATATGCAGAAGATTTGATAGTTTTATTTTCAAGTGTAAGTGGTTCGATCTGGTGCATTATAGAGGTGAACCGGCTGTTGGGCTAGTCAAAATTAATCGAGAAAAGATATTGGATTGCGCAGATGTCTATATCGTCGCTCAAGAGGCGACACCGGTTTATTGCCTCCCATGCCGTGCACTATTCTTCGTCCGCGGGATTACAATGTCCCATAGAAGGTATCACCATATGGTAAATTGCCTATGCCAATCGACGCCGATTATAACCCTCTCATAAACACGGACACATATGAGGGAGAATTCTTCCAAAAGAACGATGGGCTCATGAGCATCTTTGTGATCGACGTGATGGGAGGTGACGATATGGAAGTAGACGCTGGCGGTGACGACGTCGAAGAAGAGGTTCAGGCCCTTGAGGACTTGGCATTTCTCGAGCGATTAAGTGCATAGAGCAACAACACCCCCGAAGATGGGGAGGCCAACGTTGATGACACGAGTGACAGTGATGATGGGGCCGACGCTCCATTGATCGGTGCTAGTGCTCCAGATCCATATGATCCAGACATAGGCCAATATATGTGTGCTTTCTATTTAATTTACTTAGTTCATTTTCTTTGCATACTTTCCATTTATATTTATTTGCGTCACAAGGTTTCCATTTATTTTATTTGCTTCACATGCTTTCTAATTATTTTACTTAATTTATTTTCTTTGCATGCTTTATATTTAGTACTAATTGGTTTAATGTTTGTCATTGCAGGGCATAGAAACATGGTAGGAGCCGGAGCCGCTAGCAAGACCCCCTCAGTCGAGCCCGAGGCATCGAGGGGCGCGAGGAAGGCCTCGGGGAAAGGGAGAGGCCGAGCTTCAATGACGAGGGAGCTCCACGAGGTGTACCAGGAGTCACTCCGGCTGGAGGAGGAGCGGAGGGCACATGAGGGAAGAGGTGGAGGTTCCAGAACCGACGGTACCTTGACTAGGACCGACGGTAGGTTTCTGACGAGGAGGAGGCCGAGGACAGAGGGGGGGAGGGCACCAGGGAGGGATATCATGGTGGAGGAGCCGAAGAGGGAGGAGACAGAGAGGGAGGGGATGAAGAGGGAGGGGTAAGAGAGGGAGGGGTAGGAAGATGACAATCTCCCGCTAGCTGATGGCACCGACCCCGAGGAGGAGGAGGAGGGAGAGCAGTTGGGTGTACCTGTGGGGTCCGGTACAGCTCCCACAGAACGTGCCTCCTACGTCTCGGCCCCTGGTTCATCCAGAGAGCTCTGGGTAAGATTTTTAGTAATTTTATTTCATTTTGAACTACTGCCTATTCTTTGGTACGTTTCTTACATTTTGCATCATATATCTATGGACACATTCTAACTAATATTTTTTGCTTCCTAATCTTACAAATAGGTTCAAGAAGGTCGGTCCAGGCTGGAGCGTGTCGCACGTGCTTGGCGGTCATCTCAAGACCCACTACCCGGGGATGGTGAGACGCAAGGCTGGCACTCCAGAAGTGCCAGCTATGCGGTGGGAGGACTACAAGTTCGGCGAGGACACCACCCACAGCCCAAGTGCGATGCGATGTCGTGCTCCATGATTTCTGGATGAGTCAGCTACCATATTTCCTGAACTACATCTCATCAAATGAACTAACACGACATCTCTTGTTTAATTGCAGCTGCAGTTTCGACGCGCGAAGGGGTAGGAGGAGGAGCTGGCCCGGAAGATCCTCATCAAGAAGATCTTGACGCGCGAAGGTCAAGGCGGTGACAGACATGTTGTACGAGGCGCATGTCGCTGCCGTAGTCTGGATCGAGGCGGCCAAGGGGGTGTCCTGCGTGAGAAATGACGTCATATGGATGTACCCCCTCCCCCCCTCGCCGAGCAGTATATCTCGGTAAAATTGATACTTCATATTCCTCACATACTTGCATGCCTAACACTTGAACTATTTTTCATACATACTAACCTCGTACTCTTTTATGTAGGCGAAGCCTACCTGGTGCGCCCACCATGCGGAAACGTGGAGTCAGCTGTCATGCATATGGGACTCTGACACGTGGAAGGACAAGAACGCTGCCGGCAGGAAGAACCGGGAGATGGTGAAGGCCACACACCATTAGGGTAGCCAGTCTCTCTAGGGGGTACGCCGAGATATATGTAAGTGCAATTTTTCCGCAACTTTTTCATGCATTCTTATTTATGGGCGGAACAAGATATGCTCTTCTAACCGTGTCATTTTCTATTATAAGCGGTTCACAACACAGTGGAGGTGCCTAACACCTACCATGCCTTCTACATGGCTAAGGTGGCATCCGCCAAGGAGACCAAGCCGTATGATCCCAACCTCCCCAAAGATGTGTATAGTAGGATCACATACCTGCGCAAGGGAAAGAACGACGGTTTGTTCAAGAACAGGGAGGGGATGGACGCTGACCCGAGCTCCTAGGACTTGGACGCGGAGCTGGTGATGGTGTTAGGAGGAGGGAAGAGACACGATCGGCCTTCTGTTGGAGCGAGCGCCTTCCCCGTAGAGACCAAGAGCCTAGCTACCATAAGGGCTCGGGGAACAAGCTCCAACCTCTAGATCCAAGCCGGTGACGATCTTGCACGTGACCTACAGCGGTTAGTTTTGTCAGTCCTCTCGTTATTTTGCATGTTTTCGTTCTTACTATTTCAAACCATGTCACCTGAACAGGAGTTGATGGAGATGAAAGCCTGGAATGAATTCCTAGAGGAGCAGCAGAGGCAGTAGGCTAAGGAACCGCAGTGGAAGGCCGAGAAGTAGCAGCAGCAGATGGAGGAGTAGCGCCAGCAGATGGCAGCGATGCAGGCGCATATGACGTGGCTAGCGGTGAGTTTCATGCATATTACATAGTAGTGGTAGTCTTATGTTCTATTTACTAACCCGGTTTCTAAAACATGCTATGCAGTTGGACATGCAGAATATGCCGCAGATGCCGATGGCCGGAGCTGGAGCTGGACCGATGGTGATTCATCAATCACCGAACGCTACCGTAAGTTACCATTTACTTTTAACCGGTGCGATTTCTTCTAACCTGTGCTAACTACATAATTATTGTGCTTGTAGAGTATTGGTCCCTCTGCCGTCGGGTTGAACGCATCGCCCATGTCCCACTCTGCTGCACCATCACCATGACGACAACCAGGACCTATTTCTCCATTCTCAGGACATCAGTGGTGAGTTTCCTATAAACCTCGTAATTTACAAGTCAAAACTTCCATTCATGTCTCACTTAGACTTAGGTCAACCTGTCAACTCGCTACTCATCAAGTTGCAAGAATTTTATTCTGTGATGCAACCAAGGTAGCACAATCTTACCAGCCGTGCAATATTTCTCTTTTTTTATAAAGGGTTTTTATTACTTAAAAAGAGTTTAACCATTACACCGGAAATGCACATAGCCACAAACACTGGTAGAAAAAAGGCCTTCCATACGCCCCCATGTCGCACCCTGATTTCTAGGGGATACTCACCGTACGAACTGGATAGCAGATGCTTGGATTATGGGGCATAACTGCTCCCACGTCCCAGCTTCCTGGTAGGCCTGCGCTTATGCGCGACAACACAAGCCCTACTATTCCATCGTCGATGTAAACTATCCACTAGAGATCAAAGGCACTTCCGTCGACGTACTTCAAACCATACACACATGGTACGTCAACGGCGTTTAACAAGTGATATCACAACAGGTCTCTACGACACAAAAGATTGAAATAAGTTGCAAATGGCTCTCATTAGAGCAGAGATAGCAAATACAATCATTCAAAGGGCACATGCCCCAACAATACATCATTACAATACAGCGGAAGCATTCAACATGTCTGAGTACAGACAAGAACCAAATAGGCCTAAGAGGCCGGAAACAAACAGACGGAGCCCATCCACGAAGTCTCGGATCCTGCCCGGGTCCGCTATCTACTCGTCAGCAGTCTCGTCATTCTCCACGTAGTTGCCACCATGTAGATCCTCGGAAACGTCGTCTGCGTAAACCACAGCCCCAAAGGGGTCAGTACATAAACGTACTGGCAAGCAAGACTCACAGTTCACCAAAGTGTAACCCGTCAACACCAAGCACAGATGCTTTGGGTTCAACGGAAGGAAGGGGATATAAAAGATGCTGCAACTGGCTGCTCTAACCAACTACAGAGTTACTACCACTTCCGGCTAACAGGAAGGAGATAAGATCGAGGATTGTAACCAACTGAAAGATAACTTCAATCAAACCCATCCTGGATCTCGCCCCTTATCCAAAGAAGCAATCCGAGGAACACAGTTGAAATAATGATGGTTCAAATTATTGTGTCAATAAGCCTATTACTAGTCAAGTTATTAATCATGGGGTGTAACATGTTTGATAATTATGTTTAAGTTGTCCTGAGTACTTGTTAGCCAGTACTTTCACCAAGTAATCCATAACCGCGGAAAACACGGCTTCTCGAGAAGATTATCCCTGCAGGGTTGCACCAATTTGGCCGTACACTCATGAATAACCCGCCAGATGGAAAGGCCCTTCCACCAAGCAGGGTACTCAACACAACCAACCATTCCTCGCATCAAGCCCAAAGCACCTTGGGCGCACGGCTAGTCGAGCCCAGAAGAAAATGGACCCTCATAGCACTCTAAGAACGTGTCCCCCTATATGCCGACTACGAAAGTTCCACCCTGGCCTGGGCTCGCAAAAACATGCATGCGGCAAATGGAAAACACGAACTAAATGAGGTGATTTGGACGAGATGCGAATCAGGTCAAGTTGAGGGGGGCGCCCATACTCGCTTCCCAAATGCGGGTAGTGCGCTCATCATGGATCAGTAGACAAGACCCTTTTCCTATTAGGGTCGACACTAGCAGGCCTCAAAACCACACAGGGCCTCCTGCCGGTGCCTTATCATCAAATTTATTATTAATAGTAACATTAGCATGATTGATTGATTAAACATCGAGCCCCCACAACGTAATAGAGATAGTAACAGAAAGTAACGGATAACAGACTCGAGCAAAAGCAACCTAAGCATGCTAGTAAGACACTGGCTCAAACAATGGGTTGTAGGACGGGAGATGAGGCAATATCAGGTTTAAGGGATTCATGTGATAGGTTCGTAACAGAAACAACTACTACTAAGGCTAGCAGAAAAGAACAACGGAAAGTATCGGTAACCAATGTTGAAAGGAACACAGTGGTTCATGTGAGTGATAACTTGCCTGCAAAACCCAGTAGCCTGGTACTGAGCTAACTCCTTAGAAGGGGTGTCGTAAGTATCGTCGGTCTCAACGTCGTCGTATATCCGAGAAGAAGCAAACAAACATTGCAGAAGGATAAGCAATCAATATCATGGCATAGGTGCACAAACATGGGATGATGCATGACAGTTTAATTGATGCATCCAAAGGAAATAGTTGACCAGATAGAAACAGGATTAAATGGACCCATATGCAATTGGATTGCATATGAAAAGCCCATGAATTATGGTTGAATTAATTGTTTTACAACTAATCTTTATATGAAAGTGGATTAGCATGATGCATGGATGAGGAAAACAACAAAATAACAACAATAGAAACAAATGGAAATAAGGCTTAACAAGTTTAGAAATTCATTTATTAAGTGTTGGAATTTTGGTTACTTAAAGGTGTTACACAGGCATTTGTTGTTTTCATCAAGTTAAATTGTTCAAAACAAATAACAAAGTTTATATTTGATGAGAACACACAATTTTAGGTGGATTGCATGTTTCACTTGTTGAAAAAGGATTTGGAATAACTTATTTATGAATTAAACAAGTGTAAGCAAGAATTAAATGAAATTAATTCAAACATGAAATTATTTGAGTTTTTATTTGTTCAAAACATTAGATGGAGTTCATATTTGAAAATGTTATGCTTTTATGGTTTGAAAACATATTTTATATGCCCCAAAAGAATTTGATTTGATCAAGTTATGAATTTAGCAATATTAAATGATTTAAACAAGGTTTAAATCATTCAACCAATTTTAATTATTCAAAACATGAAACAAATTTTATATTTGAAAAGGGGGTTTAATTTTTCATGGAAAACATATTTCATTTGTGGAAATTGGATTTAAAATGAGCAAGTTCTTATTTTGGCAATTTTAAATGCAATAATTAAGAAACAGTTGTTTTCAGCAATTTAAAATATTCAAAACATCAAACAAAATTTATATTTGGAAAGTACATGAAAAGTTGATTGGAAAACATATTTGGTTTGTTGAATTTGGAATTTTTATGAACAAGTTATGAATTTTGCAATTTTAAGTGAATTTGACAAGTTTTCAAATGTTGCACCAATTTAAAATATTCAAAACAGTAAACAAATTTTATATTTGGATAGAACATTTAATTTGGTGTTGAAAACATATTAAAAATGTTGAATTTGGAGTTAGGATGATTTATTTATGCAATTTCCAAAATTGGGTGCAAATCTGCCATTTTTAATAGCTGAGGACTAGAATAATATTTTGCAGGGGGCTAGAAATATTGCCAGGGGCCTAGGTGTGATTTCCTGTAAGTTCTATGACCAAATCATTGCAAAACAAAAAGGTTGGGTTAATGTGTAGGGGGTGGGATTCGACCCCTACACCTCCTGATGCGCTCAAGGGAACAGGACCAGATGGGCTGAGCTCGGGTTGGTGTTAGACTAGGACTCGGGGGGAAGTTAAGGTGTGGCTCGCTGCCTGTTTTTCTGAACGAAACTGAATCGAACAGGTACGGCAATCGCAGCGACAGAAACATGGCCATCGATGGCTGCTGCCCTCGCCGGAGGGGGCGCCGTTGCCGGGGAGCTGTGGGGGGGCGGTGGACCGCGGGAGGAGAAGGGAGAGAGGGAACCGGAGGGGGGACGGCCTCACCTTGGCGATCTGGAGGCGATCGGGGCAGAAGGGGTCGGGTCGCTGCTGGGCGAGCAGACGTGCAGGAGCAGGGAGGCGGGCCGGCCGGAGAAACCTTCACGGCGGCGCCGCCTCGGGCAGTACCGGCCGGTGAGGCCTACAACAACTTTGGAGAGGGAGAGGAGCCGGTTCCATTCCCGGGCTCCGTGGCTCCTCGAGGTGGCCGGCGACGGGATGGTGGCGGTGAGCTTCTTCCGCTTCCGGCCATGGCGGACAGGAAGGTTCAGAGATGAATGCGTTCGGGTGGGGGAAGGAAAAGGCGAAGTGGCGGCGCTAGGGTTCTAGGGCTAGGCTAGCAGCAGAGGGATCGGTGGTTATATGGAGGGGAGAGCACTAGTACGGCAGCAATCGTAGCTAGGGAGGGGGCTGATCGGGTGGTGTTCCTCTGTTCGTACAGAGGTGACATCACCTCGAGGTGGAAGACAGCGACATGCGCTGGAGGGGTACTGGGCCAAGAAGTATGGGCTGGATTCGGGGTGGTAGGTGGGCTGAAAACAGCCTGCCTCCCCCAATCCTTTCCTTTTATTGTTTTGTTTTTCTTTTTTTTTTTTTGCTGAAAGGTTTTGGAAGGAATTGAATAGGTTTTAGCTTATTAAAATCTCCAGAAAAATTTAGGTTAAGTTATTTAGTACATTAGCAACAAATGCAAAGATTTGGTTTGCCAAAAGTTGAGATTTAACATGCTGTTTGTATTTGAAACCATAATTAAAAGAATTTTGATATTGATCAACATTATGAAAACAAGGCATTTTAATAGGGTAACCCCTATTGTTTAAGTGATTAAAATTAGTTGATTGGTTTAAAGATTTGTTATAAACTCAAGTTGATTGATGTTTTGAGGATTTGATTTGAATTTGAAATGATTTGGAATTATTGATTGAATTAATTGATTGATTATTGGTTTGATTAAAACCACCAAAATAATGAGTGACCAACATGGAATAAAAATGGAACAATTTGGTTGTTTTCATTTGTTATTTTTATTCCAAAAGTTGTAACAGAACAAGTATGAAAACATTGTTTGAGTAAGGTTTGAATTTGAGTTGTGAAAACAGTGGAAAACAAATGCAACAATTTAGAAACAAAAGCAAACAACATGGAAACAATATGATGACATGATGCAAAACTTTAATAAACAAGAAATCAAACATTCTAATTGGTAGGTTTTCATACTTGGGCTGTTACAAAACGCCCCCCCTTGAAGGAATCGCGCCCCGAGATTCCTACTGAGAAAAGAAAAGGTCCGGAAACTTCTTGGGTAGACGTCAGGGAATTAGCAAACCACCGGAACATTTTCAAGTAAAGGGGAGAGATTTTGCACCAAGGGTGTATAGCTGAATGGAACTTGATTCATTTGGAGAATAGATTATCTGGCTAGAATGGTGGAATAGAGTTATTGACATCAATGCAACACCAAGAATAATCATCAATGTCAGAATCATCAACATGAGAGTAACGAGGAATATGTGGCCTCCCATTAGAATTGGATTGTTCTTACTTATCTTGGAAGTCAACATTTGAGATCCCGGGGAGTGAACAGAGTTTTGATTGCTTAGTGGAACCAGAATTTGGGTGGTATGTTGTGGAAAAGATTGTTGACACAAAGGAATGTGATGCTCCGGTATCAAATAACATTTTAATTGGATAAGAGTTTACGAGGAAGTTTTGATTAGACGCCGGTAGAAGAACTGAAATGGAAAACAACAACAAGATTTCAACGGACGAAAAGGATGTTGAGAAGAACAGGATATTGAAGCAACACCGGGAAAACGAGAACAAAAATCCTGAGGTACTACGGAAAACCCATCCGGGCTTCTAAAGGATCAATATCTACTGCTTAAGGAATAGAGGATTTGCTTCCGGGGCTTACACGCCTCCGTTCTCAATTGTGAGTAGGCAACATGATAAATCATGTCACAACCACCTCCATTCCTATGGTCTAGTAGATATAACCATCCTAGAGAAACCAGAATACGTGAAATTCTAACTTGAAAGTTTAGATAAGAAGGGAAAACAACGTTGCACTTCCTTACCAGAAAAAGGGAGGGTGGGTGGGGAAAGGAGAAAAAGAACAGAATTCCTACTCTCACGTTTCATTTTTCCTATATAGCTACAAAATAGTTTCTAGACTCAACTGCGACCAGTAAAAAGGGATCCTACAGGCAGACAGGCTCTGATACCATTTGTCGCACCCTGATTTCTAGGGGATACTCACCGTACGAACTGGATAGCAGATGCTTGGATTATGGGGCATAACTGCTCCCACGTCCCAGCTTCCTGGTAGGCCTGCGCTTATGCGCGACAACACAAGCCCTACTATTCCATCGTCGATGTAAACTATCCACTAGAGATCAAAGGCACTTCCGTCGACGTACTTCAAACCATACACACATGGTACGTCAACGGCGTTTAACAAGTGATATCACAACAGGTCTCTACGACACAAAAGATTGAAATAAGTTGCAAATGGCTCTCATTAGAGCAGAGATAGCAAATACAATCATTCAAAGGGCACATGCCCCAACAATACATCATTACAATACAGCGGAAGCATTCAACATGTCTGAGTACAGACAAGAACCAAATAGGCCTAAGAGGCCGGAAACAAACAGACGGAGCCCATCCACGAAGTCTCGGATCCTGCCCGGGTCCGCTATCTACTCGTCAGCAGTCTCGTCATTCTCCACGTAGTTGCCACCATGTAGATCCTCGGAAACGTCGTCTGCGTAAACCACAGCCCCAAAGGGGTCAGTACATAAACGTACTGGCAAGCAAGACTCACAGTTCACCAAAGTGTAACCCGTCAACACCAAGCACAGATGCTTTGGGTTCAACGGAAGGAAGGGGATATAAAAGATGCTGCAACTGGCTGCTCTAACCAACTACAGAGTTACTACCACTTCCGGCTAACAGGAAGGAGATAAGATCGAGGATTGTAACCAACTGAAAGATAACTTCAATCAAACCCATCCTAGATCTCGCCCCTTATCCAAAGAAGCAATCCGAGGAACACAGTTGAAATAATGATGGTTCAAATTATTGTGTCAATAAGCCTATTACTAGTCAAGTTATTAATCATGGGGTGTAACATGTTTGATAATTATGTTTAAGTTGTCCTGAGTACTTGTTAGCCAGTACTTTCACCAAGTAATCCATAACCGCGGAAAACACGGCTTCTCGAGAAGATTATCCCTGCAGGGTTGCACCAATTTGGCCGTACACTCATGAATAACCCGCCAGATGGAAAGGCCCTTCCACCAAGCGGGGTACTCAACACAACCAACCATTCCTCGCATCAAGCCCAAAGCACCTTGGGCGCACGGCTAATCGAGCCCAGAAGAAAAATGGACCCTCATAGCACTCTAAGAACGTGTCCCCCTATATGCCGACTACGAAAGTTCCACCCTGGCCTGGGCTCGCAAAAACATGCATGCGGCAAATGGAAAACACGAACTAAATGAGGTGATTTGGACGAGATGCGAATCAGGTCAAGTTGAGGGGGGCGCCCATACTTGATTCCCAAATGCGGGTAGTGCGCTCATCATGGATCAGTAGACAAGACCCTTTTCCTATTAGGGTCGACACTAGCAGGCCTCAAAACCACACAGGGCCTCCTGCCGGTGCCTTATCATCAAATTTATTATTATTAGTAACATTAGCATGATTGATTGATTAAACATCGAGCCCCCACAACGTAATAGAGATAGTAACAGAAAGTAACGGATAACAGACTCGAGCAAAAGCAACCTAAGCATGCTAGTAAGACACTGGCTCAAACAATGGGTTGTAGGACGGGAGATGAGGCAATATCAGGTTTAAGGGATTCATGTGATAGGTTCGTAACAGAAACAACTACTACTAAGGCTAGCAGAAAAGAACAACGGAAAGTATCGGTAACCAATGTTGAAAGGAACACAGTGGTTCATGTGAGTGATAACTTGCCTGCAAAACCCAGTAGCCTGGTACTGAGCTAACTCCTTAGAAGGGGTGTCGTAAGTATCATCGGTCTCAACGTCGTCGTATATCCGAGAAGAAGCAAACAAACATTGCAGAAGGATAAGCAATCAATATCATGGCATAGGTGCACAAACATGGGATGATGCATGACAGTTTAATTGATGCATCCAAAGGAAATAGTTGACAAGATAGAAACAGGATTAAATGGACCCATATGCAATTGGATTGCATATGAAAAGCCCATGAATTATGGTTGAATTAATTGTTTTACAACTAATCTTTATATGAAAGTGGATTAGCATGATGCATGGATGAGGAAAACAACAAAATAACAACAATAGAACCAAATGGAAATAAGGCTTAACAAGTTTAGAAATTCATTTATTAAGTGTTGGAATTTTGGTTACTTAAAGGTGTTACACAGGCATTTGTTGTTTTCATCAAGTTAAATTGTTCAAAACAAATAACAAAGTTTATTTTTTATGAGAACACACAATTTTAGGTGGATTGCATGTTTCACTTGTTGAAAAAGGATTTGGAATAACTTATTTATGAATTAAACAAGTGTAAGCAAGAATTAAATGAAATTAATTCAAACATGAAATTATTTGAGTTTTTATTTGTTCAAAACATTAGATGGAGTTCATATTTGAAAATGTTATGCTTTTATGGTTTGAAAACATATTTTATATGCCCCAAAAGAATTTGATTTGATCAAGTTATGAATTTAGCAATATTAAATGATTTAAACAAGGTTTAAATCATTCAACCAATTTTAATTATTCAAAACATGAAACAAATTTTATATTTGAAAAGGGGGTTTAATTTTGCATGGAAAACATATTTCATTTGTGGAAATTGGATTTAAAATGAGCAAGTTCTTATTTTGGCAATTTTAAATGCAATAATTAAGAAACAGTTGTTTTCAGCAATTTAAAATATTCAAAACAGCAAACAAAATTTATATTTGGAAAGTACATGAAAAGTTGATTGGAAAACATATTTGGTTTGTTGAATTTGGAATTTTTATGAACAAGTTATGAATTTTGCAATTTTAAGTGAATTTGACAAGTTTTCAAATGTTGCACCAATTTAAAATATTCAAAACAGTAAAAAAAAATTATATTTGGATAGAACATTTAATTTGGTGTTGAAAACATATTAAAAATGTTGAATTTGGAGTTAGGATGATTTATTTATGCAATTTCCAAAATTGGGTGCAAATCTGCCATTTTTAATAGCTGAGGACTAGAATAATATTTTGCAGGGGGCTAGAAATATTGCCAGGGGCCTAGGTGTGATTTCCTGTAAGTTCTATGACCAAATCATTGCAAAACAAAAAGGTTGGGTTAATGTGTAGGGGGTGGGATTCGACCCCTACACCTCCTGATGCGCTCAAGGGAACAGGACCAGATGGGCTGAGCTCAGGTTGGTGTTAGACTAGGACTCGGGGGGAAGTTAAGGTGTGGATCGCTGCCTGTTTTTCTGAACGAAACTGAATCGAACAGGTACGGCAATCGCAGCGACAGAAACATGGCCATCGATGGCTGCTGCCCTCGCCGGAGGGGGCGCCGTTGCCGGGGAGCTGTGGGGGGGGCGGTGGACCGCGGGAGGAGAAGGGAGAGAGGGAACCGGAGGGGGGACGGCCTCACCTTGGCGATCTGGAGGCGATCGGGGCAGAAGGGGTCGGGTCACTGCTGGGCGAGCAGACGTGCAGGAGCAGGGAGGCGGGCCGGCCGGAGAAACCTTCACGGCGGCGCCGCCTCGGGCAGTACCGGCCGGTGAGGCCTACAACAACTTTGGAGAGGGAGAGGAGCCGGTTCCATTCCCGGGCTCCGTGGCTCCTCGAGGTGGCCGGCGACGGGATGGTGGCGGTGAGCTTCTTCCGCTTCCGGCCATGGCGGACAGGAAGGTTCAGAGATGAATGCGTTCGGGTGGGGGAAGGAAAAGGCGAAGTGGCGGCGCTAGGGTTCTAGGGCTAGGCTAGCAGCAGAGGGATCGGTGGTTATATGGAGGGGAGAGCACTAGTACGGCAGCAATCGTAGCTAGGGAGGGGGCTGATCGGGTGGTGTTCCTCTGTTCGTACAGAGGTGACATCACCTCGAGGTGGAAGACAGCGACAGGCGCTGGAGGGGTACTGGGCCAAGAAGTATGGGCTGGATTCGGGGTGGTAGGTGGGCTGAAAACAGCCTGCCTCCCCCAATCCTTTCCTTTTATTGTTTTGTTTTTCTTTTTTTTTTTGCTGAAAGGTTTTGGAAGGAATTGAATAGGTTTTAGCTTATTAAAATCTCCAGAAAAATTTAGGTTAAGTTATTTAGTACATTAGCAACAAATGCAAAGATTTGGTTTGCCAAAAGTTGAGATTTAACATGCTGTTTGTATTTGAAACCATAATTAAAAGAATTTTGATATTGATCAACATTATGAAAACAAGGCATTTTAATAGGGTAACCCCTATTGTTTAAGTGATTAAAATTAGTTGATTGGTTTAAAGATTTGTTATAAACTCAAGTTGATTGATGTTTTGAGGATTTGATTTGAATTTGAAATGATTTGGAATTATTGATTGAATTAATTGATTGATTATTGGTTTGATTAAAACCACCAAAATAATGAGTGACCAACATGGAATAAAAATGGAACAATTTGGTTGTTTTCATTTGTTATTTTTATTCCAAAAGTTGTAACATAACAAGTATGAAAACATTGTTTGAGTAAGGTTTGAATTTGAGTTGTGAAAACAGTGGAAAACAAATGCAACAATTTAGAAACAAAAGCAAACAACATGGAAACAATATGATGACATGATGCAAAACTTTAATAAACAAGAAATCAAACATTCTAATTGGTAGGTTTTCATACTTGGGCTGTTACACCCCATCAGTCCCCAAACGTTGCACACCATGACTAATGAGTCTTTAGTCCCGGGTCGGGAGGAGACTTGCGACAGAAGGTCATGCGTCGCGGGTTGGGAAGCGCGTTGAGGCGCGTGGAGGGCATTAATTCCGGTTGGCCTGGCCGCCCGGGACTAATGGTCCTTTAGTCCCGGTTGGCGTGTCCACCCGGGACTAAAGATCAAACTGCTCGCCTCCCGCGCGGCGGTTTTTATTTCACGAGCGAGGCAGAAGGGCGCCATTGCTACAGTGCGCGTCCGAGTCTCTGTTTCTTCCTCTCTTCTCTTCTCTTCCCTCTCTTCGATCTTCCTCCACCAAGCACACCATGGCTGAAGTTTGGGAGAGATACACGGGTCCCACACCATGCGGCAAGCGTCTCGACATGTGCTACACCAACAGTTGCGAGAGTCTCCCCGGTGCTCTTGGGCATTTGACCAATCTCTATTTCTCCTCTCCCGATGAACACCGGTTCTTCGGGCTTGATCTGGAGTATACGGCGGATCAACGGGATGTTGCCGTCATCCAGATTGCGTTCAAGGAGGCCGTTTTGGTCTTCCAATGGTCAAGGTAACGCACACGTACAATCTTGCATCTTCGATTTCTTTGTTGCATCTGAAGAATACATGTGTTGCAACATATCTAACACGTATCAAATTTTTGTTGTTGCAGTAGTTCAAAGCATTCTCCGGCACTTGTTGATTTTCTTGTCAACAAGGGGTATGACTTTTGCAGCGTTGACATCACGCAAGACCGTCCGAAGTTGATGCGCTTGGGTATTGTGATACCTGAAAATCACTACATTGATCTTCAGGATCTTATCCATTTGAACGGGCCAAAGACCGGGATGGCTCGCATGGCAACTGCCTTAATCCACGAGGGCTACGAAACCATGAAGTATAGTTTCCCCTCGAGGAATCACTTGTATTGGGAGAAGACCCCACTGGACTTGACGAACGTCAAGTATGCAGCCATAGATGCATACGTCTCCTACGAGTTGTTCCGCATCTACTCGACGGAGCCATAGATGTATGCGTTCGATATATATGCATGTAATGGGTATCTTAGTATGTAATGGATATCTTAGTATTGTGAGACTTATGTTTGTGTTATGTGTGATCGTAAGACTCTATGTTATGAATGTGATATGATTGTGTTCTATTCATGATTGTGATGTCTCTACTCGTATTTTACTTGTGATTTAATTATCACTTGTCTTTTGTTGTTCATAAAACTATTTTTGTTTCCTAGTTTTAAATGACTTGAAAATTTTTGCAAAGTGTTGCAAAGTGTAATGGATATTATTTCTATATTATGTCAAACACACGTTTCAAAACAAGCAAAAACAAAAACACATCAAGAAAACAAACAAAAACACATCAAGAAAACAAAACAGAAAAACTACAGTTTCTATATATCTGTTCACCAAAAATTAATCTAAGCCAGGAAAACATATATCTAGTCAATACCAAACTCATCCAGTATTAAAATGAATTAGTATTATTTTTCTTAATTTTTTGATATATTATTTGTATTTTTAAGATTTTAAAATGAATTAGTATTATTTTTCTTAATTTTTTGATATATTATTTGTATTTTTAAGATTTTAAAATGAATTAGTATTATTATTCTTAATTTTTTGATATATTATTTGTATTTTTAAGATTTTAAAATGAATTAGTATTAATTTTCTTAATTTTTTGATATATTATTTGTATTTTTAAGATTTTAAAATGAATTAGTATTATTGTTCTTAATTTTTTGATATATTATTTGTATTTTTTAAGATTTAAAAATGAATTAGTTTTATTTTCTGAATATTTTGATATATTAATAGTATTTTTAGAAATAATACAAATTAAAAAGTTAATGTTTATTTATTTATTCAAAATTATTAATTACATCATTACTTTTGTTTATTAAAATATTTATTTGAAATTCAAACAATAAAGAAATGTGGCATCGACCAACATGTTAATAAGATTGATATGATACTACTATCACATACATGCGTGCAAAACACTTGTATGCGGGACGGTATGGAACTCGGAAGTTAAGCGTGCTAGTGCTAGAGTAGTGGGAGGATGGGTGACCGAGCGGGAAGTTTGACCATGAGTAAGTAATTTGACTAGAGATAATTGTAGTTAGACGCTAAGCAAATAATACAAATTCTGAAAAAAAAAGGGAGTGAAAAAAGGGAGTGAAAAAAAGGGAGAGAAAAATTGGTGTGAAAAATAATTAGAAACCCAAATGAATTAAGAAAATAACGAAATAAAGTCTAGTCCCGGTTCAGGTGGCCAACCGGGACTATAGGTCCTCCGCCACCCGCCCACGTGGCCGGGCCTTTAGTCCCGGTTTGTAATCAGCGCGACTATAGGGGGGGGGGGTCTTTAGTCGCGCATAGCTAGTCCCGGTTGTTCGGTCGGGACTACTGGCCCTGGCGAACCGGGACTATAGGCCTATTTTCTACCAGTGAAACTAGAAAAATCAAAACATAAAACAAATACGACACGCCTAAACAAATCATGAAGACGTAGACTGTCTACAACTATGGACCGGCTATCTGAAAATCAAGCGGCTATCCATGTAGGATAAAAATATCCCTCGCCACCCGTTTATGTTGTGCACGCGTCTCTGTAAAAAGGCCTTGAAACTCCCCACGTTGTAATGTGAAGCATGAACGGAGAATAAATGTGCATCGGAACAGAATATGCATACGAGTGAAATTTTTATCATTGGAAATTTTGTCATTTCTACAAAGCCACATCGACCATATAACACGCTCCTACCCTAATAATATATAGTTTTGAACCTACTATTACTACCATTTAAACAGTTACTGAAAATATTTGCAATGGATGTGAGCTGATAAAGTTTTGAAGCCATTTGGATAGCGGACCAAATAAAACGTCGCAAATGTGCAATCAAATAATAAGTGCTTAATTATCTCATCATGAGAACAAGAAACACACTTCGTACTTCCATGCCAATTACGTTTGACAATATTATCCTTTGTTAATATGACCCCTTTATGAACATACCATGAATTTTATTATTTTTTAATGGTACCTTTATCTGCCATATTTTTATTATTATTATTGACCGATAAATCTGATTGGACCATAGCTCTATCCATGGAATCCACCAAGAAGGCACCGTTCTTGGTTAAGTTCCAACGAAACACATCGGTTCAGGTGTCAAATTGACCTAAGTCAACCTATCCACCAACGCATTCTAGGACAAAAGTCGTGAATCAATGACATCCCGTCTAAACGTCACATTTACAGGTGATGTTCGCATAACCGTAGCCAGCGTATCACCCTTGTGCCACACAATGCTGTATAAAGCCGGATAATGTTCTCGGAGAGTGGTATTACTCAACCATATGTCCTCCCAAAACTTTATCTGTGATCCATCCTTAATCTTAAATACCACATAGCGACAGAAATGATTCTTAGTTGTCATGAGGCCGGCCAAAAAGTGAGAATCACCTGAATTCCACATAATCTGTGAAACTGCTTTTGAGCCAATGTATTTTTGATTAAAGAGCTTTTGCCAAACGCCTTCTTCGGTTAATAGTTTGAAAATCCATTTACCTAGAAGGGTTGAGTTCTTAACATGTAGGTCATGAATACCCAACCCTTCCTGGTCTTTTGGTCGACAAACAACATCCCACCTACCGGTCGATATTTTTGTTCTCGATGTCCCCTTGCCAAAAGAATCTTGATTGGAAATAATCCAATTATTGTAAGACTACTTTAGGTAGCTGGAAGAATGATATCGTATACAGTACCATATTAGAGAGCACTGAGTTTATGAGAACCAATTTTCCATCAAGGGACAACAATTTTCCATTCCAACTAGTTAGCATTTTATTTAAACGTCCGTCGATGTGACTCCATTCTGCATTAGTCAATCTACTATAGTGTATTGGTATACCCAAATAGTTAATAGGAAATTGACCCAGCTCACATCCGAATTGACCCAACTCACTTTTATGGAAGTTAAATTTTAATCCGGACAACTGCTCGAAAGACGAAAGAATTCATTTTAGGTTCACATTTTTATCCAGATCGTGTTCCATAAAGGAAATCGTATCATATGCATATTGAAGGATAGAAAGTCCCCCATCGACAAGATCTGCAATCACTCCTTCAATTTGGTCATTTTCTTTGGCTCTTTCAATCATGATCGACAACATATCCGCCATAATATTAAATAATATGGGCGAAAGCGGGTCACCTTGTCGTAAGACTTTTTTTAATATGAAAGTATCTGCCAACGTCGTCATTGACTTTAACAGCCACACTTCCTCCAGACACAAAACTGTGCCTTTAGTAAACTTGCTAAGGAAAACTTTCTTTGAAGCGTACACAAATCTTGCATGTGTAGTGGTTGGAGAGCTTGGTCAATAATTGTAAGAGAACTAAATGCTAATATGACTAAGAGAGGAGAGAGTTTTGGGACCACATGTTTTTGACATTGCGCCCTTAAAGCAGCACAGATCGAGTAATACATTTATGGACAGTTAATTTACTAAAATATACAGTTGAGTGAGGACAAATATTATTGTGGAAATCATCTTATCTACATCACGAAAGACTTCCGCCTTTTAAGGAGGTCCAGTCTAATCTTTGATCTGTGCTGTATTCGATATAAATGTTTGTGAAATCGAATATATTTTTGGTTCATGTCTAGGAATGTTAAAATACCTTTTTTTCCGAGCATCATATTAGTTTGTTGATGCTCCCATGTTGTTGTATAGAATTTTTTGCATTGTTAGTTCGTTGACGGCGTAATGTTAGAAAACTGAAAAAGATAGCATTAAACCACAATAGAACATTGGACCATATGCATGTGGGCACATGCGACTAGTCATGGCCACGGATATGCATATGGCCTTGTCGTGCATGCCTGCAGCACAGTAAACCCTTTCAAAATTTTAATTTACATAAGCGCATGTGACCCGCTGCCTGCCCGTTTTGCGTGTGTCGTCAAATCGTCTTGATTGCTCCTAAATTAAAATCTGAGGTATAGGTGCATAATTTGAAGGATATAGGCCGGACTACTCTGATACTCGTAATGAACATAGATGCTGCTTACCCGGTCTTGGTTTTGACCTGGCCAGCCACCCAAATCAATGTGCCGCAAACAGTCCGTGACATAATTGTCCATAGGTCGGTCCTAACACAGCCGAGAAGATGTCAGAACGGATCGAGCCTATTTTGACCGCATTTTGAATAAAATAAAATCATTTTTCATGAAGTATTTATGGCTGAGAGACACTGCCTTAGAAAAGGGTGGCCACTGGGTGCAGCGTCGTTCGAGCGCCATCGCTATCTCTACATTTAGCGCTTGGGTGTTTTTGCGGAGGCAGGTCGGATCCAGCATGGTGCATGCTGGGTTTTAGTTGTTGTTGGTGTGAGCTCTTGGGAGCGCGACGGCAGGATCATGGGCCAAAGTGGTTTCGGCCCTCACGGTGTTGGATTTATCAAGATCAAAAGAAGAAGAAGGACGCAATTGTAATTCATATTTTGACGTAATTTGTAACAGCCCAAATTTGGCACTCTAAAATTTGGGCCAAATTTCCACTTTTACTTTGCATCATGCATAATGAGCATCCGTATTAAATTGCTAAATAAAGTAAAGTTGGAAAATATAAAGAGTAGAAAAATTCTTTCCCGAATTCAAAATCTATGCAATTGTTCAAAATGTCAAAACAAAAAATTTCTTGAACTTCCATATTTTTCAAGGAAGTTCCAAGAGTTGAATTGCTAAGTTTTAGAATTTAAAATAAAATGCCTTTTTTTTTAAGAAAGGAAAGTCATTCAATATTGGCCTAATCCAATTTAAACTCAATACGTCCAAAACTATTCAAAAATTTAAATGTAAGTTATGGATTGCTTCACCATGGTGTTGGTAGCCTCCACATAAATTTTGGTAAATTTTGAAAATGGAAACAATTGCCACAAATTTAATAAAGAGAAATGCCCAAAATTCCTTTAATTCATATTTGAGGTTTGTAAATAAAATTTTGGCAATTTTTTTTGAATTTATATATGTGTCAACATTGTTCAAAGACTTCAAAATATCAAATTTTCAAAGGGAATTGATTGGCCAATTTTTTTTAATGAGTGGAAAAGGCCAAAATGCCATAAAGCAAATTTAGACATGTTATTTCTAGGAACTTTATCAAAATGACTTCAAAATTTTAGTAAAATATTACAAAAGTTGGAGATGCATAAGTCTCTCTATTAAATAGTGTAACTACCAGAAGTAAAAGAAAAGAGAAAATTTTCAAGTATGACATGTGGGGTCCACCCCGTCTCTCCCTCATTTAGCTGCAGAGGAGCAGCAACGGAGACGGTGGCAGCTGTAGATGCCACTATGGGCACGTCGTCATCTCTGCCTCGCCCTGCCAGCGTTAATGAGGAGCAGACAATGCCGAGCCTGCCCTCTCTCCCCTCGCGCCCTGCACTATTTCCTCAGCAAATTTCTTCTTACCCCCCCCCCCCCAAAAACCCTAGCAAGATCCCCGCACAGATCGCGGACGCTACAAGTCGCTCCGCATTCAACGGTGACCACCTCCAACACCGCCTTGTCGTCCTCTCCGTCCTAGAAGGAGCCGGCGAGGGAGCACCGGATTCGCCTGCGCCGTCGGTTCTCCTCCGCCTGCGGCCTCCATTGTCATCCACGATGTCGTTGCCATCGTTTCCTCTCTGACCTTGCCTTCCCGTACATTAGACCCACGGTGAGACTACACTTCTCTCAGTGCTTCTCGTTAGGTCCCGCGCGCCTCGCAGCGTTAGTTTGATGACCACCACTGTTGCCGTGCCATCTCCATGACTAAACCGGAAGGCACCCCACCTCTAGGTCCGCCTCCTGTTCCTGCATCAAAAGAGCTAGGCCACGAGACCTCTCTCGCCCTCATGCGTCGCATCTATGCGCATTTGTGGCGAGCCGTCGGCGAGTGATATCTGCAGACATCACCGCAGGCCCCGCGCGCTGGCATTACGCCTCCTGTGGTTGTGCATCGTGGCACTGGCCCTGTCAGTGAGTGAGTGCGGCTAGGGTAGCCCTCGGTAGGAAAACGCGTCGTGTAATTCGTCCGTTAAAGGAGTTGCATTGAAATGTCATGATATCATGCATTAGTATGCATTGCACTTCAATATGTGTTGATTGTTTTGTTCCTTTCCCGTGTTTGGCTTCTCCTCGATAGAATCCGGAGTGGATGTGAGCACCGAGTCTGAAGTGAAGATAAACAACAACGAAGAGTTATACTTGTCGATCAACAAACAAGGAAAGAATAAATCCCCTTTTTAAGCATCTCCGATCCCATGTTTCCCCCAAACTTGCTAAATTCATTTTGGTTCTGAAGGTTATGATAAATATGTTTAGGCCTTCGCGGTATGGCTCGGAGTTTAACCGGGTCCAAGACTAGCACATTGGATTTGTACTTTTGCTTTTATTCTGTAGTCACTCATTCCTTCATGATGGTTGTACTTTTGGTATTGTTTCTATTGGTTTCCACACGATCTGTTGTTTTGCACTCATTTCCGTTAGCTCGCTGCTTGTTCTACGGATTAATCAGTTTCATTTTGAGTTGGTAGATTATGCCTTATCAGAGTTGCGTTAAGACAAAAAAAAAAAAAACTAAGTGAGACGATCTAGGTGAAAGAAAAGCACTCTACCGGAACTGCATTGACTCGAATGCTACACTGCATAGCAGCTGAACCTAGTACCTTTTCTATTCTTTGTGCTTAGGTCCGTAAGCATGCATATGATCCAGTACGTGTTCTGACTTCTGAATAAAGTGAATCAAGCATGAAACAATTAAAGGAGGGAGTACAACAACTTGTTCTTGGACGCAAGCTAGTATCAATCATGATTCCAGCCCGTGATCCACACAAGCTAGTATCAATCATGATTCTGCAAGCTGACCCTGATGTACATAGAAACGTAGCTGGGCAGTTTTCAGCAGCTAATTTTCAGCATCAAAATCAGCTTCAGTACATGACAGTGCAAGCAAGCTGAACCGAGCATCCTGAGTTTTACTGGTCGGGAGCACAAAATACCCTCTCTATATATACCGCAGATATGCAGCGAGCATTTTGGCATCCGAAGGAGAGTTGAGAATGGAGGCCCGCTCCTCCTCTCCAGGATGGGATGCATTTCGTGATCTGCCCGTGGCTGGCGTTCGGACACCTGCTCCCCTGCCTGGAGCTTGCCCACCGTCTGGCCTCGCGCGGCCACCGCGTGTCCTTCGTATCCACGCCCCGCAACATCTCCCGCCTCCCACCGCTATCCTCCGTCCACTTCGTGCCGCTCTCGCTCCCGCACTTCCCCGGCCTCCTGGACGGCGCCGAATCCACCAGCGACATCCCCGACGACAAGGCCGCGCTCCACCTCATGGCCTCCGACGGCCTTGCCGCGCCCTTCTCCAAGTTCTTGGCGGCCAGCAAGCCCGACTGGGTCATCGTGGACACCGTCAACCACTGGGCGGCCGCCGCCGCCGTCGAGCACAAGGTTCCGTGCGCGGGGCTTCTCCTCCGCGCCGCAACCTTGCTCACTCCATGGTCGGGCCGGTTATCCCACAACGACGACTACTGGCAGAAGACATACACCACGGCGCCTGAGGTGTCAGCGGGTATGTCCGTTTCCGAGCGCTGCTTGGCCACGCTCCAGCGGTGCAAGCTCGTGGGCTTGCGGAGCTGCGTCGAGTGGGAGCCTGACGCCGTCCGCCTCGTCAAGAACTACCCCGGGACAACCGCGCCCGTCGTCAGCTTGGGCCTACTGCCGCCGTCCATCCACAAGGACGAGGACAAGGACAAGGAGGCGACCCTAGTCAAAGTACGAGGTTGGCTGGATGCGCAGCCGGCCAAGTCGGTGGTGTACGTCGCGCTTGGAAGCGAGGCGCCGTTGCGCGATGAGCAGCTGATCCAGATGGCCCTCGGCCTGGAGCTCGCCGGGGCGCGCTTCCTTTGGGCTCTCAGGAAAGGCGACCTCCCTCCGGGGTTCGAGGAGCGTACGCGCGACCTTGGGCTCGTCGTCATGGGGTGGGTCCCCCAGTTGAGCGTCCTGGCGCACGGCGCCGTTGCCGCCTTCCTCACGCACTGCGGCTGGAGCTCCACCATCGAAGGAATGATGTTCGGGCGCCCTCTCGTCATGCTGCCCATCGCCACCGGCGACCAGTGGTCCAACGCGCGGTTCATGGAGAAGAGAGGGGTGGGAGTGCAGGTGCCAAGAGACGAAAATGACGGATCCTTCGACAAGGAAGGCTTGGCCGCCGCGGTCCGTGCTGTCATGGAGGACCAAAACGGGACCTTCACCGCAAACGCCAACAAGCTTCAGCAGATCGTGGCCGACAGGGACGGCCATGAGAGGTACATCGATGGATTTATTGACCAACTCAGGTTCTACATGGAGGAGTAGTCTCTCTCAACTGGAGTTGACGTGTGCCATAATAAAAGAGGCCTCGGATGGATCGAGACCACTGGGATAAGCCATCCATCTGAACTGCAATTTCTTGTTCTTTTCATTTCTGGAAAAAGAAGAAACTGGAAATTTTCTCCTTATTTTTTTTCCTTTTCAAGGGAAAATTAAAAGAAACTGGGAAATTTCCTTTTCATGCACCGCCAGATTTATTTATTAACCGTTGTACGTACTCCCTCCATCCCAAATTAATTGTCTCAAAGTTGGACAAAACTGGATGTATCTACTTTGAGACAATTAATTTAGGACGGAGGGAGTAGAAAGCCTCTTTTCTCGATGACATGGCAGGTCCAACACTTTTTTGTGACATTTGTGTCCAGAAAAAATTGCAAATAATTGGTACCACATTTGTTGTGAGCTTACTTACTACGAAAATTGCACGTGCGTTGCAACTGGAAATATGTACATTGTTCAAAATTTATTATTACAAAGAGAAATGGGCAAGAAAGAAAACATGACATGCCATTCTTGTCCTACGTCATGTACCACAATGTGACATCATACAGATCGTTGCCTAAGATACTAGAGTGATCCGCCCAAGCTCACCCGTGTAACCTCACCGTAATGGTGTGCCAGGTTCTTTGCCGTGTGCTAGAGTGCTCCTACGCAGTTTTTTAACACAAAAACACACGGTGAAGAAAATCACACGACAAAGGGATACAGAAGCACACGGTAAAGATAGACACACGGCAAAGATCATATACACGTGTCCATCCAAACGTCGTCGTGGACGGCGCCATTGCTACAGCTCTTTACCGAGTGGGTAAAGACCATTATTATTTTTTCCATTATCTATATTGAATAAATTAAAACTTTATTTGTCTATTTGTAATAAACATAAAAATCTCAAAAGTGCATCTTGGCATGGGAAAGAATGGTTCCAAATTGGTTTTCAAATTACTTTTATATATACCATTTTCCATATTGTAAGTGACAAATATGGAATTTGTTGTGAAGCAAGTACAAAATCATGGTGCAAAGTGGCTCCCATCAAATTTTCACATGAAGTGGTCCATATTTAATGGATAATCCGCACATATTATGAATTTTCTCCCTTTCTACCTAATTTTGCTCATTTACACCGATTTATCACGGAACCGTCGATAGTTTTGAAATTTTGACCCCATTGCATGAATAGCCACGGTGGCCATTTTGACCGTCTTTTAAAAAAACTCAAAGAAAGTGAAACAATACTCAAAAAAATCCTTTTGCATGGAGTCATATTATATCTACTAGTTGCTAGGATTAATGAAAAACTTTAGTTTTGACAAAGTTTGCATGAAATTACTTCACAAAAATGGCTATCATGTATGAACACTTATAGGTTTCAAGCCAAATGACCAAGTTATGTCAATTCCCGCGGCATAGTTTGTTATAAAGTGACCATATTTTCCACATAGGTGCATACTGGATTGGGAAATAAAGGTTCCAAATTGGGTTTTCAAATTATTTTTATAAATGCCATTTTCCATTTCCGAAGTGCCAAAAATGCCAACTTTTGTGAAGCAAGTACAATGAAAATAGTGCAAAGTGGCACCCATAAAATTTTCGCACAAAGTAGTCCATATTTTATGGATAATCTCCAGATATTATGAATTTTATCCTTTTCTACCTAATTTTTGTCATTTAAACGAGTTTATGTCAATTTATAAAAAAATCAAATTTGAACTAATAGTGTGTCATATTTTGCTCTAACTTTTTTTTGGAAAAATAAGTTACACAAGTAGTGGTTATATTACAGAACCGTCGATAGTGTTGAAATTTTGACCCCTTTCCATGAATAGCCATGGTGGCCATTTTGACGTCTTTTCAAAAAACTCAAGGAAAGTGAAAAAAAATACTCAAAAAATAAATCCTTTTACATGGTGTCATATTTTATCTACTAGTTTCTAGGATAAACGATAAACTTTAGTTTTCACAAAGTTTGCATGAAACTACTTCACAAAAATGTCTATCATGTATGACCAATTATTGGTTTCAAGCGAAATGACCAAGTTATGTCCATCCCCGCGGCACAGTTTGTTATAAAGTGCCCATATTTTCCAGATAGGTGAATATTGGCATGGGAACTAGTGGTTCCAAATTGGGTTTTCAAATTATTTTTATAAATACCATTTTCTAAGTGCCAAAAATGACAATTTTTGTGAAGCAAGTAAAATGAAAATGGTGAAAAGTGGAACACATCAAATTTTCACACAAACTAGTCTATATATTATGGATAATATCCAAGAATTATCAATTTTCTCCCCTTCTACTTATTTTTTCTCATTTAAACAACTTTATGTCGATGTATCGAAAGTAATTCAAGTGTGTCATAGTTTGCTCTAACTTATTTTTGAAAAAACACCTTAAGTCAGAAAAGTAGTGGTTATATTATAGAACTGTCGATATTTTTGAAATCCCCCCCCCACCCTTCCCCTTTCATGAATAGCCATGGTGGCCATATTGACCGTTTAAAAAAAACAAACGAAGTGAAAAAAAATACTCAAACATAGAAAGCATTTGGCATGGAATATTCTTATGTCTACTAGTTGCTAGGATAAATGATAAACTTTAGTTTTGACAAAAGTTCGCAAGAAATTACTTCACAAAAATGGCTATCATGTAAACATGTATAGTTTTCAAGCCAAATGACCAAGTTATGTCCATTCTCGCGGCATAATTTGTTATAAAGTGCCCATATTTTCCACATAGGTGCATATTGACATGAGAAATAATGTTTCCATATTATTTTTATAAATACCATTTTCCATTTTCTAAATGCCAAAAATGCCAATTTGGGAAGAAAGTACACCATTTTTGTGAATTTAATTGAAGAAGAGTTACATTCCCACCTCATTTTCAAACATTCTAATAGATGATGCCAAGTAGTTCTTTTAAAAGAAAACCAGCTTTCTGCAAAACAATTACAAAAGCCTCAGCAAAGCCAATCATCGAGCTAGTAGATCTATTAATCTTACAGAGTACCATTAACCTTGTTTTGTTGCTTCTTTATTTCTTTCAGTTGAGTACTTCGTAGATATTTGAATGTGGGTTCTTCGTTGACGTCGACAAGTAGTCTGGGTTTCCAGGTGGCAGCCTAGGGAATCTCAAAACATGCTGGCGAGGGTTATGTTTATTTATTGGCCGCTTAGGCCATATCTGAATCTTGTTCTTACAATAGTTAATCCAGTTCCTTGCTGTAATGTTGGGTCAGTGACCTCTACTTATAATTTGCTATATTTCTCGATTATAATGGTGAACTATATTGCTTTGTGTCGGAGGGACTATGAAGTGCGAGATTTTTACGAGTTTTGATCTATTTGTTACGCATTGATAGCTAAGCCCGGCGTTATGTTAGGACCAACGAGCTGTAGCCCGATGATCAATTCCGAGGCTGCTTGCATGCTGATGTGATTCAGCATGGTAGTGGTTACCCCTGTAACCTTCACTTTGTATCGTATTTGGCGACACTTAGCATCAGGTCGGAGAGTTACATAATGCTATTGACATTTCCTTTTTTCCCCATGGTCTTGGCTCTTAATTATAGATGCAGTTCAAAGGAAGAACAAGAACGTAATTATAATTCACATTTTTTTTTGGGTCCATCCTAAAATTAAGTTGGACCAAGTTGTATTTTAAAATATCTTTTGGCTCCTGGTGCCTGCTATGACTATAAATGAATTGAAGTTTGAGATCCCTCTGGACGATTGCCCTGATCAAAATTACAAAGTAAAACTGGAAACTAAAAAGAAATAGATGAACTTTTTAAACCATTTAGGTATGGATTGGAACCTATTCTCGAAGATAAGTCCGCATGTGCTGTTCTTGGTGTGGTTGTGGAGCACGAAAGTTCGTTCCTAACCATAATAACTTTCTTTTAACTAGTAATTCCATCCGATTTTCGTTGGCATTAAATCACTGAGCTCCAGATCCGACATAGTTTGATGAACCCGGCAGCCGAAGTTGGCAGGAGCATTGATATTTTCAATACAAGGCCCACTCATATGAAATTTGTATGGACCCATGATGACCAGAGATCCATGAGTGTCTGTTTTCCGCTGGTGAGGCCGATAAGGCTTTCCGTAATGCATAGTCTCTTAACGCGTTATCCTAAGTGTTAGCATATTTCAAGAAATGACCATCCTAATGCATTGTTTCTTAGTGGTTGTATCTAATTGAACTTGTATCAAACGATTTTCGCCTTATCCTTGCATGCCATTCGTTATCAACATTTTTTTTGCCTATGTTTCGTCCAAGAGCCGTATGTTAGCTAAGATACAATCTCCATCTCTCTATTCAATTAATATAGTGCCACATCAGAATTTTGTTTATTGTACCGTGTCAAGAGACGACAATTACGGAAGGCCTAATGGATAGTGCGCCAGAGGCAGACTGCTTAAAACATCCTCGCTGATTCAAATTAAGAATCACATGTTACCAAGGACGCGCTCTAAAAGAGTAGGGATTTTCCCGAGGTACAGCGATGCATTAATTTTTTAAAAAATTAAAAATCATATTTACATGATTTAGAAAATTCTAAAAACACATCTGGACATAATCTTACAAACGTGCAAAATCATAGTTTAAAATATTTTATATTCTGAATAAAACATGAAAAATTTATAGATATGATTTTAGCGAAAGTTGCATATTTTTAAAAATCCAAAATTTGTCATTTTTTGTGGTTGCCCAGAATTCAAATATTTTCTTGGAGAGCGCAGAAGAATTATTTTTTTGACCGGACAAGGAGAATAATTTTAGCCTCAAAGACGAGGAAAGAGGGTGGGTATCACCTTTGTTGTGCTTGCCGGGATATAGTTAAATTTTGCTTCATGTATACAAAGGAAATACCATACTTAGATTTAGATTCGGCATAATTTCATCGAGCCATGCAGGTGGATGTCGGGTAGGAGTAATGTTCTTTTTTTCTAAAAGAATGTAACTAGTCATCGAGAAACATAATTTAGCATCGGACATCGCTAATCAGATAGCCATGAATGGTTGCACGCTGCCGGCAACGGGGGAGGCTTATCTTGGACAGGGAGGCTCACGTTGCCTCACTCCTTGCAGTAATTCGGAACCTTATTCACCAATTTCAATCTTCATAAAAGTTTAGTCAATAGAAGATTAAGCTAATTATCAGTATGCGATTGATTTTGAACCATTTTTGGCACCTTCCTGTCGGTTATCGTCATATGCAATTAATTTTGAACCATTTTAGGTAGCTTTCGAGGGGATTCCCTCGCTATCACCCGAGCGATTCTTTGCGACCGTTTCGCTTAAGGATTTTAAGTGGGGGTCAATCCATTTGATTCCCTCCGCGGCTTCAGCATATGGCTTAGCTTCGCTCCATAAGTAGAGAGGAAAAATGTACCAATATAGCATACATCAGCCACGACTCGAGAAACTGTAGCTAGCTCAAGTAGGAAATATGGATCTAGTAGTTAGGATCTAATTATCTTTTTATTTTCGCTTATATGCTTCTTTCAAGCTTTTTTTTATATATATTTTTAGATATTGTTTTACTTTTTCCTTTTGTGATTTATTCTTTTGTTCTTAGATGTATAATTGTTTGTTTATTTATAAATATTGGTTCCTGTAATTTCTATAAAATAGTTCCGTGATGTTTGTGTTACACATTGTAGTAATTTTTGTTCCGGTCATTCCCTCTTTTTTCCGGTGTATAATTATGTGTTCCTTCGTTCATAAATTCTTGTTCCACTTAGTTTTCAAAATTATCCCCCAAAAAAATTTGTTCCTAAACTTTTGTTGTTTTGTCGGATGTAATTTTTTTTGTTCCCGTGTGTATTAGTACTTGTTCCATTATTTCAAAAGATTAGTTCCGGTTAGCTTGTTCCACAATCAAAATTTTTGTTTCATTTAGTCAAAACTATGTTCCCCTTATAGACACAATTTCTTCTCTGGACGCCAAATTCTTGACCTCTTTATAGTCATGATTTAGTTCCATTTGATTCACATATTTGTTCATCAGGCGTTGGCTCTTAATTCTAGACGAAGTTCAAAGGAACAAGAAGGAAGTATCTATAAGTCACATTTTCTTTTTTGGGTCCTGCTTGAAATTTGGTTTGACCAAGTTGTATTTTCAATTTTCTTTTGGCTCTTGGTGCGTGCTGTGACTGTAAATGAATAGAAGTTTGAGATCCCTATAAACGATTGTCCTGATCAAAATTACAAAATAAAATTAGAAATAAAATATATGAGATAGAAGAACTTTTTAACCATTTAGGGAGGAAGTGGAACTTATTCTCGAAGATAAGTCCGCATGTGTTGTTCTTGGTGTGGTTGTGGAGCACTAAAGTTAGGTCCCATCCATAATAACTTTCTTTTAACCAGTAGTTCCATCCGATTTTCATATGCATTAACATACAAAGGTCAAGATCCGACATAGTTTTTTTTTCCGCTTGGGTTGCTTACCACGTATATCACGTGGTCAAGATCCGACATAGTTTGACCAAGCCTGTGACCGGAGTTGGCAGGAGCATTGAATATTTTTTAATACAAGGCCAACTTATATCAAATTTGTATGGACCCATGATGACCAGAGAGCCATGAATGGTTGCAGGTTGTCTGCCGCTGGTGAGGCCGATCTTGGACAGTGCGGCAGAGGCAGACTGCTTAAAACATCCTCGGTGAGTCAAATTTTAAAAAAAAAACATGTTACCAAGCACACGCTCTAAAAGAGTAGGGATTTCTGGCTCCTGAGATACAGCGATGTATTTATTTAAGGAAAATTAAAAATAATATGTACAAGATTTGTAAAAATCTAGAAAGACATCTGGACATAATCTTACAAACGTGCAACATGCTAGTTTAAAATATTTTATATTCTGAATAAATGTTTTTTTTAAATGGATCTGATTATAGTGAAATGTGTATATTTTCAAAAATCCGAAATTTATAGTATTTTTTGTAGCCCAGAATTGAAATAATTTGTGCTTGGGATAGTATATTTTTATCAATGACAGGAAATAAAGTCGGAAAAGATTTACCGCTGCAGGAGATTGGAGAGCATAGATAGAAGAATAATTTTTTTTGACCGGACAAGGAGAATAATTTTAGTCTCAAAGATGAGGAACAAGGTTGGGGATCACTTTTGCTGTGCTTACCGGGATATAATTAAATTTTGCCGCGGCGGCGCCATAGGGCCCTGGTAGTCACACGACGAGGTCGCCAGGTTCACCACCGAGTACAGTTACAACTAGAGACTGGGGCGCCCCTTGGGGCGCCTCCTAGCCGGTAGTCTGCATACCAATCTTAGCACCATGATGGTCACTGTAGAATGACTTTGTAGTGTCTTATTATTATTATTATGTTATAAATGTCTCCTGTTATAACTCGTGCCTAGCAATCAATATGGATATAAATTAAGGAAGATGATCTATTCAGCAATGAAACATGCCCAAAGATTCAGCTCAGAAAACTTTCCCTTGCCATTAATTATCTCAGTGCCCACGTGCATATCAGTGATGTCTGAAATTAGCATAGGCTTCTCAAAGTCAAGAGGGCCCAGACAGTAAGAGCATGTCTAACGGACCCCTTATGTTTTCGCCCCCTAAAACGCGTGTAGAGGGCCCTGTATACACATTTCACCGGCCAAAAGCTCGTGCGAGCTAGCAGACCCCCTACCCCCACCCCGTAAAACAGAATATTCTGTTTTACGGGGTGGGGGTAGGGGGTCTGCTAGCTCGCACGAGCTTTTGGCCCCTCACAAAACAGGGTTTTGGACATTTTGCATATCCATGACTTGGGCACCCTCATGGCAGCTGATATTTTGAGAGTATGGACAGAGTTTTCTTTGTCTAGAAATAACAACAACAATTAAAATTCAGATATGAAGAGGCATCCCTAATGCCCGTGTTAGAAGAGAGCAAAGCAACACTAAAACGAAGAAAACAGATATTGATGCTGTATGAATGTGTTGAAGAAGCAAAGACAGGACCAAAGGTTACCAACAAAAAATTTGCTGGTAACCTTTGGTCCTGTCTTCGCTTCTTCAACACATTCATACACCAGCAATATCTGTTTTCTTCATTTTAGTGTTGATTTGCTCTTTTTAACAAGGGCATCAGGGATGCCTCTTAATATCTGAATTTTAATTGCTGTTGTTATTTCTAGACAAAGTAAACTCTGTCCATACTTTCAAAAGATCTTGATGCGGAAGATGTACTGCATCATCTCCATGTCGTCGTTGCTCAGCAGCTCGTCGAGGTCCGAATCCCCCGAAGACCAGCTCAACGAATCATCAAAATGCTCCACATCATCCATAGTCGCGTCCGCAGACATCTACGATGGTGAAGCAGAGATCAGGCCCCCGCGGAACGGCGAAATCGAAGAGGAACAAGGCCCGGCGAGTACTCACCGTGGGGAGGCGGCGGAGATTCACACGGCACGGCGAGTCGAGGGGCGCCGAGGTCCGCTGGGGGCCCAGCGGGGGGTGCGGCGGTGTCCGGCGGGGGAGCGGCGATGTCCGGCGAGGGTGCGGTGCCTCGGAGGTGACCGGATCTACGCGGCGGCGGCCGGCGGCGGCTGGCGGCGGGGCGAACGAAAATCGGATTGGAACCTGAATCTTCACCGCGCCCTAGCTCGCACGAGGTAGAGGGTTGGCCCTCTATATCCCCTCCCGACCCGCACATGTAGGGGTCGACGGGCCGCCCCCTACCCAAACTTGTAAAAAATCGTCCGGGGTGGTCCATTTACGGGGTCTGCTAGATGGCCGGGTATAGCCCAAACCCGTATATCAACGGTTATTATACGGGTTTGGGCCATATAGGGGGTCTGTTAGACATGCTCTAAGCGGAATCCCAAAGGGCCCTCCGGCTAAAAAGTCAAGAATCATGAGAATAGGCAGACTCCCAACGGGCCCCAAACCTAAGCAAAGACATGTTCTCTTCATCATGATGATCAACCTAAAAGTTTCATACCCAACAAAGTGCACAATAGTTGGGACATTATGTCTGGACAAATCCAACATTGTACGATCAAAATCCAAAACAATCATAAGACGGGCAGAAGCCGCAGAACCGTTGAGTTATCTATTTTAGCAACCTTCAAAGATGGATGTCTCTGTGTGAGGAGTAAAGATTTGAAGGGAAGATTGCAAAATTTTGCTAGTCGCCATGGAGGTCATGATGGATCCAACTCATTCATGTATCTACAGATATATGGGCCTCCATAGATACACTTGCATCTCTGCACCAGTTTTCTACCCTGATTTTCATCCTTTTATAACCAGCAAACCTCTTGTCAAGCTCACTACCCATAGCTCTCTGCAGCAGCAAAGGAATTACATACGTTCAAATTATAGATATTTCTAAGGTGGGAAAAAATACGAGGAAGATACCCCTTTAACAAACCCGAAGTGTATTAAAATGAATAAAATTATATTTCTCACGACATTTGCCAAATGTCAAAAGGTGAAATTTTATTTTAAAATAAATAATATATTAAGTGATATTTCATAGTTTACTTGTCCAATCCTAGGTCTTTGCTAAGGTTGACACACAATTTTACTTCATAAATCCACAAATGTTGAATATCTATAGACAATCAAATATAAGATGTGCTCACAGCTGAATATCTTTCTAAACGAGTTGTTCCATGAAATAAATGTGTGCCCTTTAAAGACTACATGTAACAACATAGTAGATTGTGTTTTAGCTACCGGACATCCTCTCTACATATCGATGGAGACAAGACTTGACATATCTCACTTTAGGAGGAGTGGAACCGCATCAAAGGAGCAAGGCACTTCTGAAGATTAAGGACAATCTAGCCCTGGTAAAAAAAAGCATACACAACAATAAAAGTAAAAGGAGCTAATACCCAAATAAAGAGAAGGTGATTTGATTAACCTGAGAACACATTAAGGAAAGCCGAAGTGGCAGAATTATTTGAGATACCAAATGAGAATATTTTATAAGCAACAAACCAAATGGAATTATGTCCAATTTGATGATGCATATAGCTACTGCATACATGCCGCTCAGCGGAATGTGAAAAGCAAACAAGTTTGTAGATTGCATAAGAATCTTCTGTCACTAAATTCAGTATTTGTTGATTCATAATGGAACCACAAATACTCATGGATTAAACCATCATTGAATCGTAATGTTCAGTTAATTTCAGAACTATTAGTATGTCCATATTTTGCTGCAGGTTGCCAACGACGATGAAAAGAAAGTGCTTCAGACATGGCAATTCACTAAGTGATACTAAGAAGAGGGAGAGATATTCGTCCGCATACCTTACGGCGACGTATCCAACAGCGGAACGCCCCCTATCACTAAGGATTTCGAGGACATGGCAAGGCATGATCCGGACGGCCACCACGTGGATCCATCATTGCAGGACGCACTGGCCGTTGGGGTCATGGACGACGCTGAGCTGCCGGGAGAGGGGTTGAGGAGCGGCAGGGCGACGGGTCTGTTTTGGCGAGATGTCACTTATGACTTATGACGTATGAGGTATTATCTGAAATTGGAGAGATGTCACGTCATCGCTGAAATCCTTGTATCCGCGTATTATCAGCAGATATCACCAGTAAGGCGCCAGCTCCTACTTGCTTCAAAAAAGGCCAAAAAAATAGCTGAAAAAAATGCAGATTACTACTATCAATAATGACATCTCTCCAAAACAATCTTCAGAAAATAGTGTATAGCTGAAAAAAATCCTTGTGTACGATGAAAGAAAACACAAGTGCACATCTACGATCAATAATGACGATATTTAATGCAGTATAAAATTTATGATTCCAATGTAGCAATGATCTGGGATAGAGTGGTCATGGGGTAAATGTTAGAAGTTCTGTAAAATTCTCATGATATTTAATAGTATTGTGTACTGACCGAAGTAGCAAACAATCTTCAGAAAACAGCATACGCCTCATTTAGTATTTCCTTAAATGTATTAAAATTCATAAGTATTAAACATTTAAGAACAAGCATTACCTGTGAATTAAAGCATCTAGAATTAACAACGATGTGCCGAGTGAAAAATATATATCTTGGACTTATCCAAATCGGATTACATTTGTTATATCAGAAGATGTGATTACATCAAGGCAGATCCTGCAAATCATATAGGGAAGTTTATGGTTGTTGGCACATACCTGGCTATTGAATCAGAGCCTGTATTTCAATAAGATAAGTGAAAACCTAAGATCAACTTATACTTATTTGAACCTGGAAGAAAAGAAGACTATTAAATTCATGTCTGCATTCCACCAAGAGAAGTGAACACATGAAATCATCTCATACTTATTAGACTGAATAATCTAGAAGAAAAGGACACAATAAGATACTTGAATGCATAACGGTGCAATTGCCTGGGATTAAAATGTAATATGCCATCTATACAGTTTATTCAAAAGAGCTCAAAAAGTGTCATGGAAGGACCTAGTTAAGCATACTTTCAGCAAAAATGTGAATACATGTAAACATAGAATTTTTTTTTTTGGAGTCACATGTTCTATCTAGGCTATCTAGATTAAAATTCTTGAGGGAATTGCCCCAATGGCCCGCATGGTCAATGCGCACATAGTTCAATATCATGCGGACAGCTGATGCAAGTTTTTAAACAAAACAACGCTCTCTTATCAGGAGAAGGGTCAACATTATACTCTTTAAATTATCCCATGTCCCTAAAACAATGACAAGCCAGTTCATCTCATAGAACATTGGCCGTACCTGCTTGAACATCGACAATCAAGAGTGGTTGATCTTCTTTTTATTGTTGATGCTGCCAAGGCGATGCAGGACAGTGCACGACAATCGATAGGCATCAGCCTGCTGACAACCTTGGACGCCTCACACCCTTTTCCAGAGAAGATTATAGTGAGTCCATCATGTCGAGCACGGTGTAAAGCACTGTGTCCAGGTGCAGCTTCTCCGTCATCACCTGTGAGCTGAACACGGATATGAAAGAAAACTATAGTTCATCTTAGCATGCTCAAGAACACATTACACGGAAAGAATATGAAGGGGTTTACACCTTTGTGGTCCAAGGAGCAAACATCTCATCCAATGGTCGTCCCATGAAATATGCATTGAACAGAGGCGCATTAGGATAAAGCCTAGAAGATGTAGATTCATGGATTCCTGCAAATGCACCAAACTGAGGATCCAGCAAACCAAAAGAAGGCTGCGATTAGGATCCACTGAAGACATTCTGTCACATATAAGATTGTTACATAGCCTAGCGGCCGCCGACGCCGCCGCCATGCCGCCACCGCCCCCTACCGAGACTACCCCTTGGTGGCACGCTCTGTACGCCGAGTGGAAGGCGTCCGAGGACCAGCCGCCGCCGCAGCCGCTCCCCCCAGGCCTGGAGTACGGCATGTCCTGGGCCTGGACCGGCGGCGTTTGGTCGCCGGAGCAGGAGGAGCTGCCCCCACCGCCGCAGCAGCAGGAGGTGCTGCCCCCGCCACCGCCGTACGCGCCCCCGATGCCCCCGATGCCTCCGCCCCCGGCGAGCCCGGCCCAGCCGCCTGCCCACCTGTGGCAGCCACCCACTTACCAGTGCATCTCCTCCGACGAGGAGGACGAGTAGATCGGCGCCGGTGCGCCCCCTAGACTAAGCTACCCCCCCAAGAAAACGGCCGGCCGCCTGTGGCCGCGCCGCCGCCCCCTTTATGCAAGTACGGCCGGCCGCATGTGGCCGCGCCGCCCCTATCTATGTAAGCAAGGCCCCTGGCCTTTTTTTTAATATAAGTTGTGTGCCTAGTCTACCGTGTCCCTAGCCCATCCCCGCCGGCGGTCCGCCGGCGGGATCTGTCTGCTCGTTCCCGCCGCCGGCATGGCTTCGCCAAGCCATGTCCACTGTCCTGGGGTGTTCGTTCGGCCTGGAGAGAGGGCCGCTCTTTTTATACACCTGGGCCTCTAGTCCCGGCCCGTGCCACCAACCGGGACTAGAGCTCCTTTGGTCCCGGTTAGTACCACGGGCCGGGACCAAAAACTAGTTTCGAATTTCGGTGCCATCCTGCGCGCCCAAAAATTTTTAGCGCCAAAATTTGAAAAGGGTTAAGTTTGCACATTAACAACTTCTATATACTTTCAAATTTGACAAAAATTCCAACATGAAAAATGCTAGAATTTGCAAAAATAATTTAAATCCATTTTTCGTTTAACTAAATAATTATTCTAACTATTGAAACTATTAATTATTTTATCATTTGTATATAATTTGAATATAAAAATGTTATAATTTTTGTTTTCTCTCGTGATCTTCCGAGTTAGTCCAGAGCATACAAGGCATCCCGGGTGATTTATATAAAGTTCGACAAAGCGAGTTGTACCTTATTGACACGGTGAATTTGAGATCTTCGTCTACAACAGAAAAACCATAGTTTTCCTTCGAAGGTTTACTCTGCGCATCCACACGTATTTTCCCTTTATCCCGACCCCCGCTTGAAAACATAGTAACTTTCGTGTACGCGGCAAGCCGCAGCGGGAGCATCAGACTTAAAGCAGAGACGGGCGGTCGGGAGTGGGGAGACCGCGTCGTTGCTGTCGCGCTTTCCTCTCCTCTGCTCGTCCGCCGTCGCCGTCGAGCTCCCCAAGCAGAAGCAACTGCATCCCCTATCGATGTAAAACAGTCAGTCAAAACTTTTTTGGGTTGTTGATGGTGGTTAACTCCAATGAAAGTAGTTATAATCCTGCAATAATACGGAGGAGAGAGAAACAGAAAAATAATGAAGTCAGGCTGGTCATAGTTGTCAAGCACTCAATGCTTGCCAGCTTTTGACCGATCAATACAAATTATTGGTCAAACTTGCACCTACTCCATTCATAATCACAGAATATGTATAACTATCATTTTGGCTAACAAAATCTCGTTCATACTACGTTATAAGAACTATGATCATGTATTCCACGTTTATTATTACACATCACCAACAACATCCCTATCTAGTCTTCTGAATTTTCTTCGTGTCCCTTGCTTATGATCGCTTCGGCCGTAACCATGGAGCATCTTCATTATTTAACGGGATGGTGGGGTCAGCTTTCACTGTGAAGGGTGGAATTTCAACAAACTTATTATAATCTTCTGACATGTCTGCCGTGTCCTCGATTCCCACGATGTTTCTTTTCCCTGAGAGAACTATGTGACGCTTCGGCTCATCGTATGATGAATTTGTTTCCTTATTTTTTTTTTCTTTGGTCTGGAAGACATGTCCTTCACATAGAAGACCTGAGCCACATCATTGGCTAGGACGAATGGTTCATCATTGTAACCAATATTGTTGAGATCCACTGTTGTCATTCCATAAAGCGGTTCTACCTTTACCCCTTCTCCATTCAGGTTGACCCATTTGCACTTGAACAAAGGGACCTTAAAAGAAGGTCCATAGTCAAGTTCCCAAATCTCCTCTATATAACCATAGTATGTGTCATTTTTTTCATTCTCGTTTGTTGTATCAAAGCGGACACCACTGTTTTGGTTGGTGCTCTTCTTATCTTGGGAGCTCGTGTAAAATGTATTCCCACTTATCTCGTAACCTTGAAAACTCCCAATAGTCGAAGATGGTGACCCTGCCAACATGTACAGCTGATCTTCAACAGTGGTGTCATTTATAAGACGTGTTTGCAACCAACTTCCGAAAGTCTCCATGTGTTCGCGTTTAATCCATGAGTCATCCTTCCCCGGCTTTGCAGACCGTACAATATTCTTGTGTTCCTCGAGATACGTAGCCATGAACATAGAATTTTGTAGAACTGTGTAGTGTGCTTTGGTCAAAGAATGCCCGTCCCTAGGTATCATTGTTTTCTTTTCCAGCGTTACTTTTCCCCTCAGTCTCCCCTCATGTCGCGATTCAGGAACACCAATCGTCTTAAGGTCAGGAATAAAGTCAACACAGAACCCAATGACCTCCTCTGTTCCATAGCCCTTCGAGATGCTTCCTTCAGGCCTAGCACGGTTATGAACATATTTCTTCAAGACTCCCATGAACCTCTCAAAGGGGAACATATTGTGTAGAAATACCGGACCGAGAATATGAATCTCTTCACATAGGTGAACCAGGAGACGAGTCATAATGTTGAAGAAGGATGGTGCGAACACCAACTCAAAACTAACAAGACACTGGACCACATCTCTCTGTAATCTTGTCAGAATTTCTGGATCGATTACCTTCTGAGATATTGCGTTCATGAATGCACATAGCTTCACAATGGGTACTCGAACATTTTCCGGTAGAAGCCCCCTCAATGCAATCGGAAGCAACTGTGTCATAATCACGTGGCAGTCATGAGACTTCAGGTTTTGGAATTTTTTCTCTGCCATGTTTATTATCCCCTTTATATTCGACGAGAAGCCAGACGGAACCTTGATACTGTAAAGGACTTCAAAGAATATTTCCTTCCATGCTTTAGTAAGAGCGTAGCTGCTTAAGGAATGGCGCCCTGTATCTGTGTGCTTGTTGCTTGGGTCTTTCATACGTTGCTGGTCCTCCCGTACTTCTGGCGTATCTTTTGACTTCACATACACGCCCAGGAAGCATAGCAGATTGACACAAAGATTCTTTGTCACGTGCATCACGTCGATCGAAGACAGGACCTCTAAAACTTTCCAATAGGGTAGCTCCCAAAATATAGATTTCTTCTTCCACATGGGTGCGCGCTTATCAGGGTCGTACGGAACTGGTTGGCTGCCAGCAGCCTTACCAAAGATTACTTCTAGGTCCTTGACCATATCGAATATATCATTACCACTACGCAGCTCAGGCTTCTTCCGGTTATCTGCCTCACCTCTGAAATGCTTCCCTCCTTTCTTTCTTACGGGATGCTTGATCGGAAGAAATCTACGATGCCCCAGGTATACAACCTTTTTACATTTATCCAAAAAAACACTGTCCGTATTATCTAAACAGTGTGTGCATGCATTGTATCCCTTATTTGTATGTCCGGAAATGTTACTAAGAGCAGGCCAATCATTGATGGTTACGAAAAGCAACGCCCGTAGGTCAAATGGCTTTTGTTCGTTCTCATCCCACACACGTACACCTGGTTTGCCCCACAATTGTAAGAGTTCTTTCACTAATGGCCTTAGATACACATCAATGTCGTTGCCAGGCTGCCTCGGGCCTTGGATGAGAACTGGCATCATAATGAACTTGCGCTTCATGCACAACCAAGGAGAAAGGTTGTACATACATAGAGTTACAGGCCAAGTGCTATGACTGGAGCTCTGCTCCCCAAAAGGATTAAAGCCATCTGTACTTAGACCAAACCATAAGTTTCTCGCCTCTCCTGCAAAGTCTGGGAAGTCTCTCTCGATCTTTTTCCACTGCGATCCATCGGCGGGGTGCCTTAACTTTCTGTCTTTCTTACGGTCTTCTTTATGCCATCGCAACAACCTAGCATGCTCTTTGTTTCTAAACAGACGTTTCAGCCGTGGTATTATAGGAGCATACCACATCACCTTAGCAGGAACCCTCTTACGCGGGGGCTCGTCGTCAACATCACCAGGGTCATCTGCTCTGATCTTATACCGAAGTGCAGTGCATACCGGACATTCATCCAAATTCTCGTACTTCTCACCGCGGAAGAGGATGCAGTCATTAATGCATGCATGTATCTTCTGCACATCTAATCCTAGAGGACAGAGAGCTTTCTTTGCTTCGTACGTACTCTCAGGCAATTCGTTATCCTTTGGAAGTTTTGGCTTCATTAGTTGAAGTAAATTCTCAAATGCCTTGTCAGTCACACCGTTCTGTGCCTTCCATTTCAGCAACTCCAGTGTGGTACCGAGCTTTGTGCTACCATCTTCGCAATTTGGGTACAACAATTTTTTGTGATCCTGTAACATGTTGTCCAGTTTCAACCTCTCCAATTTGTTTTCACAGTCTTCCCTTGCATCAGCAATAACTCGGCCAAGATCTTCATCGGGCTCTTCTGATGCCTGTTCTTGATCACCTACTTCTTCTGCATTCTCTTCCATTGCAGTATCGTCGTATTCAGGGAACAAAGGATCTTCTTCTTCTTCTTCTTCGTCTTCCATCACAACACCTCTTTCTCCATGCTTGGTCCAGCAATTATAGCTGGGCATGAAACCTCTCCGAAGTAGATGGCCGTGAAGGATTCTTTCGGAAGAATGTTCTCTGACGTTCCGACAATCAACACATGGGCAACACATGAAGCCATTATCTTTGTTCGCCTGAGCTACAGCAAGAAATGCATTCAGGCCTGCCATATACTCGGAAGTGCGTCGGTCACCATACATCCATCGCTGCCGTGCATCCAGCTGCATCGTATAATTAAGTTTATCAAAATACATTACAATAACATATTAATACAGAGATGACCACAGTACATCGACAAATACTAATTTTTTATGTATAAGTTACAGATGAAAAAGATAATTTTTTAACCTCGGTCGAAGATACCATTTTCAGTGAGCTTATGTGCGGCTCGGGAATTTCGTCGAACACCTCGTGTGCATAGTAAAAAAAAACACACTAACACCACACTCTCTCACACCTCCAAGCAAAAAAAAAAGATGGAAGGAGGGGGGGCTGGGGCAGTATATATAGGGGAAGGGGTAATTGGTCCCGGTTCGTGGACTGAACCGGGACAATAGGTCATGCGCGTGCCACGTGGCCTGTGGCTAGGCATTGGTCCCGCTCTGTGGCAAGAGCCGGGACCGATATGCCCCCCACGAACCGGGACCAATGCGCCCAGGCGATTCCTGTTGCCCCGGGCGCACGAACCGGGACCAATGCAGGGCATTTGTCCCGGATTTGGTTGCAACCGGGACAGCTGCCCCCCGCCCCCCCTGGACGAGAGGGGTTGTTTCCACTAGTGAATATAATTAAATTTTTCCATGGTGGATAAAAAATTGCCACAGTGGCGTCATGGAGGCCCTCATACTCACACGGCGACGTCGCCGGGTTCACCACCGAGTACTCCTACAATTTAACCTTCGCCGCCATCAAGGTTTTGACGGACTTATGTGTTAGGAAGTAAACCGTGGACGGGTGTGTGCGTCAGGTCGAGTCTGGCACAATGACGACCGTCGTGAGTGCGCCCAGATTGCTTGTGTGAGCTTCTTTTATTTTAGCGAGTTACGCGGGAGAGTCCTCGTCCAGCACGCACTGGCTGGTTGAGTAGATCGCGTTGGAGCGCGTCGTGCGGGACCGCCGGCGCGGGCGCGAGCGTGCTGCGTCTGGAGCGCGGCCTGGCACCTGTGTGAGCGTGCGCGTATATGAGTATGTTTTGGAAGAAGCTTGTACAGTTTGGGAAGGAGTTTTATGAGAGAAAAGAAGAATCTACTTCAACCGATATGCCCTTAGGCACGGCCATGCATAACATAGAAATCACACATGGAAGGGGTGGGCAATTAGCTAGAGAAGCAGGTGTTGTAGCGAAACTGATTACGAAAGAGGGTAAACCCCTCTCCTATTTAATTGTTGGAGCCGGAGTTTGTGCTCGGGAAGGAAAAAACGCCGTTTGTGCGGCAAGGCGCCGTTCGTGCGGCGAGTAGTTCATGCGGCAGAAAAATGTCAGATTCCATCTCTTTCTTCCACGTCCGTTCGATCGATCAAGAGAAAGAGAGAAAGAGAGGTAAGGGGTGTTGGAAACAACATTATGGCAGCCTCTGGCTGGAGAGTGTAATCGGTTCTTTCTAATTTTACAACGTTAAGTTCTCAAGGAAATTGTACCTCCCCGATGGACCCGTCCATCGTCGATGGCGACTCGATACCCTGGCATGATGGCACGCGTGGCGGAGCAGTCCGCGAAGGTGCGCCCCACCATGGGGAATCCACTTCATGTAGAACACAATACCCCCATGCATGTAGCCTTTTCTCACACTCCGATTTTAGCTCCACCACCCCGTTGCCTTCTTCACTGGCAACATGAGCTCGGTCCTCCGGTAGAGAAGCTCCTCTACTCCATATGTCTTCTTCCCATGGTGTGAAGGACCAAGCACCAGGGGCCGGCACAAAAGAGCTATTGTGGTGTTGCAAGGTTTTGGTTACCGGTCGGAAAATCCGGTTACCGTCCGGTAACCGGAGATCCCGACCACCCCTGGGAAATGTTCATACCAGTCAAAAAAATTCGAAAAAATGAATTTTAACAAAAACTCTTGGCAAATGGTTATATTGTAAATCATTTTTTGAAATTTTCAAATTTGTTTTCAAATACATCCAGGTCGGGATTTTCAAATAACCGCGGTAACCGGAAAACCCGACCTCCCTCGGGAATTATTTTCTACCCAGAACCAAAACCTTGGTCCTTTGATGCCGCCACCGCCCATCATAACACTTGGCTTCCTCCTCCCTTCTCCCCGTTAGAGTGAGTAAGCCACCAATAACCGATTCCCTCTACATGATGTTGCACCAATCACCGTCCGTGAGACATGCGAATCTAGGAAGGTACAGGTTTGTGCATGCTCGGCATATGTTTGCCGGAATGCTCCCGTGTAGATACATATAAGTTTATATGTGTATTTTTCTAGGCAACCAATACTTGCACTTCATAATGAATTGCGCACATTAAAAGGGTGATTTTCAGAAGGAAACTTAATCTATCATTGCTTACAATTCATGGATCTTTTATTGCTTGACTTTTAGTTCGATATCCGTTTCAGCGTCATCTCGTAGAACCTTCAGACTCTAGATCTACTGATATCAGGCACACTGTTTGGACACGGCACACATGGGGACACCTGGACAGTGTTGATGTCAAATTGTCAATCCCGTGTTTACAGTCAGATTTTGTCACACTCCAGAGCAAGTTTGAAGCAGAGCTTCTTGTAATATGACCGTCAATTCCACTAACTCGTGTGTGTGCCCGAGTGGCGATGAAGACGACACACTAACGGAAAGTAGATCTGATTGTGAAAGCTAGAGATGGATCTAACTTCCTCCCCTCGTCAAGTTATTTCCCTCCTCACCGATACAACTGACTCGCCCACGGAGATACAGATCTAGCTTGCTCCCTGAACAATTCAACCTCGTACAATACACTCTTCTCTTGGTTTTTACATTTGTCCTGGCGCCTCCCACTCCTGCATCTTTCTTACATCTTCGCTTTTCCTTCAACCTCATTGCGATATATGTTTATGTGATTGACAGTTCTTCTATTTAATAAGCTAGTGGTAATAAAAGGTAAACTGAAGTGTTTTCCTATACATGCAAACTGTAGTGAGAGAGGAATCTTGCTACATAATCCGGCTATCATGCTTGGAATGAAATGTGCGGTTGTAACATGGAACTTAGTATATATCTATAACCAGGTGACAATAAAGGGTGGTATATATACAGAAGAGATCATCCACAACTTATGATAGTTTTGCTGGTAGGTAAGCCAACTAATGTCATTCCCAATGCACTGTTCGCATAAAAAAATGTTCAAATTTAATTTTGGTTTACTATTATTTTCGGTTCACCAAATTTTTTGGTTCACCGTTAGTTTTCGTTTACCGAAACTTTTGGTTCACTAACTTTTTTTGGTTCACCATTATTTATAGTGTATCCGCATTTTCTATTCACTATTTTTTTTTTGGTTCTGCGTTTTTTTAAATTGTTCAAAACTGAAAAATGTTAAAATTTATAAATTATTCAAATTCGAAAATTGTTCGGATAAAAATTGTTCAAACAAAAAACAATCAAATTAAAATTTGTTCAATTTTTTGTAATTTTCATATGTAAATTTTGTTCATGTTTTGAAATGATTTAAGATTTTGTTTATTTTAAAAAATTGTTCATGTTTTCCAATTTTTAGCCTTTCAGCCATTTGAAAGTATTTAGTTTTATTTAGCTCCCGCCACTCCAGTGTTAGCAGTACTATGTTCATGAGATAGAACAACAACGTGTCAATGTGTCACGCGTGCACTCTGATCATAAGCCGTTTGTTCTCGGAAGATCAAGTCAACGAGCTCATTAAGAGTCACGTGTTCCCTTCTGAGGCTATAGGGTTACTCTGTTTGATATCTAGCTGCGGGTATCGCTTGTTAGCTAAGTGGGCTACCTAGGATAAACCGTTAGCAATTCGTCCACAAATTTGCACCGACGGTAGGGAGGACATAAGACACATGTATGCATGGTGGATCAACGTGCGTGTCGCTGCTTTTCTCTGTCTCCGTTTGAGCACAAGCGAGTGAGAGAGAGAGGGGCTGCGAGCGACGACGAAACCCTCTCCAGCGATTTGCTGCGCTCCTCGGCGTTCCGACCGAGATAATTGGGCCGGCCAACGTAGCATGGATGGCGAGCGGATGGCGAGCGAGTCCGGAAACACTATATGACGCTTATTGCACTACGTAATACAGCACGCCCATGTTATTTTCTTACATGGGCCGGCCCATTAAACGGATTTAATCCGCGAAAATAGAGGTGCAGGGGTTCGAACCCGTGACGTCTGCGTGCTTACGACGGGGCGAAGCCACTGGGCCACGCTCCAGCTTGTGGATAGGTTGCTTTTTTAGCTTTTTATAGTTTCTCTTTTTCCATTTTTTCTTACATGGGCCCATGTTATTGCACTATATGACGCTTATTGCACTACGTAATACAGCACGCCCATGTTATTTTCTTACATGGGCCGGCCCATTAAACGGATTTAATCCGCGAAAATAGAGGTGCAGGGGTTCGAACCCGCGACGTCTGCGTGCTTACGACGGGGCGAAGCCACTGGGCCACGCTCCAGCTTGTGGATAGGTTGCTTTTTTAGCTTTTTATAGTTTCTCCTTTTCCATTTCTTCTTTTACCATTTCTTTTTTTTATTTTCGTTTTTTATTTTTTTCTTTTCTGTTTTCTTTTCTTTTCTATTCGGAAATTTTTCGTTTTGAAATATGTTCAAACAAAAATTTGAATTTGAACAAATTTCGAATTTGAACAACTTTCAAATGTGAACAATTTTCGAACTTGAACAATTTTCGAATTTGAACAAATTTCGAATTTGAACAAATTTTGTATTTGAACAATTTTCAAGAAAAAGGAAAAAAAAAAGGTAAATGGGCCGGCCCATAATGCGTAGGACATGGGTGATCCCTATTACGTAGTGCTATAAGCACTACATAGGGGAACCCAGCGAGTCGGGGCTACCGCTCGCTACAAGTGAGGCATAGGGGCTAGCAGATCGGTCTGATACGGCCATTTTTTTGCATTCTGTATTGCATGGAGATTCCACCCGCACTGGTTGGTCCCACGGGGCACCTTCGTTCTGGTCAGTGGCCTAGGCAGCTGTAATGATGGATTTGCCTGTTAATTACCTGCACAACGATGGTTTTAGGGACACTTCTTGTGTGCCTAGTAAACTGCTTCTAAGCCTCAGGCAGCAGGAACCCAAAAGAAGTGTGCAGATTCTTCAAGCTTCTGTACACCTAATACGTATAAACCGTATCTCCTTTTTCGAACACTTTTTCTATTGTTTGCCTGTAAACTTTTGAGTTTTGGATACAACTAACACGGACTGACGCTGTTTTCAGCAGAATTGCCTCGCTGTCTTGATTTTTGCGCAAAAAAAATAACTATCGGGAAAATGCACAGAAAAGATCTCGAAGATCTTAAAACACCCGAAGACCCCCGGAGCCAGAAGGAGACCCGGAGAGGGGCCAGGAGAGGGCCACACCACCCCTGGGCGCGCCCCCCTAGGCCGCGCCACTTAGTGGTGTGGGCCCCCCAGGCACCCCCTCGGGCTCCCCTTTCGACTACTCACCAGGGGGTAACATGCCACATCCTTTTACACTCTGCAGATGTGCGTTACTTTACCCATGGACGACCAAGACCATGTTGCACAACCAGGCGATCGTTCCTGTCCACGCACACTTAGGTGTGAGGCCCGGTTGTTGGTCCAAGCCAAACCGTGCTTCTCCGCATAACGCATGCCCACCCATTTCCGCCAGCAGGTTGAACCCCTGATTCCACCCCTCAAGATGGAGATCTACGCGCCCCTGGCAGACACTCATAGACCCCAGAGTCCGTGGGACATAAGGGCTCCCACCCATGTGCATGCAGTCCCGCAGAACCTACAGCGTACGTCTCTGGCAGTCCGTTGACATGCGAACGAGAAAAGATCACAGCTGACTTACTCCCCCATAGAAGACCCATGGTTAACGCGAATTTACGGCGCACCGAGTTCTGACGGCATTTGTGATTACTTCCTAGGTAATACTTTCGCATGCAGATAGAACCTTCCTTTGACCTATTCATCTTACCATGGTCCCATCCGCCCACCAAACAGAACACTACCACTCGGGTAGTCATTCAATTAGTCATATTATTATAAAAATAGGATCATGCATTCTTTTGAGAGTACGTGATAATACGATAGGCTTTTTGCAAATAGTTTGTTATGAGATACTGCAAAGGATATGAGCAAGTGATGAACTTGCCTGAGATTGAAATAACCATAATAATTCATGTCTTCGGTTTCAAGGGTCTCGTAGGAAATCTCGACATCTGAAAGATAGCAAAGTAGTCCTGGTAAGGACTACAGAAAACATTGGCAAGATGATACATGCATAGTAATGAGATGCAACGTGAAATACCCTGGAAAATACCCCAGCTTACAAGTGTAAGCTACGTTTGATACGATAACTTAATCACACAGGTTTTAGGTGAATGGTTTAATTACTTGTGGTGATGTGGTTATTACCTCTTTTAGAGTTACATGTGTTTCACTTTTACTTGGCAAAAAATTGTTATCTTGTTTTAGATATAAGTGTTTATTACTTGGTGGGGTAACAAGTCAATAGCACATCGAAAACAATTATTGAAAAGACAACAAACATGTTTGATTTCATGTTCCAAAAGTGTGAAGTTAATGATAAAGAGTTTAATTGAAAAATGATGATTAAATACAACGAACTCTATCATCACATAACTTTATATTGACTTGTGATGATAGGTTTAGTAGTTACAAAAATATGTGAGTTTTACTAATAATGAAAATGATATTAAGGTAGTTATTGGTGGTCATAATGGAATATTATAGTATTCCATTAATCCCTTAGAAACAAGTTTATAAGTTAAACAAAATATGTTTTGTTTGACATATTTTAGTTGAAAATGCTTTTCTCTATAATTTGGTACATTATTTGAAGTATTCTGAAAATATTTGAATAAGATATTATTTTATTAATTTTAAATGACTTAAATGATTAGGCAAAACATTGCACACATGAAAACTTGGTCAAATGACCTTGGAAACATCATAAATGAGCTGTATATGTCATTTGGAGCATTTTGGTATATAACTTGTATTTTTTTGATTTTATGAATTATATATTATTTTTCTCAATTTTAAATGATTTAATTTAGTTAAAGAAAATATTTAATTTTAAATTTTATTAAACATTTTTTATATGTTGATAAAAAAATAGATTCTATTTTTCTAGTGAATTTCATATTTATTTATATTTTTTCTGATTATTGTATTCAAAGTTATTGAATTATAAAGTTTTAATTCATTTCTGCCAATAATCAAATTGACAGGTGGGTCCCACCTGTCATATTCGAATTTTTAGTCAAAAATAAAAATAAAGAAAAGGAAAAAACTATATGACGTCATGATGATGTCACATGTGACATCACATGAACCCGAATCTCTCAGATGGATTCAAATCCTTCGAATTGGTTGGTTCAAACTGGATTTGAAGTGGATGGGAAGGTAGAGGGCATCAAGGCGAGTTCGTGGGTGGTGAGGAAATGACCGTATGGTCACTGGAGCTGTGCCGGCGGCGACCCTCTGTGGCGGCGGATGATGGCTTAGGAGGACGTCAAAGCAATCAAACCCGATTGGAAGAAATAAATGTTCTATGAGGTGAGGAAGCTCACCAAGAGCATGTAGACGCAGTCGAGGAAGAAAGTGGTGGCCGGAATAGACCGGATTCTTCCATGGTGGCCGACGGCCGGCACATACAGAAGATCGAGCAATTCGCTCCTTCAAGTGCGCTCCCGCAAACGAGAATGGTTGAGGATGATGCTATGGTGACGAGGAAGCTCCATAGCTGCTCCACGTTGCTTCCCGTGGCCCCTAACTCTGGCAATCGACGGTGTTCCGATGAACTAGGGTTCGATTTCTTTCCGCACCGAGTAGAGAGAGAGGGGAAAGTGGCCTAGGGGATATAGGAGGGTGTGGGCAATGACGTGATGACCTTCTCCTGTCGCGGGAGGCAAGAAGGAGGTGGCTAGGCGACGATTTTGGCGGCGACACGCACGGTGTCCTACTGTCAAGGGTTTAAGACGATGAATTTTCACATAACTCGCTACCAGTTTCTGTAAATTTCGTTCAAGTCCTTCTGTTACTAAACTGAGAAGAAAACCTTTGTTTTCAGGGCTGATTTGTGAACATAAAAATTATTAAAAAATATATTTGAATTCCTCATCATATTTCACATCTCACCATGTTTTGTTTTGGCGGATTTGAAGAATATTTGTATTTTTTATTTAGGGTGCTAGATTAAGTGATTTTGTTATTCTATCTTCATTTTATTTATTTAATGACTTTAAAATTATGCTTAAGCATGTTTAATAAAAGTACACACTCCAAGCTTGTGGATACCAAGGTGGTGTATCATAATTGGACAACTTTAGGTATAATCCCTTATAGAAAGTAGTTTAGTAGAACTACTTGGTACTGATTTTATGCACTGTTGTGAAAATCATTTAATATGGAATTTTATTCCATGTCACACCAAATGATTATAATGGTTGAAGGAACTTGTTTTATTTTTTAAATACTATGTAATTTTCATAATTGAAACACTTCACAATCTTGATTGACATTTTACTTAGGTAAGTGAAAGTCATGTTGGTTGTTTTTAGTACTTGACCAAGTGGAAAACATGAGTGGTTTTGAGAGCTTATTTGTTTGTTTTCCACATAGGTTACAATTGGGAATATTATCTCATGTTTGTTTAAGGACATGTAATCCTTAACATGGTTATGTGCAGATGAATCTTTGTTGTTATCGGGTAGTCTTGTGTATGAAAAGGATTTGGAAAACAAGGTATTAAGCTTGTTTTCATCTACCTCCACATATCAAGACATGTGGATATAATGGCTTGTTATTATTTCATACTTAATAATTGTTTCCATTTAAGATATTTCTATGAGCTCCTCGTCTCTGATGAGTTTGACAGAGGTTAATGGTTCTCTAATATATCCTAATGATTCACTTGATAATTTCTTCTGATCCCTTACTGAAGCAGTGTTGCTTCATGTGGTCCTCTGTTGCTTGATGTTCTTCTCTCAAGTTGCTACTAGTCTTCTGGTACTGCCTTTGTCATTTGCAAGGAATATCAGCTCATGGATTCCACCTTTAACTATCTTCCCCTGGTGGTGAAAACAACCAGTGTTTCCAAGCAAAGATTTTACTTAGATTATTATAAAAATATGAGAGTTTGTTTTATGACATCAATTATCCTTAAGAATATAAGAAGAATCTGTTGACAAGTTTGCAAGGCTTGTCCCCAAATTACTTTTCATATCCAAGAGGCTGACATGTGCTAGGTTATTCAACCTTCTGTTTGTTTGTGTATGACACTCAATTGTTTGAGTATACAAAAGTGATATGTTAACAAGGTGTACAAGCTTGTTACCAAACTACTTCTATATAACACTAACATTGGAATATCACACTATTTCAAGAGAGTTAATAAGATCAAACCAGGATATAAGAGTTTCCAAATACTCTTATAGTAGATTGGAGTAGCACTTCTAGAACACTCTAATTAATCTTCTTGGATATCTTCCTATGGTAGTTCCTTCTGTCTTGTGGGTTGCTTCTCTTGCAGAATGTCTTAGAGAAGATTGGGGAACAAAATACTATAGTCTAGCCAGAATAACAAGATCTAGATTAAGAGTTAGTTCATGCTTTTATTATCCTTCCATATACTTCTTTATTTTATTTCACATAAGATTTGTACTTATTTATTATATGATTGGTTTTACCTTAGTTATCAACTTAATTCCTCTAATAGAGGTTATAACTTGTTGTTATTCATTTCTTGTATCTAGAGATACTTTAGTTGTTCAGTGATGATTTGGATAGAAATGTGGAGTGTTTGTGGAATGAATACTTAAGATAGGAAAGTTGATAAAAGGGTTCCTTGATGTGTTGAGATCTCATATGCTCACTTGTATAAGATGAATAAGACAATGAGCATATGAAGGTTAGTGGAGTTTAATGATTTAAGTCAGAGTTGTTAGTTGTTTTCTCTAGGGTCATGATTTTACTTTAGAGTCTCCCCTTGTAATCTTTGTCAGGCATAATGTAGACATAGAAGTTTGGAAGGGTCATGTGTAATGGTCAAGGTTTAACAGTAGTTGAAGAAGATTTGATTTTTCTTTTAGGTACTGCTTTTATGTTTGAGGAGATATGTACATATTCGATAAATATGTTAATACAATTATTATGTCATTTCCCACTTGTGGGTTTTGAGTTATGACTTGTTTGTATCACTTGTGTTCTATTGAACCTTTGTATTTACTTGTAATGGTTTACTTAATGGTTATGAGATGATTTATAAAGATGTTATGTAACTGGTTGATAACTTAGAGAGTTGTTGTTTTATAGGTGATGACATCTCTGTTGATGAAATGGTTAAGTTGGGTATTACTCATTGGTGAAAGTATGATCATAAATTATGAGATTTGGATTCTCACCCCTCTTTGAGTTCTAGATACCTAGTGAATTATCCCAAGTCACTTATGGACTTGAGATTAGACTTGTTAAGAGTTAGTATTGGTCACAACCAATTATGGTTTGTGTAATCAGATTATTTGTTTTTGTTTTTACAGATACTATGTTATAAAGATCATTCCAAATGTACTCTTGACTAGATGAACTAGAACTATTTCATCATGCCAAGTGAAACTTTGGTCACTTTGATTCGTTTAAACTTTCGCGCCAAAATTTCCCGTACTTTTAGATGCATGCTTTGCAAATGTACATATTATATTTAGATCCTTATAACCTCCCAAACACTGGGATGTTACAATATCTCCCCTTAACAAGAACTTCGTCCCGAAGTTCAACCTCTCTCACGTAAAAAATGGTAGAGAGAACTTCTATAGATCCTTGATTCTTCACATTTGTTTTCATGTGTTGACCATGGCATGTGTGTCTTCTTGTCTTGATTGTTAACCTTCCACGGTCTTGCGTAATGATCTAATACTTAGCCTGTTGCTATGACAACACTGTTTTGTTACTAAGCCTGCCTAATGGTCTAACGAAGAACACGTGGTATTTCCACCATATAGTCGATACCAAGTTTCTTTCTCCGATGAACCGGTATGGTTTCCTATCTCTCACAACTTTCCGAAGAACATTTGGTATATCCACCGGTGATGAATAACCAATAAGGTTCTTCCAGTAGACTGGATATTGTCTATGGTTAGGACTACATTTGGTTCAATCTAATAGTCTCAAGAGGAATACTCACAAAGAAACTTGTACAACATAGTGTACATTGACTAAGACTCAATGTTTAGTGAAAATATCTTGGAGTTTCCTCGAGTTTTAACCTATAGGCGTCTATAACCTATTCCACTGGTGACTTCCTATGGTCCTTCTATATCTTTGAATTTTGACTTCTACATGGTGACTCTATAAGTTAACTTATCAAACTTCTACATATTTATTTCTAAGATATAACTACTCATGTTAACATCTTGGCATCACTTGTGGTATATCTCCAAGTGTTAATGAAGTATGTCACCAATTCCAAACAAGATGTGGAACGTGGTCCATTCCCATCAGTGGCTTCATTGGATTCTGCTTTCTTGAATTTCTGTTCTTCCAGAGCTTTGGTAGTTGTATCAATCTGCTGATATTTCGGACCGCTCTCAAACTAATCCTATACCCTCTAGACCAGTAACATCAAGAAAGAACTCAGTGTTGTTGCACATGAATATGCACATCAAGTTCAATCTTCATGTATAGATCTAGTCAATCAAAGATCCAAATAAGATCCAATAAATCCCAAATGCATTTATCACTCATGCATCAAAAGCCTGTGAAATAACAGTACTTAGAGTAAAACATCTCAAGTACCAAGGCTCTTAAATACTATACACTACCAGTAGGTATATAGTACCTTGTAATCCTATTCTACACAACAACTCTTTGCCCAGGTAATTAATCCAATTGCATGCCTTAGTGCAATGGAATAAACCTAGACAAAATGATCCTATAGTAGTTGTTTTTCTAACTTGGTTCCGTATAGGATTAAATACCATGTCAGCTAAAGTCCTACATCTTAATCATGATAAACTTCTCATGGCATCTTTTGATCCTTCATGGTGTTGATCACATCGTGGGAGTAGTAATGTAGCTTTTGTCAACGCTTATGCCTTCTCCTAGTTCTATACTATAATGATTCACCTCTATACTTGATAATTGAGGATATGGTATATACCCCGTAGTTACCATGGCTTAATGACAGTTGATGATTCTCAAACATTCCTTATTGTTGATTCTTATACTTTATCTATATCATGTTCTACTCCATCCTATACATTCATAGAATGGGGTAGTCATATCTATGACTTGATCATATCTGACTATGTCAGAATTCTTTTTTCTTAATGAAACTAATACATGCTAGACTTCTAACTATTCATACCTAGGTATACAGAAAATAGATAAGTAGATTTACTCAAGTTTAGTAAGAAATTCTATACAAGTATGATCATATCATTCTCAAGTGAATGATTATCATAGTTGTAGGAAATGTGGTTCAGATAAGATGGCTTCCTATAGTATTTACCAACCTACAGACACTACAACATGACATAGCTTTGGTAACACAATCGTGTAACACATAGTAAAATATGTTACCGGAAAAATTCCAGTAACATGTCATTTGGGCTGCATCGAACGATAGTAACACAAACTATACAAGGCCTAGAAATGTGTTACATGAATATTTACCAAGTAACATATAAATCTGGTCGGTGGGAATGTGTTACATGAATATTGACTGAGTAACATATTAATCTGGTCGGTGGGAATGTGTTACACCGATATTGGCACGGTAACATATAAATATGGTCGGTGAAAATGTGTTACAAGCTTTGGCGAGAGTAACACATGATTATACGAGGGAATAGAAAAAAATAGTTGTATGTGCATACGACCGCATTGGGGCAAATAGTTTTTTATGGCAAGCAACAAAACAATATATTGTTCGATTTAACAAACTATTTTGATTCGGGTTTCAGTAAATACCATACTTACCAAATTTTACGTGAATTTTATGATGACTCAAGGACCGTACATGCCAAATGAACTCACTTTAAATTGACGATATAAATTTAATAATTGGCATCAATAGTCATGAAGGAGCGGAAAGAAACGAGAGCATTATTATTGAACGGTGCATTAGTACAACTAAAAGTATCAATCAAGTACTAACCGGTAGGTTTAGTACACTAGTGTTGCAGTAGCATGAACGGAGGAAAGATTGTGCTAATAATATATTTCCCTGGACATCAGCCGTACCCTCATTGTAGTACGTTAGTACTCTTTTCTGCTGATCTGGATCGAGACCTTTCACTTATTTCCACTAGCTAGCTATGGGGATTCGAGATAAAATTATTTTCCACCTGGTCAGTCGCGAGCACATACATTCGATTCTCCGACCACGAATTACGATTTTCAATCAAGAATACTCACGTACAGCAAGAAAATTCAGATGGCCTACGTCCCTCCTGCTCCTGAATTCCAGATGGACCAGCCGGTCACTGAGGGAGTATTTTGTCTAACGCAGGCGTAGAGTACACGGATACACTTGCGAAAATTCTCTTCTCTGCTGGCCGGCAACGACGATTGTATTCAGCAAACTCAGTCGATCGATCCATCGGTCGCGTGCCTGCTTTGAGCTACTCTACAGAACATGAATATATGCTCTTGTAACTTGAGAGCTCACCGGCCCGTGACAGACAGGCATATATAGCCAGCAGGCGCCCAGCTTACAGATCCAACTGACATCCGACAAGAGGGTGGTGCCCAGCTGCAAGTGCAGAGCACAAAAGTCAGGGCAACAACAACGGCTAGCACCCAGCTACAAATGCAAGACACAAATCACACGCACAAGTTGGTTCTTAAGAACAAGAAAACGTGTCCAGGTAATTACACCAAATAATCAACAGACATAAGTCAAAACATCCATTCAAAAAAGGAAGAAGTTCAGTTCACAAGATGGAAAGTCTGACATAATATTTCTTCAACAAATAGTCTATTTATTCCAAACAAAAATATGTCATGCATCATGTTCAAATTGCAAAAACTATGCAAACATAAAAGTCCGCTGATAGAACACATAGCTTCATCCATCTTAGTTCAGATCAATACTTCTAATCTCCACTCGAAAATTTTCCTGAAAAATAAGATTCAAGGAATCGCTTGAGCAAGTAAATTTAAAATCATAAGAGTCGAATTGAATTCAATACATGTACAGGCTTTAATTGTAATATACTGTTAACTATGGGTGTGTTTGGGACAGCTCCACTCCAGACTAATCCACTCTATCTCTAAACTCCACTCCACCGATAAGCTCCGGAGTAAGAAAAATGGTGTTTGGCACATAATGTAGCTTCAGATTCAGATTAGAGCGAGTAGACTGCCCTTTTATTTATTTTCGTATAGACCTAGTGCTATAAAACCGTGAGGCTCTCGCATGTAACAAGAACTGTAACGACTTTGCATTGGATTGTGATATGCTTCCTACATGTGAGGATCATACACTAGATGGTAACAAGGGATTGATGATAGCTAGCTATTTTTAACACAATCTATTGTCATCTCATTAGCTTCATACATCATCCCATCTGATCGGCTGCACTTGGACACTTGGAGGAATCGGATCCACCATTTATACAAAGGAGCGACAAAGAATACTCACATTTGTTCACCATCCATTAATAATTATGCATCAGCAATGCCATTCGTTCGTCTTGAACCATGTACGAATCAAATGCATCTACCATGTATGAATCATATACATCGATCAACCACTACTTGACATCTACATCAAGTACTGCTCAGTATCTACCATGTACGTCAGCTATTACTGCTCAGCATGATACGACTAGAAACATTAGAAAAAGGTAAACAAGAAATCATATGGGGAAGGAACAGACAAGCGTATGGTATTATCAATGAATAATATTTCAGACAATGAATTGTTTTAGCCATGGATGACATTTTGCATGATATTATCAACCAAGTCTCGGGACAGTAAGTATGAAGTACTGAAAATTATCGTAATCCACAATGGCAACATCAATGAAAAATATAGAACGAGAAACTGAAAAGCAATAAGGAAAAATAAAAGCTGGGTTTATATGTTGGATGGCAGACCTCATTCCTTCGAAGTATTTAGGGTTGTGAGCTCATTTTACGCAAACAGAAGATACATGTAAAACCAAAAGACCTTGTAGCTAAAAAGACCTACAAAAACATACATTGATTGTTAATGTCCAGCAAACTCGGTTTTTTTCTTCAGGTAAAACGACACTATATATAATCATGAAAATTCTTTTCCAAGATAGAATTACCCTTATATGATTTCCCTCAACTATTCTTCATTGATCAAAGCATTATTATTGACATCCACCGTTGTTCCCTCAACGTCCGATCTAACCCAATGCTTATCTTTCCTTTTCTTTTTAAACATATCCGTAAGGTGAGAAACATGGAATGGCTCAGCTTCTATGTCTCCCGCACATTCATCATTTCCTATGTCGCATGTATCTCTAGGCAGTTTATTCTTCATCACCACTGACCAACCTGGGTTCAGCTCGTCTTCCACGTAAAACACTTGATCAGCTTGGTTAGGAAAAATAAAAGGCTCATGGTCAATCTTGTCTCCTTTGTGCATCAAATGTGAGAAGTTAACAAGTGTGTAACCATATTTGTCCTTTTTAATTCCTTTTTCAGAAATATCAACCCATTCACATTTAAACAAATCCACCAAAAATTGTCCAGAGTAGTTCAATTGGATAATATCAATTATCCTGCCATAGTAAGTCACATCACCTAAAACAGGGGTTGCATCACCTGATGCAACATATGTAGATGTTTTGGCATTTACCACCACTCCACTATTTTGAGTAACCCTGTCCAAGCGTTTAGGCCTAAACCGGTATCCTCTAGAGTTGTAAGCACGGTACCTTTTTGCTGCATCAACTGGGCCACGTGCTAGCCATCGAATATCATTGTTAACACTATCGATACCATTTTCCTTTTCTAATTTAATAATCTGTAGATTAAGAAGTTGTTTAGTAAATGGCTTCAGTTGTACGTACAAAAGAAATGAAATATCGACTTACATGAGCTTTGAACCAGCCGTGGAACTTCTCATGTTGCATGGCCTCGAGTGTATCTGGGGAGATGTCACGCTGGCTAGTGATCTCATCCACGTGAGCTCTGCAAAGAACATTCCTAATTAGTTTTAGAGTCATAAGAAGAGTTGTCAAGAGAAGTCGAGAAAAGGATAACTAGAATTGTTGAGAGGACTCAGATATTACCGAAGGAATGGGTTGACATCTGAACAGTTGAACAACACATATCTATGTGCTTGCAATTTAGACAATCCTCTAAGAACATAATTGCCAGGCTTTCCAAGTGCTTTTCCTACACGAGGAAAGAGAGTTGGACCTTGTTCAACATCAACCACGTCATCGTCATCGTCATTCCTTGAAGGCATGTTGTGCTTAGTGGCGAAACCTTCGATATATCTTGAACAAAATGTCATGCACTCGTCTGCAAGATATGCTTCTGCGATAGAACCTTCTGGATGTGCTCTATTTCGCACATATGACTTCTGGACACAATCAAATCTAACAGTCAGATGGTTTCTATCAAATCAATCTAGAACAGAACATAAGCAAACATAAGACCATAATAATCAGCATAATGATAGACAAATCAGGGTGAAAATGAAAAACAGGGATAAATATGAACTTGGAGGGGCGAAGTGACCACAATCATCAGGTTTCACCTTAAGTAATTGATCTCACGAACTCAAATCGTAATGGAATTCGTGATGTCAGCACAACCACTTCGGCGTCCTTCGAGAAGCACCCGCCGCGACGAGGTCCGAGGAGCCGGCGAGCTCCTGCAGCTGCTTCCTGTCTTTGAGCCGCTGCTGTAGCGGAGGCTGAGAGCCTCAGAGAGGGGAGGACACGGCCGGGAGGATGACGGCGAGCCTGTGACGAGTTGAGGCCGCTACTGGATCTGGGGGCGCCGCGGAAGAGTCAGATGGAAGGAAGAACGAGGGCGAGCCCGAGGCGCTGGGGGAATCTCGCGTGGCGGCGGTGAATCGACCAATCTCGCCTCGGAGAGATGGACTGTGGGAGGCGGCTGGGGTGGTGACGGAGACGGACCAATCTTTTCCCTAAGCCATATCAGGTTTGGGGCTAGTCTCTATAAAACTCCCTGTTCTCGTTTGGTACGTTAGCTCTTCATGGCTCTAGTGGTTCTAAAACGTTCACAGGTAGTCCTACATGGTTCGATTCCATCCTTTTACATATTTTTATTTTTTTAGAATTACATATTTCTACTTTTTTAGGATAAATTAAATTACTTTTGACCGACAATTTTAAACTATGTCATGTAAAAAATAATTTTTTCTATCTACAAATTTTCTTAGAATTAATTTCTTTAATGGAACAACTAGTAAAAGATATATATATTTATTATGCATATCAAAAAAAAAAAATCTTACTTTGCGACTTATGCAGTCCCCGCCGCGGGCATCATGGAAAACACTAGATTCCGCTTGTCGGGTCGGAAAACGGCGTCACCATGATGTCATTAGCTCCTTGGATGTGTTGTCTAGGTCATCTAGTGGAATTTCGGGAGCGACATGATGGAGTCCGGATTGCCGGCCGCTCTGAGTATTGAGTTCTTCATCGACTCCATGAATAAAACCTGAGGAAGGACATGCCCCTCTTATAGAAAGTTGTGCATTTGGCTCGTAATTCCGCGATCTCACTCGCCGAATTGTAGGCTCTTAAGGGTGGGCCATGTGTTGGTTCTGCTATGCTCCAGAGACAGCGTTGTAACCTGATCGATCATTCATTCCCCCTTTCGAGTTCTCTCTCCACCTTATCCCTAGGGAGTCGGAGGTGCACCCTTGGGGCTACTCTCCTCCTCTCAGTTGGCGGTGCCGACCGGAGTAGAGTTGGAGATGGCTGCTGAGCTCCTATGTATGTAGTAGGTGTAGTCTCTCTCTCCCCGTAGTAGTAGGTTTAGGGTTTGTCGAATGGCGAGATGCCATCTTGCTTCGCACTCTAATACTATGAAGTCGAGTCGTGGAGTTCTTCATCGACTCTATGAATAAAACATGAGGAAGGATATGTCCCTCTTATAGAAAGTTATGCATTTGGCTTGTAATTCCTCGATCTCACTCGCCGATCATAGGCGCTTAAGGGTGGGCCATGCGTTGGTTATGCTATTCTAGAGATACGGTGTTGTGACCTCATCGTTCATTCCCCTCTTTCGTGTTCTCTCTCCACCTTATCCCTTGGGAGTCGGAGGTGCACCCTTAGGGCTACTCTCCTCATCTCGGTTGGCGTTGCCGACCGGAGTTGAGTTGGAGATGGCTGCTGAGCTCCTATGTGTGTAGTAGGTGTAGTCTCTCTCTCCCCGTAGTAGTAGGTGTAGGGTTTGTCGAATGGCGAGATGCCATCTTGCTTCGCACTCTAATACTATGAAGTCGAGTCGCGGGGTTCTTCTGAGGGGGCTTAAGGGCAGACCATGTCTTGGTTCCGCCATTCTTGAGAGACGGTCTTGTTACCTCATCTTTCATTTCCCCTTCTACATTCTCTCTCCACATTATCATTGAGAGTTGGACGTGCTTGTCATGCATCAATGGCGGAGGGCGGAGGGAAGGAGCGGATCGAAGGAAAAGTGCTTGAATAAACTCGCCGAGGCTCGCTTTTCGGCAGATCTTGCGTTCGTTTTCATTTCTCACTGGGCTTGGTGCTAGAGGGGACGGAGGTGAATCGGAACAAGGTTCTTCTGCAGGGCGCTTAAGGGGGGCCATGTGTAGGTTCCACCATCTTGAGAGATTTGTTGTTACCTCATCTTTCATTTCCCCTTCTACGTTCTCTCTCCACCTTATCGTTGAGAGTTGGACGTGCGCCCTTGGTAGTAGGTGTAGGGTTTGTCGAGTCCCCCCATGGCGAATGGCGAGATGCCATCTTCCTTCTCTCGTCGCCATCTTCTTATCCATGATAGAATTAGCTAACCACTACACTGATTTCGTGTTTTTAACTAGCTAGTAATATACAATAGTCTTGTGTAAAACAGATTTGATTTCTCTTAACTTGTAATGGTTCCATTGACATTTTTATTCATATGTAGGATGGCGATGACCATGTTGACCATATACCTCCACTATGAAGATGGAAATAAAGAGGTCCAGATTCTTCAAAGATCCATGATGAGGCGTTATGTCTCGTATTATGATTTAATCTTGATGATTGAGGGAGTCGGCTTCCAAGCAATTGACTACTTGTACTATGAGAGAAAAGACCAACAAGGAAGCACATACTTAGTTCATATTGATAGTCCTGGTCATGTGATTGAAATGTTGTCCAACCTTGAGACTGAGAAAGCTGTGCATCTGTATGTCTCTAAGGAGAAGGCTAGCAATGATGTTGCTCCACCTAGCGGTCGAAATGATACTGCTCCATCTAACCATCCAAATGAGAGTGTGCTATTACAGGATGATGGTGTCTCTACTGAAGTTGAAGAGCAACTTATTGTGAGAAGGCCGCAAAGTATAGTTCTGAAATGCTCATTACATATCTGTAGCTAATATTTGAATTATTGAAATAATAGATGTATTGGCTGTTTTGCAGGGCAAGTGCGTAGGTCAAAAAGGTTGAATGTGATCCAGATTACCGACCAAGATGATGAAGAAAATGGAGACTTCAACAATGTTGATCAAGATATCACACAAGGTGATGAATCACAAGAATTGGAATATGAAGATGACCGAGTTCGTAATGAAGGTAACGACGTATTAAAATTTTGTACTTCTCTTAATTAACTTTGTATATGGTGTGCAGTAATTAATTACTACTTCTCTAAATTTATCTTGTAGTACACAAGGAAGTAGCCAAGCGTAAGAGAACAAGCTTGCCAATTGTTTGGAACATGCCAGTGGGGCAAAGAATTGTTGTAAAATGCAATGAAGAAGGCCAGCCCATAGGAGAGGAAGGTGCAATTTTGGGGAAGTTTCTAGGCACGATAGCTAGGAATGGAGGATTTTGCCCACTAGACATAAATGATTGGCGCGATGTCAAGAAGAATCGCGGCGAGGAAACAATATTGCAGTGCGTAAAGGTACTTCACAACTAACAAGAACAGAAAATATGCTACGTGATGCCTTCTATTTATCTCTAGCGTCTCTACTTAGTGTGGTCTACACGATTATTTACATTTATCCTTAATTTTGTATTTTTAGACAAAGTTTGTGTATCCTTCATCATGTGAAAAATGGATACTCAAATCAACTGGAAGAGACTGGAGGAAATTTAAGTCTAGTTTGAAAAAGACTTTATTCAAACCGGCTATTGACAAAAATCCCAACATAAAGAGGAAGGCTTTGTATAAGCTATGTCCAGATGATGTGGACAGAGATCAATGGCGTGGACTTATTAAATTCTGGAAGTACAGAAAGGGAAGGGTAATGAATGAGATATTGCACTTTCATGTTTCGACATTATAATTTGGTTTCTTGGCTGATCTTAAAATTTGTATCTATGGTATGATTGCACCAGGCCATAACCGAGAAGAACATAATTAGTCGTTCCCTTGTGAAGAATTCACATAATGCTGGGACAAGGAGTTATGCTCGTTGGAGTGAAGACATTGTGAGTAATCCTGATTTGTAAAGTGTTTTACTTGATGAACCTTTGGTCATATATGTGTTCTTTCCTTTTTGTAGAGACAAGCTGATCCTGAAAAGAAGCGTCCACACCGAGCAGTGGTTTACTTAGCAACTCACAAGAAAAAGGATACTGCTGAAAGTAAAGATAGAAATGAGCGCCTGGTAGGCAATTAATATGCATATTATGGTTTTAGGGGGCCGACTTATAAATTCAATCTAACAAGTACTATATGCATGATTCTTTTCTTGTAGGCTCGATTGGAGATTCTAATAACTCAACGCCCAGAGATGGCACAAAATGTTAATGGAAGAATCGCATGGGAAGGTGATGCGCTGCAGGAAGTGTTAGGGGAAGAAAAGACGGGACAAGTGCATGGCATGGGTTTGCTTCCAACTCCTAAGCAAGTCTACGGCCGTAAACCACGATATCTCAAGAATGTAAATATGACGACAAATGATGGATCACCATGCGAAGGAGAAGATGGCGTTTGGGAGGAATTAGCAAAACTAAAGGAACATATTAGAAGGCAAGATATGATAATTGAAGATATGAAAAGCAAAGAAGGCTACGGTCATACTGGAATGGAAGAGGAGGTAAAAGAATCCATTTTTTCTTCCTACTATATGCGTTTCTGTCAATAGTTTAATCGGACTTGTTGGTTCTGTAGGAAAATCGCCAATCAAACCATCATGTTGTTTCCCAGTTACCCATTGTACATGGTAAAAGAAAGGTAATGCCAGTGCATCGCTACATCATTTATTGTCACTTGAATGTTCTATTAATATTTTAGTTTGCACTTTGCAGAGAGTCCAATGCAATGCACCTGGTGAAGCACGCTCGTCTATGCAACATGACGTTCGTGCGGAAGATACTTTATTGCTTTCACGTGAAAAGGTTATGGCTACTGTCTTACGCATGTCACGGAGATATAATAAAATGATTACTTGCTTACTGTTGTTGTGTCATGGATCTAGGATGGCGAGCATGATAATGTGAATCAGCTATCAATTCAACAAAATTCATCATCGCCACAAGACCATGTTATTGATTCCGTGCTAGAGGTAATATTTGTGTGTCTTTTAGTTTTGAAGGCTGCAGCTCTATGTATGGACGCATGTAGCAGTACATTTTGCATCAGGCACAGTACAAGCTAGGTTCTGGCAATTGTTAATGCCCGGTAATAGAAAACGGCAACACTTCTCTTTTTTGTGTAGTGTTTTGCTAAAAATGCATGGTTAACTGGACAAGTATATCCCTGTATGAATTAAGAAAGGTAGCTCCAGGTCATCTTTTTTTTGCTTTGTGAATTAACAAGTACGTAAATACATCCCTCAAGATACTGCAAGACACCCTCAAACTGTGAGCTTACATGGCGTCAATTCGAGAGAAGAAACAAAGTGTTTGGTTCACTAATTACCTCCAGATTCGGATTAGAAGGAGAAATAACGGGCCACCCTTTATTATATTCTATTATTTATTTATTTCTCCCACGGATTGGGTACTGCATACGGCACTAGGAGTTGTGTCACGTGAAGAGAAAGGTGGTCTCATTTTCTCTCCATGGATGACCGTGAACTGTGATTATTGAGTGGTTGCCATTGTTTTTTCTTTGGTTGAACATCACATATCAGAGTGTGCAGGATGGAGTTTTGGTGTTTGGGGTAGCTTCACTTGCTCTAGCGATAGATTGATAAAGTGGAGCTATCCCAAACACATCCTTTTGATAAAGCGTTTATTACGAGTTCATCAAACAATTAGCTCCAGGATATAATGATCGTTCTTCTGTACTATTATTGTCTCTTTGCAGGTGAGGGAAACGAGGGATCAGACGGAAGGAGATATTTCAAGATTAGACCAGAGGACTAGAACATGCCCAGAATCAGCCCCCTCGAAAAGAAGGCGTACTTCTCCATTGAAGGTAAAGATCCTCCAAGACGGATGGTTGTACCCATGCTTGTATGCCAGTATATGTATTAAAATGGTATATTTAACAGGATATTGTTATTGAATGCTTACAGGAGGGTTCCAAAGTAGTTTTAAAGACTTCAACATATCCAAACAAGCGGAATGTTGCATATGCTACTATTCGTAGTACTAATCCTGCAACTAAGGCTGCTGGTGTTGAGTTAGGGGCTCAATTTACACTTGTGCACATAAACGAAGTAATTATGGCTAATGAGGAGTTAGTAAGGGAAGTATGCGATTGCAAGACAATTGGTGATGCTTTTGTGGCAGGATATTTAATTGCTTGGCCTTCAGCTTTTGTAAGTTTTAAGTTTTTTCTTCCATATTATAAATGATATTATGGTATATTCAATCATATAGCTAATGTCGAATTTATATCTTACAGATTCGGAAGCACACCTGAGTTGTAGCTGAATTCCTCGATCGGATCAAGAAGCAAATAAACTATGAAGATATTGCATAGTTTTTATCGATAGATTGACAAAATGTAATATCATTTAGATGATCTTATTCTTTGGTCAAATTTATTTGAAAGATAGTTGTAATACTCTTTGGAATTGTGTTTTCTATGTCATTTATGTGGATGATGTGTCGTTGCACCAATAATATTGGCATCTATTCATTGCAAATTGGCAATGCTTGGTATCCTACACTTTTGTATAGTCCAATAAGAGTAATGATATACTCAATTTGTGTATCTGTGCTGCTTCATTGCATTATTTAATTGCGCTAAGCATTATAATTAAATAATTAATTATTTTGACAATTGTGACAATTTTATTTAATAAATGTATATTCAATAAAATGCATACCTAATTTTTATTTACTAATAATAGAAGCGATACGTTTGTTGCCATACGAATATAGTCTTACTCATGGTGTTACTACAATTACCAAGGTAGTAAAAATATAGTGTTACAGTGTTTGAATATTGTGTTACTAGTTATATTTTGAGGCTAAAAAAGGTGTTACTAACTGTTTTACCATAGTTACAAAAATATGTTACCACCAATGTCCTACGTCCACAAAAAGTATGTTACTACAGGTGTTACCGTAGTTAAAATAATGTGTTACCGGCATATTGGGTAACACATAATATGCATGTTACTACAATGAAATTGTAACACAATTTTTAAGATATAGTAACAACTATTATGTGTGACAGTGGACACCACTTAGTAACACGGTCTAATGGAACACATTAAAAAATGTGTTACCATATGGCCTAGTAACACCTTTTTCGGCCTGTGGTAACATAACACTGTGTTACCAAAGCCCTGTCCCGTTGTAGTGAGATCTCCTAAAAGGTTTTAACCCTAAGGTCGCTTCGCTCTGATACCATCTGTGGTGACCCAACACACCACTGCATGTGTAGTGCGCAAGTCGGTGACATAATACTCACAAAAGGACTTATCCGTGAATATTACATCTCTTAGAGTGGTACAACAGAAACACAGCGGGTACAAGCAAAGCTATAGGATACAAACTTCATTACAAAATCTTGAGAATCTCCTTGATGAATCAAGAAGATCTCCTGCAAAAGAAACATCAGAAGAAGCAATTCGAAACTCCAAGCCGGAGAAGAACTCTAGCTCAAAACTAATCCACTACGGCTGATGTCAGCCCTAAACTATGGCTTGTAACTGCTAAGCCCTAGTATAGTCTCCATCTACACCTTGATAGCTTCTCCTCCATCAGCGTTGTTGATGACGATGCTTCACGATGACGACTTCCATTAGGCTTCAACTCTAAGCAGGGGGTCAAACGGGAACGAATGAGTAACGAGCGTTACTCAGCAAGCTCATGATATATAGTGGGTGGTTTGATGCACTAACTATAGCTTTAGACTCGAAAGAGTCATAAGCTAATGCAAGGTTTTTGTAAATCTTTCTTCAAGAGGTTGCTTTCAATTATGAAAACTATGCCCGCCAGACCATCACAGGAGCTAGAACTTCATGGAGTTGCCTTTCCTGTGGCGTTCGCGCTTCCTTCCCGGAACAGGGGTAACATGCCACATCCTTTTACACTCTGCAGAGGTGCGTTACTTTACCCATGGACGACTAATACCATGTTGCACAACCAGGCGATCGTTCCTGTCCATGCCCACTTAGGTGTGGGGCCCGGTTCTTGGTCCAAGCCAGTGCTTCTCCGCACAACGCATGCCCACCCATTTCCGCCAGCAGGTTGAACGCCTGATTCCACCCCTCACGATGGAGATCTACGCGTCCCTGGCAGACACTCATAGACCCCAGAGTCCGTGGGACGTAAGGGCTCCCACCCATGTGCATGCAGTCCCGCAGAACCTACAGCGTACGTCTCTTGCAGTCCGTTGACATGCGAACGAGAAAAGATCACAGCTGACTTACTCCCCCAATAGAAGACCCATGGTTAACGCGAATTTACGGCGCACCGAGTTCTGACTGCATTTGTGATTACTTCCTAGGTAATACTTTCCCATGCAGATGGAACCTTCCTTTGACCTATTCAACTTACCATGGTCCCATCCGCCCACAAAACAGAACACTACCACTCGGGTAGTCATTCAATTAATCATATTATTATAAAAATAGGATCATGCATTCTTTTGAGAGTAGGTGATAATACGATAGGCTTTTTGCAAATAGCTTGTTATGAGATACTGCAAAGGATATGAGCAAGTGATGAACTTGCCTGAGATTGAAATAACCATAATAATTCATGTCTTCGGTTTCAAGGGTCTCGTAGGAAATCTCGACATCTGAAAGATAGCAAAGTAGTCCTGGTAAGGACTACAGAAAACATTGGCAAGATGATACATGCATAGTAATGAGATGCAACGTGAAATACCCTGGAAAATACCCCGGCTTACAAGTGTAATCTACGTTTGATACGATAACTTAATCACACAGGTTTTAGGTGAATGGTTTCATTACTTGTGGTGATGTTGTTATTACCTCTTTTAAAGTTACATGTGTTTCACTTTTACTTGGCAAAAAAATGGTATCCTGTTTTAGGTAGAAGTGTTTATTACTTGGTGGGGTAACAAGACAATAGCACATCGAAAACTATTATTGAAAAGGCAACAAACATGTTTGATTTCATGTTCCAAAAGTGTGGAGTTATTGATAAAGAGTTTAATTGAAAAATGATGATTAAATACAACGAACTCTATCATCACATAACTTTCTATTGACTTGTGATGATAGGTTTAGTAGTTACAAAAATATGTGAGTTTTATTAATAATGAAAATGGTATTAATGTAGTTATTGGTGGTCATAATGGAATATTATAGTATTCCATTAATCCCTTAGAAACAAGTTCATAAGTTAAAAAAAAATGTTGTGTTTGACATATTTTAGTTGAAAATTCTTTTCTCCATAATTTGGTACCTTATTTGAAGTATTCTGAAAATATTTGAATAAGATATTATTTTATTAATTTTAAATGACTTAAATGATTAGGCAAAACATTGCACACATGAAAACTTGGTCAAATGACCTTGGAAACATCATAAATGAGCTGTATATGTCATTTGGAGCATTTTGGTATATAACTTGTATTTTTTTGATTTTATGAATTATTTATTATTTTTCTCAATTTTAAATGATTTAATTTCGTTACAGAAAATATTTAATTTTAAATTTTATTAAACATTTTTGAAAAGTTGATAAACAAATATATTCTATTTTTCTAGTCAATTTCATATTTATTTATATTTTCTGATTATTGTATTCAAAGTTATTGAATTATAAAGTTTTAATTCATTTCTGCCAATAATCAAATTGACACGTGGGTCCCACCTGTCATATTCGATTTTTTAATAAAAAATAATAAAAAAAACTATATGACGTCATGATGATGTCACATGTGACATCACATGAACCCGAATCTCTTAGATGGATTCAAATCCTTCGAATTTGTTGGTTCAAACTGGATTTGAAGTGGATGGGAAGGTAGAGGGCATCAAGGCGAGTTCGTGGGTGGTGGGGAAATGACCGTATGGTCACCGGAGCTCTGCCGGCGGCGACCCTCTGTGGCGGCGGAGGATGGCTTATGAGGACGTCAAAGCAATCGAACCCGATTGGAATAAATAAATGTTCTATGAGGTGAGGAAGCTCACCAGGAGCATGTAGACGCAGTCGAGGAAGAAAATGGTGGCCGGAATAGACCGGATTCTTCCATGGTGGCCGACGGCCGGACATACAGAAGATCGAGCAATTCGCTCCTTCCAGTGCGCTCCCGCAAACGAGAATGGTTGAGGATGATGCTATGGTGACGAGGAAGCTCCACAGCTTCTCCACGTTGCTTCCCGTGGCCCCTAACTCCGGCAATCGACGGTGTTCCGACAAACTAGGGTTCGATTTCTTTCCACACCGAGCAGTAGAGAGAGAGAGGGGAAAGTGGCCTAGGGGATAGAGGAGGGTGTGGGCAACGACGTGATGACCTTCTCCTGTCGCGGGAGGCAAGCAGGAGGTGGCTTGGCGACGATTTTGGCGGCGACACGCACGGTGTCCTACTGTCAAGGGTTGAAGACGATGAATTTTCACATAACCCCCTACCAGTTTCTGTAAATTTTGTTCAAGTCCTTCTGTTACTAAACTGAGAAGAAAACCTTTTGTTTTCAGGGCTGATTTGTGAACATAAAAATTATTAAAAAATATATTTGAATTCCTCATCAAATTTCACATCTCACCATGTTTTGTTTTGATGGATTTGAAGAATATTTGTATTTTTTATTTAGGGTGCTAGATTAAGTGATTTTGTTATTTTATCTTCATTTTATTTATTTAATGACTTTAAAATTATGCTTAAGCATGTTTAATAAAAGTACACACTCCAAGCTTGTGGATACCAAGGTGGTGTATCATAATTGGACAACTTTAGGTATAATCCCTTATAGAAAGTAGTTTAGTAAAACTACTTGGTACTGATTTTATGCACTATTGTGAAAATCATTTAATATGGAATTTTATTCCATGTCACACCAAATGATTATAATGGTTGAAGGAACTTGTTTTATTTTTTTAATACTATGTAATTTTCATAATTGAAACTCTTCACAATCTTGATTGACATTTTACTTAGGTAAGTGCAAGTCATGTTGGTTGTTTTTAGTACTTGACCAAGTGGAAAACATGAGTGATTTTGAGAGCTTATTTGTTTGTTTTACACATAGGTTCCAATTGGGAATATTATCTCATGTTTGTTTAAGGACATGTAATCCTTAACATGGTTATGTGCAGATGAATCTTTGTTGTTATCGGGTAGTCTTGTGTTTGAAAAGGATTTGGAAAACAAGGTATTAAGCTTGTTTTCATCTACCTCCACATATCAAGACATGTGGATATAATGGCTTGTTATTATTTCATACTTAATAATTGTTTCCATTTAAGATATTTCTATGAGCTCCTCATCTCTGATGAGTTTGACAGAGTTTAATGGTTCTCTAATATATCCTAATGATTCACTTGATAATTTCTTCTGATCCCTTACAGAAGCAGTGTTGCTTCATGTGGTCCTCTGTTGCTTGATGTTCTTCTCTCAAGTTGCTACTAGTCTTCGGGTACTGCCTTTGTCATTTGCAAGGAATATCAGCTCATGGATTCCACTTTTAACTATCTTCCCCTGGTGGTGAAAACAACCAGTGTTTCCAAGCAAAGATTTTACTTAGATGATTATAAAAATATGAGAGTTTGTTTTATGACATCAATTAGCCTTAAGAATATAAGAAGAATCTGTTGACAAGTTTGCAAGGCTTGTCCCCAAATTACTTTTCATATCCAAGAGGCTGAGATGTGCTAGGTTATTCAACCTTCTGTTTGTTTGTGTATGACACTCAATTGTTTGAGTATACAAAAGTGATCTGTTAACAAGGTGTACAAGCTTGTTACCAAACTACTTCTATATAACACTAACATTGGAATATCACACTATTTCAAGAGAGTTAATAAGATCAAACCAGGATATAAGAGTTTCCAAATACTATTATAGTAGATTGGAGTAGCACTTCTAGAACACTCTAAATAATCTTCTTGGATATCTTCCTATGGTAGTTCCTTCTGTCTTGTGGGTTACTTCTCTTGTAGAATGTCTTAGAGAAGATTGGGGAACAAAATACTACAGTCTAGCCAGAATAACAAGATCTAGATTAAGAGTTAGTTCATGCTTTTATTATCCTTCCATATACTTCTTTATTTTATTTCACATAAGATTTGTACTTATTTATTATATGATTGGTTTTACCTTAGTTATCAACTTAATTCCTCTAATAGAGGTTATAACTTGTTGTTATTCATTTCTTGTATCTAGAGATACTTTAGTTGTTCAGTGATGATTTGGATAGAAATGTGGAGTGTTTGTGGAATGAATACTTAAGATAGTAAAGTTGATAAAAGGGTTCCTTGATGTGTTGAGATCTCATATGCTCACTTGTATAAGATGAATAAGACAATGAGCATATGAAGGTTAGTGGAGTTTAATGATTTAAGTCAGAGTTGTTAGTTGTTTTCTCTAGGGTCATGATTTTACTTTAGAGTCTCCCCTTGTAATCTTTGTCAGGCATAATGTAGACATAGAAGTTTGGAAGGGTCATGTGTAATGGTCAAGGTTTAACAGTAGTTGAAGAAGATTTGATTTTTCTTTTAGGTACTGCTTTTATGTTTGAGGAGATATGTACATATTCGATAAATATGTTAATACAATTATTATGTCATTTCCCACTTGTGGGTTTTGAGTTATGACTTGTTTGTATCACTTGTGTTCTATTGAGCCTTTGTATTTACTTGTAATGGTTTACTTAATGTTTATGAGATGATTTATAAAGATGTTATGTAACTGGTTGATAACTTAGAGAGTTGTTGTTTTATAGGTGATGACATCTCTGTTGATGAAATGGTTAAGTTGGGTATTACTCATTGGTGAAAGTATGATCATCAATTATGAGATTTGGATTCTCACCCCTCTTTGAGTTCTAGATACCTAGTGAATTATCCCAAGTCACTTATGGACTTGAGATTAGACTTGTTAAGAGTTAGTATTGGTCACAACCAATTATGGTTTGTGTAATCAGATTATTTGTTTTTGCTTTTAGAGATACTATGCTATAAAGATCATTCCAAATGTACTCTTGACTAGATGAACTAGACCTATTTCATCATGTCAAGTGAAACTTTGGTCACTTTGATTCGTTTAAACTGTCGCACCAAAATTTCCCGTACTTTTAGATGCATGCTTTGCAAATGCACATATTATATTTAGATCCTTATAACCTCCCAAACACTGAGATGTTACATTATCTTCCCCTTAACAAGAACTTCGTCCCGAAGTTCAACCTCTCTCTCGTAAAAAATGGTAGAGAGAACTTCTGTAGATCCTTGATTCTTCACATCTGTTTTCTTGTGTTGACCATGGCATGTGTATCTTCTTGTCTTGGTTGTTCACCTTCCACGGTCTTGCGTAATGATCTAATACTTAGCCTGTTGCTATGACAACACTGTTTTGTTACTAAGCCTGCCTAATGGTCTCACGAAGAACACGTGGTATTTCCACCATATAGTGGATACCAAGTTTCTTTCTCCGATGAACAGGTATGGTTTCCTATCTCTCACAACTTTCCGAAGAACATTTGGTATATCCACTGGTGATGAATAACCAATAAGGTTCTTCCAGTAGACTGGATATTGTCTATGGTTAGGACTACATTTGGTTCAATCTAATAGTCTCAAGAGGAATACTCACAAAGAAACTTGTACAACATAGTGTACATTGACTAAGACTCAATTTTTAGTGAAAATGTCTTCGAGTTTCCTCGAGTTTTAACCTATAGGCGTCTATAACCTATTCCACTGGTGACTTCCTATGGTCCTTCTATATCTTTGAATTTTGACTTCTACTGGGTGACTCTATAAGTTAACTTATCGAACTTCTACATATTTATTTCTAAGATATAACTACTCCTGTTAACATCTTGGCATCACTTGTGGTATTCATTCATTGGGGTTTAAAAATCACATGAATTTGTGGAGAGGGATGGAGAGATGCAATCACCCTCTAATTAGAAGATAATTAAGGCAAAATGTGTCTAATATATGGGATTGCATGTTTTTGGTATTGTGTCCTATACACGAGGACGGAGGGAGTAGTTTATTTTTGATGATACTAAGTTGCGCACTTATTTTTTTTACCAAGATATTCCCTTTCTTATTGAAAGATGAAGCTAAAACTTGGTTTAACAATTTTTCACTTGGATCTATTACTAGTCCTATGTAATTGGTTAATGATTTCTTTCAAAAATATTTTCCTGCTAGTGCTCAACATGCTGTCGTGCAGGATATCTTTAACTTTGAACAAATTGAAGGTGATAAGTTCTTGAATATTGCTCAAGGTTTTGTTCTTTAATAAGAGCTAGCCCTGGCAATCCATTACGTAAAAATGAGATCCTAGATATATTTTATAATGGACAAACTATTGAATCTAGGACATACCTGGATAGTTGTGCTGGTTGTGTTTTTAGGAAAAGGACCAAATAAGAAGCTGAGGAATTATTAGCTAAAATAGCCAAAAATAATGATGATTGGAATATGTCTGAGCCTACACCTACACAAGAGCCAACACCAATACCAACACCCAAGAAGAGAGGGATGATTCAATTAAATGATGAAGTGATGAAGGAAGCCAAGAAAACTCTTAAAGAGAGGGGTATTAAATCTGAAGATGTGAAGAATTTACCTCCTACTACCTCCGTTCCTCAAAATAAGGCGTATAAATTTGTTCAAAAGTCAACTTATAGTAAGTTTCACCAATCATATAGACAAACATAATTTATTTTAGAGTATCAAATTAATATCATTAGCCTCATCAAAGAATATAATTTCATAGTATGTTAGTTAAATCTTGTAAATATTCATTATTTTGTCTAAAAGATTGGTCAAAAATATACTATATTGACTATTGACTAAAAATGCAAGCCTTATTTTGTGAAACGGAGGTAGTATAGAAGAATTATGTAATCCAATTCCTCATCCATCAACGATTGAGGTACACTCTCTCCAGTATTTTGATAATAGAGATATTCCCTATTCTAAACCACCCGATCAATGCTTAGATGAATTTGGTAATTATGTTGTTAAGCAAGACAACTTTAATTTGAAAGTGCAAAATGATCTTATGGAAAACTCTAGAGCTATTGATAATTTGCATGGTATTATTGAGAGAACCTCTAATGATGTTAAAATGTTTGTTAAACATTTACATATGGTTCAAACTCAAATTGATGAACTTACTAAAGTGAAAAAAGATATGCTAGCTAATGCTTCTAGAGAAAAACATGTTTGTGAAATAATTACTAGAAGTGGTATTTCTACTGAGGGCCCCTTGTATCATGAAGGACATCCTAAGGGAACTGAACAAGATTCTCAACAACCTAAAAACAATAGTTCTCCTTCTAGGAAAAAGAAGAGGAGACATAAAACTGTTGTAGAATCTTCTGAACCTGCTAAAGATCCTAACAGTATATGTATTTCTGATGTTGAAACTAAAAGTGGTAATGATAAAAGTGATGCTTCTAATAAAGAAGAAACTGTAGCTGAACCTGAAAAGCAAACTAAAACTGTGAAATATATTAAGGAGGATTTCATTGCTAATAAACATGGTAAAGAAAGGGAACCTTGGGTACAAAAAGAAATGCCTTTTACTAATAAGAAACACAAATCAAAGGAAGAAGAACATTATAATAAATTATGTGAGTGGATGAAACTTTTGTTTTTGGAAATTCCTTTGACTGATATTAAATTGGCTCCTTATTCTAAATATATGAAAGATATTGTCTATAACAAAATGAAGATTCCTAATGAGGAAATTTCCACTATGCTTTCTAATTACCCTTTTAATGGCAAGGCTCAAAAGAAGCTTGGAGACCCTGGTATTCCTACTATTCTATGTTCCATTAAAAATAATTATGTTAGAGCTGCTTTATGTGACTTGGGAACATGAGTTAGTGTTATGTCTTTCTCTCTTTATAAGAGACTCTCTCTAGAAAAATTGATACCTACTGATACATCTTTGCAAATGGCTGATAAATCTACCGCTATTCCTGTTGGTATATGTGAGAATGTTCATGTTCAAGTGGCTACTAGTTGTTTGATATTAACTGACTTTGTTGTGTTGGAAATCCATGAACATGATAATATGTCTATTATTCTTGGTAGATGTTTTCTTAATACTGCAGGGGCTGTTATTGATTGCAACCAAGGAAAAGTAACTTTAAATGTTAATGATAAAGAGCATACTGTTTATTTTCCCAAGAAGATTGATAGAAGATATGGTCTAAATGCAATTGAAAATATTGAGACCATCAAGATTGGAGAATTTTATTGTCCCATTCCAGTAGCACAAAAAGAATATGAAATCATTATGATTGGGACTATCTCTATCAAGGTTGAGGCAACATAGTTATTTATTGTTAAGGAAAGTTTTGCTTCATATAAAAATTATTCTGGTAACAAGATTTGATCAACGTTGTTAACAAAGTGATTTTGAATCAAAAGGACAATGTTTTCACATTCCCCATTATGTTTTCACCATGATTACTTCTGTTATCACCTTGCTACTTTTGTACAATTATGTTTTCCATCATCCATAGTCATGTTTTCATCATGTTTTCATCTTGAACATTGTGGTTATGCATGTTTTCACCACCCATAACTTTATTTTCACCACTTCCACCTTTGTTTTCTTTGGTTATTTGCCTATTGGAGTATCATAGAGCCTCTCTAGTTCTGGTTTTGTTTTTTTTCACCTTTCCACATTTGTTTTTCTGGTTTTAAATTGATTATTAAATTATGAAAATACCTTGAAAATAAAGTTTCTCGAAAAATTCCAAAAAAATATAATAAATTTTTTACTTCAAAAATGAGGTAGAGAGCCACCTGGGACACCCCGGGGGGATCTACCAGTCAGGCACACCATAGGGTGGCGCGGCCAGCCCCCTGGTGGCGCCTGGGCATGGTGTGGGCCCCCTGGCCCTCCACTTAATGTGTCTCCTACCCAAGATTCCTCTCTCACCCCACAAACTCAAAACATTTTCTAGAACCCGAGCTCTTGCTGTTCTTCCTTGAGTTTTTTCGATTTCTTTGCTCAGCCCACTAATGTTGCTAAAATTTGGTGCATTTGCTCTCCGGTATGTGACTCCTCCGATTATCCAAGTAGAATTTTATTTGGTGGAGTATTTCTTGAGTATTTTGGTACTGTAGGTAACAGCTTATGTGAGTTTGCATGCTAGATTTAAGTTGACATAATATATTTTTGATGCATGTTTAGCTCTCCTACAAGTCTCTATAGTAGTTTCCACCTTACAGTTGCTTGAAATAAATTTTTGTGATGATTGTTGAAAAAATTCAGAAATGGACAGCCACGACTTTGGAGAAATATTTAGGAAAGATGCTACTAGAAGAACAAGGCCCTCACGTTCATCTACTCTATTGAGCCATCATATAACAAGGACCTTATTACACCAAGCATTGATGATGCGGGAGGAGTGTAATTGTAATCCATCTAGTCTCCCTTGCTTTACATTTTTTAGAATTGCATGTATACTTGATGACTTCTTGACGCTGATTGAAAGGGTTGGTATAACCCACTACATGTCTGACGAAAGTCCCCAATATGCCATTCTGACAAAGTATTTTGTTGAGATTTTTAGATTTCATAACTCACCATATAACCTAACTGTTGCTTTTAAGATATATAATAGCCCTTTTTCCCTCCCTTTGAATGATTTTTGCTGGATTATAGGTACCAACGCCTTCGGGTCAGCGTGCAAGATTAGGGAGAGACCCGCTGATCTTATGGAGCTCTATCGAGGAGTTACCGATGATGATTGCCGCTCAGCTCAACGTGGGAAGATAACAAATATTCAACTTCCTGCTATTAGATATTTCACCTACTATCTTGCTACTAGTGTCCTTGGTAGGGATAACACTAGCAATATTTCAAGTTATCATCTTGCTTTTCTTGCTGCTACACTTAACCATATCAACAAGTATAACCTTGGTTCTCTCACTGCTCGCCGCCTAACTGCTAACGGACCCATTTAGGGGGTCATTATTGCTACACGTATAGCAACTGCTCTAAACATTCCTATTGCTCCCAATGATGAAATGATAGCTCCTTATAGACTTAATGTTGATGGCATGAAGTTTCACCATTTTATTACTGAACTCTATTGCTGAAAATTTAGTATATAGAGTTTTATTTATGGACGGAGATGAGAGGGAAGTTATTTTGCCGCAGAAAGTTGACAGGGCACCTTGGTCAGGCCCCAAGGGAGAGATAGATAAGCAACTGCACTTGACGGAGTTCCATAGGCAGCGGATGAGGCGAGATGCGCCTTCCGAGGACTACACCACGCAGTACACCAGGGCGTCCTCAAGCGCATATCAGGAGAATGGCTCATCCTCGACAAACTACGGGGGCGCCACCTCATGGCCCGCTTGGGATTGATCTCCACTTAGGCCTACAGTATTTTCATCCTGTTGTTTTCACAATTGCTACTGTTGTTTTCATGATGCTACTGTTGTTAGTATTTACTACTGCTGTTATTTGACTATTGTTGCTACTATAAAACTATTATCACTGATAAATTGTTGCGAGCAAGTCTACTTTCAGGTGCAGCTGAATCGACAACTCAGTTGTTAAGTCTTATAAATATTTTTTGACTTCCCTTGTGTCGAATCAATAAATTTGGGTTCTACTTTCTTCAAAAATTGTTATGATCTCCTATACTTATGGGTTATCAACAAAGCAGGAAAAAGTTTTTGTACTAGATATTGGTATCGACCAGTTTCTGGATGGTTTTCCGAGCTTCCCACGAAAGATTGGATCGGTATATGGGCTTGCCCATTTTATCTCTTATATTTACATCAGCTATGCCACTTCGCGTCGTTTCCGTCTCTAGGGCATCGTGTTGCTCGCTGGCATCACGTGGTCTACCAAACGCATCGTGTGGCTTCACTTTTCTACGTGGAACAACATGCATGCACGCAGCCTTGCTAATTACTCCTTTGTTATTGATTAAATATGCAACGGTGCCTCCTTATCCATGCATGTATGGTGCTGCTTAAAATTCGGATGCCTAGCGAGACAATCAATTTATGTATTTTCTCCGTCTCCAAATAATTTTCTCAGTTTTATATAATATGGATGCGTGTATACACTAAAACATGTTTACATACATCCATATTTAGATAAGGTTTAGACAATTATTTTGAGACGGATGGAGTATGATTTAATTTTAATAAAATGGTTTGCATGGCGTATGTATCATACATATCCGTTTATTAGGTGTACATATCAAATTCGAGGGTATATTACACATATCATAACCCAATCTAGCAAATAAGCAAAAACAGTAGAAGTCAAAAGAAATCTCCCGAGGAGTTTCTAGATTTTCTTCGCACAACAGTTTCTCCCCATCACAGCACAAAAAATGGCCTCTGCATAAGCAGAAACTTAAAAGAAGTCACCTTAATCACTTTACTTCACGTAGCGTGGTCGTTCGCGACTTCGCGTATCCCCAGCTAGCAAGGCTACACTGGTCCGTTGAATATTCTGTCATACTGCTGGGCTCTACAGCTGGGCTTGGTTGTTATATGTGGGATGCTACTGGGTCTAATAATTACTTTCCGATGCTGTTGGGCCTCTAGACTACTCGCCGAATTGTTTGTACTAATATTTTTCTGTTAATGCAAGGAGTGAAATAACTTCTTGTTTGTACTAAAGTTCTTCTGTGCTATAGAAGTATGGATTTTGTCATCCGCTTAGACATACCTGTAGTATGTAGCTCACTTCATCCTTTTCCTCAGCCAACTTGCCCTACATAGTATTTCTCTACTATATAGTTTCTGCTAAGGTCAGTAACGTATGCGTACGGGTACGTGCGATTAGCGATTGTTGCACGTACCGATGGATTGGTCGATCCCTGTTTGCGCCGGCCCAATCATCGTATTTCTCCCTGAAAGAAAAAACGCTATCAAAATCACCATATGTATTGCATCCGGAGCGAGTTTCTATCAATACACTTTGCTCAACAGTTCGCTCCGAGTCGCTCGAGGAGGAGACAAGGCGCATAGCCGCCATCGTGAGGGACAAATCCGACCCTACGACGAAGACGGCAGAAATTCTAGAAAAGATTAATCCGGTCGTCGGAGGCGCGGGTGTGTTGAACTCCATCTGATTTTTGCTCGGGAGAGGCAGCAAACAGAGGATCCACAACCAGCCTAAATCCAGGGCATCCCGCGCGTCAGCGGATCCACTCCAAGGTCCGCATCCCACATCCTTCTCGTGCATGCAATACGGCCGGCGCAAGGCCACCGCGCGCCATGGCGGCAGCAGGTCGACGAAGTGGAGAGGCCGCCGCCGAACGGTTTTGGCGGAGCCGGCAAGAACATGGCGCTGGCGATCAGGGCCGAGGGCCGCCTGATCTGCATCAACAACCGACTCCCCGGCCTCTCGCAATCTACCCTCCACACCAACAAGATCCAGTAGGGTGGATGCGGCCTTGTATGTGTGGCGGCGCAAGGCCAACATGGCCACTTGCGTGTTGTCTGTGAAATCGCTGCAATAGATGGCAGTGCCAAAGCTTCTGCTAATCGTGAGCTCATAAGCAGTTATGTAGCCCTGAAGATTTACATGTCTGAAATGGTTGAATTTCTTTTTGATTGTGTCCACCTCTTCAAATTAATATTATGACATTTTCTCTTCTATACCGTAGATTGTAAGATAGCTGATTCCTTTATGGATGACGAAACCGAAGAAATAGTTTGCAGAAGCTGCAAGCAATCCAGAAAGTTTATTCTTGAATGCTCTTCATTCCGCTGCTTTGACAAACCCATTGATTGTCTTAGAAGGTTCACTTAGCAGATTAATGCAGGCTATAAAAGATTTCTTGGTTGTGAGATTCATCCACAAAATCCCTTAGCAGCATAGTTGTGTCAGTACTCTTTTTAAAATGATTTCTGCATTTCTATTGCATGAATGTGAGGAGAACTATAGCTCCACGCTGAACTTGCATCGGCCGCTGAACCACTCTTGCCCGACATTCCCAGTGTAACTGGAAGAGTAAACCAAGATCTGTCTACTGTTTTAAATAAATCAACAACAACGTTAGCTTTCTGAATTTCACATGATCATTTTGTATCTGAACTTGATTATCATGTATGACCAAATATTGTTTCCTTTAGAGTCAGATGGGTCATTTTGTGTGTGCATGATGTTGAGCAGTCAATCCTGGAGATACTCAAGTGTGCTGGGGAGTAGGCGTTATGATGTCCACCAATGGAGTATGACTTGTTAGCTTTGTCTTGCAAAGAATATAAGCAAAGTCTATCTCACCAACAAACAACGAGTCTTGTGTGTGCGGCTCGCAAGTACTCGGTGCAACTTTGTTTTCCTCTCATTTTAGCTCCTATGTTTTAACTGGCCCTCTTTCTAACCTATTTGTCTTCTATATTCTTGTATGTTGCTAGATTTTAATCTTTGAAATTCATTCATGGTTTGAGTGATGCATTATATCTTTCAAATTCTTATAAAATTATATTTCTCTAGATGTAGAGGAGGGAATGGCGACATGCTAAAGCTGGCGAGTCTCTGTTGCAACGCACGGGTTTCTTTGCTGTTATTTAATGTTATCCGTACAACAGAAAATACGACATGGGCTAATTTGGACTACAATGAAGACTAGCCATTTTACGCGGTCTTCCCGTTGCAACGCACGGGCCAATTTACTAGTAGTTGTAATTATTTCACGGTTTATTTGTCATCCCGACCCCCCACCCCCACCACCCCCCACCACCACCACCACACACACACCTGTATCATTCTCTTGTTAATAAAATATTCGTCGGTGACTTAGTTCAACAGGATTTGAAACATAGGGTAACAAGTGTAATATTCTGGTCTCCAATATAGTTGCATTTCGTCAAGTCGACCGTAACATTGTACGAATTATAAGACATCCGTTAACTTGGAGTAGATTCAGCAGGTATCAGCATTGTTATAATATGTCTTTCTTACATAACCAAAAGCATGTTGGTCCACGGTTCGTTAATACAGTCCTGGATTGAAATATAAACTTCATAATATTAAGCAAAAGGCCAGCCTTGATCTCTCCTTGGTTTTCACCTAAAAACTTCTACACATTCAGACGGCTTGTGGTTCTACGATGCATGACCGGTACCTCTCCGGTATAATCCCGATGTTGCCATCAAATCCGAGCACATCGACAAGCATTGAACAACTTGTTAAATGCATCAAATGTATAAGTCATACAAATACAGTGTTGAATAACATATATGGCACACAGGCCTAGACAGAATTATGGAGTGTGTTCCTATGGAAACTTGCAGTGGGCTGAATATACATACATCGAGATGACTGAACAGAGTAATCGATGAACAAATACAGGTTATGTGGTCTAACTTGTTGAATATTTTATCTAGTATAGGGGGACATTCTTAACATCACCATGTTAACTGCCTGAAGAAGTGGCCAAGTAATATTCTCTCCTGACTAACTGGGGGTGCAGTGATTCACAAATCGGTTTAACTTAGTTAATGACGTTAGAATCTATTATTCTGTGCAGTGCAAATAATGAAGCTTATTTGCGAATAGCCAATATTCCTTGTTCAGGATATAGAGGTTTGAGCTTCTGAAATCTGACAAGCAATTATAGTAGGGCTTTTTATCGAATTGCCCATAGCGGACCTGTACTCAGTTTTACCCCTAGCGCCGAATGGTGCTCAGTTTTGCCCCTAGTCCGTGCGCAACTATTATGGAGAGGCAGGAACGGTAAGTTTGGAGTCGACTCCGTTTCACGAAGTGGGACCGAGGAGTCAGACTCCGTTTCGCGAAATGCGTCCGGGTGGGACTGCCAAGTTCATTGAAACCATCCGGAGCTTACAGGTGGGACCGCGCAGTTAGTTGACTACGCTGAATAGTCCACATCCGAGTTTCCCGCCACCACCGTCGTGCGCTGCCGCCTCATTTAGTTGACCCGCCGTCGTGCGCTGCCGCTCTCGCCGCCGCCACCGCCGCACCATCCCCTGCTGCGCCACGAGCACCTGCGGTACCACCACCACCGCTAGGTTCGGCTTGGGGGGGCGAAAAGTCGGGGCAGCCCACGCGGGCCAGAGCTGTCAGCGACGCGTGGAAAAACTGCGGGCCCCAGGGTCGGTCAAAGTCTGCCAGAGTAACGGCACGCGCGGTGCATTAAATGACACGCCAGGGCTACAAAAGTCTCCTCGCCGCTCGCCGCTCTCCCTATTCTCGCCGTTCATCTCCTCGCCCTCACCGCACAAACTCTCATCGCCCTCGCCGCACTTCACCAGACACCCCGAGACGATGCCTCACCGACACCATGCATGGCGCAACTCGCTGTTGTACTGCCGACCCACGGCCGCGACGCGGGGCCATAGTGACGGCGAGGAGAACGAGCAGCCGGCGCCGGAGGAGGCGACGCCCGAGCAGCAGCCGCCGCAGGAGGAGGCGGCGCCAGAGCAAGAGCCGCCGCAGGAGGAGGCGGCTCCCGAGCAGGAGTCGCCGCAGGAGGCGCAACGCTAGAGGAGGCTCAGGAGGAGGCAGCCTATCTGGCCCGAGCAGCACGCCGCCGTCTACTCGTTCGAAACATGGCGGAACGAGGAGGCGTTCCACACGGTCCGCTCTTGGCTCAAGGAGGCGGCGGCACCGGCCGAGGCTGCCGCTGTTCGTGAATCCCTGGAGACCCATCAGAGGGAGCAGGCGGAGCGCCAGATCTACCGGAAGCTCACCGCAACCGCGGCCTCGGATGAGCAGCAGGCGGTCGTCGCGCTGTACGAGAGCGACCGGCAGAAGACTGCCCTGCAGAGTGAGAGGCGGAACCGCCGCCATCCCTCCGAGCAGGCGCAGCTCCACCGGCTGCGGATCCGAGGCAGAGCGGAGCGGCATGCGCTCGCTACGGTGGCGAACCCATCGCCCTTAGCCAAGAACGACCACGAGGCGGGGCCCTCCAACATGCTGGCCTACGACGACAGCGATGAGGACGACGAGGAAGAGGACAACGTCTAGGAGTAGGGCGATGACCAGGCCGGGTGATCGCGGCGAGTCTCGGCCAACCGTAGTTTTTTTTTTCAGTTTTTTCAATGTTTTTAGTTAACTTATGCCGTCTAGCTTTCTGTAAAACTATCGTCGAATCTATGAATTTGAGCCTATTTCAACGAGTTCGCGTTTTTTTAATTAATTTTGAGTATTTCTGAACAAAATCACGAGCTAGAATGTAGATTAAAAGCGAAAAGAATTTTTGAATAATGTTGTATGATGTTGAACTAAGTCATTCCAAAATTTTGGGCAAATGAGCTTCAAATGAGGTCTGAAGCTAGAGTAGACACCTCCGTTTCAAATTTCATGAAAGATTCGACCTTGCCAAAATTATCCAAATAAATTTGAGGAGCAATTATATCACATATAACAACATTGTGCGTTGGATTCATGTCATTTTGATTTTTTTGAATAACTTATGCTTATTTGAAACCATCGCTCTATTCTCATGAGAAATGTGCTTCAAATGAGGTATGAAGCTAGGGTAAATACCCCCGTTTGGAATTTCATGAAAAATTCGACATTGTGAAAATTATCCGATCCAAATTTGAGGAGCAACTATATCACATATAACAACATTGTGCGTTGGATTCATGTCATTTTGATATTTTTTTGAATTATTTATGCTCATTTGAAACCATCGCTCTATTCTCATGAGAAATGTGCTCCAAATAAGGTCTGGAGCTAGGGTAGACACCCCCGTTTGAAATTTCATGAAAAAATCGACCTTGCCAAAATTAACCAAATAAATTTGAGGAGCAACTATATCACATATAACAACACTGTGCGTTGGATTCATGTCAGTTTTATTTTTTTTTGAATTATTTATGCTCATTTAAAACCATCGCTCTATTCTCGTGAGAAATGTGCTTCAAATGAGGTCCGAAGGTAGGGTAAACACCACCGTTTATAATGTCATGAAAAATTCGACCTTGCCAAAATTATCTAAATAAATTTGAGGAGCAACTATATCACATATAACAACATTGTGCGTTGGATTCATGTCATTTTGAATTTTTTTGAATTTTTTATGCTCATTTGCAACCATCGCTCTATTCTCGTGAGAAATATGCTTCAAATGAGGTCCGAAGCTAGGGTAAATACCTCCGTTTATAATTTCATAAAAAATTCGACCTTGCCAAAATTCTCCAAAGAAATTTGAGGAGCAACTATATCACATATAACAACATTGTGCGTTGGATTCATGTCATTTTGAATTTTTTTGAATTATTTATGCTCATTTGCGACCATCGCTCAATTATCGTGAGAAATGTGCTTCAAATGAGGTCCGAAGCTAGGGTAAATACCCCCGTTTATAATTTCATGAACAATTCGACTTTGCCAAAATTATCCAAAGAAATTTGAGGAGCAACTATATCACATATAACAACGTTGTGCGTTGGATTCATGTCATTTTGATTTGTTTTGAATTATTTATGCTCATTTGCAACCATCGCTCAATTGTCGTGAGAAATGTGCTTCAAATGAGGTCCGAAGCTAGGGTAAATACCCCCATTTGTGCTTCAACATTTTTTAGCATATTTTCTAAATCAACCAAATGAATTTTCTAGACATCTATTCTACATGTATAGTATAAATCTGAAGTTTCATTATGTTTTGAATAATTCTTCTATTTTTTATTTTTTATTTAAATAACATGGTTTAATAGAAAAATCATATGTAAAACTGATAAAAATCATCGCTGTAGTAAATCTGAAGTTTCATTATATTTTTTTATTTAAATAACATGGTTTAATACTTAACAGCAAAGAAATCATATGTAGAACCATCGATCCCTGTGGCCAACGGACCAACCAATCAGAGCGCAGAACGAGCGTCTCGCGGATCGCTGTGGCTGCGAGCGCATCCGTCCGATGCACGATTGCTTCTAAAAGGCGTCGATCCAACAGCCCAGGTCGAATCTCTGTGTTTCCTTCTAGAAGCTTTTCGGCTGGTCAAACAGAGGGCTGACCAAGCTTGAAATGAGCATACATAATTAAAAAAAATCAAAAAAATATATAGCCGACGCACATAGTAGTGTTATGTCATATAGTAACGAGAAAAAAATATAAACATGTCTTATAAAGAATGGAACGAAAAAGCCTTGTGTAACATGTGATATCTTGAATAGTCTAGTAGAGAGTTCAAGATAATGAGATGAGTTTCAAACCTTTGGAACTCAAATAAGGTCAAAATCTCACCAAATCTTCATTTTGGTGTGACTAAGAAAGATCCAAAGTTATTTTTCATTTTGATGTTTTGAACTTGTTTTATTTACGATTTTCGATTAAAACCATTATTATTCAAAAGAAAATAAATAATACGAATATTCATCCAATAAATTTTCAGGCTTCGGAATTGCATTTTATAGGTCTAATACAAGTCTAGGAAAAATATAAATAGGATGTATAAACATTAGAACGAAAGCCATCACTAAAATGAGATTCCTCGAATACAGGAGTAGAGATTTCAAAGAATATGAGGTGGAAACATTGTGAATCTTCCGAAGAGGTGGGTTCTACCTTTTTGTTTTGTGTTCCTATGGGCTATCCTAGCACAACCAAGCAAATAGTTCCACATTGCTACCCCCTTTCGACGCCGTTACCGCGTGTTTCCGTATAAGTCCGGTATTTCTCCAGCGGGTAGGGTTTCACCGGGAGGGGAGCTACGGAGCGACTGGATCCCAACACAAGCCAGGGGGTTCCATACCATGATAGTATAGGTGTGTTGTGTGCTTTGGATGTCAAAGATTGCTCTCCGGGGTGTGACCCGCTTCACCGGCATCCACTTCTCTCTCGTGAGCGCTTACAGGGTGAAACTCCTGTATCAGACCAAACATCCTGAATCTTCCGAAGAGGTGGGTTCTACCTTTTTGTTTTTTGTTCCTATGGGCTATCCTAGCACAACCAAGCAAATAGTTCCACATTGCTACCCCTTTCGACGCAGTTACCGCGTGTTTCCGTATAAGTCCGGTATTTCTCCAACGGGGCTAGGGTTTCACCGGGAAGGGGGCTACGGAGTGTCTGGATCCCAACAAAAGCTATGGGTGCCATACCATGTTATTATAGGTGTGATGTGTGCTTTGGATGTCAAAGATTGCTCTCCGGGGTGTGACCCGCTTCACCGACATCCACTTCTCTCTCGTTAGCGCTTATAGGGTGAAACTCCTGTATCGGACCAAACATCGTAAATCTTCCGAAGAGTTGGGTTCTACCTTTTTGTTTTGTGTTCCTACGGGATATACTAGAACAACCATGCAAATAGTTCCACATTGCTACCCCTGTCGACGCAGTTACCGCGTGTTTCCGTATAAGTCAGGTATTTCTCCAGCGGGGCTAGGGTTTCACCGGGAGGAGGGCTACGGAGTGTCTGGATCCCAACAAAAGCTAGGGGGTGCCATACCATGTTAGTATAGGTGTGTTGTGTGCTTTGGATGTCAAAGATTGCTCTCCGGGGTGTGACCCGCTTCACCGGCATCCACTTCTCTCTCGTGAGCGCTTATAGGGTGAAACTCCTGTATCGGACCAAACATCGTGAATCTTCTGAAGAGGTGGGTTCTACCTTTTTGTTTTGTGTTCCTATGGGCTATCACAACCAAGCAAATAGTTCCACATTGCTACCCCCTTTCGACACAGTTACCGCGTGTTTCCGTATAAGTCAGGTATTTCTCCAGCGGGGCTAGGGTTTCACCGGGAGGGGGGGCTACGGAGCGTCTGGATCCCAACAAAGCTAGGGGGTGCCATACCATGTTAGTTTAGGTGTGTTGTGTGCTTTTGATGTCAAAGATTGCTCTCCGGGGTGTGACCCGCTTCACCGGCATCCACTTCTCTCTCGTGAGCGCTTAGAGGGTGAAACTCCCGTATCGGACCAAACATCGTGAATCTTCCGAAGAGGTGGGTTCTACCTTTATGTTTTGTGTTCCTATGGGATATACTAGCACAACCAAGAAAATAGTTCCACATTGCTACCCCCCTTTCGACGCAGTTACCGCGTGTTTCCGTATAAGTCAGGTATTTCTCCACCGGGGCTAGGGTTTCACCGGGAGGGGGGCTACGGAGTGTCTGGATTCCAACAAAAGCTAGTGGGTGCCATAACATGTTAGCATAGGTGTGTTGTGTGCTTTGGATGTCAAATATTGCTCTCCGGGGTGTGACCCGCTTCACCGGCATCCACTTCTCTCTCGTGAGCGCTTATAGGGTGAAACTCCTGTATCGGACCAAACATCATGAATCTTCCGAAGAGGTGGGTTCTACCTTTTTGTTTTGTGTTCCTATGGGCTATCCTAGCACAACCAAGCAAATAGTTCCACATTGCTACCCCTTTCAACGCAGTTACCGCGTGTTTCCGTATAAGTCAGGTATTTCTCCAGCGGGGCTAGGGTTTCACCGGGAGGGGGGCTACGAAGTGTCTGGATCCCAAAAAAAGCTAGGGGGTGCCATACCATGTTAGTATAGGTGTGTTGTGTGCTTTGGATGTCAAAGATTGCTCTCTGGGGTGTGACCCGCTTCACCGGCATCCACTTCTCTCTCGTGAGCGCTTATAGGGTGAAAGTCCTGTATCAGACCAAACATCGTGAATCTTCCGAAGAGGTGGGTTCTACCTTTTTGTTTTGTGTTCCTATGGGCTATCCTAGCACAACCAAGCAAATATCTCTAAAACTGTCTAGAAATGACATGGCCGAGTAGTGTAGACTTTGCTACACTATTGTACATGCCTTAAAAACAGAGGGAACCAGATCCTCTTACTTTGCCCACCTTATGTTCTCTGACTTTCTCCCATGACACGTGGGTCCGGTGTGTGATGGGCTCCATTTGTCAGTGAGCTAAAGTCAGAGGATCGCGTTCCCGCACAGAGAAGTGCTCGTCTCAGCGTCTGCAGGTCGTTGCCGTCGTAGTTTGCATGGATGGACTCGATCTGTACCGTTCCTTACGATCAAACGATTGAAAATGAAGCGGTGCATAGACTGGGTGTTTTGTCTCAATGTAACTGCATGCAACAACGGACACTATCTAGTGGGGCCCCGTTCACCAGCCCCGTGCATGCACGCCCCGTTTTTTCAGACTAAACAACGTGGCAGAAGAAAAAAATAGTTAATGTCGTGTCGCATTTGCAGCAGCCCTGCACGCCTCGTTTCAGAAACACAAGTCGCGTCGCATTTGCAGCACACCTGCACGCCTTGTTTCAGAAACACGAGTCGCGTCGCATTTGCAGCGACCCAGCCCTCCCACTAGTAGAAAACAGGGCATTGAGCCAAGCCCAATGGAACCGGATGTGATACAAACCGGTTCAGAAGGGTCTGTCCCTGGGCCCCACCCATGCAGCAAAATTCCCGCAAGGCCTTTAGGACCGGTTTGTAACACAAACCGGTCCTAAAGGCCTTGCGGGCCATTTGCTGCAGGGAGGGGGGCCCAGGGGCAGAACCTTTAGAACCGGGTTGTATCACAAACCGGTTCTACAGGTTTTCTCATTTTTTGCAGCCACTGCGGGTCCCGCTGTCATAACCTTTAGAACCGGTTTGTAACACAAACCGGTCCTAAATCCCTCCCCTAAACCCTACATACCACCCCGAGCTCAGCTCATTTTTTCCAGCTCGAGCTCAACTCCATTTTTGCTCTCTTCTTCCTCTTGTGAGGTCTAATCCATCCCCATTTTCTCCACCATTTGTCAAGATTGTTGGTACCCATCGGTTCTACGGTTAGCATCAACGTTCCCTCTTCCGGCATTGCAGGTTTTGCTCGTTTTCTTGCTCATTTCATTTTTGTTGTGCTAGCTAGGTGTTTGATGAAATGCCTAGCTAAGCTAGAATTTGTTATTCATTTTGTTATGTATACAAATTGATGCAATTTGAGCTCAAAATTAATTATGATTTGTGCTTTTTTTAGTGTCGCGCGCCTTGTCCCCTTACTCACTACCGTCAATCGCCCCATCACCGACACAACCTTGGTGAGCCTATTGTTTTTATTTACCAAAACAAATTTTGATTTGTATGATTTACGTATTTACTTGTATATAATTTTCTAGAGCCATGGTTTTGATATCCGTCCCCGTTGGCCCTCGTCCAGTCTATGATTCGGATGTGGTATATTATCTTTTTTCACTACATATTTTCATTTCCTGATTATACGACAATTACTTACGCCGACCAACTTGACATAGATATTTTTATATAGGAGGTAGTGGAACCGGAAATGCCAGTCGACCCTATTGTTGAGAAGTTATACTTAGTTGAACAAGAAAATATTGGCTTGAAAGAAAGATTGAAAAAAACTGAAGAAAGGTTGGAAAAAACTGAAAGAGAGAAGATGACCTTGGAAAAGGTTCTTGCCGGTGTCATCGATAGTCACAAGAGCGAGATGGACGCAATGCGCCTGAAGATTAGAAAGATTAGGAAATATGCAATTAGTAAAGAGGCTTGGTATCATTATGTCGTCGGGTCAATTGTTACCTTTGTTGCGATTTTGATCGCATTTGTTGTTGTTTTTAAATGCATTAATTAGAGAGAGTTTTTATGGATGGTTTGAGTGTGTATTTTTCTGAGAACTATATATGTATATATGGTCACTATACGCTAGTTTGGTATTAACGTGTGATGAACTTTTTGTATTAATTAACTAATTTAGTCATGATGATTTAGCATAATGGTTGTTGATAAATTTATATAATGCAGATGAACCGGCAATGGATGTACAGTGATCGACGTCGTCCCGAATTCCTTAATGGCATGCATAGTTTTCTCAATGTGGCTGAGAAAAACAGGCAGAATGGATTTATTTTTTGTCCATGTAAAAAATGCCAGAATAAGAGGAATTTCCCTAGCTCAAGAACCATACACACCCACCTGTTGCAAGAAGGCTTCATGCCCAGTTATTTTTGTTGGACCAAGCACGGAGAAAGAGGGGTTATAATGGAAGACAATGAAGAAGAAGAGGATAATGATGAGTATCCTATGTTCGATGAACACGGTGATACTGAAATGGGGGAAGATGAGCCTGAACTTGAGGACATTGTTGATGAGTCTGATGATGATCTTCGTCAGGTCATTCGTGAAGAACAGATAAACTGCGCAAGTGAAAACGAGAGGTTGAAGTTGGAGCGCATGTTAGAAGACCACAAAAAATTGTTGTACCCAACTTGCGAAGATGGCCAGAAAAAACTGGGCACCACCCTTGAATTGCTGCAATGGAAGGCAGAGAATGGATTATCTGACAAGGGATTTGAAAACCTGCTGAAAATAATGAAGAAGATGCTTCCAAGAAATAACGTGCTGCCCTGCAGTACATACGAAGCAAAGAAGGTTGTCTGCCCTCTAGGATTGGAAGTGCATAAGATACATGCATGCATCAATGACTGCATCCTCTACCGCGGCCAGCACGAGAATTTAAATGCCTGCCCGGTATGCGGTGCATTTCGGTATAAGATCAGGCGAGATGACCCTGGTGATGTTGAGGGCGACGATCGCCCCAGGAAGAGGGTTCCTGCCAAGGTGATGTGGCATGCTCCTATAATACCACGGTTGAAACGTTTGTTCCGAAACAAAGAGCATGCCAAGTTGTTGCGATGGCACAAAGAAGACCGTAAGGAAGACGATATGCTGAGACACCCCGCTGATGGGTCGCAGTGGAGAAACATCGACGATAAGTACGAGGACTTTGCACGTGACGCAAGAAACTTAAGGTTTGGTCTGAGTACAGATGGCCTGAATCCATTTGGGGAGCAGAGTAGCAGTCATAGCACCTGGCCCGTGACTCTATGTATCTATAACCTTCCTCCTTGGTTATGCATGAAGCGTAAGTTCATTATGATGCCAGTGCTTATCCCAGGCCCGTCGCAACCCGGCAACAACATTGATGTGTACCTGAGGCCACTGGTTGATGAACTTTTAGAGTTGTGGGCTGACGAAGGTGTACGTGTGTGGGACGAGTACAAACAAGAGGAATTTGACCTACGAGGGTTGCTGTTTGTTACCATCAATGATTGGCCCGCTCTTAGTAACATCTCAGGACAGTCAAACAAGGGATACAGCGCATGCACACACTGTTTAGGCGAGACAGAAAGTATACATATAGGCAAGAATGTGTACCCGGGGCATCGTCGATTTCTTCCAGACAGGCATCCCGTAAGAAAGAAAGGAAAGCATTTCAAAGGCGAGGCAGATACACGGAGGAAGCCAACCCTCCCTAAAGGTACTGATATATATGACATGGTCAAAGATATAAAAGTAATCTTTGGAAAGGGTCCTGGCGCACAATCTGTTCCAAATGACGCCGACAACCACGTAGCCATGTGGAAGAAGAAATCTATATTCTGGGAACTACCCTATTGGAAATTCCTAGAGGTTCGCTCTGCGATCGACGTGATGCACGTGACGAAAAATATTTGCGTGAACCTGCTAAACTTATTGGGCGTGCATGGGAAGAAGTCAAGAGATACACCAAAAGCACGGCTGCACCACCAACGTATGCACGAACGAGACGACCTGATGAATCCAGAGAATTTCAAAGGTCCTGCCAGCTACGCTCTTACCAAGGAAGAGAAGGAGATCTTTTTCCAAGTCCTGAGTAGTATCAAGGTCCCGTCTGGCTACTCGTCGAACATAAAAGGAATACTAAACCTGGAAGAGAAAAAGTTCCAAAACCTTAAGTCTCATGACTGCCACGTGATCATGACCCAGTTACTTCCGATTGCATTGAGGGGGCTTCTGCCAGAAAACGTGCGAGTACCCATTGTGAAGCTATGTGCATTCCTCAACGCAATTTCTCAGAAGGCAATCGATCCAGCAACTCTACCAAGTTTACAGAAGGACGTGGTCCAATGTCTTGTCAGCTTCGAGTTGGTGTTCCCACCAAACTTTTTCAATATTATGACGCACCTCATAGTTCACCTAGTCCAAGAGATTTCCGTTCTCGGTCCTGTATTCTTAAACAATATGTTCCCCTTTGAGAGGTTCATGGGAGTCTTGAAGAATTATGTTAGAAACCGTGCTAGACCAGAAGGAAGCATGGTCAAGGGCTATGGAACAGAGGAGGTCATTGAGTTTTGTGTTGACTTTATTCCTGACCTGAACCCGATCGGGGTTCCTCAGTCGCGCCATGAGGGGAGACTGCGTGGAAAAGGCACGCTAGGAAAGAAATCAACAACATGTATGGACGAGCAATCTTTCAGTCAAGCACACTACACAGTTCTAGTTAATTCCAGCTTGGCGGCTCCATATATCCAGGAACACACGGATATTTTACGCTCGGAATATCCGGAGCAACCTGAAGATTTCATTGCTAAAGAACACGCGAAGACTTTCGGAGGTTGGTTGCAAAGACGTCTGATTAATGACAACATTGTTGAAGATGAGCTATACTTGTTGGCCAAGCAACCATCTTCGACTGTATTGACCTTTAAAGGGTACGAGATAAATGGTAACATATTTTACACGGCAGAACAAGATAAAAAGAGCACCAACCAAAACAGTGGCGTCCGGTTTGATGCAAAAGACGACAACGGGCAAAGGGTCACATACTATGGTTACATAGAGCAGATATGGGAACTTGACTACGGACCTTCCTTTAAGGTCCCTTTGTTCTGGTGCAAATGGTTCAACCTGTCAGGCGTGAAGGTAGACCCGAAGTACGGAATGACAACAGTGGATCAGAAGAATCTTGGGTACGACAATGATCAATTCGTCCTAGCCAATGATGTGGCTCAGGTTTTCTATGTGAAGGACATGTCTAGCAGACCGAGAAAAACAAAAGATAAAGAAACGAATACATCAGACGATGAGCCAAGGCGCCACATAGTTCTTTCAGGGAAAAGAAACATCGTGGGAGTCGAGGACAAGACAGACATGTCAGAAGATTACATTAAATTTGATGAAATTCCTCCCTTCAAAGTCAAAGATGATCCTAGCATTCAGTTAAATGATGAAGATGTCCCATGGTTACGGCGCAATCAGAAGAAAGGCAAGAAGAAAAATAGAAACGGATCGTCCCTTTAGTACCGGTTGGGGACACCAACCGGGACTAAATGGGTTAGGGTTTCGTTTGGACCAATCAGATAGAATCACACGGATCGTGTGTTTGTTTCAACCGCTTGTGAGTCGTTGGATCCGGGGTGTGTTTCTTTCCAGCTGTTGTGAGCCGTTCGATCAGGGCTACGGTGTGTTTCTTTCGAGCTGTTGTGAGCCGTTGGATGAGATGTTTCTTAACCGTTGGATCAAAACCCTAGCTCAACACTTTGTGAGCCAGAGGACCCTATATATAGCCCAGCTTCATACACCGTTCAGTTCATCTCCCAAATACAAAACATCCGGATTCGCCAGCATACGCCCCGCGGTGCATTTGGTATGCATATATGCACTCAGTAGCCACTGCGGGGTTGTATACTGGCGATACCGTTTGTTTTGTTCTACACCCTCCTTTAAGGTTTGATACATCATATACTCAGTTCATCGAGCAAATACAAAACATCCGGATTCGCCATCATACGTCCGGCCGTGCATTTGGTATGCATATATGCACCCAGTAGCCACGGTCGGGCTGTATGATGGCGATACCGTCTGTTTTGTTCCACACCCCCCTTAAGGTTTGATACATCATATACTCAGTTCATCGAGCAAATACAAAACATCCGGATTCGCCGTCATACGTCCAGCCGTGCATTTGGTATGCATATATATATGCACCCAGTAGCCACGGTTGGGCTGTATGATGGCGATACCGTTTGTTTTGTTCTACACCCCCCTTTGGAAACAGAAAGAAGAAGAAAAAGAAATGTGCGCCCCCTGTACAGGCCTTTAGGACCGGTTGCCGTTAACAACCGGTGCTAAAGACCCTTTCGCACCGGTTGCCGTTAACAACCGGTTTGCCGTTAACAACCGGTGCTAAAGACCCTTTAGCACCGGTTGTTAACCGCAACCGGTACCAAGAAAGGCAAGAGTAAGATTGTGACGACCGGTTGTCACAGAGGCAGACAGAAGAAGTCACGGTATGGCAGTCACGTATTCAACATCAACCAAGAAAGGCAAGCGTAAGATTGTGATGAAAGGTTGACAGAGGGAAATAGTCGCGATATATGTATGTACTTTTTAAAAGTGAGAAACAAAGTACCAGCGGGCTAGTATACCAATCGGGCTAAGTCAATCTACATGTATGGTGTCTCGCTAAATCAATCTATATATATGTATCCACGATATATATGCTCGATGTATCACTTGCGCTCTCACTTCTCGTTGCCTTACTCATTACCCACCCTAACTTACCACAGGCGCATAGACTACAATATGCGCCTGGGGTAACATTACCGCAGGCGCATAGACAGAATATGCGCCTGGGCTAAGAGCTATACCACAGGCGCATGGTGTGCAATGTGCGCCTGGGGTAATTGATCAGATTACATTAAATTTGATGAAATTCCTCCCTTCAAAGTCAAAGATGATCCTAGCATTCAGTTAAATGATGAAGATGTTCCATGGTTACGGCGCAATCAGAAGAAAGACAAGAAGACAAATAGAAACGGATCGTCCCTTTAGTACCGGTTGGGGACACCAACCGGGACTAAATGGGTTAGGGTTTCGTTTGGACCAATCAGATAGAATCACACGGATCGTGTGTTTGTTTCAACCGCTTGTGAGTCGTTGGATCCGGGGTGTGTTTCTTTCCAGCTGTTGTGAGCCGTTCGATCAGGGCTACGGTGTGTTTCTTTCGAGCTGTTGTGAGCCGTTGGGATGTTTCTTAACCGTTGGATCAAAACCCTAGCTCAACACTTTGTGAGCCAGAGGACCCTATATATGCACCCAGTAGCCACTGTCGCTCCTCGAGCGCTTCTTCTCCATCCCTCTGCACCGTCGTGCTTCCACCATGCCTCCGAGGAGGAACAGCACCACCGGTTTCCGCGGCGTCCGAGCACGGCAGAACGGAATGTTCAGCGCAGATATCCGCTGGGGGGACGACCGCATCCCCCTCGGCACCTTTGCGACGGCGGCAGAGGCAGCCCGCGCCTGGGACGCGGCGGCCTGGCGCCTCAACCGCCCGCGGTCGCTGATGAACTTCAACGACTGCCACACAGTCTGGGAAGCGGAGGCCAGGGCGACGAAGCCACAGATCATCACTGCCGCCGACCACCTCCACCTCCGCCACCGCGCGTTTCAGGGCCTAGTCGACGCCAGGGAAGACCGCGTCGTCCGCGATTATTACCGGAACAACCCGGGGGAGGAGAGCGCCGACGAGGAGCTCTGGCAGACACGCGCGGGTCAGCGGGCGGAGCGCCGCCTCGAACGCCACCTCGCGTTAGATGCGGCTCGGGAGGTGAGGACGAGGGCGCTGCAAGAGCTTCGTCGGGTCGACCGCGCCGGCGAAGTCTGGGCCTCCGACGATCCGAGGTGGGGGCCTATCTCGGACATACCATCATGCACCTCCGATGATGACGAGGAGGTCACCGACGAGTTCGGCGATGATGATGACCCGGAGGAGGTCACCGACGAGTTCCCCGACGACGATGGCGAGGAGTAGTGTTCGTCTGTTTTCTCTTTTTAATAAAAGAATTTGTATTCCGGCGACACTGCGGCAATCGCTAAATCAATCTGTATGGTATCTCGCTAAATCAATCTATATATATGTATCCACGATATATATGCTCGATGTATCACTTGCGCTCTCACTTCTCGTTGCCTTACTCATTACCCACCCTAACTTACCACAGGCGCATAAACAGCAAAATGCGCCTAGGGTAACTTTACCGCAGGCGCACAGTCAGGAAATGCGCCTGGGATAAGAGATTTACCGCAGGCGCATTTTGTGTAAAGTGCGCCTGGGGTAAGTGATCACATATACAGAAACAGTAGTTTTTCTGTTTTGTTTTCTTGATGTGTTTTTGTTTGTCTGTTTTGAAATGTGTGTTTGACATAATATAGAAATAGTTTAGCTAGGAATTAATATAGAAATAATATCCATTACATAATAATATATACATTACATGATAATATATCCATTACATACTAATATATCCATTACATGCATATATCGAACACAAGATGCGGTACACAAACAACATCTATGGATCCGTCGAGTAGAAGCGGAACAACTCGTAGGAGACGTATGCATCTATGGCTGCATACGTGATGTTGGTCCAGTCCAGTGGGTTCTTCTCCCACAACCAGTGATTCTTCGAGGGGAAATCAGTCTTCATGGTTCCGTAGCCCTCGTGGATGAAGGCACTTGCCATGCGAGCCATACCGGTCTTTGGCCCGTTCAAATGGATAAGACCCTGAATATCAATGTAGTGATCTTCAGGTATCACAATACCCAAGCGCATCAACTTCGGACGGTCTTGCGTGTTGTCAACGCTGCAAAAGTCATACCCCTTGTTGACAAGAAAATCAACAAGTGCCAGAGAATGCTTTGAACTACTGCAACAACAAAAATTTGATACGTGTACGTGTTAGATATATGGCAACACATGTATTCTTCACATGCAACAAACAAATCGAAGATGCAAGATTGTACGTGTGCGTTACCTTGACCATTGGAAGACCAAAACGGCCTCCTTGAACGCAATCTGGATGACTGCAACATTTCGTTTATCCGCCGTATACTCTAAATCAAGCCCGAAAAACCGGTGTTCTTCGGGAGAGGAGAAATACAGATTGGTCAAATACCCAATAGCACCGGAGAGCTCCTCGCAGTTGTTGGTGTAGAACACGTCGAGACTTTTGCCGCATGGTGTGGGCACATCATATCTCTTAGAAACTTCAGCCATGGTGCTTAGTGGAGGAAGATCAAGAGAGGAAGAAGAAGAGACAGAGGAAGAAGAGAAGAAACAGAGACTCGCGATCGGGCCGGTGCGCACTGTAGCAATAAAACCGCCGCGCGCGGGAGGCGAGCAGTTTGTATTAAGACCTTTAGCACCGGTTGCTAACACAAACCGGTGCTAAAGGCCTGTAGTGGGCGCGCAGTCTGGGTGTGGCCCCAACTACAGGCCTTTAGCACCGGTTTGTGTTAGCAACCGGTGCTAAAGACCCTTTCGCACCGGTTGCTAACACAAACCGGTGCTAAAGGCCTGTAGTGGGGCGATATGTCCAGGACTTGTGAAATTTTGGCCTCATTTCTTTCGCGCGTCTTCTCCTCTACCTACGGCGAAGCCCTGCTCCGCCTCGTCGCCGTCCGTCCGCCTCGTCGCCGTACGCCTCGCCTCGGTCCGCCGCGCCTCCGTCGGCCTCACCTCCGTCCGCCGCGCCTCCGGCCGCTCTCTGTCTCCGTCGCCGTCGATCCCCCGCGTGGCCCCGCGTCCGTCGCGCCTCCGCGGTCGCCGTCCGCCTCCGTCGCGCCGTCGCGCCGTCCGCGTCCGTCCGCCTCCGTCGCGCCTCCGTCTCGCCTCCGCCTCCGCCGCCCCGCCTCTCGCCCCTCGATCGCCGTCGATCGCCGGCCTAGCTAGGTAATTTATTTCGGTTTTTTTCAATTTTGTTTTACTGTTAGAATTTTTAGAGTTAGTGTTAGTGTTTAGTGTTAGAAATTTTTAGATTTAGTGTTAGATTGTTTTTAGAGTTAGTGTTAGTGTTAGAAATTTTTAGATTTAGTGTTAGATTTTTTTAGAGTTATTAGTGTTAGTGTTAGAATTTAATTAGTGTTAGAAATTTTTAGAGTTAGTGTTAGATTTTTTTAGTGCTTTATTTTGTTTTTACAATTTTGTTTAGTGTTAGAATTTTTCTGTTAGAATGTTGTGTTAGAAAATTTCACTAAGTTAGTGTTAGAAAATTTCAGAAAGTTAGAATAACTATATAATTTCAGTAAGTTAAAAAATTTCACTAAGTTACCATATTGTTCCTGTTTAACTTTCATCTTATTTCTGTTATATTTCTCAATTTACTATTTTTTACTAAGTTAGAAACACTAAGGTATTTTACTTAATTATGGAATATTTACTTAGTCCGGGCAGGTTTTTAGTTCATGTCTTTGTTGGACCCGCCGGGGGATGTCCGGGACTGGGCCCCGCCAGGCTGGCATTGGGAGCTCCTTAGTACCGGGGCACGCGGCTTGGTGAGAAATCCGGGTGACGTGGTCGACCCGGATATTCTTTGGTGGCCATCGCGTGGGCCACGCTCGGTGCGGAGAGAGCCGGCCCCTGAGGAGGTGGTACAACAGCGTATAGCTCCACGCTGAACTTGCATCGGCCGCTGAACCACTCTTGCCCGACATTCCCAGTGTAACTGGAAGAGTAAACCAAGATCTGTCTACTGTTTTAAATAAATCAACAACAACGTTAGCTTTCTGAATTTCACATGATCATTTTGTATCTGAACTTGATTATCATGTATGACCAAATATTGTTTCCTTTAGAGTCAGATGGGTCATTTTGTGTGTGCATGATGTTGAGCAGTCAATCCTGGAGATACTCAAGTGTGCTGGGGAGTAGGCGTTATGATGTCCACCAATGGAGTATGACTTGTTAGCTTTGTCTTGCAAAGAATATAAGCAAAGTCTATCTCACCAACAAACAACGAGTCTTGTGTGTGCGGCTCTCAAGTACTGGGTGCAACTTTGTTTTCCTCTCATTTTAGCTCCTATGTTTTAGCTGGCCCTCTTTCTAACCTATTTGTCTTCTATATTCTTGTATGTTGCTAGATTTTAATCTTTGAAATTCATTCATGGTTTGAGTGATGCATTATATCTTTCAAATTCTTATAAAATTATATTTCTCTAGATGTAGAGGAGGGAATGGCGACATGCTAAAGCTGGCGAGTCTCTGTTGCAACGCACGGGTTTCTTTGCTGTTATTTAATGTTATCCGTACAACAGAAAATACGACATGGGCTAATTTGGACTACAATGAAGACTAGCCATTTTACGCGGTCTTCCCGTTGCAACGCACGGGCCAATTTACTAGTAGTTATAATTATTTCACGGTTTATTTGTCATCCCGACCCCCCACCCCCACCACCCCCCACCACCACCACCACACACACACCTGTATCATTCTCTTGTTAATAAAATATTCGTCGGTGACTTAGTTCAACAGGATTTGAAACATAGGGTAACAAGTGTAATATTCTGGTCTCCAATATAGTTGCATTTCGTCAAGTCGACCGTAACATTGTACGAATTATAAGACATCCGTTAACTTGGAGTAGATTCAGCAGGTATCAGCATTGTTATAATATGTCTTTCTTACATGACCAAAAGCATGTTGGTCCACGGTTCGTTAATACAGTCCTGGATTGAAATATAAACTTCATAATATTAAGCAAAAGGCCAGCCTTGATCTCTCCTTGGTTTTCACCTAAAAACTTCTACACATTCAGACGGCTTGTGGTTCTACGATGCATGACCGGTACCTCTCCGGTATAATCCCGATGTTGCCATCAAATCCGAGCACATCGACAAGCATTGAACAACTTGTTAAATGCATCAAATGTATAAGTCATACAAATACAGTGTTGAATAACATATATGGCACACAGGCCTAGACAGAATTATGGAGTGTGTTCCTATGGAAACTTGCAGTGGGCTGAATATACATACATCGAGATGACTGAACAGAGTAATCGATGAACAAATACAGGTTATGTGGTCTAACTCGTTGAATATTTTATCTAGTATAGGGGGACATTCTTAACATCACCATGTTAACTGCCTGAAGAAGTGGCCAAGTAATATTCTCTCCTGACTAACTGGGGGTGCAGTGATTCACAAATCGGTTTAACTTAGTTAATGACGTTAGAATCTATTATTCTGTGCAGTGCAAATAATGAAGCTTATTTGCGAATAGCCAATATTCCTTGTTCAGGATATAGAGGTTTGAGCTTCTGAAATCTGACAAGCAATTATAGTAGGGCTTTTTATCGAATTGCCCATAGCGGACCTGTACTCAGTTTTACCCCTAGCGCCGAATGGTGCTCAGTTTTGCCCCTAGTCCGTGCGCAACTATTATGGAGAGGCAGGAACGATAAGTTTGGAGTCGACTCCGTTTCACGAAGTGGGACCGAGGAGTCAGACTCCGTTTCGCGAAATGCGTCCGGGTGGGACTGCCAAGTTCATTGAAACCATCCGGAGCTTACAGGTGGGACCGCGCAGTTAGTTGACTACGCTGAATAGTCCACATCCGAGTTTCCCGCCACCACCGTCGTGCGCTGCCGCCTCATTTAGTTGACCCGCCGTCGTGCGCTGCCGCTCTCCGCCGCCCGCCACCGCCCGCACCATCCCCTGCTGCGCCACGAGCACCTGCGGTACCACCACCACCGCTAGGTTCGGCTTGGGGGGCGAAAAGTCGGGGCAGCCCACGCGGGCCAGAGCTGTCAGCGACGCGTGGAAAAACTGCGGGCCCCAGGGTCGGTCAAAGTCTGCCGGAGTAACGGCACGCGCGGCGCATTAAATGACACGCCAGGGCTACAAAAGTCTCCTCGCCGCTCGCCGCTCTCCCTATTCTCGCCGTTCATCTCCTCGCCCTCACCGCACAAACTCTCATCGCCCTCGCCGCACTTCACCAGACACCCCGAGACGATGCCTCACCGACACCATGCATGGCGCAACTCGCTGTTGTACTGCCGACCCACGGCCGCGACGCGGGGCCATAGTGACGGCGAGGAGAACGAGCAGCCGGCGCCGGAGGAGGCGACGCCCGAGCAGCAGCCGCCGCAGGAGGAGGCGGCGCCGGAGCAAGAGCCGCCGCAGGAGGAGGCGGCTCCCGAGCAGGAGTCGCCGCAGGAGGCGCAACGCTAGAGGAGGCTCAGGAGGAGGCAGCCTATCTGGCCCGAGCAGCACGCCGCCGTCTACTCGTTCGAAACATGGCGGAACGAGGAGGCGTTCCACACGGTCCGCTCTTGGCTCAAGGAGGCGGCGGCACCGGCCGAGGCTGCCGCTGTTCGTGAATCCCTGGAGACCCATCAGAGGGAGCAGGCGGAGCGCCAGATCTACCGGAAGCTCACCGCAACCGCGGCCTCGGATGAGCAGCAGGCGGTCGTCGCGCTGTACGAGAGCGACCGGCAGAAGACTGCCCTGCAGAGTGAGAGGCGGAACCGCCGCCATCCCTCCGAGCAGGCGCAGCTCCACCGGCTGCGGATCCGAGGCAGAGCGGAGCGGCATGCGCTCGCTACGGTGGCGAACCCATCGCCCTTAGCCAAGAACGACCACGAGGCGGGGCCCTCCAACATGCTGGCCTACGACGACAGCGATGAGGACGACGAGGAAGAGGACAACGTCTAGGAGTAGGGCGATGACCAGGCCGGGTGATCGCGGCGAGTCTCGGCCAACCGTAGTTTTTTTTTTCAGTTTTTTCAATGTTTTTAGTTAAATTATGCCGTCTAGCTTTCTGTAAAACTATCGTCGAATCTATGAATTTGAGCCTATTTCAACGAGTTCGCGTTTTTTTAATTAATTTTGAGTATTTCTGAACAAAATCACGAGCTAGAATGTAGATTAAAAGCGAAAAGAATTTTTGAATAATGTTGTATGATGTTGAACTAAGTCATTCCAAAATTTTGGGCAAATGAGCTTCAAATGAGGTCTGAAGCTAGAGTAGACACCTCCGTTTCAAATTTCATGAAAGATTCGACCTTGCCAAAATTATCCAAATAAATTTGAGGAGCAATTATATCACATATAACAACATTGTGCGTTGGATTCATGTCATTTTGATTTTTTTGAATAACTTATGCTTATTTGAAACCATCGCTCTATTCTCATGAGAAATGTGCTTCAAATGAGGTATGAAGCTAGGGTAAATACCCCCGTTTAGAATTTCATGAAAAATTCGACATTGTGAAAATTATCCGATCCAAATTTGAGGAGCAACTATATCACATATAACAACATTGTGCGTTGGATTCATGTCATTTTGATATTTTTTTGAATTATTTATGCTCATTTGAAACCATCGCTCTATTCTCATGAGAAATGTGCTCCAAATAAGGTCTGGAGCTAGGGTAGACACCCCCGTTTGAAATTTCATGAAAAAATCGACCTTGCCAAAATTAACCAAATAAATTTGAGGAGCAACTATATCACATATAACAACACTGTGCGTTGGATTCATGTCAGTTTTATTTTTTTTTGAATTATTTATGCTCATTTAAAACCATCGCTCTATTCTCGTGAGAAATGTGCTTCAAATGAGGTCCGAAGGTAGGGTAAACACCACCGTTTATAATGTCATGAAAAATTCGACCTTGCCAAAATTATCTAAATAAATTTGAGGAGCAACTATATCACATATAACAACATTGTGCGTTGGATTCATGTCATTTTGAATTTTTTTGAATTATTTATGCTCATTTGCAACCATCGCTCTATTCTCGTGAGAAATATGCTTCAAATGAGGTCCGAAGCTAGGGTAAATACCTCCGTTTATAATTTCATAAAAAATTCGACCTTGCCAAAATTCTCCAAAGAAATTTGAGGAGCAACTATATCACATATAACAACATTGTGCGTTGGATTCATGTCATTTTGATTTTTTTTGAATTATTTATGCTCATTTGCAACCATCGCTCAATTATCGTGAGAAATGTGCTTCAAATGAGGTCCGAAGCTAGGGTAAATACCCCCGTTTATAATTTCATGAACAATTCGACTTTGCCAAAATTATCCAAAGAAATTTGAGGAGCAACTATATCACATATAACAACGTTGTGCGTTGGATTCATGTCATTTTGATTTGTTTTGAATTATTTATGCTCATTTGCAACCATCGCTCAATTGTCGTGAGAAATGTGCTTCAAATGAGGTCCGAAGCTAGGGTAAATACCCCCATTTGTGCTTCAACATTTTTTAGCATATTTTCTAAATCAACCAAATGAATTTCCTAGACATCTATTCTACATGTATAGTATAAATCTGAAGTTTCATTATGTTTTGAATAATTCTTCTATTTTTTATTTTTTATTTAAATAACATGGTTTAATAGAAAAATCATATGTAAAACTGATAAAAATCATCGCTGTAGTAAATCTGAAGTTTCATTATATTTTTTTATTTAAATAACATGGTTTAATACTTAACAGCAAAGAAATCATATGTAGAACCATCGATCCCTGTGGCCAACGGACCAACCAATCAGAGCGCAGAACGAGCGTCTCGCGGATCGCTGTGGCTGCGAGCGCATCCGTCCGATGCACGATTGCTTCTAAAAGGCGTCGATCCAACAGCCCAGGTCGAATCTCTGTGTTTCCTTCTAGAAGCTTTTCGGCTGGTCAAACAGAGGGTTGACCAAGCTTGAAATGAGCATACATAATTAAAAAAAATCAAAAAAATATATAGCCGACGCACATAGTAGTGTTATGTCATATAGTAACGAGAAAAAAATATAAACATGTCTTATAAAGAATGGAACGAAAAAGCCTTGTGTAACATGTGATATCTTGAATAGTCTAGTAGAGAGTTCAAGATAATGAGATGAGTTTCAAACCTTTGGAACTCAAATAAGGTCAAAATCTCACCAAATCTTCATTTTGGTGTGACTAAGAAAGATCCAAAGTTATTTTTCATTTTGATGTTTTGAACTTGTTTTATTTACGATTTTCGATTAAAACCATTATTATTCAAAAGAAAATAAATAATACGAATATTCATCCAATAAATTTTCAGGCTTCGGAATTGCATTTTATAGGTCTAATACAAGTCTAGGAAAAATATAAATAGGATGTATAAACATTAGAACGAAAGCCATCACTAAAATGAGATTCCTCGAATACAGGAGTAGAGATTTCAAAGAATATGAGGTGGAAACATTGTGAATCTTCCGAAGAGGTGGGTTCTACCTTTTTTTTTTGTGGTCCTATGGGCTATCCTAGCACAACCAAGCAAATAGTTCCACATTGCTACCCCCTTTCGACGCCGTTACCGCGTGTTTCCGTATAAGTCCGGTATTTCTCCAGCGGGTAGGGTTTCACCGGGAGGGGAGCTACGGAGCGACTGGATCCCAACACAAGCCAGGGGGTTCCATACCATGATAGTATAGGTGTGTTGTGTGCTTTGGATGTCAAAGATTGCTCTCCGGGGTGTGACCCGCTTCACCGGCATCCACTTCTCTCTCGTGAGCGCTTACAGGGTGAAACTCCTGTATCAGACCAAACATCCTGAATCTTCCGAAGAGGTGGGTTCTACCTTTTTGTTTTTTGTTCCTATGGGCTATCCTAGCACAACCAAGCAAATAGTTCCACATTGCTACCCCTTTCGACGCAGTTACCGCGTGTTTCCGTATAAGTCCGGTATTTCTCCAACGGGGCTAGGGTTTCACCGGGAGGGGGGCTACGGAGTGTCTGGATCCCAACAAAAGCTAGGGTTGCCATACCATGTTATTATAGGTGTGATGTGTGCTTTGGATGTCAAAGATTGCTCTCCGGGGTGTGACCCGCTTCACCGATATCCACTTCTCTCTCGTTAGCGCTTATAGGGTGAAACTCCTGTATCGGACCAAACATCGTGAATCTTCCGAAGAGTTGGGTTCTACCTTTTTGTTTTGTGTTCCTATGGGATATACTAGAACAACCAAGCAAATAGTTCCACATTGCTACCCCTGTCGACGCAGTTACCGCGTGTTTCCGTATAAGTCAGGTATTTCTCCAGCGGGGCTAGGGTTTCACCGGGAGGAGGGCTACGGAGTGTCTGGATCCCAACAAAAGCTAGGGGTGCCATACCATGTTAGTATAGGTGTGTTGTGTGCTTTGGATGTCAAAGATTGCTCTCCGGGGTGTGACCCGCTTCACCGGCATCCACTTCTCTCTCGTGAGCGCTTATAGGGTGAAACTCCTGTATCGGACCAAACATCGTGAATCTTCTGAAGAGGTGGGTTCTACCTTTTTGTTTTGTGTTCCTATGGGCTATCACAACCAAGCAAATAGTTCCACATTGCTACCCCCTTTCGACACAGTTACCGCGTGTTTCCGTATAAGTCAGGTATTTCTCCAGCGGGGCTAGGGTTTCACCGGGAGGGGGGGCTACGGAGCGTCTGGATCCCAACAAAGCTAGGGGGTGCCATACCATGTTAGTTTAGGTGTGTTGTGTGCTTTTGATGTCAAAGATTGCTCTCCGGGGTGTGACCCGCTTCACCGGCATCCACTTCTCTCTCGTGAGCGCTTAGAGGGTGAAACTCCCGTATCGGACCAAACATCGTGAATCTTCCGAAGAGGTGGGTTCTACCTTTATGTTTTGTGTTCCTATGGGATATACTAGCACAACCAAGAAAATAGTTCCACATTGCTACCCCCTTTCGACGCAGTTACCGCGTGTTTCCGTATAAGTCAGGTATTTCTCCACCGGGGCTAGGGTTTCACCGGGAGGGGGGCTACGGAGTGTCTGGATCCCAACAAAAGCTAGTGGGTGCCATAACATGTTAGCATAGGTGTGTTGTGTGCTTTGGATGTCAAATATTGCTCTCCGGGGTGTGACCCGCTTCACCGGCATCCACTTCTCTCTCGTGAGCGCTTATAGGGTGAAACTCCTGTATCGGACCAAACATCATGAATCTTCCGAAGAGGTGGGTTCTACCTTTTTGTTTTGTGTTCCTATGGGCTATCCTAGCACAACCAAGCAAATAGTTCCACATTGCTACCCCTTTCAACGCAGTTACCGCGTGTTTCCGTATAAGTCAGGTATTTCTCCAGCGGGGCTAGGGTTTCACCGGGAGGGGGGCTACGAAGTGTCTGGATCCCAAAAAAAGCTAGGGGGTGCCATACCATGTTAGTATAGGTGTGTTGTGTGCTTTGGATGTCAAAGATTGCTCTCTGGGGTGTGACCCGCTTCACCGGCATCCACTTCTCTCTCGTGAGCGCTTATAGGGTGAAAGTCCTGTATCAGACCAAACATCGTGAATCTTCCGAAGAGGTGGTTTCTACCTTTTTGTTTTGTGTTCCTATGGGCTATCCTAGCACAACCAAGCAAATATCTCTAAAACTGTCTAGAAATGACATGGCCGAGTAGTGTAGACTTTGCTACACTATTGTACATGCCTTAAAAACAGAGGGAACCAGATCCTCTTACTTTGCCCACCTTATGTTCTCTGACTTTCTCCCATGACACGTGGGTCCGGTGTGTGATGGGCTCCATTTGTCAGTGAGCTAAAGTCAGAGGATCGCGTTCCCGCACAGAGAAGTGCTCGTCTCAGCGTCTGCAGGTCGTTGCCGTCGTAGTTTGCATGCATGGACTCGATCTGTACCGTTCCTTACGATCAAACGATTGAAAATGAAGCGGTGCATAGACTGGGTGTTTTGTCTCAATGTAACTGCATGCAACAACGGACACTATCTAGTGGGGCCCCGTTCACCAGCCCCGTGCATGCACGCCCCGTTTTTTCAGAGTAAACAACGTGGCAGAAGAAAAAAATAGTTAACGTCGTGTCGCATTTGCAGCAGCCCTGCACGCCTCGTTTCAGAAACACAAGTCGCGTCGCATTTGCAGCACACCTGCACGCCTTGTTTCAGAAACACGAGTCGCGTCGCATTTGCAGCGACCCAGCCCTCCCACTAGTAGAAAACAGGGCATTGAGCCAAGCCCAATGGAACCGGATGTGATACAAACCGGTTCAGAAGGGTCTGTCCCTGGGCCCCACCCATGCAGCAAAATTCCCGCAAGGCCTTTAGGACCGGTTTGTAACACAAACCGGTCCTAAAGGCCTTGCGGGCCATTTGCTGCAGGGAGGGGGGCCCAGGGGCAGAACCTTTAGAACCGGGTTGTATCACAAACCGGTTCTACAGGTTTTCTCATTTTTTGCAGCCACTGCGGGTCCCGCTGTCATAACCTTTAGAACCGGTTTGTAACACAAACCGGTCCTAAATCCCTCCCCTAAACCCTACATACCACCCCGAGCTCAGCTCATTTTTTCCAGCTCGAGCTCAACTCCATTTTTGCTCTCTTCTTCCTCTTGTGAGGTCTAATCCATCCCCATTTTCTCCACCATTTGTCAAGATTGTTGGTACCCATCGGTTCTACGGTTAGCATCAACGTTCCCTCTTCCGGCATTGCAGGTTTTGCTCGTTTTCTTGCTCATTTCATTTTTGTTGTGCTAGCTAGGTGTTTGATGAAATGCCTAGCTAAGCTAGAATTTGTTATTCATTTTGTTATGTATACAAATTGATGCAATTTGAGCTCAAAATTAATTATGATTTGTGCTTTTTTTAGTGTCGCGCGCCTTGTCCCCTTACTCACTACCGTCAATCGCCCCATCACCGACACAACCTTGGTGAGCCTATTGTTTTTATTTACCAAAACAAATTTTGATTTGTATGATTTACGTATTTACTTGTATATAATTTTCTAGAGCCATGGTTTTGATATCCGTCCCCGTTGGCCCTCGTCCAGTCTATGATTCGGATGTGGTATATTATCTTTTTTCACTACATATTTTCATTTCCTGATTATACGACAATTACTTACGCCGACCAACTTGACATAGATATTTTTATATAGGAGGTAGTGGAACCGGAAATGCCAGTCGACCCTATTGTTGAGAAGTTATACTTAGTTGAACAAGAAAATATTGGCTTGAAAGAAAGATTGAAAAAAACTGAAGAAAGGTTGGAAAAAACTGAAAGAGAGAAGATGACCTTGGAAAAGGTTCTTGCCGGTGTCATCGATAGTCACAAGAGCGAGATGGACGCAATGCGCCTGAAGATTAGAAAGATTAGGAAATATGCAATTAGTAAAGAGGCTTGGTATCATTATGTCGTCGGGTCAATTGTTACCTTTGTTGCGATTTTGATCGCATTTGTTGTTGTTTTTAAATGCATTAATTAGAGAGAGTTTTTATGGATGGTTTCAGTGTGTATTTTTCTGAGAACTATATATGTATATATGGTCACTATACGCTAGTTTGGTATTAACGTGTGATGAACTTTTTGTATTAATTAACTAATTTAGTCATGATGATTTAGCATAATGGTTGTTGATAAATTTATATAATGCAGATGAACCGGCAATGGATGTACAGTGATCGACGTCGTCCCGAATTCCTTAATGGCATGCATAGTTTTCTCAATGTGGCTGAGAAAAACAGGCAGAATGGATTTATTTTTTGTCCATGTAAAAAATGCCAGAATAAGAGGAATTTCCCTAGCTCAAGAACCATACACACCCACCTGTTGCAAGAAGGCTTCATGCCCAGTTATTTTTGTTGGACCAAGCACGGAGAAAGAGGGGTTATAATGGAAGACAATGAAGAAGAAGAGGATAATGATGAGTATCCTATGTTCGATGAACACGGTGATACTGAAATGGGGGAAGATGAGCCTGAACTTGAGGACATTGTTGATGAGTCTGATGATGATCTTCGTCAGGTCATTCGTGAAGAACAGATAAACTGCGCAAGTGAAAACGAGAGGTTGAAGTTGGAGCGCATGTTAGAAGACCACAAAAAATTGTTGTACCCAACTTGCGAAGATGGCCAGAAAAAACTGGGCACCACCCTTGAATTGCTGCAATGGAAGGCAGAGAATGGATTATCTGACAAGGGATTTGAAAACCTGCGGAAAATAATGAAGAAGATGCTTCCAAGAAATAACGTGCTGCCCTGCAGTACATACGAAGCAAAGAAGGTTGTCTGCCCTCTAGGATTGGAAGTGCATAAGATACATGCATGCATCAATGACTGCATCCTCTACCGCGGCCAGCACGAGAATTTAAATGCCTGCCCGGTATGCGGTGCATTTCGGTATAAGATCAGACGAGATGACCCTGGTGATGTTGAGGGCGACGATCGCCCCAGGAAGAGGGTTCCTGCCAAGGTGATGTGGCATGCTCCTATAATACCACGGTTGAAACGTTTGTTCCGAAACAAAGAGCATGCCAAGTTGTTGCGATGGCACAAAGAAGACCGTAAGGAAGACGATATGCTGAGACACCCCGCTGATGGGTCGCAGTGGAGAAACATCGACGATAAGTACGAGGACTTTGCACGTGACGCAAGAAACTTAAGGTTTGGTCTGAGTACAGATGGCCTGAATCCATTTGGGGAGCAGAGTAGCAGTCATAGCACCTGGCCCGTGACTCTATGTATCTATAACCTTCCTCCTTGGTTATGCATGAAGCGTAAGTTCATTATGATGCCAGTGCTTATCCCAGGCCCGTCGCAACCCGGCAACAACATTGATGTGTACCTGAGGCCACTGGTTGATGAACTTTTAGAGTTGTGGGCTGACGAAGGTGTACGTGTGTGGGACGAGTACAAACAAGAGGAATTTGACCTACGAGGGTTGCTGTTTGTTACCATCAATGATTGGCCCGCTCTTAGTAACATCTCAGGACAGTCAAACAAGGGATACAGCGCATGCACACACTGTTTAGGCGAGACAGAAAGTATACATATAGGCAAGAATGTGTACCCGGGGCATCGTCGATTTCTTCCAGACAGGCATCCCGTAAGAAAGAAAGGAAAGCATTTCAAAGGCGAGGCAGATACACGGAGGAAGCCAACCCTCCCTAAAGGTACTGATATATATGACATGGTCAAAGATATAAAAGTAATCTTTGGAAAGGGTCCTGGCGCACAATCTGTTCCAAATGACGCCGACAACCACGTAGCCATGTGGAAGAAGAAATCTATATTCTGGGAACTACCCTATTGGAAATTCCTAGAGGTTCGCTCTGCGATCGACGTGATGCACGTGACGAAAAATATTTGCGTGAACCTGCTAAACTTATTGGGCGTGCATGGGAAGAAGTCAAGAGATACACCAAAAGCACGGCTGCACCACCAACGTATGCACGAACGAGACGACCTGATGAATCCAGAGAATTTCAAAGGTCCTGCCAGCTACGCTCTTACCAAGGAAGAGAAGGAGATCTTTTTCCAAGTCCTGAGTAGTATCAAGGTCCCGTCTGGCTACTCGTCGAACATAAAAGGAATACTAAACCTGGAAGAGAAAAAGTTCCAAAACCTTAAGTCTCATGACTGCCACGTGATCATGACCCAGTTACTTCCGATTGCATTGAGGGGGCTTCTGCCAGAAAACGTGCGAGTACCCATTGTGAAGCTATGTGCATTCCTCAACGCAATTTCTCAGAAGGCAATCGATCCAGCAACTCTACCAAGTTTACAGAAGGACGTGGTCCAATGTCTTGTCAGCTTCGAGTTGGTGTTCCCACCAACCTTTTTCAATATTATGACGCACCTCATAGTTCACCTAGTCCAAGAGATTTCCGTTCTCGGTCCTGTATTCTTACACAATATGTTCCCCTTTGAGAGGTTCATGGGAGTCTTGAAGAATTATGTTAGAAACCGTGCTAGACCAGAAGGAAGCATGGTCAAGGGCTATGGAACAGAGGAGGTCATTGAGTTTTGTGTTGACTTTATTCCTGACCTGAACCCGATCGGGGTTCCTCAGTCGCGCCATGAGGGGAGACTGCGTGGAAAAGGCACGCTAGGAAAGAAATCAACAACATGTATGGACGAGCAATCTTTCAGTCAAGCACACTACACAGTTCTAGTTAATTCCAGCTTGGCGGCTCCATATATCCAGGAACACACGGATATTTTACGCTCGGAATATCCGGAGCAACCTGAAGATTTCATTGCTAAAGAACACGCGAAGACTTTCGGAGGTTGGTTGCAAAGACGTCTGATTAATGACAACATTGTTGAAGATGAGCTATACTTGTTGGCCAAGCAACCATCTTCGACTGTATTGACCTTTAAAGGGTACGAGATAAATGGTAACATATTTTACACGGCAGAACAAGATAAAAAGAGCACCAACCAAAACAGTGGCGTCCGGTTTGATGCAAAAGACGACAACGGGCAAAGGGTCACATACTATGGTTACATAGAGCAGATATGGGAACTTGACTACGGACCTTCCTTTAAGGTCCCTTTGTTCTGGTGCAAATGGTTCAACCTGTCAGGCGTGAAGGTAGACCCGAAGTACGGAATGACAACAGTGGATCAGAAGAATCTTGGGTACGACAATGATCAATTCGTCCTAGCCAATGATGTGGCTCAGGTTTTCTATGTGAAGGACATGTCTAGCAGACCGAGAAAAACAAAAGATAAAGAAACGAATACATCAGACGATGAGCCAAGGCGCCACATAGTTCTTTCAGGGAAAAGAAACATCGTGGGAGTCGAGGACAAGACAGACATGTCAGAAGATTACATTAAATTTGATGAAATTCCTCCCTTCAAAGTCAAAGATGATCCTAGCATTCAGTTAAATGATGAAGATGTTCCATGGTTACGGCGCAATCAGAAGAAAGGCAAGAAGAAAAATAGAAACGGATCGTCCCTTTAGTACCGGTTGGGGACACCAACCGGGACTAAATGGGTTAGGGTTTCGTTTGGACCAATCAGATAGAATCACACGGATCGTGTGTTTGTTTCAACCGCTTGTGAGTCGTTGGATCCGGGGTGTGTTTCTTTCCAGCTGTTGTGAGCCGTTCGATCAGGGCTACGGTGTGTTTCTTTCGAGCTGTTGTGAGCCGTTGGATGAGATGTTTCTTAACCGTTGGATCAAAACCCTAGCTCAACACTTTGTGAGCCAGAGGACCCTATATATAGCCCAGCTTCATACACCGTTCAGTTCATCTCCCAAATACAAAACATCCGGATTCGCCAGCATACGCCCCGCGGTGCATTTGGTATGCATATATGCACTCAGTAGCCACTGCGGGGTTGTATACTGGCGATACCGTTTGTTTTGTTCTACACCCTCCTTTAAGGTTTGATACATCATATACTCAGTTCATCGAGCAAATACAAAACATCCGGATTCGCCATCATACGTCCGGCCGTGCATTTGGTATGCATATATGCACCCAGTAGCCACGGTCGGGCTGTATGATGGCGATACCGTCTGTTTTGTTCCACACCCCCCTTAAGGTTTGATACATCATATACTCAGTTCATCGAGCAAATACAAAACATCCGGATTCGCCGTCATACGTCCAGCCGTGCATTTGGTATGCATATATATATGCACCCAGTAGCCACGGTTAGGCTGTATGATGGCGATACCGTTTGTTTTGTTCTACACCCCCCTTTGGAAACAGAAAGAAGAAGAAAAAGAAATGTGCGCCCCCTGTACAGGCCTTTAGGACCGGTTGCCGTTAACAACCGGTGCTAAAGACCCTTTCGCACCGGTTGCCGTTAACAACCGGTTTGCCGTTAACAACCGGTGCTAAAGACCCTTTAGCACCGGTTGTTAACCGCAACCGGTACCAAGAAAGGCAAGAGTAAGATTGTGACGACCGGTTGTCACAGAGGCAGACAGAAGAAGTCACGGTATGGCAGTCACGTATTCAACATCAACCAAGAAAGGCAAGCGTAAGATTGTGATGAAAGGTTGACAGAGGGAAATAGTCGCGATATATGTATGTACTTTTTAAAAGTGAGAAACAAAGTACCAGCGGGCTAGTATACCAATCGCGCTAAATCAATCTACATGTATGGTATCTCGCTAAATCAATCTATATATATGTATCCACGATATATATGCTCGATGTATCACTTGCGCTCTCACTTCTTGTTGCCTTACTCATTACCCACCCTAACTTACCACAGGCGCATAGACTACAATATGCGCCTGGGGTAACATTACCGCAGGCGCATAGACAGAATATGCGCCTGGGCTAAGAGCTATACCACAGGCGCATGGTGTGCAATGTGCGCCTGGGGTAATTGATCAGATTACATTAAATTTGATGAAATTCCTCCCTTCAAAGTCAAAGATGATCCTAGCATTCAGTTAAATGATGAAGATGTTCCATGGTTACGGCGCAATCAGAAGAAAGACAACAAGACAAATAGAAACGGATCGTCCCTTTAGTACCGGTTGGGGACACCAACCGGGACTAAATGGGTTAGGGTTTCGTTTGGACCAATCAGATAGAATCACACGGATCGTGTGTTTGTTTCAACCGCTTGTGAGTCGTTGGATCCGGGGTGTGTTTCTTTCCAGCTGTTGTGAGCCGTTCGATCAGGGCTACGGTGTGTTTCTTTCGAGCTGTTGTGAGCCGTTGGGATGTTTCTTAACCGTTGGATCAAAACCCTAGCTCAACACTTTGTGAGCCAGAGGACCCTATATATGCACCCAGTAGCCACTGTCGCTCCTCGAGCGCTTCTTCTCCATCCCTCTGCACCGTCGCGCTTCCACCATGCCTCCGAGGAGGAACAACACCACCGGTTTCCGCGGCGTCCGAGCACGGCAGAACGGAATGTTCAGCGCAGATATCCGCTGGGGGGACGACCGCATCCCCCTCGGCACCTTTGCGACGGCGGCAGAGGCAGCCCGCGCCTGGGACGCGGCGGCCTGGCGCCTCAACCGCCCGCGGTCGCTGATGAACTTCAACGACTGCCACACAGTCTGGGAAGCGGAGGCCAGGGCGACGAAGCCACAGATCATCACTGCCGCCGACCACCTCCACCTCCGCCACCGCGCGTTTCAGGGCCTAGTCGACGCCAGGGAAGACCGCGTCGTCCGCGATTATTACCGGAACAACCCGGGGGAGGAGAGCGCCGACGAGGAGCTCTGGCAGACACGCGCGGGTCAGCGGGCGGAGCGCCGCCTCGAACGCCACCTCGCGTTAGATGCGGCTCGGGAGGTGAGGACGAGGGCGCTGCAAGAGCTTCGTCGGGCCGACCGCGCCGGCGAAGTCTGGGCCTCCGACGATCCGAGGTGGGGGCCTATCTCGGACATACCATCATGCACCTCCGATGATGACGAGGAGGTCACCGACGAGTTCGGCGACGATGATGACCCGGAGGAGGTCACCGACGAGTTCCCCGACGACGATGGCGAGGAGTAGTGTTCGTCTGTTTTCTCTTTTTAATAAAAGAATTTGTATTCCGGCGACACTGCGGCAATCGGTAAATCAATCTGTATGGTATCTCGCTAAATCAATCTATATATATGTATCCACGATATATATGCTCGATGTATCACTTGCGCTCTCACTTCTCGTTGCCTTACTCATTACCCACCCTAACTTACCACAGGCGCATAAACAGCAAAATGCGCCTAGGGTAACTTTACCGCAGGCGCACAGTCAGGAAATGCGCCTGGGATAAGAGATTTACCGCAGGCGCATTTTGTGTAAAGTGCGCCTGGGGTAAGTGATCACATATACAGAAACAGTAGTTTTTCTGTTTTGTTTTCTTGATGTGTTTTTGTTTGTCTGTTTTGAAATGTGTGTTTGACATAATATAGAAATAGTTTAGCTAGGAATTAATATAGAAATAATATCCATTACATAATAATATATACATTACATGATAATATATCCATTACATACTAATATATCCATTACATGCATATATCAAACACAAGATGCGGTACACAAACAACATCTATGGATCCGTCGAGTAGAAGCGGAACAACTCGTAGGAGACGTATGCATCTATGGCTGCATACGTGATGTTGGTCCAGTCCAGTGGGTTCTTCTCCCACAACCAGTGATTCTTCGAGGGGAAATCAGTCTTCATGGTTCCGTAGCCCTCGTGGATGAAGGCACTTGCCATGCGAGCCATACCGGTCTTTGGCCCGTTCAAATGGATAAGACCCTGAATATCAATGTAGTGATCTTCAGGTATCACAATACCCAAGCGCATCAACTTTGGACGGTCTTGCGTGTTGTCAACGCTGCAAAAGTCATAACCCTTGTTGACAAGAAAATCAACAAGTGCCGGAGAATGCTTTGAACTACTGCAACAACAAAAATTTGATACGTGTACGTGTTAGATATATGGCAACACATGTATTCTTCACATGCAACAAACAAATCGAAGATGCAAGATTGTACGTGTGCGTTACCTTGACCATTGGAAGACCAAAACGGCCTCCTTGAACGCAATCTGGATGACTGCAACATTTCGTTTATCCGCCGTATACTCTAAATCAAGCCCGAAAAACCGGTGTTCTTCGGGAGAGGAGAAATACAGATTGGTCAAATACCCAATAGCACCGGAGAGCTCCTCGCAGTTGTTGGTGTAGAACACGTCGAGACTTTTGCCGCATGGTGTGGGCACATCATATCTCTTAGAAACTTCAGCCATGGTGCTTAGTGGAGGAAGATCAAGAGAGGAAGAAGAAGAGACAGAGGAAGAAGAGAAGAAACAGAGACTCGCGATCGGGCCGGTGCGCACTGTAGCAATAAAACCGCCGCGCGCGGGAGGCGAGCAGTTTGTATTAAGACCTTTAGCACCGGTTGCTAACACAAACCGGTGCTAAAGGCCTGTAGTGGGCGCGCAGTCTGGGTGTGGCCCCAACTACAGGCCTTTAGCACCGGTTTGTGTTAGCAACCGGTGCTAAAGACCCTTTCGCACCGGTTGCTAACACAAACCGGTGCTAAAGGCCTGTAGTGGGGCGATATGTCCAGGACTTGTGAAATTTTGGCCTCATTTCTTTCGCGCGTCTTCTCCTCTACCTACGGCGAAGCCCTGCTCCGCCTCGTCGCCGTCCGTCCGCCTCGTCGCCGTACGCCTCGCCTCGGTCCGCCGCGCCTCCGTCGGCCTCACCTCCGTCCGCCGCGCCTCCGGCCGCTCTCTGTCTCCGTCGCCGTCGATCCCCCGCGCGGCCCCGCGTCCGTCGCGCCTCCGCGGTCGCCGTCCGCCTCCGTCGCGCCGTCCGCGTCCGTCCGCCTCCGTCGCGCCTCCGTCTCGCCTCCGCCTCCGCCGCCCCGCCTCTCGCCCCTCGATCGCCGTCGATCGCCGGCCTAGCTAGGTAATTTATTTCGGTTTTTTTCAATTTTGTTTTACTGTTAGAATTTTTAGAGTTAGTGTTAGTGTTTAGTGTTAGAAATTTTTAGATTTAGTGTTAGATTGTTTTTAGAGTTAGTGTTAGTGTTAGAAATTTTTAGATTTAGTGTTAGATTTTTTTAGAGTTATTAGTGTTAGTGTTAGAATTTAATTAGTGTTAGAAATTTTTAGAGTTAGTGTTAGATTTTTTTAGTGCTTTATTTTGTTTTTACAATTTTGTTTAGTGTTAGAATTTTTCTGTTAGAATGTTGTGTTAGAAAATTTCACTAAGTTAGTGTTAGAAAATTTCAGAAAGTTAGAATAACTATATAATTTCAGTAAGTTAAAAAATTTCACTAAGTTACCATATTGTTCCTGTTTAACTTTCATCTTATTTCTGTTATATTTCTCAATTTACTATTTTTTACTAAGTTAGAAACACTAAGGTATTTTACTTAATTATGGAATATTTACTTAGTCCGGGCAGGTTTTTAGTTCATGTCTTTGTTGACCCGCCGGGAGATGTCCGGGACTGGGCCCCGCCAGGCTGGCATTGGGAGCTCCTTAGTACCGGGGCACGCGGCTTGGTGAGAAATCCGGGTGACGTGGTCGACCCGGATATTCTTTGGTGGCCATCGCGTGGGCCACGCTCGGTGCGGAGAGAGCCGGCCCCTGAGGAGGTGGTACAACAGCGTATCAGGGAGGAGGACGAGCACGTCCGTCGCTACATGTACTTGCTCGATAGGCAGTATAGGCAGTATAGCAGCAGTTGGTCGATTATTAGGAGGGTTCCTTACCACGTGAGCTATGACCCTATGAGGGTTCCTTATCTATGGATGCGTAGCACCCGTGACTCAGCACCCCGCGGCTTAGGACCCGGTCGGAGTTAATTATTTTGAGAGATGTCACGAGACTATGTATAAGTGATATTATTCGATCGTGATGTATTAGGGTTAAAAAATCAACCCGAGCTATGTATAACTCTTGGTGTGTCCAGAACTATTATTTCATTAATATGTCCAGAACTATTATTTTATTACTGTCCGATGAAATAATTTCGCCAAGTGCCCGATGAAAATTTCGCTAAGTGTTCTTCATTTTATAAATTTTACTAGCAGGTGTTGAGCTATGGATTCCCAAGAACCTGTACATGATCAGCACGCCGATCAGCTCGCCGGAATGGGTGAGGCGGAGAAGGAAAGATACGTGTGCCAGATGATTTTTGATAATGCAACGGCCATATATCGTGATGACGACGATGGACAGGCGTTTAGCAATCAATTTTTGAACGACTCCGGCGACGGAGATCAGAATATAGAAGATGTAGTAGATGATGACGACGACAACGTCGAGGATGAAGAAGTGCCCTCCAGAACAAACTCTGCCAATGTATATCTCAAGTCACTGTTCACGCAACAATTAATTTGTTTTGCACTTACTAACGAATCATTATTTTCCCGTTTAGGCGCCCTCCGGAACAGCTAGCGCAAGTACTGAGACAAAGTCCAAACGAGGCCCGGCCGCAAGGTTGAAAGATACCGCAAGGTTCTCGATTGATACAGTTGCTGCTGATGGCAAACCACTGCAGCCCCCAGAAACTTATCGCAAATTCGTAAATCAGTGCGGAGTTGTTGTAAGAGACCTGGTCCCGATCAACTTAATAGAATGGAATAAGCCGAAGACCGGGGCCAACGTTGGAGCTAGTTATGTCGATGAAAGATTGAAAAAAATTCTTTGCGAAACGCTATGGCAAAATTTCAGCGTAGCGGAAGATAAGAAGAAGAAAGTCGAGAAGTGGGCTTTGAAGAAGATGGCCACACAATTCCAGAGGTGGAAGAAAGAACTGTGGAAGAAATATCAGAAAGAAGATCCAGTTTTCACTGGGAACCTAGTGAAGATAAGAGACGCTTGGGATGATTTTAAGGCGTACAAGAAATCGGGTGTCTTTGCATCCCGATCGGCCAAAAATTCGGAGAATGCGAAGAAGAAGAAATATCACCATATTTTGGGGTCAGGTGGCTACATGACTGCCCTGCCTAGGTGGCGAAGCTATGAAAATGCGCTTGTGAAAAGAGGTATCATTCCACAGACACATGACTGGCCCGATAGGTCCAAGTTCTGGTTGTTCGCGCATGGGGCAACGTTGGACGCTGAGACTGGGATGATTGTTGCTCAGGGACCATGGTCGGAAAAAATAACAACAGTCGTAGCAGAACTAGAGAAGGCAATAGAAGCTGTTCGAAAAGGAACTTTTGTTCCCGATAGAGAGAACGACGAGCTGACGAGGGCACTCGGGAACCCCGAAAAGTGGGGACGAACACGAGGCTTTGGAGCGGATACCCCGTGGAGCCAAGGGTTTGCAGCGGACATTGCCACTTACAGAAGCCGTGATAGAAGCAAGAAAAAGACGAGTGAACGGATATCGACATTAGAAGAAAAGGTGGATTTTCTCTTGAAGAAAGGGGGACACCCTCTACCTGACACTGAAGAGGAGGTAGAACATCGTCCTGCACCTGATCAGCTGCAAATAGAAGACGATCATGCCGTCCCATCTCAGCATAGAAGCAGCGTGGGTTCCACGCACCTGCAGCTAGAAGACGGTCGTGCAGTCGAACCGTCGGCGCCTCACTACCCCGTGGATGATATCACGGAGAAGACAAACTGTGAGATACATATGCCAATGGGGAACATATCCTTCAGGGTGGCGTCAGGCTATGCTTTACCGAATCAACCTGGAGCAACCTACCATGGTGGTCAGATTCCAGCATCCCATGCTCGTGTCGGGTTGTCAACAATTACGCCGGGATGCCATTCAATTGAGCTCAGTATTCCTGGAGGTGAGGGCGAGAAGACACTGGGAGAAATGGAGCTTGGTATCATCTTGTGGAATAAGAAACACATCGTGTTCCCTAACTCGGCGCCAAGGCCACCGACTCCTCCAGGTACGAATGCACCATACCTCCATCCATTACTGAATGTTGCACCACATGTTATCTTATTTTTAATAGTTTTTTCACATTCGTACAGAGAATGCACGACCTCCAAGTCCACCCCCCAACGAACCTCCAAGTCCACCCCACAACGAAGATTGGCCGGAGCCCGAGGCCGAGGGTCCATCGCCCGTGCACTCCCGTGAGCCGACGGATGCGCCCACTACGGGTACGACAAAGCGGAAGCTGCAGTTCAGAAGAAACGGGACTCCTCCCAAGAAGAGACCAAGGAAATCCAAGAAAGTCAAGAGTCCCCCGAAGTTACCAGGCTTGATGACTGAGGAGGAACTAACCAATGCAGTGGCATCCAAAACCAAGGCATGGTTCGCACAGTTTCCCCAGAAGCCCCCTCCAGACGTCTGGAAGGAAACTCTGAAGGACATCCCAAAGTGGAAAATTGAGCGGACCATCGACAACTTATATTATCCTGCACCGCCGCCACCGCCGCCCCTTTCAGACTATGAACGGTATATTGAAAAGAAGCACGCCGCACAGATGAAGCAGGCGGAGCAGACGAAATGCGGGAAACAAGTTCCCCAGCTCGGACAACAAGAAGCACAGTCAGTTGGCCCGCTCAAGGTCTTATCTGACGCGGCTTCAGTGTCCTGTCCACGCATGGTCGACGTGGGTTACGCTATTGCTGATGTGGTATATAAATACAAGCCCGGGCACCCTCTGGTCGAAGATCCTACTGCTCTAACAACCCAATTACGGAGTTTACATGATTGGTACTTAGAGGCCGCAAGGCAGGAGAGAGACTGTATCATGGCTCAAATTCAGGATCAACACTACTTCGGAGATTACGGTGTGGAGCTTGGGTTCGATGATTTCTTCCAGATGTACAATCAACGTGCCCTCGACAAGTCTATCCTCAGCTGCTACTGTTTGTAAGTGATTTATTTGTGTAATTTAATTATTTAGTTAAGCTCGCGTTCGTTGCCCGTATAATTATCACTGACGACATTCTTTTTGTACGCTACTATGCAGAATGAAGATTCGTGAATGCAGACTGGCAGGAATCTGGGACTTTGGGTTCATTGACCCGTATTCGTATCATCAAACCACAGTAGAAAAGTTCAACAAGACTACACCGGATGATTTGCTAAGGTTTTTGAAGCGACAAAATACCAAAAAAGAAATACTTTGGCCCTACGGATTCAGGTGAGTGTTACTGTCTTGTAGACATTCCATTTTGCTTACCTGATGTTAAGTGTAATTGATGAGTATGCATGACTGCGTGTGTACACGTGCGCAGCGGCCACTTCATATTGTTCATCATTAGAATCGATAGAGGACAAGTTGAAGTCTGGGACTCGTTAAACTGGGGCGCTGACAGATGGAAGAGCGCGCGTCAGATGCTTCAAAAGTATATATATATCAGCCTCTTTCGTTCATCGGCCTCTTTTTCGTTCATTCCCTGATATCAAGTAAGTATCGGCCTCTTTTTCGTTCATCGGCCTCTTTCTTTGGTCGCCCAGGGTTTGGCAAATGTTCATCAAGGAAGAACCCGGTACATGGGCAGACAAGCTCAACTTTCAGATTAACACAGTAAGTAGTACTACGTACCCTGATTTAAATACCATTACCATTCTCTTGATTATTATTAATTTGACTGAATTATGTTTCTCGTATATAGAAAGTCCCGCAACAACCACAGGGAACTGATTATTGTGGATACTACGTCTGCGAGTTCATTCACAGGAGGATCAATGAGAAATCCCGTACTACCAGAACTCTAGAGGTACGTAACCGGATCTTCACAACTTTATTTATGTTGCCATTAATTATGTTTAGTTTTGTTCATAACTTAATTGTTTTCATCTACTTCTTTTCAAGATGGCACGAAAGCGGGCGCAGCTCAAACCAATCGACCGTTGCAAGGCTATTGCAGAGGAATTGGCAGGATTTCTTCTCACGCAAGTCATAGCAGAAGACGGAGAATTTTTCCATCCTATGAACCAATTATAGCCAGCTCCCTTCTCTATGCAAGTATACAACTATTCAAAACGAACCTCAGATTATGTAATTATCGGTCGATTACTTCGTGTTACATGTATATATATATGTACTACTATTTGGTGCATCAACATTTAACCGCAAACAGAAACGGAAACACGTAAACGGAAACCCTGAAGATACGGAACACGCCCTAAACCCTAAACCCTAAATACGGAATTGGAAACCCTGAAAAGAAAAAAGAAAAAAAAAGAAAAAAAAAACTTTAGGACCGGTTGGTATTACCAACCGGTTCTAAAGGTCCTCCGCCTGCGCGCTCTCTTCGGCGCCCACGTGGAGGCCTTTAGAACCGGTTGGTGACTGACCGGTTCTAAAGGGGGGGGGGCTTTAGTCCCGGATACGTAGCACCGGTTTTGTATCCGAGTCCAAAGGCCCTTACAAACCGGTGCTACTGGCCTGTTCTCCACCAGTGTCCACGCCTCGTTTTCAGAAGATACGCATCAATACATATGCAGCGATGCAGGATTTGGCGTGAGACTTTGGACTTTTTTTCAAGGAAAAAAATAGCGTGCTATGAGAAATAGCGGCAGCCTCCTCTAGATGCTATGGAAGATATATCGTGATAATAGCGTGCTATATCAAAATAGCGTTTTGAAATAATTATCAAATATATCTCAAAATTTGAAGGATTTCAACAAGAATAAATGATGTAGTATAAAAATGTCATAACAATATATGTATAATCACAAAAAATTGTTCTCTTGGTTGTTAGATCCTAACATAACCATCACACGGGGAAATAACACAGTATAAATTACTTATTCGGAATTATAAACCTAGCGATTTCATCTTGTAGATTGTTTTTTATCGCCATGAAAAACATGAAGCAACCTTTTCTTTTTCGTAAGGTGGAAAACTCGGGCATTTTGCCCAATAGCGTGAAAAAAATAATAGCGCGCTGTAACGTTATGCCGATTTAGCATGATATAGCATGCTATTTCGTGAATAGCACAATAGCGAGCAAAAGTGTTAAAATTTAGCGTGGACTCTCCAGATATACTATATCGTGCTATTAGCGCCAAAATAGCGTGTTATTTTTTTCCATGCTTTTTTCTCTTCACCTCTTTAATACACGCATGCAACGTCGAATCACTTCGACTGACGAATGCACACGCGCTCGTACTCCGTATCACTAGCTGTCCTACGCCTACGCCTATGCCTGTTCTACACCGCTTTGACCATGCATCGACTCTTCTACACTGCATCCAACGTTTTCACACAGTTTGCTTCATCTACCCAAATAAATTTACGTCTAATCGTGTCTTTAAATAGTCCGTTTGACTCGTCCTCCATATTCCCATCCCTCTCCAGCTCTTTGCCCTTCTCTCCCTTCAAGACCGAACAATGTCTTCCCACTCACTCCCTTCAAGCCCGGAGTCGGTCTCTGACGAAGACAACCACCCCAAGGCTCTGCCTTGGTACGAGGCCGAGTGGCATAAGGCGGAGTTGGACGTCCTGCCCATCGTGCTTCCCGTCGACGACTCTCCCAAACGGGAGCGATCGCCGACGCCTCCCTTCGTCCACCGCCCCGTCCCTTCCACCACCACCAAGACGTCGGACATCTCCCCCAAGACGAACCGCCGCCTCAAGAGACTAGAGCGGCTGGAGGCGAAGGAGTTGAAGGCGCAGGCGAAGAAGGAGGCAAAGGAGGAGGCGAAGGCTTTCCGGGCCAGCATCAAGCGGTCCATTGAGGTGCAGGAGGAGAGGATGCGGGCGGAGAACAACCGCGCCCGGACCAAGAAGGAGATGGAGATCCGGACGGCGGAGTGGAGGAAGTAGGGCGGCGCCGGAGGGCGGGAAGGGCTCCCGCATGCAGAGTGGGAGAAGTTAGGGCTAGGCCTTTTTTTTAGTTAAATGTAATGTTTCTCGGGCCCCACTGAATATATGTAAAGTGGGGCCAGTTATCCTTTCTAAGTATGTTTAATTATATATAAGCCCTATATATAAAGTTATGTTCTTATATTTGTCCAAATGTACCCACTGTTTAGAAGTTTTATCCTTTCTAATCATCGCTTTAAAATCTGCATATTGTAAACAAAATTTATATATAAGAGATGTGCTGCATTATGTTTTCTAAGATAACATACAAATTTGAGTTGATCACGGTATATATTTTATATTATTAATACAAATAATTTGATGGTTTAATAAATGAATAATACGTAGTCTACATGTAGTGATTAATAAATATAAATGGATAATGTGTAGTCTGCATGTCGACATCGGGCCTCATGTGACATTGGGCCGCAAGCAACGGTCAACAGGTGGGGCCCACATGCAGCGCCAACCGTCAACAGCTGGGGCACACAAGCCGCTCCAACGCTCAACAGCTGGGGCCCAAGGCCGCGCCAACGGTTCTATGATGGTTCCACAGGTCAGGATCCTAACGGGGGCAGAAAGTAACGGTGGGAGCAGCGAAAGGAGTCTTTGCACACTGACTAGGGGCAAAACTGAGGTCGATTCGGCGCTAGGGGTAAAACTAAGATCGTGGTGCCAACTGAGTGCACCATGTTAAATATCCCATTATAGTAAGGCCGGTACCAAAATGAAAACAAGGGATTCAACATAGCATTTGTAAATAGTATGTTCATCTGAAAACTAAATGAAACGTGAGTTCAAACTGCATGTACCTCCTCGTCAATGGTACTGGATTATATTGAATTGCACTGAAAGGAACAGGTTCGTGAGGGTGAGGGCCAGGTGGGCGACTGTTGGCGTCGTTGATGTGGACGGCAGGACTGGCCATCGGGAAGTCGTGATGACTGCCGCCGTCGCCCTCTTATTCGCCGTCCGAGGCAGAGTCCTCAGTTCCGATTTCGCCGGAATCGGATGCTCCGTCGCTTGAAGCCCACGAATCGGAATTTGTGGCAGAGAACGCGGAGTTGTCTTCTTCATCCGAACCTGCTACGCTGTGCGAAGTGGAATTAAGGCAAGCCGAATCCGGCGGGGTAGGGAAAGAAGGTTCTCTGTGCTTCTCCATGCTGCACAACATTGACAATTCAGAGAATTAGATCCGAGCATGAATACGAATCCAGCGATGTGACTGACCGGCGTGGGATAGGTACCTGAGCAGAAGATCTGTGAATCCTTCGTCCTGGCCATGCCTCGGAATCGACATGGAGCTGTAACACCGGCCAGGAACAACCAGGCGGAGAAGAAATGCGGGAAGTGATTCAAATTCGAACCGGGGACCCGGTAGTGGAGGTAACTACAGAGAAGGCGGGGTGCATCTGCGTTGTCAGCGCACGTGCATTGGTTTCAACGGCGACTGTGTACAACAAGTCTCCACGTCATCCCCGTATACACACCTTTCTCTATCAAGTTGTTTCCTAATCCGTGTGTAAAAGGCTCAAGAAGTTAGAATCCACTAACCGGATTTATGGGAGATAGCCAATAAGATTTTGTTTGGGGCCACCAAGTACCGAAGTTGGCCTCTACAACGCGAGAAAGAAGCGTCGCTAACCCGCGAAGTTTACACGTATCGACCGTCGACAACTCTGCTGACGACCTCTCTATCTTTCCTTCCTCTCTCCCCTCCAAGGCATAAAATTTCCTAGTTGGCAGCCCTTATAGACAGCTGACTGGACACCAATGTACATGCTCTCAAGGGTGTGGTTGGGGTGGAATCAGCTAGTTTAATCATGCCACGATTTGGGCCTGGCTTCCGGTCCTTATACGGTTGTCTCATACGAGGCTAGTGCGTATTCTCTCATCGTACGGGGCTTGGGTGTCAGAGGTAGGGGTCAAAGGGAGGAAGGTGTGGGCCTGTGGCGACCATCCCTAGGCTGCCTCGGACGCCCTGGATTGCAAGCATCCGCGCTAGCGTAATGTAAATAGACATTTCCCCTCTACTCCATATGTCTTCCTCCCATGGTGTGAGGGAGCAAGAGCCAGGCACCGGCACCATAGAGCTATTTTGGTGCTGCGTTTCCACGGGTCACACTCGCTTGTGCTTGGGCCGCAACCACCCATTATCACGCTCGGCTTTCTCCTGCCTTTTCCCAATTACAGTGAGTAAATCCACCAATAACTGATTCCCTTTACATGCCTGCTATAAGAAACATGGCTAACAATGAATTGTGTTCCTGAAAATGGTGATTTTCAGAAGGAAACTTATATATCATTGCTTACAATTCTTGGATCTTTTTTTCAAGGATACGTCATGGACATAGGTATCCGTTTCATAGAAGAAGGGCCAAGCGGCCAAGTTTATAACGCGGTCGACACAGACGTCGAGAATGCACTCCACCGGGTTTTACATTGTAGACTACTCACCTACCCTCCACCGTTCTACCCGAGTTAACTCTTTCCTAAAAATTTTTGCAGCCCTCCAACGCTCGGCCTCTTCCTTAATGTTACGCATCACATCACATTGTTCGGCCGTCCACCCTCAGAAACGATATCGTTCTGATGCCTCCATATGCTCCAAACAATGAGCACCATGGAAGTCCACAGCTCGGGGGAAGAGCCTAGCCCATGCAATTTGGTCGGGAGCCACTCCACCAGGGTGTCTCCGGGAGTGGGGATCCGATCAACACTACCCCAATGCCCCAGAAAGGAAGGTCCACACTCCTCTCGCAAGCACACAACCCAAAAGGAGGTGATCTATGTCCTCGTCATGCTGATCGTAGAAGGGGCACGCCAAAGGCCTCGGGAGCCCACGCCTCTCGAGGCAGTCTGCCGTTCAGCAATGGTTCCGCAAGGCCAACCACAAGAAGAATTTGCACTTTGCAGGTGCCCGGAACCTCCAAATCAGGTTTGAACTCGCGAAGGTGGTGGTACCCGCGAACAAAGCCAGGTAGGCGGAGCTCGCCGAATAGGTATGGTCCGCCTCCCAATTCCACCTAAAGGAGTCCTCCGTCCCCTCCACTAGGTGATGAGTGGTAATGCGCTCAACCAATCCCAGAAGCTCTCTAATCGCCTCCGCTCCCAGGTCCGGAGAAATGCATCTAAACCATCCACCAACTCTGTCGCCCCAAACCCTTAAAGTCTTCTTTGCCTATTTGGAAACCATGGCGAATAGGTTAGAGGCCAGGTCCGTCAAGAAAAACGTGTCTCTACCGTCACCCACTGTAGATGTGGTGGCTGCCTCGAAGAGCTGCCTCACCTCGAGGGGAATGTGAATGTTGAATTACCTCCAGGGTTTAGTTTGATCGATACCACAACCACCTGGCTCTCAAAGCCATGTTCATCATGTCGAGATTTGTGATGTCGAGTCCCCCCAAAAATTTGGGCATGCAGACGTTGTACAACTCCACGAGGCAGTGCCCACCATGCGCCTTCTTCCGTCCTCGCCATAGAAACCCCCTTAGGATTTTCTCTAATGTTTGATAGTTTTTGCAGGAATATCCAAAGATATCATGGCAAAGGCCGGGACCTATGCCAGTGTGGTTTTGACCAACTCAAGCCCCCCCGCCCCCGTTCATGAGGCTCGTACTCCACCCTAGCAGACGACCTGCCACGTTATCCGCTAAGAATTGGAGCTGTGCCGCTGTCGTCTTCCTAAGAGACATAGGCAATCCCAGATAGCGGAACGGGAATAGTCTCACCGGACACCCCAACTCCTACATGATCAGCTCTTCCACCGTTTTGTCGCATCTAATCATGTGCGGCGAGCACTTTTGTAAGTATGTTCGGAGGCCCAAAGCCACCCTAAAATCCACCATTAGGGAGAAGAAAGTCCGCAAGTCTTGCACCGTGGGCCTCAAGAAGGTGAATATGTCATCGACGTAAAATGAGGTCATGTGTCGCAGCTCGTTGCGCGCCAATGGGGTTAAAAATCCAAGCCTAGTGGCCAACTCCACCAGGTGATGGAAAACTTCCATGACCAGAATGAAAAGTTGCGGCGAGAGAGGGTCCCCTTGCCACAACCCACGCTTGTTAGGAATACGACAACCCGACCCTTTCATAAGGATGCGCGTCAACCCCGACGAGAGCAAAGCACAAATCCACGCGATCATACAACCGCCAAACCCAAACTTCTTCAACACCTCGACAAGGAAAACCTAGACCACTATGTCGAAAGCCTTGGTGATATCAAGCTTAAGCAAAATGGCCGGCGTCAGGGAGCTGTGAAGTTTCCTGGCGCTGCCCCAAACCACCATGAAATTGTCGTGGATACATCTCCTGCGCACGAAGGCGCTTTGGTGGCCACCCACTAACTCCGGGAGGGACGAGACTAGCATCCTAGCCAGAACCTTCGCAACAAACCTGGAAAAGGTGTGTATAAGACTGATAGGTCGGAAGTCTTTGACCTCATCCGCTCCATGCTTCTTGGGCAGCAGAGATACGAGTGATTGGTTGACATCGAGTCACGTAAGCGAGTTGAAGGCAGCCATAACGTCGTCCTTCACCACTGCCCAACAAGAGGTAAAGAATCTATTGGTGAAACCGTGTAGACCAGGAAATTTGTCCTGGGGCATCTCCTTGATGGCCTCCCAAACCTCATCCACTGAGAAACCGGTCTCTAGATGATGCAAGTCTACCGAAGGTAGGCCTAGGACGTCAAGATCCAGGAGAACGGCCGGTCCACGTCCCTCCCTAGGAACTACATGAAAAAATTATCCACAACCTCGGCTTTGCTCGCATGGTCTGGAATTCTCGTACCCTCCACCACTAGATGGTCCAAAAAATTCTTCCGAGGCTGATGGCTCGCATGTGCATGGAAGAAGCGGGTGCAGGCATCTCCCTCTTGCAGCCACAGCTACCGCGACCACTGACGTGCTATAGTTTGTTCGAGAGAAGCCAACCCCAAAAGCTTCTTCTTCAAGAGCTTCCTCAGTCCATGCTCTCCTAGAGAGAGCTGCATAGAGTCCATCGCAGAATCCAAACGAAGAATTACCTCGTTGGCTAGTAGAATATGCATGTTCACGCTACCAATGAACCTCATACTCCACCGAGATAGATGTTTGGCTGTAGCCCTGAGCTTGAGATCCAGGCGCTTGAAGGAGTTAGGCTCCTGACCGACCGAGTTCCAAGATTCTAGGACCCCCTGCTCAAAACTGTCAACCTTAGTCCAGAAGGAATGGAAGTGGAATCTACGCCCCCATTGTAGATCAGAGGCTAGTCGCAGCACCAGCATGCAGTGATCAGACGGCCCAGAGGAGATGGCCGAGAGGAAAGTGTCCGAGAAGAGTTCCTCGGCGCTGCTGGTTGGAGTGCGTTGGCGTCCCGAACCTCGAATGGCAAAGGCATGGCTCCATCCTCACCTTATCCCAGTCCATCTTCCTGATATCTTCATTGAAGTATGGTTCTTTGGCCTTTCCGTTCCACCTTTAGCCATTGGACGACCCACCTTTGCCAAATGCGACGTTCACCTCATTCTGGTGCGATCAAATTTTGATTGCCTCCAGCTATTGATATATTGGACGAAATTTCTGCCATTCATGTCGTCCACTGCTGCGTGTTTTTTCTTAGTTGTTACCATAGATCCGAGGTAAGGATGGTCGGTCGAGGTGATCATAAATTTGACCAACCCACTCATCCGTCCATTGATGAATGTGTGCATTGCTTGGAGATCGCTTATCCCCTCGCAGCTGTTCTTCAATGCGGTCCATTGTGAGATGTAATCCACATTGGATTTGTTGTCGTACTGGATGCAGTTTTGTAACTTGATGGTCTTGGGGTGTTTGTACGTGCCCCCGAAGTGTTGGGTGAACACCTGAGCAATATCCTCCCAACTTTTGATGGATTTGGGCAGAAGGATTTTGATCCACGTTCTTGCTTCTTGGATTAACATCAAGGACAAAAAACGTACTGCTTCCAGATTTGTTCCACCATTGATTCTTACCACCATATGGTAATCTCGCAGCCAGGTATCTGCGCTAGTGGATCCTTCATAGCGTCCGTGGGTTGCCCGGACTTTCGCGAATCCCACGTGTAGCTCCAGATGCCGGATGGTCTCACCAAAGCACTTAGGGCCCAGGTAATTTGCGTCCTTGGCGGCTCTAATTGCGTCCAACACTTGTCGGGCATCTGAGTGCACGGATCTCGAGTGGTGTGAGACACTATGTCTTGAGTGCTCGCACCTAGGCTCGTCTTCCGCCTTTGCGGCGGGTTTGTGGTACGATCTGGGGGGGGGGCGTCTAGTCTCTGTGGCTACCCCCATTGCCTCACGGTGAACGAGAGCGTTCTTGTCTCTTTCGTCCCGATGACCTTACGCGTCCGCCATTGGGATTTTCAAGGGGTGATACGTCATCCCAATCCCTGGATGTGCGGGTTTGATGAGAGCGTTCTTGTCACTTTCTTGATTGGAGCCTATCTTCGACGCTTCTTCCTCCTTATGCACTTTTCCCTTCTGTTTCGAGTCTTTGGCGGAGCTTGGTGGGAGGACGATTATGGTATGGGTTCTGCAGAGTTGAGAGTTCTCTAATAGCTTCCCGGAACGTGCTTCGTCGTTCTGCTGCTGAACCAAAGGCTGGCGTAGGAGCACATTCCCGTATTTCATCTTATCTTCCAGCGAATAGCGATTATCATTCATGATTTCGTACACTACTGCTGCGTTTACCGCCGGGGTCCCAAAAACGACCTCCCCTTTGGAGTTTTGTAGTGTGGATTTCCCTTGTCTAATTTACGGCTTGTCGAATCTCTGACTCTACAAATCCCTTGGATGAACCTATCGGGTTTCGATTAGGAGAACCCATGAGCGCTGGTGGAATCGTCGGCTAGACATGGGGCGAGATTACCCAGGTTCGGGGCCCTCGTAGAGGTAAAACCCTTACTCCTGCCTCTTGTCGATCTGTATTGATGGAAAGATCGGTTACAATGATGGTGCTCGAATCGAGAGTAAGGTCTCGAGTTCTAGGTTTCGATGGTGAGGTGTTGCTTGCCCTCTCCCGGGGGGCTCTCCTGGCCTTATATAGATGGCCAGGTCTCGAATCCTACCCGGAGAGGACTCGAACTCTAACTAGGTCGGTTACATGTTTCCTATCTTAACCCGCAAGTTAGTGCGGGTGGGCTTCATGTTGGCCTTCTTGAGTACTCCAAGGGCTCCTCTTCTTGGGCCTTTAGTCTTGGGCCTGAGAGGGGGTGTCCTTATTCGCAAGGTCCAGGATCCAAATCTTCGTCAGTAGCCCCCGAGCGTTTGCTCGAGTGGGATTTTTCCAGTCGAGTAGACGGTCTTCCTTTCTTGTGGATAACCAGCTTGGTTGTTTCCTGTTTAAAGGGTGTGTTCCCTGTGCAACGAGTTTTCATGCTCGAGTGTCGAGTGACATAGGTGCCTGTTTTTGCGGCTTTTATCACAGAAGGATGTGGCACAGTAGCTTGGCTCTCCCGAGAGATCAGGGCCAATTAATTGCGACTAGGGCAAAAACATTCCTGGCCTACACAGATTCGAGACATCCGACTCGAACCCGATAAGGTGATCGTTGCGACTGAGCCGTTGTGGACTTATCGAGTCGAACTTAACCTATGGGGGTACCCGGCGCGTCCGCTAGGATTTTTCTTCGTGTTGTTGACACGGAATTATACCGGAGGACACAGCTTTCGAGTGCGATTCCAGGCCCTTAAGAGAGATCTTTTTGGGTCTTACCTTCATATTCGAAGAATATGGCATCCGGATGTGCCTAGTCGGCCGAACAACCCAGGTTTTTATGATGTAAAAAATATCATGTGTGAAAGGAGGTAGGTTCTTCCTACCCGAGTGATTGTCTGAGTTTCAATCGAAAGAATTTTCGTACTGAGGAAAGTCATGCCCATATGAAAGAGTTTTCATGTTTGGACTGTTGTGCCCGTACGAAAGAATTTTCGTGTATAGGGTAGTTCTCTCTTGTTTTAAAGAGGTCTTGCTCCATGATTTGTTCGCAAAAGAATTTGCCTTTAAGCGAAGGAGTTTCATACGAGGCTGTTTTCGTGTTTGAATTTTCCATTCGAAGGTTCTGGAGTTTGATGATGCATGCCATGACGTCATGGCGCACTTTTCTCCTCCCGATGGGACGTGACGGAGTGGTAGCAGATGGGCTGGCCAACCTAGTCAGCTTTTTGACTGGGAAACGAGACGTCGCTCCCGGTTTTTACGCGAACGGTGCAGTAAATGCGCACGATCTTCTGTTAAGATCGTGGCTCGGAACAGCGTTCACCGTCTCTTCGTTTCATCTTCACACGTGGTGGCTGCGATAAGCGCCACGTAGCGCCTCGAATGGCTGGGACTGATCCGCTCCGTGTATAAGTACGGGACTTAGCGCTGCGGTAAAACTTTCCCAGCCTTTGTCTTCAATCCATCTCCTTCCTCGCGCTCATCTTCTTCCTCGTGCTCAAGCTCGCGCTGTCAACCATGGCTGGAGGCAAAAGACGTGGCGCTGCCGCTTCCGCATCCGGAGAAGCCTCCGCGGAACCTGCGCCCCGTGCCGGCGACTGGCGTTCGCCTAACACCACCGCGAAGAGCATCAAAGAGATGCAGCGGGAGGGGCTGCTGCCAGCGGAAACTGAGAAGCGGGTGCGCCTCGGGAAGAAAGAAGAGGTACCAAACCCGCAGTCGAACGAGCGCGTGGTCTTTGCGGACCATGTGTCTCGGGGTCTCTCCTTCCCTCTCCATCCTTTCCTAGTCGGGTTGCTGTATGTCTATGGCATACAGCTTCACGATCTTCCTCCGAACGCGGTGCAGCATATATCGTGCTTCATCGTGTTCTGCGAATGCTTCCTTGGCATTCGCCCACATTGGGCGCTCGGAAGGCCCTCTTCAAAGTTCGGATCTTCCGCGAGAAATCGCGGGTAGAATCCGAGCCGGGCGAACCGCTTCGTACGGGTGGCTTCGGGATCCAGGCGTGACTAGAGAGCAGCTACTTCAGCATGCAGTTCGTCGACTCCGCCCAAGGTTGGCGGAAAAAGTGGTTTTACGTAATCGACAACAGCTCGGGTGGGATCGTCGAATTCCACCCGTTCGCTGTTTTGAAGAGGCGGAAGTCCTGTGCGCACAAGCTGTCAGCCGAAGAAACTCAGACCGTTGCGCCCCTACTCGCAAGGGTGGCCGCTCTCCGGGATCAAACTGCCGGAGTTGTGCTCAACGGGCTGCATTTGGCGAGTATCTTCCTGAAGCGCACGATCCAACCTCTGCAGCACAGGCCTTCCACCATGTGGGAATACCAAGGCACTGCAGATCCCAGTCGAGTGAGCCGCGAGGAACTTTCGAACGTTGAGTTCGAGAAGAAGATCGCGGCCATCACCAGCTTGAAGGTGGGGGAGAAGTTCCCCGGCTGCACAGTCGAAGCCTTTGACGCTTCGAAACCTCCACCAGCCGCGGTTAGTTTACCCTTCTTTCTTGTACTATTCTCTTCCTTGCTCTGAGTTTCAGTCGGTTAAATCTTTCCTTGCTTTCTTCTGCCTTCTTTGTAGAGCCTAGCTATGGCAAACTGCTACCCGCCAGTTGCGGGGGAGGACGCCTCGGAGTTATTGGCGAGTCACCTGGATGGCCTAGCCGATACCAGTGTCGCTGACGCTTCTTCAGGTTCTGAGCACGATTCTTCGGATGGTGCAGAGGGCTCGGACGGCGGCCTCCATCACCACAAACGTCGTCGGGTGGACGATAACGAGGCTACTTCCAAGGAAAACTCCTTGGAGGAGTCGCCTGGGAAGGCCCCTATCTCCGCGACTCCACTTCGTTCGCTTGCCCCTTCGCCTTCATTTCCGGTAATCGCAACTGATTGGAATGCAGATTTGCTGGATGAAGATGAAGATGATGAGTAAGCTCTTCTCCCTGTGCTTTAGTCGAACATTTTTCTTCGCATCTATGCTGATGCTTAGTCTTTTGTTGCAGCTTGCAGACCATCAGTCCTCGCAGGTACGCTTCCTCCATTCCTCCCGAAAAGAGGGATAGAGCAGGAGCTGCAGGTGAGACTCCCACTGTTGGTACCGTCCAGAACTCTCCCAGCACAGCCCCCAATGCGGAGACTGTGGAACGTGAAGCTCCTAATTTTGCCGCCAGGACTTCAGCTTCGAAGGAGGTGACGGACAGTTCCGCAGATCCCCTCTCCCGCGCCACGGGCCAGGTAAACTCTGTCTTTTGTCTTCAAATTTTTATCGGGTGCACGTCAGTGCTCCCGATGGGATTAGCCCCCGAGGCTGTGGTCGATTGCATGCGATCGGCTGCAGGCTCAAAGTTTTGTCTTTTTCTTCTTCTTGATCTTATCGGGTGCACGGCAGTGCTCCCGATGGGAGTAGCCCCCGAGGCTGTAGTCTATTGATTTATATCGGGTACAGGCTCCAATTTATCTCTTTTAATTCTTCTATCTTTGTACTTTTTGTAGTCGCTTGTTGATTCTCTTGCGGCGATTGGTCGCCACGTTGTTTTCGCCGAATCGGAATGCAAGTCGCTTCGAGCAGACCGTAGCCGACTTCGTTCCAAGAATGAGCTTCTGAAGAGTAAGTTTTATTATCTTCTCGTCTTTATTCCTTCATCAATTCTTGATTTCTGACAATTGTCTCTATGTAGCTCGACTTGAATTTTCGGAGTCCGAGAAAGTCAATCTCTCTGAGCGGGTATCCGCTCAGGAGGCTGACCTGACGGCTATCCGACAAGAACTGGAGGCCTCCCGCATGCGATCGGAAGATCTTGAAAGACAACTTGCGGATGCGCGGAAAGCCCTGAAGGACCAAGAGGATGCTGGAAATAAGGCCGATGCTGACCTTGTCACGTTCCTCCGTCCCCTCGCTGAACGTCTTGCGGGTAAGTGTCTTAGGCTCTCGCGATTTCATCCTTTATCCTGCTGATCTTGCCAAGTCTTAACATTCGCTTCTTTTGCAGGTCTTCTGGACGTTCCTCTAGAAATCCCTGGGCTCCAGCGGGTAGATATGCTAACCGACACTCTTGCTCAACTCAAGAGGCACGCCGAAGGAGTTTGCTCCTTGATTGGCGACGCTACTCAAGTGTTGACGCAACTGCACAGTCGCTTAATAGCTAACGCTGCATCTCCACCCGCGCTTGACGACCTGCTGAAGATCTTTTCGGAGAATAAACTCCTGGATGCCTTCGCGGTCGCCCAGTCGGAGTCTGGCGCAAAGACTGCGATCCAGTTCGCGCTGGCGCATGGAGTCAAAGGTTTGGAGGAGGCCTACTCAGCTCTTCCAGTCGACCCCTCCACGGGCAAAAAGGTACGTCTCTCTCATTTTGGCGAGCAAGCCGCCATCCTTGCTCGGAAGCTGTCTGAGCTATTTGCTCGACTCACAGGAGGGGCGACTGCCGCTAGCGGGAGTACCACTGTAGCTTCGTAGTTTTGTATTTCTTTTCCGTCTTGAATGTAATGAACCTTGGGATGTATTCCCGTATTGTCTTTAATCGAAATGTTCGCCTGGAAATTACTTCTTGTAGTTTGTGTATTCTCTCTCGATGGGAGTAGCCCCCGAGCACTCGTCAAATGTGCGACTGGAAGTAATTCAAATAGGGCATCTTACTTATTTCCTTGTACTCTTCCAGGCTACTGGGTTTGTCACAGAACCCTCAGGTGGACTTGCTGCCCGAGCTGATCCACTTGTTGCCGCTGTCGGGACTTTGGCGGGTCTCCGTGATCGTGTAGCCGATGGTGAGCGCAAGCTGAAAGTGTTGTGTGGGGTAGCCGATGTGGCGAAGTCCAAGCAAAAACTGGCGACTGAACGCGAACAATTTGTGACGGACGAGCTGGCTTCCCTTGCTAGGGAACTATTGTGTAAGTAATACAGCCCCCAAGTTTTTTTTGTCTTGCTTCCTTATCTGATCACGCATCTTTGTCTTCAGTTGTTAAACCGGATGATAGGGAGGAAAAACAGTGGGTAGAAAACCACATTCTTCAAGAAGCTAGCAGCTCAAGGCCTCATGCGAATAATTTTTGGTCTGATCGCAGCCGAGGCTCCCAGATAAAAGTTCTCGTGAGTTCTTTTCACGAGGTCTTGATCACGATAAACGCTGCATTCTACCCGCTTGAAAGGGGTCCTGAAGACTGGAGGTATCTCCTTGGGCTCTTCGGGCAAGAGGGAGAAATTCGCGAGTGCGTGCGTAACCAGATGACTTGCGGTGCGGTGGTGGCTCTCTCCTTTGTCCGAATATGGCATCCTGAAGTAAATTTTAACTCCGTAGCTAGGCTCCCAGATGGCCCAATCGATGATATTTCCCCGCATTACGATGATGTTCGTCCTGCAGCGGAGAAAATCATTCGACTGACCTCTGAGGAAATAGATAGAGTGTTGGCGACTGAGAATGCTTATCGCCATGACTGATTGTTGAATGTGTACATTCTGTGATGCTGTATAGCTTGTAAAAACTTTTTATAAGGTGTGTAACCTTGTGTGTAAATTTTCTTGTGATGCTTAGTTGTAGGCGTAGCCCCCGTGTGTTTATGGGGTGTGTACCTGTAACTATTTCGCATGTAAGAAGAGATAATCTTCGAGCAAATATGGTTGAGAAACCATGTATTTTATTGCTATGACTGAGAAGTCATGTATTCGGGCTACAAGAGTGGCTAGTATAGCCTTATTTGTTGTGATAATAAGTAAACCTAGGGATAAAATTTGCGGAGGTGTGCGATATTCCAAGGATTGGAATAGATTCCTCCAGTCGATGGATTCTTCAGCCTGTAGACTCCGCCTAGGATGACTTCGTGTATGATGAAGGGTCCTTCCCAGGGTGGCTCGAGCTTGTGTCCTTCCTTTTGCTTGAGCCGCAGCACTAGATCTCCAACCGCGAATGCTCTGTGGCGTATGCGGCGACTATGATAGTTTTGCAGTGATTGCTGATATACTGCGGATCTTGCGAGCGCGATGTCACGCATCTCGTCGAGTGCATCCATATCTTCCGCGAGTGCCTTGTTGGAGGTTTCTTCGCTGTAGGCCACAACTCGTGGGGCGCTGAATCGAACATTCTCGGGAAGGACTGCTTCTGCCCCGTATACCATGAAAAATGGCGTGTAATTTGTGAATCGGTTTGGAGTTGTGCGGAGGCTCCATAGTACGGAGAGTAGCTCTTCTGCCCAATGTCCTGCGGCTGGATGTAGACGATCGAGTAGGCGTTTCTTGATACCAGCCGAAACTAAGCCGTTGGATCTTTCGACTTGTCCGTTCGTTTGCGGGTGGGCAACTGAAGCAAACTTGAAGTTGATGCCCTTTTCCTCGCAGAACTGTTGCGTTTCCTTTGCTGTGAAATTTGTACCATTGTCTGTAATAATGTCGTGCGGCACACCAAATCTGCATATAATGGAGTCGAGAAACTTGACGGCGCATTGGGGGCTAGCCGAAGTTACTGGCATGGCCTCGATCCATTTGGTGAACTTGTCGACTGCGACCAGCAAGTGTGTATATCCGCCAGGCGAGGACTTGCGTAGTGGTCCAACCATGTCCAGCCCCCATTGTGCAAAGGGCCAAGCAATGGGTATCATATGTAATTCCGTGGCAGGTGCATGTGGTCTTGGTGCGAATCGCTGACAAACATCGCATCGTTCGACCAGGTTCTTTGCATCAGTAGCTGCTGTTAGCCAGTAGAATCCTGCTCGGAAGGTCTTTCCCATTATTGTTTTCCAGCTAGCGTGATGTCCGCAATCTCCTTGGTGGATGTCCTGGAGTAATTCTTTGCCATCTTCGGGTGCGATGCAGCGCTGAAGTATACCCGAGATGCTTTGCTTGTATAATTCTCCGTTGACTACCCGAAAGGATTTGCTGCGTCTGATTATTTGTCGAGCCTCGCGCGGATCGGCGGGGAGCTGTCTGTTGGTCAGGTAGTCGAGATATTTCTGCGTCCAGACTGACTCGACCAGAAAAACCTGTCGTGATATGTTATGAATAAGCTCGATAATGACTACTTGCGGGCTGACCTCTGTTTCTGGCGCTGCGGGTGTTCCTGCAGCTTTCTTGACTTTGACCGATCGCTTGATCATCCGCTCGAAATATATCCCTGGCGGTATGGGTGTATTCGTGGAACCCATGTTTGCCAGTCTATCTGCTTCTTCATTTCTGGATCTTGCGATGTGTTTTAGCTCGCACCTTTTGAAACTTCCTTCGAGTAGATTGTACATGTCGCGATATGCGACCATGTTTTCAGCAATTGCGTCACATTCTTTCATTGTCTGCTGCACAATGAGATTGGAGTCGCCGTAGATCATTAATCGGGTGGCTCCACAGGCGACTGCCATCTTCATCCCGTGCAACAGGGCTTCATATTCTGCGTCGTTGTTCGATGCTAGATCATCTGGTGGAAAGTCTAATCGTAGGACGTATTGCAGCTTGTCTCCCCGAGGCGATATAAGAAAGATTCCAGCTCCAGCTCCTTCGTTTCTTTTAGACTCGTCATAATACATTATCCAATTGCTCGTGTACTCAGGCGGTTCTGGCGTTTGTAGTTATGTCCATTCGCTGAGGAATTCCACGAGTACCTGGGATTTGACTGTGTTGCGTCCTGCATAGGTGATGTCCCAGGCGCCTAGCTCGATGCTCCATTTTGCTATTCTTCCGGATGCCAGAGAGTTGTTCATGATTGTCCCGAGTGACGCATCATTAACCACTGTGATGGCGTGTTCCTGGAAATAGTGCTTGAGTTTTTGGGCTCTAAGAACAACTCCATATGCGAGTTTCTGGTAATGAGGGTATCGTTGCTTGCATGGCGAGAGCACTTCACTGATATAATAGATGGGTCGTTGGACTCCGTACGCTATGCCTTCTTCAGGTCGTTCGACTACGATTGCTGTGCTGATGACCTGGTTTGTAGCGGCTAGGTATAAGTAAAGTGGCTCCCTCTCTTGCGGTGTTGCAAGGACGCGCCTGCTTTGCAACAATCGCTTCAAATCTGCGAACGCTTGTTTAGCTTCTGGTGTCCACTCGAATTTGTCCGTCTTCTTCAACAATTTATAGAAGGGTAACGCTTGCTCTCCCAATCGTGCGATGAACCTGCTTAGGGCGGCTAGTCGCCCTGCAAGCTGTTGGACTCCGCGTAGATTGGTTGGCTCCTTCATGGTCAAGATAGCTTGTATTTTCTCCGGGTTGGCTTCGATGCCTCTGGCGGATACCAGGTACCCGAGAAGTTTTCCTCCGGGAACGCCAAAGACGCATTTGGTCGGATTGAGCTTGATCCGGTATGCATTGAGGGCGTCAAATGTTTCTCTAATGTACTCGAGGAGTGTATCCTCGACTCAAGTATTGATGACAATGTCGTCAACGTACACCTGCACGTTCTTGCTAATGAGGTTGGCGAGGCATCTTTGCATGCAGCGCTGATATGTTGCGCCTGCGTTCTTCAGCCCGAAGGGCATTGTCGTGTCGCAGTAGACACCGTGAGGTGTGATGAATGTTGTCTTTTCTTCGTCTTCCTTTTTCAATCGGATCTGATTATATCCCGAATAGGCGTCCAGAAAGGAGAGGCGTTGGCAGCCTGCCGTAGAGTCCACGATCTGGTCGATTCGCGGTAGAGGAAAATTGTCCTTAGGGCAATGCTTATTTAACGACGTGTAGTCGATGCATACCCGGAGGATATCCGTGTTCTTTTTGGGGACCAACACCGGGTTTGCTAACCATGTGGATATCTTGATCTCCCTGATGAATTTTGCTGCTAGCAATCTGTTTACTTCTTCTCCGAGTGCCTTCTGCTTAGGTTCTGAGAATCTTCGAGTAGTTTGTTTGATGGGTTTGGGATCTGGAAAGACTTCGAGTGAGTGCTCGGCGAACTCCCTGGGTATTCCTGGCATATCTGATGGCTGCCAGGCGAAAATTTCCCAGTACTCACGGAGGAGTTCGACGAGCGCGTTTTCCTATGCTTGCGGAAGGGTGGTGGAAACCAGCGCCGTCTTCGCAGAATATATCGGGTACACTTGATGCTTTCGAGTGTCACTGTTAGCGCTGAACTCCAGTTCAGGCGCGTTTTTCTTCGTGAGGGGCATCACGGAGTGATCCGTGGTTTTTGCCAGCTCTTGAAGTTCTTCTTGCATCCTGAAAGATTTTGCGATCTCATTGAATTCAGTGTCGCATTTGTTGGATTTCTGAAAGTCTCCGTCTATGGTGATTACTGCCATGAATCTGGCGAATGCTGTTCGACCAAGAATGGCGTGGTACTGCGAAGGCCAATCGACAACTTCGAAGTCGAGGAATTCTCTTCTGTAGTTGCTCTTGGTGCCCAGCACAACTTCTAGGTTGATTGTTCCGAGTGGACGGAATGCCTTTCCTGGAACTATCCCGTGGAAGGATGTTTCTGATTCCTGGAGGCCGTCCAAGTTCCTGTTCATCCGACGGAGTGTATCCGCGTAGATAATGTTAATGCCACTGCCACCATCCACGAATAAGCGGGCCAAGTCATAGTTGCCAATTTGTGCTTGGATGATGAGGGCTGCGTGTCCTGGTCGATAGACTCGTGGCGGGTGGTCGTTCATCGAAAATGTTATTGGCTTGTCCGCCATCTTCAAGTATTCTATTTTTGTTGGCGGTGTCTGCACGGCCATGCACAATTGCCTTGTGTTAGTCTTCTGAGCTCTGCGGGATGGACATACCTTCTGGATCATTGCGAGTTGCCCTGCTGGATTCGGGTACGCGTTGGCTCCGGAGTTTTGCCCTGCTGGTGGTGCAGGTAGCGCAGCTAATGCCATGTTTGGATTTGCTGGTGGAGGTGGGAGTTGTGGCGGCTGGAATCCTTGGTGACCTCCTCCTGGAAGCGGTGGGTAATTTTGCGTGTTTGCAGATCTTTTCCTGGCGAGTGCTTCTGAGATATCAATAAACTTTCGGCAATCCTTTAGGAGGTGCGTTGCCTTAGTTTTGCCCGTGCTCTTATCTGTAAATAGATGTAGCGAGCAGTATCCATCGAGGTCTTCCTCGGGTGATTTTTCTTCAGCCTTTGGTCTCCACTCGCGATTCCCACGGCGACCGGAGTCGCGGCTTCGCGTGAATTCCGCTGCGACCAACTCCTCTCTGTCCTCGTGATCGTAATATTTTCTCCTCTTCCTTTGGCCATGACGGTCTTCATCATGCGCAGGTGATGATGCCCTCTCATTGCGCACCGCATCTTCTCCGTTAGCCCATTTTTCGGCTATGTTCATCAGCTCCCCAATAGTCTTGGGTGCGGCTCTACCCAGTTCTTCTCTGAAAGTTGTTCTTCGGGCACCTTTTGCGAAGGCTTCAATCGCTACTTCTTCTGAGATGGTTCCTGCGGTATTCCTGAGCGTAGTCCATCGCTGGATGTAATCGCGGGTGGATTCGCCACTTTTCTGCTTGCATGCTCGCAGTTCTTCAATGGTGGCCGGCCTCTTATAAGTCCACTGGAAATTTTTGCGGAAATCGTGGTGCAAATCATCCCATGATGCGTAGCAAGATTTTGGTCGTCTCTCCAGCCAGCTGCGAGCCGCGCCGGTGAGATGCAAATTGAGGTATTGCATAGCCGTGTTTTTATTCCCACGTTGGCATTTTACTGCCGTGAGGTAATCGCTTAGCCATTGAGATGGCTCGAGTGAGCCGTCGTACTTCGTTACTTCCGTGCTAATCTTGAATCTTTTGAGTAGGGGCACTTCGCGGATACTGCGGGCAAAGCAGAGAATGCCGCAGGTTTCGTCATCCGAGGAGCCGGACGAAGAGCGCTCGCGATATCGCGAAGCCCTCGCCTTATCCACCATTTTTTGAGCGAGATCTGATCGCGCGTCGTACTCTGGCCGGTCGCGTTCAGCATCTTTCCTTGGCTCCTTGCTTCGCTTTTCGCGAGCGGCTGCTATGATGCCGCGAGTTTTTGTCTCTCGGACTGTCTTCGCTGCTACTTCGACTGTCATCACGGTGCCATGCTTCTTTTCCTCGACCACGACGTGGTGACCTGTCTCTTCTTGACGAATAACTCCTACGTTTGCGGGATGCTTCCCTATCCTTGTCTTTCTCCTTCTCCTGTTCCTTCTCCAGCTGTTCTGCGGCCTTCTTTCGATCATAAGCGGCGAGCCTTGCGGCCGCCAGCCCTAGTCCCTTGCGCACTTGTTTATACTGCTCCGCCCAGGGATCGCTTTCCGTCGGTTGGTTCATCTGCATGTAAGTTGCTGCGGCTAGAACCGCGGCAGCAGGAGTTTGCGGGTAGACATTGCCATCGTCGTCGACTCGCATGAGAGAAGGAGTGATCGATCTGCTGGTTCCGGCTAAGGACTCATTGTCCCTGGATGTAGATGCGTGTCCCTTCCTCGCGGGTCGGGTTCCAACCGAGGGTGTTATGGACAGCCCGGCTCGCCTTTGGCTCGACTCGTCCGCCGCTCTTCTTCGGCGGGCCAGATCTATCCGAGCGTCCTTGATAGTCGTGGCTTCTCTCACTAGGTGATAGTGGTAGGAAACCATGTCTTCGTGTGAGGCCCCGGATGTGGGTGGCTTGCTCGTTCGCATAGCCTCCTTTGCTCGGTTCCAGGATTCCCGTGAGACGCCGATTATGTTGCGCTCTGTCGCGCTGTGTTCTGTTTCCGAGGCTTGTTCCGATCCCGCCATGCAGACTTGAGACAGTCGAGGCCCGGGCGTCCTAGGCGTGGGTCGGAAGTTTCTTCGAATTCTTGATGGTTCCTCTGTCGAGAGGGTATGGAAGTCGTTGGCGTTGAAGCGGATGGACTCGCCGCTTTTCTCCAGATGACGGCGTGAGTCGACAGCTCCAGATTTAGTTTCCGATTCATCCGAGAAGTGGAGGATCCCGTCCCTGTTGGTCCCGAATTTTAGGCTCCCGAACGTCAAGGTGACGCTTTTCTCCAGATCCTCGAATACCGGGCGCGATTCCGGCGAGTGAGGTGTGACCACGACAGATTCGATCCGTATGGGATTGTTCGGAGCCGTAGTCGATGGTTTCCAACGAGAGTGCGTTGTCGATGAAGCCGAAGATGCCGGTGATCCAGCGCCCGCCGTTCCCACAGACGGCTCCAATTGTCGAATCTCTGACTCTACAAATCCCTTCGATGAACCTATCGGGTTTCGATTAGGAGAACCCATGAGCGTTGGTGGAATCGTCGGCTAGACAGGGGGCGAGATTTACCCAGGTTCAGGGCCCTCGTAGAGATAAAACCCTTACTCCTGCCTCTTGTCGATCTGTACTGATGGAAAGATCGGTTACAATGATGGTGCTCGAATCGAGAGTAAGGTCTCGAGTTCTAGGTTTCGATGGTGAGGTGTTGCTTGCCCTCTCCCGGGGGGCTCTCCTGGACTTATATAGATGGCCAGGTCTCGAATCCTACCCGAAGAGGACTCGAACTCTAACTAGGTCGGTTACATGTTTCCTATCTTAACCTGCAAGTTAGTGCGGGTGGGCTTCATGTAGGCCTTCTGGAGTACTCCAAGGGCTCCTCTTCTTTGGCCTTTAGTCTTGGGCCTGAGAGGGGGTGTCCTTATTCGCAAGGTCCAGGATCCATATCTTCGTCACGGCTCCTATTCTTTGGCGGACTGTATCATCCTCATCCTCCGTTATCTTGACAACCTTGGACTGAATGACGGGTCTTTTGACACGCCTTTCGTACTCCTCTACAACAGTTTGTGATTCCTCAATGGCTTCTTGCGCGCTTTCCAGCTCTCTGCGCTTGTGTTCCAGGTAATCAGTCTGTTTTGCCAACAACTGTCGTTTAGCTTTCAGGAACTGCGGGGGTCCCATGGGATCAACTTGTGTTCGGAGTAGAGCGTACTCATCGCCTCCGTCAATGATCTCCAAAGGCGGCGAGGATTTTTTTCTTCCCACCAACCTCTTTCGTACCACTGGGCCCACCAATGTCTCATGGCTTATCCTGGAGATCTAACCTCCTAGGTACTGCCGTTGATGTCCGTTTTGTCTGATCCGCCTTTTTCGGTGGTGGGGGTGGTGATTTCGACTTTACCTTCTGGAATAGTGGTTTCTCAGAGGGAGGTTTTGGGCCTTTGCCGTTCGGCAGCTCTAGAGACGGCTTTTTGAGGGCCTGCGCCTCCTTAGAGGGTGCTTTTTCATCCTCGACAATTGGTTTTGCCTACTCCGTCATGTAGACGCCGTTGGAGAATCGAGTGGCCCTCGGACATTTTCGGCAAATACATTGCCGTCTTCATTGAAATCAGTTCCGGCTTTCGAGTCTACCTTACCATGAGTGGCGGCTAGAATAGATTCGGACTCTGAGCTCTCTTTCGAAGGCTCAGCTTGCACCATACCAACAAACATAGATCTAGTGTTTGCCATCGGAGATTGAACCGCAGATCTACATGAGTTGGGTGCGATTTGTTAAGTATCTAGGCAATTTACAGATTAAATTAATCAAAGTATAAATCACGAGCATGACGTAAACATACTGGTAATTAACCATATTCATGCATACTAGATTGACAGTAGACACATCTACACAAACTACTAGTATCGCACACATGGAAATAATAAAGGCAGGGATAAACGTGTTATACCCTGCGACCGGCCAGTTGGCAGTAGACGTAGCAGTGGCGGCAGCCGCGGCGGCTGCTGCAGCAGCGGCCTCGGGGGGCAGCAGCGGCGGCAGCAGCAGCTCGTTCGGCTTCGGTGGCCATGTTGACGATGAGGTAGTAGTCGAAGTAGACGTACGGCAGCGAGCAGTCGCGTAGGAGACGCTCCCCAAAAACCTAATCGACCCTCTCCCGTACAGGAGCTGGAGAGGCGGGGTTTCGGAGGCCTGCTCTCCCGTCGGCCGTGTACGCGGTAGACGGGATGGGATCACCGGCGGCAGCAACAGAGAGAGGAACGACAATGGGTGCAGAGCGTATGAGTTGTGTGTTTGTGTCCGCCCCTGCGACCTCAATATATAAGCACGGCCGGGTAGGAGCATGGTCAGCTCACAAATTAATTTGGCGTTTACTACAGCCATTACCACGTAATCAATGCGCAGTTTTACTGCGCGCGGTTACCACGTGATCAATGCGGCGTTTTACTGCGCGCGGCTGTTACCAAAATAAATGTGACGCAATAGACAACAATCAATATGACGTCTCATTTTATTGGCGTGTCTGTTGACTCTCCATTTCCAACTGCCAAAATAAAGGCATCGGCTCGGCGCATTCCCGCGGCGCGACGTGGCGTGGCGTGGCGTGGCGTGGCGGGCGGCGGAGGAGGAGGAGCGCGCGTGTGGAACACCTCCACTACTCCTCTCTCTTCATACCAACTCACACTAGTGGGGAGAGAGCTCACCTTATAAACTGGTGCAAAACTCTCCCAACTAGCAATGTGGGACTAAACTCCCACCATTTGCTATGGCAGCATGGGCCTTTGGGATTAAATGGAAATTGCCAAATGGGCCTGCAAGCCCATCCGAATTTCAGCAATCCCCCACCAGATCCCGAAGACCCATGGTGTTGTCCTCTGTTCCATTCACTATTTTTATATACAGGCATTTTTAGTGGAGACCCGTTAAGGTTGAACATCCACCTAGAACAAGTAGCTACACTACCTCACAACTGAACAATGGACTATGCCTTGAATTGTCAGTTTGACGTAAAATAGTTTCACTAAATGTCTTGCCAGTACTAGGCTGCCGAAGGCTGACCCCTCGGGTGGAGCATATTAGTCATACTCCTGGCCTATTCATGAACTTATTAGAGATCACTCAATCTCATAGACTGTGACCAGCAGTCAGGATCATATAGTGTGTTCCTCCAAAGATCGCTCTGTAGGATAGCATCTTGCTTATACAAGCCTTGGAACACATTAAGACAAAAGTCAACCTGCCATACAGTTTTTGAGAGTACTGCATCTCCAGTGGAGTGGGTTAGTAAAGATTACTCTCCTCAGTTAACCACTAGCTTGTTTTCCCAGGTCCCACTTCACGGGATCTCCGATCACATAGGTTGGGTTACTGCCATGGCAACTCATGTGGGTCTCATACCCATCTCCCTCGATGCACTTTCTATCACAACACGTGATAGCCCTTTTGTAAAGGGATCTGCCAGATTCTTAGCCGACTGGATATAATCCACCGCTATCACTCCGGAGTTTCTTAAATGTCTGACATCTTTTAATCTCATTTTTATGTGCTTTGTGGACTGCGCATTGTCCTTTGAACTCTTCACCTTGACAATTACTGTTTGATTGTCACAGTTCATAAGGATAGCCGGTACTGACTTTTCAACCACAGGCAAGTCCAGCAAAAGATCTTGAAGCCATCCTGCTTCGACACTAGACGTGTCTAATGCTGTTAATTCTGCTTCCATTGTCGATCTGGTTAAGATCGTTTGCTTGCAAGACTTCCAGGAAACAACACCACCTTCAAGGGTAAACACGTACCCCGTTGTGGCTTTCATCTCATCAGCATCAGAGATCCAATTCGCATCACAATAACCTTCAAGTACCGAAGGATATCCACTGTAGTGAAGTCCATAGTTCACGGTACCTTTCAGATAGCGCATAATTCTTTCTACAGCGTGCCAATGCACACCACCGGATTGGAAACAAACCGGCTTAGTTTGCACACAGCAAACATGATGTCAGGCGTCGTAGCGCTCGCTAGGTACATGAGTGAACAAATTACTTCAGAGTACCTCAGCTGATCCTTAGCTGTGCCTTCGAAATTTCGAATCCGCACACTAGGATCATATGGCGTTGGAGAAGTTTTGCAGTCCGAATATCCAAAACGACTCAAAACCTTTTCATTATAATGGGATTGCAGAAGTGTAATCCCACCCTCATTGTCTCTCAATAGCTTGATGTTCAAGATAACATCAGCCACACCAAGATCTTTCATCTCAAAGTTCTGGGATAGAAATGACTTAACCTCATTGATTACTTTGAGGTTGGTCCCAAATATCAGTATGTCATCAACATACAAACACAATATAACTCCTTCGTCCCCACCATGGCGATAGTATACACATTTGTCAGCTTCATTAACAACGAATCCCACAGATGTTAAAGTTGTATTGAACTTCTCATGCCATTTCTTAGGTGCTTGTCTCAGCCCATATAAAGATTTTAGTAACTTACACACCTTTCCTTCTTGACCATCTAACACAAAGCCATCTGGCTGTTGCATATAGATTTCCTCGTCTAACTCTCCATTTAGGAAAGCCGTCTTAACATCCATCTGATGGACGAGAAGACCATGCGAGGCCGCCAACGAGAGTAATACTCAAATGGTGGTCAGTCTGGCCTCAGGTGAATAAGTATCAAAGAAATCTTCATCTTCTTTCTAGGAGTAACCCTTGGCCACAAGTCTAGCCTTGTACTTTTCAATCGTACCATCAGGGCTAAGCTTCTTTTTTAACACCCACTTACATCCTAATGGTTTACAGCCATAAGGACGTTCAGTGATCTCCCACGTTCCATTAGCCATGATGGAATCCATCTCGCTACGGACCGCTTCTCTCCAGTAGTCAGCATCTGGAGATGCATAAGCTTCTGAAATAGAAGTGGGAGTATCATCCACAAGGTACACAAGGAAATCATCACCAAAGGACTTTGCAGTCCTCTGTCTCTTGCCCCTACCAAGGGTTTCCTCGTCATCCTTCTCAGGATTCTCATCATGTGTTTGTTCATAATATTCCATAGGAATGGCAGGTTCAGGAGTCTCCTCTGATTCCTGTCTAGAAGTGCTTTGCATATCTCTCATAAGAAAAATATCCTCAAAGAATGTAGCATCTTCAGACTGCAAAATCGTACCGACCTTCACGTCAGGTACCTCAGATTTCACTACTAGAAATCTATAGCCAACGCTATTCTTAGCATATCCCAAATTAACGCAATCCACGGTCTTTGGTCCAAGTTTACGCTTTTTCGGGATCGGCATATTGACTTTCGCCAAACAGCCCCAAGTACGTAAGTACGAGAGTGTTCTTTTTCTCTTCTCCCATTGCTCATAGGGAGTGACCTCATTGTCTTTCGTCGAAACTTTATTCAGGACATGACATGATGTCAATATAGACTCCCCCCACCATGCCTTGGATAAACCCGATGTATCTAACATGGCGTTAACCAAATCTGTTAGAGTACGGTTTTTCCGTTCAGCAACCCCATTTGACTGAGGTGAATAGGGAGGCGTCCTCTCGTGAATAATGCCATGTTCCGCACAGAAAGAGTCAAACTCATTAGAGAAATACTCTCCACCACGATCTGACCGGATTCGTTTAATTTTCTTTTCAAGTTGATTCTCAACTTCTGCTTTATAGATTTTAAAGTAGTGTAGAGCCTCATCTTTAGTGTTTAACAGATATACATAGCAAAACCTAGTGGAATCATCTATTAACGTCATGAAGTATCTCTTTCCACCTTTAGTCAACACACCATTCATCTCACAGAGATCAGATTGTATGAGTTCTAATGGCGCCAAGTGTCTCTCCTCCGCAGCCTTGTGGGGCTTGCGAGGTTGCTTTGCTTGTACACACGAATGGCACTTAGAACCTTTGGCTAAAGTGAAACTTGGAATTAAATTTAGTTTTGCTAACCGCGTCATGCAACTGAAACCAACGTGACAAAGACGTGAAGGCCAAACTTCTGTTTCATTAACACTCGAATGAATATTGTTCACGACTTTATTACAGAAATCAGCGAGGGAAAAGCGGAACAGACCTCCTCACTCATACCCTTTTCCAACAAACAGTCCATATTTCATTACAACTACTTTATTGGACTCGAAAACCAACTTAAATCCTTCTCTACATAGAAGGGAGCCACTAACGAGATTCTTCTTGATGGCGGGGACATGCTGCACGTTCTTGAGTTGCACGATCCTTCCCGAAGTAAACTTCAGATCGACCGTACCAACACTAAGTACAGAAGCACTTGCGCCGTTCCCCATCAATACGGACCCGTTCCTTGTGACCTGATAAAAAGAAAACAATGAGATGTCAGCACACACATGAATGTTTGCACCTGTGTCAATCCAACAATCAGTAGACTCACAAACTGAAAATACAGTAAACAAATTACCATACCCAGATGCCCCATTCTCATTGTTGCTCACGATCATGTTGACAGCCTTGGAATCCTGTCCTGGCTTCACATACTTTTTTGGGCACTTCACATCCCAGTGTTCCAGTGAACCACAAGTGAAGCAGCCATCTTTCTTCTTATCCTTCTTGAAGGTCTTCTTAGACTTCCTCTTGAAGTCGGTATTCTGCTGGACACCAGTCCTCGCCTTGTTCTTGTGGGAGTTGTAGTTCTTCTGTACCATATTGGCCACAGAAGTCCCTTCGTTCCCTTTTCCATGCGAGTCCTTTGCCCTCGAATTCTGCACAACACTCAGATGGCCGATGACATCCTCTACTGAGAATTCACGCCTCTGGTTTTTTCAGAGTAGTGGCAAAGTTCCTCCAGGAATTAGGCAGCTTGGCGATGATGCATCCCGCGACATACTTGCCCGGTAGCACGCACTTGAGAATTTCAAGCTCCTTAGCGATGCACTGTATCTGATGAGCCTGCTCCAAAACAGAACGGTTTTCGACCATTCTATTGTCATGGAACTGCTCTATACTGTACATCTCGCTGCCAGCATCGGTTGCGCCAAATTTGGATTCGAGCGTCTCCCACAAGTCCTTGGCAACCCGCACATTCAAATATGCGTCAATAAACTTCTGTCCGATTACGCTTAGAACACATCCAACAAAGACGACGGTGGCATCCCTAAACGCCTTCTCCTGTTCAGGAGTAATCGTTCCCGTGGGAGTGACACCGGCGACCCAGAACACGTTCATAGCCGTGAGCCGTAAGAATGTTTTGGTCTGCCAACGCTTAAAGTACCTCCCTGTAAACGGGTCCGGTTTCAGTGCAGTAGCAAAACCATGAATCGAAAATTGCCTACACATATTAGGTTTTTGGATTGTTAAGTATCTAGGCAATTTACAGATTAAATTAATCCAAGTATAAATCACGAGCATGACGTAAACATACTGATAATTAACCATATTCATGCATACTAGATTGACAGTACACACATCTACGCAAATTACTAGTATCGCACACATGGAAATAATAAGGGCATGGATAAACGTGTTATACCCTGCGACCGGCCAGTTGGCAGTAGACGTAGCAGTGGCGGCAGCCGCGGCGGCAGCTGCAGCAGCGGTGGTGGCCTCAGCAGCAGTGGCCTCGGTGGCAGCAGCGGCGGCAGCAGCTCGTTCGGCTTCCCGTACAGGATCTGGAGAGGCGGGGTTTCGGAGGCCTGCTCTCCCGTCGGCCGTGTACGCGGTAGACGGGATGGGATCACCAGCGGCAGCAACAGAGAGAAGAACGACAATGGGTGGATAGCGTATGAGTTGTGTGTTTGTGTCCGCCCCTGCGACCTCAATATATAGGCACGGCCGGGTAGAAGAACGGTCAGCTCACAAATTAATTTGGCGTTTACTACAGCCGTTACCACGTAATCAATGCACCATTTTACTGCGCGCGATTACCACGTGATCAATACGGCGTTTTACTGCGCGCGGCTGTTACCAAAATAAATATGACGCAATAGACAGCAATCAATATGACGTCTCATATTATTGGTGTGTCTGTTGACTCTCCGTTTCCAACTGCCAAAATAAAGGCATCGGCTCGGCTCACTCCCGCAACCCGCGGCGCGGCACGTCGTGACGTGTCGTGACGAGGCGAGGCATGGCGAGGCGGGCGGCGGAGGAGGAGGAGCGCACTTGTGGAACACCTCCACTACTCCTCTCTCTTCATACCAACTCACACTAGTGGGGAGAGAGCTCATCTTATAAAGCGGTGCAAAACTCTCCGAACTAGCAATGTGGGACTAAACTCCCACCATTTGCTATGGCAGCATGGGTCTTTGGGATTAAATGGAAATTGCCAAATGGGCCTGCAAGCCCATACGAATTTCAGCACGATTTTGTTACCTTCCGTTGTTGGGTGGTGGGTGGGAGCGAAAAATCTGCTTCCACCGTGAAACCCCATCGCTTTCGCCGTTAGCCCGGCGAAGATGTTGGCGATGCTGATCGGGATGATGTAAGAGCAGACGACGTTGTTTTGGGCCGGCGTTACCGTGATGTTGCTGAAGAGGTAACTGCCGCATGGTCCCGGAATTGCGCTGCCGACGGCGATCGTGTTGCCGATGCCACCCAGAAGTCCTGCCTTGAAGATCACCCTAGACCTAGCTGGCCCCACGGTGGGCACCAAATGATGTGTTCCATGATCAGGTTTTCCGGAAGGGGTAGCCATCTCTTTAGGATGTTCCGTGGGGAAGGCTAACGTGTGGGGGAGCGCTTTGGGCGAATACATGGAGTTTACCCAGGTTCAGGTTAGCTAGAGAGGCTCCCTACTTCCTGCAAATCAATTATGCCGGCGGACACATGTTACAATTTCCTAGGGAATATTGAGTGTGGGTTTCTCCCGTCCGGCTTTATATAGAGAGTAGGACCGGGTCATACAGGAACTCGGACCGTACAAAAGCTAACACTATTAATCTACTGTCATCTGGCCTTTAAGAGACACACATGGGCTTCGGGGCCGCCATTGCGGATGCAGTCATGCGCTTCGTCCCTTCTGTGCCTTCGTCTTTGGGCATGACTTTCAGGTGCTGCTTCTGGATGCCGGTAGATACCCCATTCCGAATATCTCCGACACCCCGCCACCTACACGGAAAACTTGGATTGCTAGAACAAACTATTGCACTGAGATTGACCTGTATATACATTTTAAAGAGGACATTATGCAGAATAGGACAAACGGATATTTCAAAACATCTCTCAACGTATGTCTAGGTGGATTACCATATGCTGGCAGTTGCACACTGGGAATTCGTGCAGACTTGATTCATCCATCTACGACCATCAGAGTGATGTGCCCTGACACGTTGGCTTTAGTGTTGTTGTTTTTCTTTGGCGTGGGCTTGCAATAACCTGGTCCCAGCAGGCCAGCACGACAAGCTTAACCACTCAAGGACGTAGGTGCCATACATTGTTGTTGTTTTGCTGTCCAGTTGTATTGCTGGAGGAGTGGCGTCATGGAAGCCAGCCATTCTGTTCCTCTAAGTTGTTGTTACAATCACCTGATTACTACCACAACAAGTATTTTGACGTTGTCACATAGGGCGTTTCCCGATAGTCAACTTGTATTATATGCCTCGCTTCCTGATGCCTCATATTCCTATGCCTATTTTTGTTTCATCGCTCTTCCGATCCTCCCTCTTTCTCATCTAGCTAGATCAGTTCCCTATGCGTGCCATCTACTGTATTAATTAATGTACTAAGTAATATAGTGCTACCAACTAAAAGCAAGTGGAACAGCGAAGAAAATTTCTTGATATTTACCAGGTGAACATCGACGGACTGGTATATAAATAGACACCACCATACACAAAAAAACGGAGTTTGGTGGAGATGAATGCACGAGCCACATGTGCGTTGCTAATTAGTTGAGTTGTATGCGCCAACCATTTTAAACTTAAAGCTCGTGACAGAGAAAAATAATTCTTAATCAAGTATTTTGTATGAGTGACCTGTTTATAGTATACTGGCCTTATAAGAGAAGATTAATTAGGTCCATTGACAAGGCATGTACACCTGCCGTACAAAAAGGTTTGTGTGTGTAGTTGACTATCGGTTTATTTGATGATTCATCTCCACTACTTATAAAAGAGAACTTCGTGTGAAAATTAAATATGAGCCGTAAGCACACAATTATCAAACGGTCCACATCATCATGTTCTCCCCACCTCCATTCACGTTCATTTTCCATATCACACGACTGAAAAAACCCTGATACACCGGATCCTACCTGGCCTTCATCGCAATCCCTAACCGGCACTCCCACATTCCCCCGCGTCGATGCTGCTATGCGGATCTACGTTCATCGGAGCGGAGTGGGCGAGACACTAGTAGAAAACAGGCCTCTAGTCCCGGGCCGTAAGGGGCTCTAGTCCCGAATGGCATCCGGGACTACTTATCCGGGACTAGAGCCCCTTTTTTCCCGCCGGCCCACGAGCCACGACTAGAGGGCAGCCCACGGTAAGGTCCCGGGGCGCTCTGGGGGCAGGACCTTTAGTCCCGGGTGGTAATACCACCCGGGACTCGACTTTTTTTTTTCGATTTCCTTTTTCATTTAGTCTCTATTATTTCTATCTCTAATCATTCTCTGTTAATCTCAATACCACCCGGGACTCGACTTTTTTTCCAATTTCCTTTTTCATTTAGTCTTTATTATTTCTATCTCTAATCATTCTCTGTTAATCTCAATTATTTTTAACTATGATCACTCTGAACTGACACTTCCTAGGAGGTCACTCATCCTCAGACTACTCCAATCTAAGCACGCTTATCTTCTGGATTCCTTCACTCTCAGCTTCCAAGAATCAAATTCTGTTTTACTGACAATAGTATGGTGTCAATCATGTTAACCTTTGAGATATGATGTCGCAAATCTTTATTTTATGAATCCAAAAATTATTTAGTTAAACATAAAGAAGTAAGTAATAATAGTATTAAATTAGAACAATAGTAATTAATTAATTTAAATAACTATTATTTAATTTAAATAATAATTAGTTAATTTAAATAATAATTATTTACTCCAAATTGTTAGTCATTTCAACATATTATATTATCTTTCGATAGATATTTTTCTCTTAATTAGTTAACTAATTAAACAAGGACATTTAAAATAGATATATATAATTAAACAAGGACACGTACATATGTCTTCCAAGGATCGAATATATATATAAACATCACACACTAAGCAATACATAATATGCATATATAGGGCGTCACGAGGGCTCCCATCTACACGGTCTGCTTGTCCTCCGAATCGTCCCAAACAGTAGGAGACCGAGAGGCAAGGTGACGCTGCCCGTAGCTGAAGACAGTGATGATACGGTACAGCTCGTAGAAAAGATACCCATCGACAACTGCATACTCAATGTAAATCTGGTCAAGCCGGCACTTCTCCCAATAATTGTGCCTCGAACTGCCAATTTTTCTTCATCGTACTGTATTTCTTATCGATCAATGCGGCTGACATAGCAGCCATTGAAGTCCTCGGATACTCTAGCTGGAACAGGTCCTGGATATCAATATGGCACAAAGATGGTATCTCTATACGCCAGGTGTTCCACATCTTCACCTTGTCATTCCTTATGTCAACGCTAGCAAAATGTATGCCGCTGTTGACAAGGAAATTCATCAGTTTTGGACATTACTTGTCACTACTGCAACCAAAAAAATGGAACAAATGTTAAACAAATAATGTTATATATGCAACAACAAATTGGATCAAATGTTATGCAACAAGTATAAGTTTCAATGTAACAAGTATATGTTTCAATGCAACAAATATATTGTTTCAATGCAACAAGTATATTGTTTCAATGAAACAAATTTATTCTTTCCAATGAAACATTGCTATATGAATATATTGCTTTCCTATGCAATTTCGGTCATCCAATACATTATTGCTATATATGAATACAAATGAAATTTTCCAATACACATTTCTATATGAATACAAATGGAATTTCTAATACACATTGCTATATGAATGTACACATGGATATATATATGGCTTTCTATGCAATTTCGGCCAATATATATATTATTGCTATACGAATACAAATGGAATTTCCAATACACATTGCTATATACGAATACAAATGGATACACACACGTACATGTTGCTATCCCATACAATTTCCGATCCAATCAAAATAAGATCAAGGAGAAACATGGGAAACGAGAAAGAGAGGAGAAGATCGATAGGAGTGCTTACCTTGCCAATTGGAAGAGGAAGACACGCCTCTTGTTAGCAAGTTGGATGAGAGACATGTCCTTTTGATCGGTCGTGTACTCAAGATCAATGCCTAGAAAACCCCTGCCATCCTCACGAAGCCATTTCTTCAAGAGGTCAAGATAGGCCGGAACCCTCCTACTCTCGTTGGTGTGTGCGACTTCAAGGTTCCAACCATGTGAGTCCACGTCCACAATCTCTAGTCCCATGGTGGAGAATGTGAAAGAATGAAGAGAGGAGAGCAAAGAGAGAGAAGAGAGGCGCTCGGTAGTGTAGCAATGGCGCGTTTCTCTGTTTTTAAGCCTCCCGACGGTGGATCAACTTCCAAAGTGCGCGGGAGAGAAATGGTTTGGGCATTTAGTCCCGGTCCATAACACCACCCGGGATTAAATGCTCTCCGGCTAGGCGAAAGGTTGCCACGAAGACTTTTAGTCCCGGGTCGTGTTATGACCCGGGAATAAAAGTCTGCGAGGCGACGCGAACGGTTGCCAGAGGATTTAGTCTCGGTTCGTGTTACGACGCGAGACTAAAAGCTTTCGAGCGAGGCGGGCCGTTTCCCAACCCCCCTCTGGTCCCGGTTGGTAGGCTCATGGGGACTATAGCTAAAAACCGTTGGGGGGTTTTTTCTACTAGTGAGAGAATGGTACCTGAACGCCCTGCGTGCACCAAGCCTGTGCCGACAACGCGCTGAAGTTTCTTCCAAACCATCGAAGGTTTTCCATAGTCTGACGCCGATATCGTGAATGCTGCCCCACGCCCTTGACTTTGGATGTGCCCTGTGACGCCCGGCGGTGCCTCCAACAGGACTTTGCAGTTCCCCAATCTGGTGCCACTGCCGTTGTCTGCAACAACCGCCGAATCCCACTGAACTGTTGGATTTTATTACTTGGGCCTAGACCCAAAAGCCCAACCAAAATCTGAAACTGGATGGCCCACTCATAATACAAGTGGAGTGAGTGGGACTAAAGTTTAGTCCCACATTACTGGTTTGGAGAGGATAGAACCACCTTATAAGGTGCTCCATTCTAACTCATGTATGAGTTGGCAAGGCAAGAGGAGAGGCGTGCCACACACGCGCTCCTCCTCCGCCGCCCGCCTCGTCCCGACGCGACGCGCCGCGCCGCGCCGCGAGTGCGGGAATGAGCCGAGAGCATTCATTTTGTCGGTTGAGAAAACTTAATGAGTCATTAATCTAGTAATTAACGAACGCGTTAATTTCTAAACCGTTTCCGTTTCCTTTTGGATCGTGGAACCGAACCGACTCAGACGTGGAGTTACACCAACGTCTCTCTCAGCCTGTAGTATAAATACGCGCATATGGTAAACCCTAGCCGTCACTTTGTTTTATGGTTTCGCACCGTTCCAAAGCACAGTGCAGCCAATCAATTCTTCTCCATCCCTCCTTCCTGCGTGCAACGCGAGAAGGGACAGCAGGTCTCTGGAACCCCGCCTCTTGTGATCCTGTACGAAAGAGGGGCGATCAAGTTTTTGGGGAGCGCACTCGCGCGTCTGCTTCCAAAACGACGATTACTTCTCCAACCTCGGCAACCTCTTCATCGACGACATGAGCGACAACTTGGACAACACAGCAGCCGGTGCTGCTGCTGCTTCACCGTACGTATCTCTCTCCTTTCTGTACAAGATTGTACTCAATTTATGTGCCTAGTTTTTGCTGTAGATTGGATCTGTTCTTCTATTGTACTAGATATTTGCATGCTTAGTATAATTTCTATTGTCATGATTTACTTGATGCTATTTCGGATCAAATCATATGCTGAATTGCTAATATATTAACATGAACGCTGTCGTGCCCCATTGACAAAGGGATGGATCTTGGTCCCTGCGGATAAGGACACCCCGTCTTAAGCCCAAGGTTAAGGCCCAAGAAGGGAAGCCCTTGGAGAGTTCTAGAAGGCCCACTTGAAGCCCACACGCAATGCCTTGCGGGCTTTGTTAGGAAACTTGTAACCGACATAGGGTTAGAGTTCGAGTCCTCTCCGGGTAGAGTTTGTGACCTGGCCACTTATATAAGACCAGGAGAACCACCGGAAGAGGACCAAGCAATACCGCACCACCAAAGCCTTGATCTCGAGATCATACTCTCGACTTGAGCAACCACCACTGTAACCGATCTATTCGATAATACAGATCGACAGAGGCAGGAGTAAGGGTTTTACCTCTACGAGGGCCCCGAACCTGGGTAAATCGTGCCCCCTATCTAGCTGACGATCGTCACCAGCGCTCATGAGTTCTCCTATTCGAAACCCTATGGGTTCACCCGAGGGAATTGCCGATACGCAGATTCGACAATTGGCGCCGTCTGTGGGAACAGCGGGGGCTGGATCTCCGGCATCTTCGGCTTCATCATCCAACTCGCGTTGGAAATCTTCGACTTCGGCTTCGACCAATCCTATTCGGATCAGATCTATCATGGTCACCCCTCACTCGCCGGAATCACGCTCGGTATTCAGCGATCTGGAGAAGAGCGTCACCTTGACGTTCGGAAGCTTGAAGTTCTACACCAACAAGGTCGGGATCCTCCACTTCCCTGAAGAGTCAGGATCTGAGTCAGAAGCCGTCGACTTGCGCCCTCATCTGGAGAAAAGTGGCGAGTCCATCCGCTTCAACACCAGCGACTACCATACCCTCTCGACAGAGGATCCTTCCCAAGTCCAGAAAGCTTTCCGAGCTACGACTGGCTCAGGTCTGCTTGGCAGGATCCGAACAACCCCCAGAAACAGAACACAGCGCTGCAGAACGTGCTGAGATCGGCGTCTCGCGGGACGCTTGGGACCAAGCCAAGGAAGCCATACGAATAAGCAAGCCGCCTGTGGCTGGGGCACCCCACGAAGATATGGTCGCCTACCACTATCATCTAGTGAGAGCGGCCACAGCCATCAAAGAAGCTCGGGTAGACTTAGCCCGTTGGAAGAAATTGGCGGACGAATCGAGTCTACGCCGGGCCGAACTGTCCTTAACACCTTCGGTCGGAACTCGACCCACAAGGAAGGGACCCGCATCAAAAACGGCATCCATGGACGCCGAGTCCCTAGGTGGGATCAACAGGTCGCTTGGACCTTCCCTCATGCGGGTTGACGAGGACGAAAACGTCTACCGGCAAACTCCTGCTGCCGCAGTCCTGGCCGCAGCAACCTACATGCAGATGAACCAGCCAGAGGAGAATGACCCTCGAGCGGAGGAGTACAAACAGGTTCGGAAAGGATTGGGCATAGCGGCATCAAGGCTTGCCTCCTACGACCGCTGGAAAGCTGCCGAACAGCAAGAGAAGGAAAGAGAGAAAGAAGCAACACGCAAGCATAGGAGCACTTCGCCTAGGAAGGACAAATCACCTCGCCGCGGGCGAGGAAAAGAAGCTCGGCGACGCGATGATAGTCGAAGCAGCAGCGAAGGCAGCCCGAGAAATAAAAGCTCGCGACGTCACAGCAGCCGCTCGCGAAAGCGCAGCAAGGATCCAAGGAAGGAAGCTGATCTCGACCAGCCCGGATATAACGCGCGGTCAGATATCGCGCAAAACAAGGTAGACAAGGCAAGAGCTACAAGGAACCGCACGCGCTCCTCGTTTAGTTCTTCGGATGACGAGACCTGCGACGCGCTGTGTTTCACCCGCGGGATCCGTGAAGCACCCCTACCCAGGAGATTCAAGCTCAGCACAGAAGTAACAAAGTACGATGGTTCACTCGAACCTTCGTCGTGGCTGAACGACTACCTCACGGCAGTAAAATGCCAACGTGGGAACAAGAACACGGCCATGCAGTACCTCAATTTACACTTGGTTGGCGCGACACGTAGCTGGCTGGAAGCAAGGCCGAAATCCTGTTACGCATCATGGGACGACATGCACTACGACTTCTGCAAGAACTTCTAGGCCACCTACAAGAGACCAGCAACCATTGAAGAACTGCGAGCCTGCAAACATTAAAGCGGCGAGTCCACCCGCGAGTACATCCAGCGATGGACCACGCTCAGGAACACCGCAGGAAACATCTCGGAAGAAGTAACGGTTGAGGCCTTCGCAAAAGGCGCCCGACGAACTGCTTTCAGAGAAGAGCTGGGCCGAGCCGCACCCAAAACTATCGGGGAGCTCATGATCATAGCCGACAAATGGGCTCATGGAGAAGACGCGGTGCGCAACGAGAGAACGTCATCGCCCGCGCCCGAAAACGACCGCCATGGTCGAAGGAAAAGGAGGAAGTACTACGATCACGATGATCGGGAAGAGATGGTAGCGGCAGAATTCACGCGAAAACGCGATTGCGAGGTCCAGCAACGAAGAAGCAGACATGCTGACTAGGCGATCAGTCAAAATCAAGAAAACTGCAGAAGCACCCGCAGCATTGGAAACAGAGGTCAGCCCGCATATCGTTATTATCGAGCTCATTCATAATATTTCACGACAAGTTTTTCTGGTCGAGCCAGTCTGGACGCAGAAATACCTCGACTACTTGTCCGCCAAACAGCTCCCAGCAGATCCTCGCGAGGCCCGACAGATAATCAGACGCAGTAAATTCTTTTGGGTACTCAACGGCGAGTTGTACAAACAAAGCATCTCAGGCATACTGCAACGATGCATAGCACCCGAAGATGGCAAGGAATTACTGCGGGACATCCACCAAGGAGACTGTGGACATCATGCTAGCGGGAAAGCAATCATGGGAAAAGCCTTCCGAGCAGGATTCTACTGGCTTACAGCAGTCAGGGATGCAAAGGAACTGGTCGACACGTGCAACGCTTGCCAGCGATTCGCACCAAAACCACACGTACCCGCTACGGAACTACATATGATACCCATCGCCTGGCCCTTTGCACAATGGGGGCTGGACATGGTAGGACCATTACGCAAGTCCACGCCAGTCGGATACACACACTTGCTGGCCGCAGTCGACAAATTTACCAAGTGGATCGAAGCAATGCCAGTAACCTCGGCTAGCGCCCAATACGCCGTCAAATTCCTCAACTCCATCGTATGCAGGTTTGGAGTACCACATGGCATCATTACTGATAATGGTAGCAACTTCACGGCAAAGGAAGCACAGCAGTTCTGCGAAGAAAAGGGCATCATCTTCAAATTTGCTTCAGTTGCCCATCCGCAAACCAACGGCCAAGTCGATAGATCCAACGGACTAGTTTCGGCTGGCATCAAGAAACGTCTACTCGATCGTCTACACCCAGCAGCGGGACATTGGGCATAAGAGCTACCCTCCGTGCTATGGAGCCTCCGCACAACTCCAAATCAATCAACAAACTACACACCATTTTTCATGGTATACGGGGCCGAAGCAGTCCTTCCTGAGGACGTCAGGTTCAGCGCCCCACGGGTTGTTTCTTACAGTGAAGAAACCTCCAACAGGGCACTCGCGGATGATATGGACGCACTCGACGAAATGCGTGATATTGCACTCGCAAGATCCGCAGTATACCAGCAGTCGCTGCGAAACTATCACAGTCGCCGCATACGCCACAGAGCCTTCGCAGCAGGAGATCTGGTGCTACGGCTCAAACAGACGGAAGGACACAAGCTCGAGCCACCATGGGAAGGACCCTTCATAATACACGAAGCTATCCCAGGTGGTGCCTATCGACTGAAGAATCCGGCGACTGGAGGCATCTATTCCAACCCTTGGAATGTTGCACAACTCCGCAAATTTTATCCTTAGATTTATTTTTACTCATCATAATAAGGCTATATTAGCCTTCTTGTAGCTCGAAAGAAAAACACATGACTTCTCAGTCATTGCAATAAAATACATGGTTCCTGAACCATAGATACTCGAGTTCTCCATCCTTACAAGCTAAAAGCAACAGGTATACACCCCACAAACACACGGGGGCTACACCTAACACAGCATCATAGGAAGAATTTCGTATACATGGTAAACACCTTACAATAGTTTTTTTCAATTACACAGCGCAACAGGATACATACATCCTACAATCACACATGGCGATGAACATTCTCAGTCGCCAAAACCCGATCTACCTCAGCAGAGGTCAATCGAATGATTTCCTCTGCCGTAGGTCGAACAACCCTATAATGAGGAGAAAGGTCGACGACTGGACCATCAGGAAGTCTAGCTACGGAGTTGAAATTCACCTCAGGATGCCACAACCGGACGAAAGAGAGGGCCACTACCGAGCCAAAATCATCTGATTGCGAACACACTCACGAATTTCTCCTTCTCGCCCGAACACCCTGAGAAGATGGCTCCAATCCTCAGGACCCCTCTCCAACGGATAAAAAGCGGTGTTCATTGCAATCAAAACCTCGTGAAAGGAACTCAAGAGTATCTTCGCCTGGATGACCCGGAACTTCAAGATAGCAAGCACAAAGCCTCGACTACGAAAGGACCAAAAGTTACTCGTATGGGGCTTTGAGCTGCCAGCTTCCTGAAGGATGTGGTTCTCAACCCACTGTTTCTCACTCCTGTCATCCGGCTGAACAAATGAAAAACAAAGGTATATGATCAAAGAAAGATACATGACAAAGAAGACTAGGGGGCTGAACTACTTACAGAGCAAATCCTTGGCAACAGACGCTAATTCATCCATCACAAACTGCTCGCGTTCAATCGCCAGCTTTTGTTTGGACTTGGCTACATCCGCTACCCCACGCAATATTTTTAGCTTGCGTTCACCACCCGCAACACGATCACAGAGGCCTGGAAAGGTCCGAACAGTGGCAACAAGAGGATTTACTAGGGCAGCAAGTCCACCTGAAGACTCCGCAGCAACCCCGGCTACCTGGAAGAATACATGGAAATTGAAGGAATAAGATGCCCCATTCAAGATATAACAATCACCTATTTGACAGGTGCTCGGGGGCTACTCCCATCGGGAGGAAACACACAGCAAATCAGTCACAGTAAGCATCTCAGAAAAGACATCACGATTAAACGATGAAAATACGGGAATGTATCCCAAGGTTCATTACAGTCGAAAGAGCGAAATACAAAGAAAATATACTAAGGAGCTGCAGTTTTGCTACTGCTCGCGACGGTGCCTCCCCTAGCACGGGCGAACAACTCCGATAACTTCCGCGCAAGGACTCCGGCTGGCTCGCCGAAACGACGAAGCCCTACCTTTTTGCCCGTAGAAGGATCGACGGGAAGGTCCGAGTACGCCTCTTCCAAACCGGTGACTCCATGCGCCAGCGGAAACTGGATGGCGGTCTTCACCCCAGAATCCGACCGCGCAACCGCGTAGGTGCCAAGAAGATATCTCTCCGAGAAAATCTTCAAAAGATCACCCAGCGCAGGTGGAGACACGGCGTCGACTAGAAGGCGACCATGAAGCTGCGTCAGCACTCGAATGGCATCGCCAATCAGGGTGCAAATCCCTTCGGCGTGCCTCCTGAGCAGGGCGCAGGAATCGGTCAGCGCATCCACCCGTTGGACCCCAGGAAGCTCCAGTGGGACGCCTAGAAGACCTGCAGAGGAAAATATTAAAATCCAAGGACCTATCAGACAACCAGAAGACGACAATAGACCAAAAGAAACCTACCCGCAAAACGTTCGGCCAGAGGACGAAGGAAGTCGACAAGGTCGGAGTCCGCCTTGGTGCCAGCCTCCTCCAGATTCTTCAGAGCATCCTGGGCAGCCGCAAGCTTTCCTTCGAGGTCAGCCGACAGCATGCGGGAGGACTCATGTTCCTGCCGAGTAGCTACCAACTGAGCCTCTAGAGCAGTTGCCCGAGTGGAGGCATCCGCCTTCTCGGCCTTCATAAACTCAACTTGAGCTGCGCAGCAATGGTTATGAGAAAAAAAGAAGTTGGCAGAAATAAAGAGATAAAGATGAGGGAAGGCGATAAACTTACTTCGAAGGAGCTCATTTTCGCTGGCGAGTCGATCACGATCCGACCGAAGGGTCCCGCATTCCGCTTTGGCAAGAATGACACGGCGACCAACGGCCGCAAGGGAGTCGATGAGGGACTGCAAAGAACATGAAGATAGTAGAATCAGAAAAGAGAAATTTGAGCCTATATACGATTGAAAACATTCGAGTATAGCCTCAGGGGCTACTCCCATCGGGAGCACTGTCGTCCACCCGATAAAGCAAGAAGAAAATACAAGGTCTACATCTTTGAGCCTGTAGCCAATCGCGTGCGATCAACTACAGCCTCGGGGGCTACTCCCATCGGGAACACTGTCGTGCACCCGATAAAAAACAGATCCAAACTAATAAAGCACTAAAGAAGCAAGCAGCAAAGTTTACCTTGCCTTGGGCAAAGGAAAGGGGTCCGCTGAGCTACCCGACACCTCCTTCGGAGTCGAGGCCCCAGCAGCAAAACTAGGAATTCTGTATTCCGTAGTCGCTGCAGTGGGATCTGCACTCGGCGAATTCTGCACGGTGTCGGCGGTAGGGGTCCCACCCGCGGTTTCAACCTTCTTCCTCTTTTCGAGAGAACATACGAGGGCTGATAGCTTGCAGACTACAATGAAGACAGTATGTCAAAAGACGCGAAAGGAAAAACGTTCGACTAAGAACAAGAAGAGAAACTTACTCGTCGTCATCTTCGTCGTCCAACATATCCGCATTCCAGGCGGTTTGGATATTTGGAAATGAAGGAGAAGGGGCGCAAGTGCGCAGCGGGGTCACGATGAGGGGCCCCTTCCCGGGCGATTCCTTGTCCAAAGAGTTGTCCTTGGAGTTGGCCTCATCGCCCTCCACTCGACGGCGTTTGCGGTGGAGGAGACCGCTACCCGATTCCTCCGCGCCATCCGAGGAGTCATGCTCGGAGCTCGAGGAGGCATTAGCAACACTGGTGTCGGCTGGGCCGTCCAAGTTACTCGCCAACAAATCTGAGGCATCCTCCCCGGACATTGGCGGGTAGTAGGTGGCCACGGTTAGGCTCTACCAAAGAAGACAGAAGAAAAGCAAGAGAAAAATTCAGTCGACCAAATTTCAGAACAAGGAAAGAAATGAAGATAGAAGGAAAGACAAACTTACTTCGGGTGGCGGAGGCCTTGATGCCTCGAAAGTTGCGACCGTGCAGTAAGGGAAGGTTTCGTCCACCTTCAAGCTGGTGATGGCCGCGATCTTCTTCTCGAACTCGACGTTCGAGAGCTCTTCGCGGCTCACGCGACTGGGGTCTTCAGTGCCCTAGTACTCCCACATCGTGGAAGGCCTGCTCTGCAGGGGCTGAATCCTGCGCTTGAGGAAGATACTCGCCAGGTGCAGCCCGTTCAGCACAACTCCAGCAGCTTGGTCCCGAAGGGCGGCCACCTTGGCGAGTAGCGGCGTAACAATCTGGTTCTCTTCAGCCGACAGTTTATGCGCCCAGGACTTCCGCCTCTTCAGGACAGCTAATGGGTGGAATTCCTGAATTCCACCCGAGCTGTTGTCGGTGACGTAAAACCACTTCTTTCTCCACCCTTGAGCGGAGTTGATGAAGTGCATCCCGAAGTAGATGGTGTCCGATTTCGCCTGGATTCCGAAACCGCCGGTGCGCAGCGGCTCGCCAGGCTCGTTCTCTGCTCGCAATTTCTCGCGGAAGACTCGAACCTTGAAGAGGGCCTTCCAGAGGCCCCAATGTGGGCGAATGCCCAAGAAGCACTCGCAAAATACAATGAAGCACGAGATATGCTGCACTGCAATCGGAGGCAGATTGTGTAGCTGTATGTCATAGACATACAACAATGCCACGAGGAAGGGGTGAAGAGGAAAGGAAAGTCCGCGCGACACGTGGTCCGCGAAAACCACGCGTTCGTTCGTGCTACCTCCCCCTTCTTGCAGAGGCGCACCCGTTTCTCAGCTTCCGGAGGCAGCAACCCCTCCCGCTGCATCTCCTTGATGCTCTTGTGGGTAGTGTTGGGCGAGCGCTAATCGCCCGAGCGCGGTGCGGGTGGCGCAGGAACTTCTTCTGACGCCCTCGACGACGAGACGGCGGCACCGCGTTTCTTGCCTCCCGCCATTGGCACTAGTGCGAGCTCGAGGTGAGAGGAGGTGGAGAGCAAGGAAGACGAAGACGAAGAAGACGAAGGCAGGGGAAATTTTCACCCGTTTCACTCAAGGCCTGCATTTATACACAGAGCTAGTCGATCCTGACCGCTCACTGAGCCACGTGGCATCCATCGCGGCCACCGCGTGCGAAGGCGAAACGAAAGGGCGGCAGATACTGTTTCGTGCCATGATCCTAACAATGGATCGTGCGCATTTACTGCGCGCATTTTCGCGTAAAAACCGGGAACGACGTCTCGTTTCCGGTCAAAAAGCTGACAAGGTGGGCCAGCACTTATGCTCTCGGACCGTCACGTCCCATCGGGAGGATAAAAGTGCGCCATGACGTCATAGCATGCATCATCAAGCTGGAGAATATTTCGAATGAAAAGTCCAAACACGAAAATAACATCGTATGGACAAATTCTGGCGTGAAATTTCTTTCACAGGAAAAAAGACCCTAAACACGAAAACTCTTTCGTATGGGCATAAAACTCCAAACACGAAATCTCTTTCGTATGGACGAAGATAGCTTGGTTTTCATATCTAAGAAACCACAAACTCAAAACTACGCGAGTAGGCAGATCCTGCCACTCATTCACACGATGTCTACACATCATAGACCTGGATCGTTCAGCCGACTAGGTACATCCGGATGCCATATTCTTTCGGATATGAAGGTAAGACCCAAAAGATCTCTCTTGAGGGCCTGGAATCGCACTCAAACTGCGTACTGTGGTATAATTCCGTGTCAACAACACGAAGAAAAATCCTAGTGGACGCGCCGGGTACCCCCGTAGGTTAAGTTCGACTCGGTAAGACCACTACGGCCCAGTCGCAATGATCACCTCATCGGGTTCGAGTCGGAGGTCTCGAATCTGTGTAGGCCATAACTGTTTTTGCCCTAGTTGCAATTAATTGGCCCTGATCTTTCCGGAGAGCCAAGCTGCTGCGCTACATCCTTCTGCGAAAAACAGCCTTAAAGCACAAGCACTTTCATTACTCGATACTCGGGTATAAAAGCTCATCACATAGGGTACACACCCTCCAAACAAGAAACGACCATAATGGTTATCCGAAAAAAGCAGGATAAACAATTTGACCGTCTACTCGACTGGAAAAATCCCAATCGAGCAAACGCTCGGGGGCTACTGACGAAGGGATGGATCTTGGTCCCTGCGGGTAAGGACACCCCGTCTTAAGCCCAAGGTTAAGGCCCAAGAAGGGAAGCCCTTGGAGTGTTCTGGAAGGCCCACTTGAAGCCCACCCACAATGCCTTGCGGGCTAAGTTAGGAAACTTGTAACCGACATAGGGTTAGAGTTCGAGTCCTCTCCAGGTAGAGTTTGAGACCTGGCCACTTATATAAGGCCAGGAGAACCACCGGAAGACGACCAAGCAATACCGCACCACCAAATCCTTGAGCTCGAGATCATACTCTCGACTTGAGCAACCACCACTGTAACCGATCTATTCGATAATACAGATCGACAAAGGCAGTAGTAAGGGTTTTACCTTTACGAGGGCCCTGAACCTGGGTAAATCGTGCCCCCTGTCTAGCCGACGATCGTCACCAGCGCTCTGTGTCGACGCACCCTCGAAGCCAACATACAAGTGGTCCCGTCCGCGAAGAAGAACCTCCCGAGGCGGACTCCCACACCACGCTGTCCCCATGAACGATGCCCTGCTTTGTGACACTGCAGCAGGTACGGCTGCATTTTTTTTCCTTCGGTAATTCAGTTATGCAGCAAACCTTGAAATCATGTGACGGATGACTATGTCAAACCACCACTATGCATCTTTTCCTTGACAAGTAAAGAAGTGTTTCTTTTGCCTTGATGAGATAGTTTCATGTGCTCTTTTGAGCTTCGTGAAGCCGCTATACTTAGGCTTGCCAAATTGAGTTTCTTTGTCCATCTTGAACTGCTTTTGTTCTTTAAAATTAATTTTCCAACGCGAGAAGCTTTTGGAGATTGGGTTTAGTGTTAGTCATATACTAGAAGGATACCCCACGGGATGTTGCGGTGATAGCTTTAGAAAACTACATCATATTATAAAACAGAATTTTACAAGAGATATGATACATTATGTTTTCTAAGTGAATATGTAAAATTCAATTGATCATAGTATATATATTTTTTCAATTAATAATATGAAGCATTGGATAGTTTAAGAAATTGGTGATGTGTATTTTTCATGTATTGATTAATAAATATTAATTAAAATAACATGGACACTTGATTGGCTAGGAGAATGGATGATGTGGATAGCTTGCACGTTGAGATAGAAAAATCATTAATGACTTCTAGTGGGGTTGTGCTTTATAAGAAGTATAGATATGCTGAATTGCGGATCAATGGAGTCATTCTGATGTCACTAATATGGTTTCTATCTTTCCATACTCCCTCTAAAACGTATATAATGTTGCACCTAAATTAATGTGCAATTTCGCCACCATGTCCTGTTTATTCATCTGCAATCGTAGATATCCTATATATCCTTATTTACATGATCATCCATAATAATGGAAAATGTTGTCTCTCGCTTCATACTTAATCATGTACTAGACAATTATGTATACAATGTAGCTTTAAATTCTACTTCTAAGTATCTTTTCCATAAATACTATTGTTTGATTTAGTTGACTAAGTGAAATAAAAAACAGCGTCAAGAAGAAAATAGGTAGCCAGGGGTTGCTACAGTTCAGCCTAAAAGGTCAGCCAAATAGTATCTTTCAGAATTAGTACTTTAACTTAGGTGCATGTTCATATCTGGATGCAACCAATGAACAAAGCTTGTATTTTTATATTTTTTCCAACATGTTGTGCATTCATTTGCTATACGTTCAAGAAGTCATGTTTAGTTACTAGAGGCACATTTATTCCTCCACCTATTTCCTTATATATCTTATATATGTGCCTTTTTTGCTCTATATTCAAAGTTCCAACCAATTATTCAAAATGGAATTATACCATGTGAAGTGTATTTCCTAAAAGAAACATTACCAATTTGAAGATGGAACTAGTTAAACAAAATGGACTTATGCCATGTGCAGTGTACTGCCTAGAAATATATATCGGGAATATGAACTTATGAAGTTAAATTGAATTTTAGAATATTGCTTTTGTACTGACTATACCATTCAATTTTATTCTTGGTTGGCTCCAGATCGCTGACGACGATGCAGGTACTTACCTTATTTTAATTAGAAAATGCATAATAGTTGCCTAGTCGGACCTCGATTGTCCTATTGGAACTCCACGTGGAGTCTTGTAAGGACCCGCGAGCCACCATGTCTATAAGAGCCTCGAGGGAAAAAGTAGAGCACAAGCAAAGTAGACAAGCTAGATCTCGAGACACAACTTGCCGAGAACACTCATTATAATCGAGACCTTAATGACAAGAGAAAGAGAGAAGTAAGGCATGCCAATATCTTTACCTCACATTGAGGGGGTGAACGTGGATACATCGTGTTTACTCGTGTCAACTCTGATTCCAAGAACTACCATGTAACATCCTAGGATTTTGAAAATTTTGAAAAATTCAAAACCATCATGCATTCATGAGCATCATATCATACTTGCATCTTGTTTGCATAAGGATCTGTTTTTAATTTGCTAAACACAAAAATTTAGGTATTATTACCTATTAAACCACTTTTTGGTTTTAAATACTTTTCTACAGTAAAGTAATTTAGTTTTGGTAAATAATAGTACCAAAATGTTATATTTTTCATAAGTTTTCCAAACATATATTTTTTATATTTTTCTGATTTATTTTGGTAGAGTCTTGAATTATATTTCAATCATTTGATTTAAAAACAGAAAGAAGAAAAAACAAACAAAAAAAAACGCAACCAGCAGCCCTCCCTATCTCTCTCTCGGCCCAGGCCCAACTGGCCTTTCTCTCTTTCCATATGTTTCGCACGCGCGCCACACCACAGAGCAGGCCAGCCCAGGAGCAAGCCCAGCGCAGCCCGCCCCGTTTTCCTTCCTCTGTCTCACTGACAGCGCAGCCCTGCGCGTGACGCACCGATGACGCGGGCGTGACGTGTACCATCGTGTCCGAGACGAGCTCGACCACCGCCGCCGCGCTCGAGCAGGACTCGCCACCGCCTCCTCATGACCCAACCCCTCCCCCACGACACGGGCGCCTACAAATACCCAGCAGCCCGTGCGCCTCGACATCGACACCCCGCCACCAAACCCTATCCAAATTCGCCGCGTCCACCATTGGAGCGCCCTCGGGATATCGACGCCGCCGTTGCCACACGCCACGAAGGACGACACCGAGGTGACGAGGAGCACCGCGGAGAAGAGAGACGACGATTGGAGCTTTCTCCACGCCCAGAGGAGCGCTACATCAACGCCGCCGTCCATGCCCGTGACCCACCGCCGCCCCGCGCTTCACCGGCGAGGAATCCAGGGAAGAAAAGGCCGTGCCACCACCGTCCACTTCGCCAACGATCTTGCGTCATCGTTCTGCACCCCAAGGTACGCTTCGTTTTCCCCCTATGACCGTAGAATAGCCCCGCCGTGCCGCGCTCTCGTCTGCCGCCGCGCGTCCAGGATTCCGGCGAGCTCTCCGGCGTCAACAAAGTAGAGGAGGAACGGTGACCGTCTGATCGAGATCGAAGGGCCACGACAGAAGCCTTACGCGAAACGTTTTCTTTAGATCTGGACCGCACGATCCTCTTTAGATCTAACGGCCGCCGAGCGCGATCCACGTCGAAGCGGTACCAGCCAATCAGAGCGCTCCGTTGAGATAGTCACGGATCGGTCATCTTTTTAATTAAAACAAAATAAAACAGATTTGTTTTAAAACTTCAAAAATTCATATCTTGAGTTCTGTTTATCCAAATTCAATGATTTTGGACTTTTTGAAATCAGCAAAATGTGTAGAATAATCTAGTCTATTCAAATTTTAAATTTGACACGTGCACTCACATGTTATTTGTAGATCTCTATTAATCACTATTTTGGGCATAACTTTTAATCTACAAATCCTTTTTAGGTGAACTAAATTTCTCTGGTCTGGTTTTGATGTCCTCCATCTAGGGGTGGGCATTCGGTTCTTTCGGCCTTTTCGGTTCGGTTTTTCGGGTTTTATAATAATTCGGTTTTTAGAAAGTGACACCCGAATTAACCTATCATTTTTCAGGAACCGACAATTCGGTTCTTCAGAAATTCGGTTCGGTTTTCGGTTTAAACCGAATTAACCGAGATTGTAACATGCAAAAAATTCAAATCAAGAATTAGATATCAAAAATGTGTGGATAGGGTTGCGGAGCCTCGCCGGGACGACATTGACGTGTGAACCTAGTGTCATGGAAGCTAATATTACACGACATATAGATGGGTCTGTATTTGTTGTGAACTTTAATTACAGTTGCATAAGAGAAAGCAATAAATAAGATTTGGGTGGAGATTGTATTGGCAATGATAGATATTTTTAATGGGACAACTTATTTATTTCCCTAGATATAGATTGTCGCATGGTCTTGAAATATTTGATTGCATGATAATCGGTCCTTTCGGTTAGTTCGGTTAACATGGACTAAAAACCGAACTAACCGATATAATTTCGGTTTTCTAAACTTGGGAACCGATATATGGACCGAAAACCGAATTAACCTTATAATTCGGTTTGTTCGGTTCGGTCTCGGTTCGGGTTCGGTTTCTCGGTTTTTTATGCCCACCCCTACCTCCATCCAGTAGATGCGTTGGAAAAATTAATTGTGCAACTTTGTAACAGAAACCCTATTAATCTTCATATTAGCCTATATTAAAACCCTAGTAATGCTAATAATTATAATTTGATAATTAATTTGTTTTGCATGCATAATAACCATGTTATTAACACCAGAGAACATCATTGTTAGTAATTATTGATATTTGTGAACTTTGTGCATTAATTTGATCATTGCATAACATGCATACATGTTTTTCTATTGTTATTTTGTTTTCTATGTTATGTTTGTTTTGTATGTTTATGTGTGGCTTGTTTTGCTTGTATTAGATTGTGAAGAGGAGCAAGTCTACTCTTGTTGCTGTTATTCTTGTTGTGATTGTTCATCCTATTGCCAAGGCAAGTGACACATCATCAAATCTCCCATATTTTTACTATGCATTACTAGTGTTTTTGAGTAGTATGCATGATAGGGAATTTTTACTAAGTTATTATTATGCTATGCAAAATCCCAAGTAGTGTGTAGCCATCCTTTAGACTTGTTATTTTGGAGACTTAGTACTTAGTTGATGCTTAGCCTTGCTACAAATTTGTTTTACTCAATGTTGTGGAAAAATTCTAAGTATAAATTTCAATGAACCACCTGGGTGGATTTGGTATTGCGTGGTTGTCGAGAGTTGAGTGTCTCCTTAGGGCCTTTAATCTCCTAAGGAGTTCACTTGTGGAATGCCACCCAGGAAACAAAGAGATTACCAAGTCCTCTAAGTTTAGTAGCTTTCCGTGCAGCCCTTTGACATATGGGCTCTGTCTTGATCAACTAAGTTGTGAGAGTTCATCCCTTGCTTGACATGAAGATGTAGCAGAATTATAGGTGGAACGGGTCTTGCTGGATGGGTTGAATTCTTGCTTCTGAAAGATCTCGTCTCAATTCTCTCCTTTCCATGATGCACTCCGGGTGTATAGGATGTTTGGGCTAATTGAAGACAAAGGGTGAAAGTGCACAACCTCTGCAGAGTTAGAAACTATGATCATAGCCGTGTTCCCGGAAAGGACAACTTCGAGCAGCTGGACAAGGATGGACAGAAGAATCTCAACACCGTTTTTGAAGAAGTAAAATTTGGCTAAGGAAATATTAGTTGTGGTGCTCATGGGTGTGTCCCATGGTGCCAATCTTTGAAAAGAACTCTTTTTCAAAAGTGTTAGGGAAAAACTTGCTTTCTGCAAAATAGCCTAAACTCCACCAAGCCAGATATGCATGTAGTTTAGACTTGCCATTTTATATCCACCATAGTGTCATTTGCCAGTACATCGTTTGTACTGAATCTCCTTCGGGGGCTGCATATTCCAACGTGCAGGAAATTCCGAGGATGAAGTTTGATTAAGTGCTTGGACTCGGGTCTACACCCAACATGTAATGCCTGTGGCGCATGATTGAAGATGGAGGCTCATTGCTACCTTTATTTCTGCTGTTTAGAACTCTGAGTTTTGCTAGTCTTTCAAGACTATGCAGTTTGTAATAAAGCTATACTTGGCTATTCTGGATCCTCTGTAATAATTTTGATACTTCTGCAATGATACATTACATTTTGTTCTGTGGTGCTAGCATTGATCCAGGGACTAGCACTTAACACAGTAGTTCTTACATTATTAAATGTGAGGGCGCTACAAAATGGTATCAGAGCAAAGTGTTGCCTGTAGGTTCGAGCCCTTAGGTTTGGAAAACCTTTTTGGTCAAAATTTATTAACTCCTTTGAGTATTTTTGGATCCTAGCGGCATAGTGAGATGAAGCGGCCCGGACCAACATTACATGTCCACGTACATGAGACCGGTTCCCTGATTGACTTTGCGGGTGCAAGTCTCTCTCACTATAGTGAATATCCAAAATTCAATAAGTTGTTAATGAGATGATGATCACCATGGGAGAAGACTTAATATTTTCAAAGTACTCTTACTCATCTCGTATCTAGTACCTCCTTACCTTATGCTTCTATGACCTATGTTTTCCCCTACTCTTCAAAACTCAAAGATGATGGAACTTCAACTTCGCAATCACCAAGGACTACCAACTCAAGATGAAGAGCTGCAACTTCACCACCACCAACCCTAGGATTGACCATTTATTCTACTATAACATAGCTAGAAAAACTCTTCGACTATTTCTACCTATTGTTAAATCTTCTAAAAATCTTATCTAACTTATAGATGATCAACCTCTTTAAATCAATCAAGAAGGGCCCATTGATGACCATGACTCTAGATTGTGAGACTGAATTCCCGAAGGCATTGAAGAACCTAATGACAAAATTAGGATTTGGAGGAGCAGCACTCTACAAAGGTTTTCCTTTCATTGAAGATGGCCAAGAGTATTGGTGGGTGCAACTTCACCTATACAGAAGCGAGGAGTATGACCACAAGACAGAAGGGGACTACATCTTCACCAACCCACAACAATACACATCATTCTTCGAGTCAGCTAGATGCGCTGCATGGGAGGCAATCACAGAACTTGGAGAAAGACTCACGTGGAGACTTTATCACACTCAGAAGAATCTCCAAGAAGCTGAAGGAGAGATCAACGCCCTTGAAAAGGAGTTGAAGATGTATAAGAACATAGAAATCATTGCGAAGAGTTATGATCCATCCCAGTAGTTGACCACCATGGCAGGATGCGTTAGCTAGAGTTTTTGTTTGAGTATTGACCTATCAAATTGTGATATGGCAATAATAGAGTGTTTTGGCTTGCAATTAAGTTGTTTCGCTTAAGTTTTTCAAAAACTAAGTCCAAATTTCGAAATTTGATTAAGAGCTAAAATATTTTTTTAAGATGTTGTTTTCCATTGATTGTTTGTCTTGTTGTATTGTGCATGGGTAGGAAATTTTCTCCTCATAGCTCTATCTATCTTTTGCTCATCTGTGCTGAAAACCCACAGATGCCTCCTCGTCGCGACCCCAATAACAACAACAATGAGGACAACAACAACAATGATGCCCTACAGCAGATGCTCACCTCCCAAGCCCAACTTCTACAGATGATGACTCAATTTGTAGCAGCAATGAACAACAACAATCACAACAACAACAATCCCCCACCACCACACCCAATGGATAGACTTACCAGATTTCTGAGACTTAGGCCTAACAAGTTCTCATATGCTACTGATCCTATTGAGGCAGACGACTGGCTTCGTTCGATCAACAAGGACTTAGTAACTTGTGAGTGCACTGATGCGGAGAAGGTGAGATTCATCGCACATCTGTTAGAAGGACCTGCTGCAATGTGGTGGGAAACTTACCAAGTGACTCATCCACTGGAAGGCATGACTTGGGATGATTTCAAGGAGGGATTCCGCAATTCACATATCTCATCTGGGATAATGAACCTCAAGAAGGAGGAGTTTCGTAGTCTGAAGCAGGGAGGTAGAACTTTAAAGGAGTATATGGATGATTTCCATTCTTTATCAAGGTATGCACCAGAGGACATTGACACAGATGCCAAGAGAAAGGATAGGTTCCTCAATGGACTTAAAGGGGACCTAAAGATACCACTGTCTGTAGCCTATACCCCAAATTATCAAACTCTGTTGGATCAAGCCGTTACTTTGGACAATAACATGACAAAGGAGGAAAATAGGAAGAGGAAGTACAGTAATGGTGGAAAATATCACTCTGGACCCTCATATAAGAGGCACACATCCAATGGAGGACACAATTTCCATAAACATGAGAGCCATCACAATGGTGGGAATGGACACACTCATAATGGTCATGATCATGTTGAAGGACTCAAGGAAACCAATGGTAACAGCATTGGTCACTCAAATGGCAATGGACACCACAACCACAATCATGAGAAGAAGAAGGATCTTAGTCAAGTGATGTGTTTCAAGTGCAGAAACAAGGGACATTATGCAACTAATTGCCCAAAGCAGAAAACTATAGAAGCTTCCAAGCCCAATCCATTCCAGAAGGGGCATGTGAATCATATCAACATGGAGTTGGTGAATGGTAACCCTTAACTCACCTTATTCCATCACATGTTCCATTATCCAAATTGCCTTGTGGAAGTACCGTCTCAAGTCTATTCTCTAAGGGGGATAGCCCACCTCATAACTTTTCCAACCAAATTGCTAGCCTTCTCGAATCTCGGGACGAGATTCCTTTTAAGGGGGTAGTCTGTAACATCCCAGGATTTTGAAAATTTTGAAAAATTCAAAACCATCATGCATTCATGAGCATCATATCATACTTGCATCTTGTTTGCATAACGATTGGTTTTTAATTTGCTAAACACAAAAATTTAGGTATTATTACCTATTAAACCACTTTTTGGTTTTAAATACTTTTCTACAGTAAAGTAATTTAGTTTTGGTAAATAATAGTACCAAAATGTTATATTTTCCATAAGTTTTCCAAACATATATTTTTTATATTTTTCTGATTTATTTTGGTAGAGTCTTGAATTATATTTCAATCATTTGATTTAAAAACAGAAAGAAGAAAAAACAAACAAAAAAAACGCAACCAGCAGCCCTCCCTATCTCTCTCTCGGCCCAGGCCCAACTGGCCTTTCTCTCTTTCCATATGTTTCGCACGCGCGCCACACCACAGAGCAGGCCAGCCCAGGAGCAAGCCCAGCGCAGCCCGCCCCGTTTTCCTTCCTCTGTCTCACTGACAGCGCAGCCCCGCGCGTGACGCACCGATGACGCGGGCGTGACGTGTACCATCGTGTCCGAGACGAGCTCGACCACCGCCGCCGCGCTCGAGCAGGACTCGCCACCGCCTCCTCGTGACCCAACCCCTCCCCCACGACACGGGCGCCTACAAATACCCAGCAGCCCGTGCGCCTCGACATCGACACCCCGCCACCAAACCCTATCCAAATTCGCCGCGTCCACCATTGGAGCGCCCTCGGGATATCGACGCCGCCGTTGCCACACGCCACGAAGGACGACACCGAGGTGACGAGGAGCACCGCGGAGAAGAGAGACGACGATTGGAGCTTTCTCCACGCCCAGAGGAGCGCTACATCAACGCCGCCGTCCACGCCCATGACCCACCGCCGCCCCGCGCTTCACCGGCGAGGAATCCAGGGAAGAAAAGGCCGTGCCACCACCGTCCACTTCGCCAACGATCTTGCGTCATCGTTCTGCACCCCATGGTACGCTCCGTTTTCCCCTATGACCGTAGAATAGCCCCGCCGTGCCGCGCTCTCACCTGCCGCCGCGCGTCCAGGATTCCGGCGAGCTCTCCGGCGTCAACAAAGTAGAGGAGGAACGGTGACCGTCTGATCGAGATCGAAGGGCCACGACAGAAGCCTTACGCGAAACGTTTTCTTTAGATCTGGACCGCACGATCCTCTTTAGATCTAACGGCCGCCGAGCGCGATCCACGTTGAAGCGGTACCAGCCAATCAGAGCGCTCCGTTGAGATAGTCACGGATCGGTCATCTTTTTCATTAAAACAAAATAAAACAGATTTGTTTTAAAACTTCAAAATTCATATCTTGAGTTCTGTTTATCCAAATTCAATGATTTTGGACTTTTTGAAATCAGCAAAACGTGTAGAATAATCTAGTCTATTCAAATTTTAAATTTGACACGTGCACTCACATGTTATTTGTAGATCTCTATTAATCACTATTTTGGGCATAACTTTTAATATACAAATCCTTTTTAGGTGAACTAAATTTCTATGGTCTGGTTTTGATGTCCTCTATCCAGTAGATGCGTTGGAAAAATTAATTGTGCAACTTTGTAACAGAAACCCTATTAATCTTCATATTAGCCTATATTAAAACCCTAGTAATGCTAATAATTATAATTTGATAATTAATTTGTTTTGCATGCATCATAACCATGTTATTAACACCAGAGAACATCATTGTTAGTAATTATTGATATTTGTGAACTTTGTGCATTAATTTGATCATTGCATAACATGCATACATGTTTTTCTATTGTTATTTTGTTTTCTATGTTATGTTTGTTTTGTATGTTTATGTGTGGCTTGTTTTGCTTGTATTAGATTGTGAAGAGGAGCAAGTCTACTCTTGTTGATGTTATTCTTGTTGTGATTGTTCATCCTATTGCCAAGGCAAGTGACACATCATCAAATCTCCCATATTTTTACTATGCATTACTAGTGTTTTTGAGTAGTATGCATGATAGGGAATTTTTACTAAGTTATTATTATGCTATGCAAAATCCCAAGTAGTGTGTAGCCATCCTTTAGACTTGTTATTTTGGAGACTTAGTACTTAGTTGATGCTTAAGCTTGCTACAAATTTGTTTTACTCAATGTTGTGGAAAAATTCTAAATATAAATTTCAATGAACCACCTGGGTGGATTTGGTATTGCGTGGTTTTCGAGAGTTGAGTGTCTCCTTAGGGCCTTTAATCTCCTAAGGAGTTCACTTGTGGAATGCCACCCAGGAAACAAAGAGATTACCAAGTCCTCTAAGTTTAGTAGCTTTCCGTGCAGCCCTTTGACATATGGGCTCTGTCTTGATCAACTAAGTTGTGAGAGTTCATCCCTTGCTTGACATGAAGATGTAGCAGAATTATAGGTGGAACGGGTCTTGCTGGATGGGTTGAATTCTTGCTTCTGAAAGATCTCGTCTCAATTCTCTCCTTTCCATGATGCACTCCGGGTGTATAGGATGTTTGGGCTAATTGAAGACAAAGGGTGAAAGTGCACAACCTCTGCAGAGTTAGAAACTATGATCATAGCCGTGTTCCCGGAAAGGACAACTTCGAGCAGCTGGACAAGGATGGACAGAATAATCTCAACACCGTTTTTGAAGAAGTAAAATTTGGCTAAGGAAATATTAGTTGTGGTGCTCATGGGTGTGTCCCATGGTGCCAATCTTTGAAAAGAACTCTTTTTCACAAGTGTTAGGGAAAAACTTGCTTTCTGCAAAATAGCCTAAACTCCACCAAGGCAGATATGCATGTAGTTTAGACTTGCCATTTTATATCCACCATAGTGTCATTTGCCAGTACATCGTTTGTACTGAATCTCCTTCGGGGGCTGCATATTCCAACGTGCAGGAAATTCTGAGGATGAAGTTTGATTAAGTGCTTGGACTCGGGTCTACACCCAACATGTAATGCCTGTGGCGCATGATTGAAGATGGAGGCTCATTGCTACCTTTATTTCTGCTGTTTAGAACTCTGAGTTTTGCTAGTCTTTCAAGACTATGCAGTTTGTAATAAAGCTATACTTGGCTATTCTGGATCCTTTGTAATAATTTTGATACTTCTGCAATGATACATTACATTTTGTTCTGTGGTGCTAGCATTGATCCAGGGACTAGCACTTAACACAGTAGTTCTTACATTATTAAATGTGAGGGCGCTACATACCAAGTCGCGCAAACCCCCATGAACTCATAATTCATATCTCCATAACTTTTGCCGTGACAATACCATGACAAATAGATAAGTTTACCGACTTATTAGGATGCCCATTATTTTAAAATATACGCAGTACCGTTTCAGTGGTTTGCTTTCATATGAATACACTGATACATATAACACAACTAAAAACTGTTATTTTTATTCTATTACAAAAATTGAAGAATATTGATGGTTTTCCATATACTAAATACATACACATGTGACTAATTATTTAGTTGTTCATGGAGCTATAGACAATACATATTATGAATATCTCTAAAACCACAAATTTAATTATCACACAATATAAATTTAACAAAGATCACATTTTTGGGTAAAAGATCACACAATATATATTTAATTATTTAGGTGAGGGCCTACTAGTTCAAACAAGATCAAGGTGTTGTTGGGGTAATGTAATATTTTTTGGTAAAAGTTTGACATACAACTCATAGTTCGTTGTAGAAAACTATTCTGAATTTCTATTTTTCCTTGCTTTTGATTGCATGTGTAGTATGGGTAATTTCAATTTTAATTCTAGCCCCAATAGTTAAATTATCGAAGTGTGCATCTTGCATTTAGGATGTAATTTTTTAATGTCTCCATTCAAATTATAATATGTTTTGGATATTTCAATATGGACTACATACGGACTGAAATGAGTAAATCTGAACAGTAAAACGCATGTAGATACATCTGAATCAGAAATCAGCTAAAATATCTTATATTTTGGAACAGAGATGGTAATATATATGGCAAAGTACTGACTGCAAAGATGCATAACAGTGGTGTAAAGAATATGCATCTTGGCACAACGCACGGGGATGTAGCCAACTTGAGGCGTCAAAGGACCGACATGGATCCATAGTTCCACACCGAGGACGAGGATGAAATTTCGGACACGAGGGGGGCGAGTAATGCACTGAGAATAGTGAATTGTAGTATTGGGGAGGTACGATCCAGAGGACATCTCTGCACTCCTTCTGAGCTCATAATGCCAAGGGTCGTTTCTTGGCCACAACCGCCCCGAGGGTGCATGCAACACTGTACAAGTAGAATAAACCAAACTCACTCTCCGATGGCGGACTAGGCCGAGGAAAACTCTATCAAGTAGATAAAACAAATTTCATGGTTTTGACACTGCTCCCGACGCCTTCCACTCCGAACTTTTTCTTGCATCTCTTCGGTTGACCCCCATACTCACTACGATGTATTCATGTGACCGTCCATTCTTGTGTGTAACAAGCTTGTGGTGCTGGTAAGCTAAAACTTCCCTATAGACCCTACCTGCAGTGAGAGTGCAATCTTGATGCATGTATCGAGTTCGAGCATGCTTGAAATGAAATGTCCGAACAGAACATGGAATTTGCAATTTATAATGAGGTGACTATAGAGTCTGGTATATGTAAGGAAGAGAACATTATTCACATCCAATTATTGTTGGTGACCTTTTTCTTTTCTTTTGGGGAGATGAATACCCGCAACTAATGATAGGTGTTTTGGTACGTAAGGAACAATTATGCCCACTCGCAATTCATCTTCCCGCTAGCACCGTTGGTCACACTCATGATGTGGCAACATATATGGCTACATCACACAACTTGGGACATTTTGTGTTTTTCCTTCCAGAATATGGTCTACAACAATAGGGTTGCAGTATGTAACAATAGGGTCTTCCTTTTGTGTAAGCTGGTTTCTTTGGCTTTCATACCTGGAATCACGTTCAATAACACTACCTCTGGTCCAACATATAAGGCATATTTTGTTTCTTTTGACCGAGACTTTGACCAAGATTTACTCATTTAACATGTAACTTTGCGATAGAACTCATAATCATAAAAATTTACCATCGGGTAGGAATTCAACAACGTCTATTATATGTCACACATATTACATATTAATAGATTAATTCTTAGTAAAATGTTCGGTCAAATCAAATGAAATACACCTTATATTATGGAATACAGTTAGTATTATAGTTGCGTACATCAAATAATGTAGAAAACTATAAGTCTATTAAAAAATTAAGTCAAAGTTTGTCTACGCTTTCGTACTTGTATCCAACAACAAAAAAATTGTAATTATAAATTATTAGTAGTAGTGAAAATTTGTCGACTTATGTTGGCTTAGAAGACACAATTAACCGGGCATATTTAGGCGGTGCCATCAGATTTAAGGGAATAACTTTGACGGTAGATTGAACCGAGAAATGAGAATTGTGTGGGCTTCATACACGTTTTGTTGCTTTTTAAGGTACCTTATATTTTTTTCCACAAATAATTTGACTTTATATTCTCGTTTGTGGCTATATTTTTTGTTCTCCTACGAGGCTATCCGACCATGCCTATGATCATCTTTCTGTCTACTTCATTTTTGCATCACACCGAGAGGACACACATTGAGACCAAGACATAATTACAAAAAAATACCTGATTTGTGACAACACTATATTTTTAAAGCACGTTTAAATACACCGAGGATGCGAAAAAAATCACAACATATATTTTAGAATAGAGCATGCCACCCATGATAGAAAACACACCCTGGCAAGAGATTTACTCCTTCAAACGAAATATGCATAAGTTTCAAGCCAATGCATAACTTGGCATTCAAGCCTAGTATTTTAGGCGACCCGATGAGGATAAAACACGTTGTGAACTAAATCAGTACGCCATGCCTGAACACAATGCCCCAAAAAATGTTGCCAAAGACGGCCCAAGATAAATACGAGGATGAACCAAATGATACCTTTAAGAGATCACAAAACCAAGTATTCTAGTTTCCCTATACATATGTGCTCCCACTGGTCATCAAACCCAGTTCAGTGGTGGGTCACACGGGCTTACCCGGTGGTTCCCTCTACCGACCCTAGTACGAGACACCACATTGGGGCAACTTCGAGTGAGCATGAACAACGGAGTTGTGAGGTCATGCCGGTTATCCACATTGGTGCCTGGATCTGGAGTTGGATGTATGCTCTTTTCGCTACGCCCTTCAGCCATCTTTGTTTCACCGAGGGGGGTAGGGAGTTAATGAGAAAAAAGCTTCATGCTTCGGCACCAACAACGCTGACGCCGGTGGGTGCCACCTTCCTCTTGATGACTTTTTCGAGATGCTATTTCGTATGCTAGGGTTCCTAGTGAATACCCATCCATGTCCTTTTGGACTTGACGATGGAGACCCTTTGGGATGTTGCCCTCTTGGTAGTCGTGTTGTTTTTCTCGCCTCTTGCAGTTGTTAGTGTGACTTCGGTTTTCCGGTTATCTTAGGATCTTCTTTCTAAGAGAGAAACCTCACTACCTTGTATCTTTGGTTGTCTTGGTTTTATTTATAAAGAGGTAGAATACCTGTTTCGAAAGAATCTGAAGAGGGTGTTAAATATATTAATATCTACTTACTGTTAGATTGGCATATTAGGATAATTACTTGTAGGAATATTTAACATGGTATTAGAGTGCGATGTTTTGGGTTCAGATATTAGACCCCACAACATTAATCCTCAATTTATCTAGGTCCACATTGGATACTAGGGAAGGTATTATCTATGTCGGATGTGAAGAGTGCAAATTTGGTATATTATATATCCACTTCATATTAGAATGGTCTTTCAGGATAGTTGATTGGTAGTAATATCTAAAAGTGTCCATGGGAGAAGGTGTATTTCCATCTTCTCCATCATCTTTTTTTTTTTTGAAATTTTCCTAGGAACAGTGGGACAACGTATATGTATAGAATTTTTAAGTATTTTAAGTATGTAGAAATGAAAGAAAAAATGTTACATAAATAAATTAATCTAAGATAAGAAGCCTACTAGTTTATGTCCCTTTGTGCTATAGACAACCCTAGCAATTACATCCTTGAATTATTTCATGCATCTATAGATAAGGATGCACCGGGCGAAAAGTAAATTGTTCCTCACTTTCCAAATAGCCACTGTCACAAGAATTATAGTCTCTAGAATGAACTATCTTTAAAATGAGTTTTGGTGGCTTATGAGAAATCCCGATGTGCTTATCTTCAACTATATCGGAGAAAATTATCTCAACATGTCATACCTTCAATCAAGAAGACCAGGGAATTGTTGGAGTAATACAATATTCATGAGTTCATGTTGACTCACATCTCATAGTTCGGTTTAGAAAACTATTTTGATTTTTTTCTATTTACTTTTGTCATTTTTCTATTTTCATGCCTATTGCGGGTCACTTCCATTTCAATTTGCTAAAATAGTTAATTTAATAGCGTTTACATCTCTATTTTGGGTTGTAATTTGGTAATATACGGGTTCATAGAAATGGCCTAATCAATATGGGGGTAAACAAAGTAACACCATTTGAAGTTTGCTATATCATTCCATAAGCTACCAAGTATACAAAGTTTCTCTGAACTCATTTGATCATAATGTTGTCCTTCCTAATGGATGAAATGGATACAATATCTCTTATCGAAATGTAGGGCATAATTATGAGGCAACCATGAGGCCATGTTTCTGTTTGATCAAATTTCCATCATCATCTGTCGTATTTCTCAAGGTGCATACTAAATGCGTGATAAGTAGCCATTAAATTCATTTTGCAACAAGTAATAGAACCCATGTGGGACTTAAAGGTGTAGAAGCCCATAAGAAGGCACAATAATAACAATGCTTATCAAGTAAAGGTGGATTACTTATCGTTAGTTGTGGCTCATGATGCAATATCAACGGTCATGATGTCTTGTCCCTAGATGCTAGGACACCTTCTAGGCTGAAGTATTAAACTAGAGATCTACTAGGGCATGATGTATGCTTAGGTGGAAACCGGTTCCTAGATGTCAGCATCCGCAATGAATTGTTTCATAAATGACTGGTCGATGAATGGGGTGCTCTTAGGCCTTCCCTAATACTTGTATCTTAACAAGATACCATAGGCAATTTGCTAACATAGAGCTATATTTAGTGGATAATTATAATGGGGTTCAATCCTAATATGTTGTTTCTTAGTCGTTGTATCTAATTGAACTTGTATCAAATGATTTTAGCCTTATCCTTGCATGCCATTCGTTATCAACATTTTTTTGCCTATGCTTTCGTGAAAGAGCCGTATGTTTGTTAAGATACAACCTCCATCTCTCTCTTCAATTAATATTGTGCCACATCAACATTGTGTTTATGATACCGTGTCAAGAGACGACCATTACGGAAGGCCTAATGGACAGTACGCCAGAGGCAGACTGCTTAAAACATCCTCAGTGAGTCAAATTAAGAAACCACATGTTACCAAGCATGCGCTCTAAAAGAAGAGGGATTTTCCCGAGGTACAGCGATGCATTTATTTAAGAAAAACTAAAAATCATATTTACAAGATTTAGAAAATTCTAAAAACACATCTGGACATAATCTTACAAACATGCAAAATCATAGTTTAAAATATTTTATATTCTGAATAAAACATGAAAAAATTATAGATATGATTTTAGTGAAAGTTGCATATTTTTAAAAATCCAAAATTTATCATTTTTTGTGGTTGCCCATAATTCAAATATTTTCTTGGAGAGCGCACATAGAAGAATTATTTTTTTGACCGGACAAGGTGAATAATTTTAGCCTCAAAGATGAGGAAAGAGGGTGGGTATCAACTTTGCTGTGCTTGCCGGGATATAATTAAATTTTGCTTCCTCTATACAAAGGCAATACCATACTTAGATTTAGATTCGGCATGATTTCATCAAGAAACATAATTTAGCATCAGACACCGTTGATCAGATATCCATGAATGGTTGCACGCTGCCTGCAATGGGGGAGGCTGATCTTGGACAGGGAGGCTCACGTTGGCTCACTCTTTGCAGTAATCCGGAACCGTATTCACCAATTTCAATCTTCATAAAATAGTTTTATGTTTAGTCAACAGAAGATTAAGCTAATTCTCAGTATGCGATTGATTTTGAACCATTTTTGGCACCTTCCTGTCGGTTATCGTCATATGCAATTAATTTTTAACCATTTTAGGTAGCTTCCGAGGGGATTCCCTCGCTATCACCCGAGCGATTCCTTGAGACTGTTTCGCTAAAGGATTTTAAGTGGGGGTTAATCCATTTGATTCCGTCCGCATCTTCAGCATATGGCTTAGCTTCGCTCCATAAGTAGAGAGGAAAAATGTACCAACATAGCATACATCAGCCACGACTTGAGAAACTGTAGCTAGCTCAAGTAGGAAATATGGATCTAGTAGTTAGGATCTAATCATCTTTTTATTTTTTTTTCGCTTATATGCTTCTTTCAAGCTTTTTTTATATATTGTTTTACTTTTTTCTTTTGCGATTTATTCTTTTGTTCTTAGATGTATAATTGTTTGTTTATTTATAAAGTTTGGTTCCTGTAATTTCTATAAAATAGTTCCACGATGTGTGTGTTACTCAATGTAGTCATTTTCTTTCCGGTAATTCGTTTTTGTTTCCGGTGTATAATTATGTGTTCCTTCATTCAGAAATTCTTGTTCCACTTAGTTTTCAAAATTATCCCCCCAAAAAATCGGTTCCTAAACTTTTGTTGTTCTGCCGGATATTATTTTTCTGTTCCCGGGTGTATTAGTACTTGTTCCATTATTTCAAAAGATTTGTTCCGGTTAGCTTGTTCCGCAATCAATTTTTTTGTTTCATTTAGTAGAAACTATGTTCCCCTCATAGACGCAATTTGTTCTCCGGACGCCGAATTCTTGTCCTCTTTCTAGTCGTGATTTAGTTCCATTTGATTCACATATTTGTTCATCAGGCGTTGGCTCTTAATTCTAGACGAAGTTCGAAGGAAGAAGAAGGAAGTACCTATAATTCACATTTTCGTTTTTGGGTCCTGCTTGAAATTTGGTTTGACCAAGTTGTATTTTCAATTTTCTTTTGGCTCTTGGTGCCTGCTGTAACTCTAAATGAATAGAAGTTCGAGATCCCTCTGAACGATTGTGCTGATCAAAACTACAAAGTAAAACTGGAAATAAATATATGAGATAGAAGAACTTTTTTTAACCATTTAGGGAGGAAGTGGAAATTATTCTTGAAAATAAGTCCCCGTGTGTTGTTCTTGGTGTGGTTGTGGAACACTAAAAGTTTGGTCCCATCCATAATAACTTTCTTCTAACACCAGTAGTTCCATCCGTAAGCATTAACACACTAAGCTCCAGATCCGACATAGTTTGACCAGGCCTGCGGTCGGAGTTGGCAGGAGCATTGATTTTTTTTTTTAATACAAGGCCAACTTATATCAAATTTGTATGGACCCATGATGACCAGAGAGCCATGAATGGTTGCAGGCTGTCTGCCGCTTGTGAGGCCGATCTTGGACAGTGCCGCGGACACAGACTGCTTCAAACATCCTCGGTGAGTCAAATTAAAAAAACAACATGTTACCAAGCACACGCTCTAAAAGAGAGTAGGGATTTCTGAGAAACAGTAATGTATTTATTTAAGGAAAAATTTAAAAAAATATTTACAAGATTTGGAAAAATCTAAAAAGACATCTGGACATAATCTTACAAACGTGCAAAATTCTAGTTTAAAATATTTTATATTCTGAATTAAAAAATTAAAAATGTATCCGATTATAGTGAAATGTGCATATGTTCAAAAATCCGAAATTTATAATATTTTTTGTAGCCCAGAATTGAAATAATCTGTGTTGGGATTATATTTTTGTCAGTGATAGGAAATATAGTCGGAAAAGATTTACCGCGGCAGGAGATTGGAGAGCATAGGTAGAAGAAAAAAAAAATTGACCGGACAAGGAGAATAATTTTAGTCTCAAAGATGAGGAACGAGGTTGGGGATCACTTTTGCTGTGCTTGCCAGGAAATAAATAAATTTTGCCACGGTGGCTCGCCAGGTTCACCACCGAGTACGCCTACAAGTTAACCTTCGCCACCATAAATGGCACTGGCCACATGGTGCCAGGAGCCGGTCTAAGGGGTGCCTTGACATGATCTAAAAATGGACCTCGCCCGCGGGAAGGTTTTGACGGACTTATGTGTTAGGGAGTAAAGCGTGGACGGGTGTGTGCGCCAGCTCGAGTCCGGCACAATGACGACCGGCGCGAGTGCGCCCAGATGGCCAGATTGCTTGCGTGAGCTTCTTTCCTTTTAGCGATCGGATCGCGTTGGAGCGCGTCGTGCGGGACCGCCGGCGCGGGCGCGAGCGTGCCGCGTCTGGAGCACGGCCTGGCACCTGTCTTTGAAAGAAGTTTGTACAGTTTGGAAAAGAGTTTTTTGAGGGAAAAGAAGAATCTACTTCAACCGATATGTCCTTAGGGATGGCCATGCATAAAATAGAAATCGCACGTGGAAGGGGTGGGCAATTAGCAGCAGGTGCTATAGCGAAACTAATTGAAAAAGAGGGTAAACCCCTCTCCTATATGTAATTGCTGGAGCCGGAGTTTGTGCTCGGGAAGGAAAAAACGCCGTTTGTGCGGCGAGTAGCTCATGCGGCAGGAAAAGGTCAGATTCCATCTCTTTCTTCCACGTCCGTTCGATCGATCAAGAGAGAGAGGGGTAAGGCGTGTTGGAAACAACATTATGGCATCCTCTGGCTGGAGAGTGTAATCGGTTCTTTCCAATTTTACAACGTTAAGTTCTCAAGGAGATTGTACCTCCCCGATGGACCCGTCGCTCGTCGACGACTCGATACCCTGGCATGATGGCACGCCAGTCCGCGAAGGTGCGCCCCACCATGGCGCATCCACTTCATGTAGAACACAATACCCCCATGCATGTAGCCTTTTCTCACACTCTGATTTTATCTCCCCCGCCCCCGTTGCCTTCTTCACTGGCGACATGGGCTCGGTCGTTCGGTAGAGAAGCTCCTCTACTCCACATGTATTCTACCCATGGTGTGAGGGACCAAACGCCAGGGGCCGACATAATAGAGCTATTGTGGTGTTGCGTTTCCACGGGTCACACTCGCATGTCCCCTTTGCATGATTTTGGTTACTTGTCGGAAAATCCGGTTACCGCCCGGTATCCAGAGATCCCGACCACCGCTGGGAAATGTTCATACCAGTCAAAAATTTTCCAAAAAAATAAATTTTAATAAAAACTCTCGGCAAATGGTTATATTGAAAATATATTTTTTAAATTTCAAATTTTTGTTTTCAAATAAATCCAGGTCAGGATTTTCAGATAACCGCGGTAACCGGAAATCCCGACCTCCCTCGAGAGTTTTTTCCTACCCGGAACCAAAACCTTGGTCCTTTGGTGCCTCAACCGCCCATCATCACGCTCGGCTTCCTCCTGCCTTCTCCCCGTTAGAGTGAGTAAGCCACCAATAACTGATTCCCTTTACATGATGTTGCACCAATCACTGTCCGTGAGTCATGCCAATCTAGGAAGCTGCAGGTATGTGCATGCTCGGCATATGTTTGCTGGAATGATCCCGTGTAGATACATATTAGTTTATATGTGTATTTTTCTAGGCAACCAATACTTGCACTTCACAATGAATTGCGCACATGAAAATGGTGATTTTCAGAAGGAAACTTAATCTATCATTGCTTACAATTCATGGATCTCTTATTGCTTGACTTTTAGTTCGATATGCGTGTCGGACTCTATATCTACTGATATCAAGGACACTGTTTGGCAACCGCACACATGGGGACACCTACACAGTGTTGATGTCAAATTGTCAATCCCGTTTTTACAGTTAGATTTTTTCACGCTCTAGAGAAAGTTTGAAGCAGATCTTCTTGTAATATGACCGTCAATTCCACTAACTCGGGTGTGTGCCCGAGTGGCGATGAAGACGACACACCAACGGAAAGTAGATCTGATTGTGAAAGCTAGAGATGGATCTACCTTGCTCCCCTCATCAAGTTGTTCCCCTCGTCACCGACACAACTGACTCGACTACAGAGATAGATCTAGCTTGCTCCCTGAACAACTTTGTCTCGTACAATACTCTCTTCTCTTGGTTTCTACATTTGTCCTGGCGCCTCCCACTCCTGCATCTTCCTTACATGTTCGGTTTTCCCTCAACCTCATTGAGATATATGTTCATGTGATTGGAAATTCTTTTATTTAATAAGCTAGTGGTACTAAAATGTAAATTGAAGTGTTTTCGTATACACGCAAACTGTAGTGGGAGAAGAATCTTGCTACATAATCCTGCTAGCATGCTTGGAATGAAACGTGCGGTTGTAACCTGGATCTTGGTATCTATAACTAGGTGACCATAAAGGGTGGTATATATAAAGAAGAGATCATCCACAACTTATTATATGTTTGCTGGTAGGTAAGCCAACTGATGTCAGTCCCAATGCATCTTCCGCTAGCACCGCTTGTTTGTACATGATAGAAACTTAGATAGAACTACCCTAAGTTAGTACATGAATAAGAGTTCACTTCACATGATTGTTATCTCTTGGTTGACGAACTAGATATATATGTTGATGTGATGAAGAGAACTCCTAAATTCATAGCATGAGATAATCTGAGTGGTCTTGCTCTCAAGTTGGTTCAGAAGAGGCAACATTTGACATTTCCATTGATCTATCGTGTTATTACACTTGCGTTGACATTACATGTGGTAACAACATCAATTGAGAGAGTTTATTCGGCCATGAATATTATAAAGTTAGATCTTCGAAACAAAATAGGGGATGATTGGCTCAATAATTTCATGATCTGCTATTTTGAGAGAGTGATATTTGCAAAATTGATGCCAAGAAGATTATGCTACGTTTTCATTCATACAATGACCGTACAAGTCAGCTTCCTCGACACTTTCGTCTTGCCATCATGGATTCAACCTAATGGTACTATCTTACCGAAATGTAGCACTATTTTTATGTAGTTTTCTTGTTCTTTGTAATCAGTTTGTACTTGTGCATGATTAAATATTAATGTGAATCTGTTTCGACCTTTCTTATGTTGAATATACTTGATTTTCTGCCTATTTTCTTAGACCTTATTTGTTCGACCCGACTCGTTTCAATTCCTGGCTCTGCCACTGACCCTAACACATTATATTTAGATTTACACACTAGTACAGATACCTGATTGGACATGGTTGAAATGAGCCATTGCACACGCTATTGGGTTCCGTGTCATTGGAGGTTAGGCTCCGGGGCCTTCTATCACATACGGTTTTCCAAACCATCTGTGATGGGTATGAGTTTGGACATGGTTATATAAAAAAATCGTTAGTAATGGTTTTGAAATTACACACGGTCAAGTACAAGAAATGGTATGCGAAGTGTCAGATATACCACATGGTCAGGTGGCAAAAAATGTAGCTCAACTAGTATAGGATTAACACAAAACAAGAACCAGAATGCAATCGCTTTTTAAAATAACGAGCTAAATACACTGTGCCTTGCGACGGAAAAAACATTTTCCGAAATTTATTGATTTTAGTTTTAATACTAGTTAACAACAACATCAACGACAAACTTAATAGTTAGGGACACATTAATGGTGTGGTCGATGGCCATCTAGTGCCCATCATCCATGGTCATGACCACATATGTGCGCTCCGTCCAAGACCATGATGAGCTCGTGCGCGCTACGTGATAATGTCCATATTGAGGAGAATGCTAGCCTTACTTAGTCTTTTTCGGAGAAAGAGGTGTGGGAGGCTATTTCTCAGATGGAACTAAATAAATCTTCGAGATCGGATAGGTTCTCATCTGAGTTCTATAAGAGATTTTGGGTGGTCATTAAGGCAGATTTAATGGCTATGTTCAATCAGTTGCATGCGGGTGATCTAGATTTGTAAAAGTTGAAATTTGGATTGATCACCCTACTTTCCAAGAAGGAAGACAGGAGTAGAATTGAGCAATATAGACATATTGGCCTTTTAAATGTAAGCTTCAAGATTTTCACTAAAGTAGGAACAAATAGGGTGACTTCTATTGCCCAGAGAGTTATCCGCCCTTCTCAATCTGCTTTCCTTCCAGGAAGGAATATTTTATAAGGGGTTTTGGTTCTGCATGAGATGATTCATGAGATGAAACGTAAGAAGCTGGATGGTGTCTTACTCAAAAATTATTTTGAGAAAGCGTATGATAAAGTTAATTGGAATTTTCTCCAACAGACTCTTCGTATGAAAGGGTTCACCCCACAGTTGTGTGATTGGATGGCCAGATTCGTGCAAGGAGGGAGTGTGGAAATCCGAGTGAATGATGACATTGGTCATTACTTTCAAACTCTAAAGGGATTGCGTCAGGGCGATCCGATGTCACCTATCCTATTTAATTTGGTGGCAGATATGTTGGCACTCCTAATTGCACGAGCAAAGGAGGATGGTCAGGTGGGAGGTTTGATTGCTCACCTCGTGGAGGGGGAGGGGTTCCATCCTTCAATACGCTGATGACACTATTTTGTTTTTGGAACATGATTTGGAGAAGGCTGTCAATATGAAATTAATTATGTCCATCTTCAAGCAGTTGTCTGGGTTGAAAATTAATATTCATAAAAGCGAAATCTTTTGTTTTGGAAAACCCAATGATGTTCAGGGCGAATATAGGCAGATATTTGGGTGTGAGCTTGGTGCTCTACCATTTAAATATCATGGAATCCCAATTCAGTATCTTAAACTTCTAAATTAATAATGGAAACCGGTGGCAGATCGGTTTGAAGAGAAACTGAGATCATGCATAAGGAAATTGCTCTCATATGGAGATGGTCTTGTTCTTATTAACTCAGTTCTTTCAATTTTACCAATGTTTCTACTCATTTTTTTTAAAATACCTGTAGGGGTTTAAAAAGAGATTATATTTCTATAGATCCTGATTCTTTTAGTAAAATGACCAGACAAAGAAGAAGTATAGGTTGACCAAGTGGAATATTGTTTGTTGCCCAAAAGATCAGGGTGGACATGGAACTGAATTCCCTGATGTTAAGAACAAGTGTTTACTAAGGAAATGACTTTTTAAATTATTATCTGAAAATGGTACTTGGCACGAACTTCTGCATAATAAGTGTATTAAAGATAAACCGCTCTCTCAGGTCAATGCTAAACCTTCAGATTCTTCTTTCTGGCAGGGCATTATGAGAGTCAAGCAAGATTTCTTTAGACATTATCTTTCAAACTTGGCAATGGCCAAGGGTTAGATTCTGGGAGTATCCGTGGTTGGAGGGCACACCTCTAACGATCCAGTACCCTACTCTCTTTAATATAGTGCGTTATAAGAATGTTCTAGTTGCTAACATCTTAGGCCAGGATCATCTTAATATTTAGTTTAGGCGCTCTCTATACGGGGATAAATGGGTTGACTGGTTACATTTAATAGAGAGATTGATGTCAGTCTCTTTGCCGGATGAGCAAGATTCTTTTTTCTTGGAAATTGACTAGCTCTGGGTCTTCTCAGTTAAAATCTCTATAGGTTGAACTTATGAATGGAATTACTATATTTCTTCATAAGTATCTATGGAAATTAAAAGTACCACTCAAGATGAAGATCTTTATGTGGTTTCTTTATCGTAAAGAGGTGCTTACTAAGGATAATATGGTTAAATAAAGATAGACAGGTTGTAAAAAATGTGTATTTTGTGATGCCGAGCTGACGGTGGATCATTTATTTGTTCACTATGAGTTTGCTAGAAAAATTTGGAGATTATTCCACTTTACTTTTAGCATTACTCCGCCAAAAAGTGTTAATAACATGTTTGGTACATGGTTGAATGGTGTAGATAAATCAACTGAAGTTAGTATACGCATTGGTGTATGTGCTTTCCTTTGGCAGTTTGAAATTGCCAAAATGATATTATCTTTAACAGCTTGGTGGTGGGACATTTTTGCAGGTGATTCATCGGGCTACCCACTGGACCATATGTGGTCTTTCCTGTAGCCAGAAGACCAGCGAGGATGTTTGGATGCTGGATGTTCTCGACTGATGGCGATCGTACGGGTTATATTCAACAGTGGTGGATGACTGCACAAATAACCACATTGTTTCCTCTTAAAAGGTTTCCATCCACCTCTTTTGCAAAACACAAGTTTTTGCCAATTCAGCTGGAAACAGCTCAAATTTAAACTACAAGTGTCTCCTAGTTTGCTCATGATTTTTTGAAAAAACCCACTTTTAGGTACACAACTACCTATTTCATCAGAGATACACCAAGAGTTTCTCAATATTCAAGCTCTAGCTACAAATGGTCATGCCCGCCGTCTTGACTTTTTAATGAAACCGGCTTAGAAAAATCCAGAAAATTTAAAAAAACCTAAAATGATGCAAGACCTTCGTGTGGTGTCATTATATATGTCCTAATATCCACCAAAAATAATAAACTTGGATTACGACAGTTGTGTTGAAAATATGTTCACATAAATGAGCTATCTCCTACGAACATTCTAGGGTTTCGGGCCAAATGACGGGTGTTATGGCCAAATCCATGGCATAGTACGTTTAAATGTGCGCATATTCCACATAAACATGCATATTGGAAGCACGGAAAATGTTCACGGGGAAATTTTCCTTTTCATTGAATAAAAAAACCATTTTCCATTTTCCGAGTGTGAAAAATGGCTCTTTTTGTGAAGCACCAACCAAAAATATGTTGCAAAACTTGGAAGATGTATTTTTTGAAAATATTAGACCAAGTTATATGCACAAAACCCCAAATTGTTGCTTCTGAAAAGGTTTCAATCCACCTCTTTTGCAAAACACAAATTTCTGTCGATTCAGCTGGAAACGGGTCAAATTTGAACTACAAGTGTCTCCTAGTTTGCTCGTGATTTTTTGAAAAAAAAACATTTTTAGATACACAACTACGTATTTCATCAGAGATACACCAAGAGTTTCTCAATATTTAAGCCCTAGCTACGAGCGGTCATGCCCGCCGTCTTGACTTCGTTTTGAAATAGCCATAGAGAAAGCAAACAAATTAAAACAAATGATGATGGTGAAACCCTTAACATACAAAGTAGAATACTGAACATATACAATCCAAAATACACTTGTAAACACTTGGTATGGTCCACCTAGATTTTGGTTGGATTCAGACGCCCCACAGCCCTCTCAGACGAAACTGTTAACCCGTTATTGTTAGTTGCATTCTTTCTCATGATTTTTTTTCTAAGAATGTAGATTTAACAATATGCATTGTAATTTGGATATGTTTCTACTTTTCGAAATGAGCTAAAGAACGTAAAATCCGAGTTCGAATGCAAAAGTTATGATCAAAACGGTGATTAAGTCAAAAAAAAAATTGAGCTTGGCTAGGCCGACGTCTTTGCCGTCGGCATAGCTCAATTTTTTTTCGCAATTTGGGATTCCCTCTTAGGGTCTATGCCGACGTATTTTCAGTCGGCGTAGCTAAAAAAAAATGGGCGGACGGCATTGCCGTCGGCATAGCTAATTTTGTTTTCGGAATTTGGGATTTCCTCATTGGGTCTATGCCGACGGCCCCGACAAATTGCCGTCGGCATAGAATTTGGCCGTCGGCACAGTAGCCCATTCCTGTAGTGTAGTTGTTTTCTCGGCACTTTTCTCGATAAAAGTGGATGTATCTAAACTTTGAGACAATTAATATGAGACGGAGGGAGTACTTGCCTTGATATCTTGACTTTCTTTTGGTTGCTGCTATTTTTGTTTATGAATGCTCCAGTTGTAGAGCTCCAATTTAAGGATACCACCTCGGGAATCGATAGTGTGAGTCACTAACATGTTCACTATCTGTACTGACTTTGTTTTTTTACTGCTAGCCCTGCTGTCATATAAATGTTACATGCAGAATTCAAGAAAGACAGAAACTTATGGGCATGTTACAGGCAGAATTCAAGAAAGACAAAAAGTTATGTGCATGTTTTCGACTGCTATGGTTGGAGTGTATAGGCCTACTTCTGATTTCTACGGTACAAACGGATAGGTTATTCGTGCAGGTACAAGATGCCGCTGAAGTTGCAACTATGGAGATGCTTCTTTTGGCTGAAGATCTGGTTGGCAAACCCGTCGATGTTCGTGGTTGTGCAACCGTGACGGTTGGCTGGAGTATTCACCATCCGCGAGATCAGGTCGCTTAGGTCTTATGTCGTGGATGTCACCTCATAATGTGTTTTTTCTGTTTCTTTTCCCTGATGTATTTCATTATACAACTTGTAAAATTTTGTCCGCAAGGCGTGCTGTTTCCATGGAATTTGTGAAAAAAACTGGGACTTTCTAATTTCAGATGATGAACAATCTGTTGTTATAGAGAAGACTGAAGATAAATAAAGAAGTGTATATATAGCTCTTGCTCTTGAGAAGAAAAAAACGTCCATCTCTCGTGCCTCTCAAGGCTTTAATCTTTATTAGGCCTTCCGTAATGGTACTATCTTGACATAATATCATAGGCAAAATGCCGACGTGGCACTATATTTATTAAGGAAAGAGGAGGTTGTTATATCTTATTTACGATACGACTCTTGCACCGTTGCACGGTATCATAGGAAAAATAGCTTGTTAGACCAATCACACATTAGTATGAGACCAAAATCATTAAATACATTTTACTAAGATACAACACTTAACATACAATACATTAGGATGGTTGTATCTTACAATCGTGTACTACCTAGGATACCGCGCTAAGAGACAATGCATTACGTAAGGCCGTCCGTAATGCAACACGTCATGCCGTATCTTACAAATCCACGTAGGCTGTTTGCTTAGGTGGAGGGTTATTTATTGAAGAGAGAGATGGGAGACGGTTCTTATTTAAGCTACGGTTCTTAAGGCTGCATGCAATATAAAATAATAGATTAACTTGTTTCACCAATTAGCGTCGAGGAAGGTAGCTGAATGTGGCAGAGAAAAATGAATGCGATGGACTGACGAGAAACGTTGGACTCAAGATGCTGATGTGGAAAGTCCTTAGAAACGGCTTTGCCGTTTACCATTACGGATGGGCTAAGGCCTTCCGTAATGGTCGTATCTTGGCACGATATCATAGGCATATTGCTTATGTGGCACCATATTAATTGAAGAAAAAGAGTGTTATTGTATCTTTGCACGAGATCATAGGAAAAAAATATGATTAGACCAATCACATGCAAGTATGAGGCCAAATTCATTAAATACTAGTCCTCTTAGATACGACGCTTAAGAAAGCATGCACTAGGATGGTTATTTCTTGTAATACAATAGTACCTAGGATACTAGCGGGGGCGGAGCTGCATGTCCTGACCCTGATGCACATGCATCAGGGTGCAAGAATTTTTTTAGCCTAAACTATCATATAAAAAGGTATTTTGCATCAGGTTAGACCACTGTACTTAGTTAACAGTTTGAGTGGGTATCAGGGTTATTGTTGGTCCAGCTCCGCCCCTGGATACTAGGCTAAGAGACGATGCATTACGGATGGCCTAACACAGAACATGGATAAATAAAGACGGGGCCGGATGACGTTGCGGATGGTGAACAATAATGGTGAACAATACAGGGAGACATACTAAAAGATTTCCTGCTTGTAATGGAACACGAATCCTATTTCTTCTTCTTTTCTCCTGTGTAACTTCCCATGATCCATCGCGGTAACAATCACGGAGCATAATTAGAATCTAAGATCTTTCTACAATAATAAGGAATGCCGAGTCTGGCGACATGCCGAGTCTGGCGACATGCCGATCTAATCCCCTAATCTGATTCTTCTCTTTTCATCCGACTCCTTCCATCTGTACAGATCTTCTTTCTCCAGATCTCTCATCTAGCTTTTTGTTATCTCATCGGTGTTCTAGCCTCTAGATCTCTTGCGGTGACAAGCGGAATCCCGATTCCTCCCCAAATCTGATTCCTTCTCTATTTCTTGTTCACCCCTGCCTTGATCTGTTTCCTCCCATCTTCTAATTTTTTTTCCTCTCCACTCAAGGATCCCCAATAAGAAGGAAAATCTACCACGCAACCTTGCTGCTCAGCCGCTTTTTCTCATCGCTGGTCTGCCTTTGTTCAGCCTTTTTCTTGGTCTGTTGGTGAAGAAGAAGAGCTAGTTGTGTCTTATGGCTAAAGGAAAGCTTCCGGTTGCGGGTGCTGTTCTAGGAGGTCGTCCAACAGGTGCAGGATTGGATCCTACTATCGCAGATGCTCGCACTGTGGCTCCCCCTGCCGCGGCCTTGAAGCTCATCGCTTGGAATTGTCGAGGTAAGGGTAAGAATCTCAGCGAATCCAACAAAATGGAGTATCTAGCCAGATTAATGTACTCCACAGGCGCTCAGGTAACTTTCATTTCAGAGACTAGGTCCTCTAGGTGGACTTCAGCTCAGCTAAATACCCGTTTTAATACTTCTGCTCGCTTTGTGGTTCCTTCGATTGGTCTTTCCGGAGTTCTCTGGTTACTCTGGTCCGATGATGTTTCCATCTCGATTAAGTTCTCCAATAGCAACATCATCTTAGCTTTAGTTGTGCATATTCCCACTAGTGTAGAGTTTGTGCTTATCTGTGTTTATGGAGATCCTCACCATCACCTTACTGAAGTTATCTGGGATCATATTATCAATTTTGTGTGTGATAACCTTGGCAAACCAGTAATCTGTTTAGGAGATTTCAATAATATTATGTATGATATGGACACTTCCACTGTTAATGTGAACTACAAGCGTATGCGCACTTTTAATGGTTATGTAAAGCAATGTGGTTTGTTTGATCTCGGTTTCTGTGGCCCTGCTTATACATGGACAAATAAACGTTTTTATTCTAACCCTGTTTTTGCAAGACTTGACCGTTGCTTGGCTAATGCTGAATGGTGTGATCTTTTTCCGAGCACTAATGTTTTTAACTTGCCTATTATTCTGAGTGATCATGCTCCCATTTTGGTCTCCACAGAATCAAAGTTCTGTAGGCCTCGGTTGACTTTGAAGTTTGAAAATTGGTGGGCTCTTGAAGAGGACTTCCATACTGTTGCTAAAAATGCATGGTCCTCTACAACAAACAAGCCCTTTCACACCAGGGCTAATAACCTTGCAGGTACTCTTAAAAAATGGTGCAAGACAAAAAAGCCTCTCCAAATACAATTACAATCTCTGGAAGAGCAGATCAACAACATCCAAGTACAACCTCTGCAAGATCGTGATCATTCTCGTGAGATTCAGCTTGTGGCTCAATATGAAAGCAACATGACCAAGCTAAATGAATACTACAGGCAAAGGGCAAAGAAACATTGGGCTACCCATGGTGACAGGAATACTTCTTTTTTTCATAATGCTGTCACTAAGCGCAGGAGACGCAACCGCATAGTTTCCCTCAAGAATGCTCAAGATAAAGATCTTTTTGATCCCCAGGACATTGCAAACGAATTTATAGACTACTTTAAAAATATTTTTCAATCCTCAAGTCCTAACAACTGTGCACCCTTTTTGAATACTGCTCTTCCTCAGGACGTGCAAGATTTTACTACTTCGGTACCAGATAAGCAGGAACTCTGGGAGATTCTAAAGGAAATGAGAACAAATGCCTCTCCGGGTCCAGATGGCTTCAATGTGGGTTTCTATAAAACAGCATGGAGCTGGATTGGTGACGATGTCACACAGTTGGTAAGGAACTTCTACGTAACAGGTGCTCTGCCTCCTGGTCTTAATGAAACTCATATTGCTCTTATCCCGAAAAAAATTATTTGTCAATTACCTTCAGATTTCAGACCTATAAGCCTCTGTAATGTCGTCTACAAGATTATTGCCAAGTCCTTGGCTAATAGGTTGAAGTCTCATTTGCCAGAGTACATCCATCCTTCCCAACATGCTTTTATCAAAGGTAGATGTATAAGTAATAACATTGTAGTCGCCCAAGAAATTGCTCACTCTTTCTCGCTAAAATCATACACTAGCAATGATTTCATGCTTAAAATTGATCTTGCAAAAGCTTTTGACAGAATCGAATGGAATTTCATTGCATCGGCTCTTGCTCGCAAAGGGCTACATAGCCATTTCATTAATCTTATATATGCTTGCGTTTCTTCTCCCACTTTTTCTGTGATCATAAATGGCCACCCGTTCGGACATTTCAAAACCTCTCGGGGTATAAGACAAGGAGGCCCTTTGTCCCCTTCTCTTTTTGTCTTTGCAGTCAACGAGCTCTCACTGGCTCTTCAGGACGCACTACAAGCAAATCAGCTATCAGGTATAAGTTTAGGTCCAAACTGCCCTTCCATTCACTCTTTAATGTTTGCTGATGACTTGTTGATATGTGGAAAAGCTAATATGCAGGAAGTCCAGACCATCTCTCAAATTTTACATCTATTTTGCCACCTTTCAGGGCAGCTCCCCAACTGGAACAAATCAGCCATTATGTTTAGTACTCATGTTTCTTTGCAGGAAAAACAGGATATCAGGAACTTATTCCCAGTGCCAGATATGGATAGCTCCTTCACCCACTTGGGTCATCCTCTTATTCTTCCGGCCAAGGATAGAGCTAGAGCTTACAATTTTGTGTATGACAAATTCAAGTCTAAGCTTTCTAGTTACAAAGCTAATAGGCTGTCACATGCAGCTAGATTGACCTTGATCAAATCCGTGTTTTCTTCAATTCCAGTCTACTACATGTCCAACATTTTATTTTCTAAGAAATTTCTTGCTAGACTCACAACTATCATCAGGAATTTTTGGTGGACAGGTGTTAAGGATGACTCTACTACAAGAACACTATGTTTGAGAGCATGGGCAGACATATGCACCGAAAAGAAGATAGGAGGCCTCGGAATTAGGAATCTACAAGCTATAAATCAAAGTTTAATTCTCTCTTCAGCTTGGAGAATTGCTAAGGACCCCAATAGTAATTTGGCACTTATTCTCAAGTCAAAGTACCATGCAGATACTTCATTCTGGAGAGCAAAACCCAACATGCCTAAGTCAGCCTTCTGGACAGCCATACTCAAGGTGAGACATCTTCTGACCTCTGCATGTTTTTATCAACTTGTCGATGGCAGCTCCTCCATATGGAGCTCTCCTTGGTTCTCTAAATGGCAAGATATCTATGATAATTTGAGCATACAACAACCACCTTACTCATACCCAGCAGTAGTTAAAGATCTGTGGTCTAACAATCAGAAGGATTGGAATAGCCAGCTAGTTAATACATTGTTTACCCCTGAAACTGCTGCTGCCATCTTGAAAACCCCTGTTGTCACATCTCTAGGCCATGATTTGCTTGTTTGGAAGCTAACCCCAGCAGGTGAATTCTCCACCAAAAGTGCCTACAAGCATTGTTATAAAATCTTGAGCTCCCTATTAATCAAAGGCCCAAGCTAGTACCACAACAGGTGATTGCTCTTCTCAATCAGGTTTGGGCAGAAAAATTGATGCTACCTAGGGTTCAAACTTTTGCTTGGAGACTACTTCAGCGAGCCCTACATACAGGTAAAAGAGCAGGTAAGTATTCGAAACACATAAAATCTGAGTGCTCCAGGTGTGCTGTGGAAGAAGATGATATGCACATGCTCTTCTTATGTCACTTCTCTAAAGCGGTTTGGTTTTCACATCCTTGGTACATCAGAACGGATTTATTAGCTGCCACTCATCAAACTATACCAAATATGATAGAGTATTTTCTTTCCTCCAATCACCCTCACATCTCAAAAAAGAATCTCTATACTTTTCTCTGGTGTTTATGGAAAGCTAGAAATGACCATCTTTTCAATCGCAAGAGCATCAAACCAGAGCAAGTTTTTGTTCTATACAATGCTATTATGCAGGACACTGCACTGATGGAGAAGTTACAGGTTCATGATGCGACTTGGAAGGGAGACAAGGGTCAGCCAGATCAGCTGCATCTCCCTACTGTTCTTACTTATCAGTCTACAATTAGTTTTTCAGGAACACAAATCTACTCAGATGCGGCATGGTCATTGGAGCCAGGACAAGCTATAGCAGTGGCAGGCGTAGGTGTTTTTATACAATTCTCTGGGAACCACACCGGGCATCTATACATCTCTGCGGTGTCCCCACCGGTACCATCATCTCTACATGCAGAAGCTTACGATTGCTCTTGGCGATGAAGATTGCAGCTCAACTACATGTGCAGGACCCGAAGTTCTGGACAGATTCTGCCGTGCTTGCCTCGGCTGTTGTTGAACCTGATGTTACTAAAGTAGGTCCTTGGGATATCCGGCCAATCTTAGCCGCTATTCAGAGCACAACTTCTTTCCAGCCTTGCAGAATAGCCAAGGTGCACAGGAGTCTGAATTTCAAAGCTCATCATCAGGCCAGACTAGCTGTCAAAATGCAGCACAAACCCTTTAGCTCTACGTGCCTGCATTCAAATCAAGGTTTAGGTTCAAACCGTGAGCAATGCTCTTTGTGTAAGGTGCTTTCAGCAATGAGTGTTCAGCCTCTCAGGCTGCTGTTTGTACGATGTGCTTAATGTCTGATCAATAAAAATCTTCTGTTAAAAAAAAAAGGGAGACATACTTTAAACTGCATTTATTTCTAGACTTTTATGCAATTATATGGGGGACCCACCAGTCAGCTGCACCCTCTAATCTATGTCCCTAGAAATAACCGAGACAGATAAAAAAAAAGGCTAACGCCGAGCTATGATCACCGCCGCCGGACGAAGCTACCCGGAGTCCACCTCGCGCGCATGCCATCGCCACGGACTGATCGTGTTAGGCGCCTGTACGAGGGCCTCCACCTCGCGTCGTCCCTCGTCGCTCGCTGCCATTCTTGTCTCGACGCTCGTCGCCTCGTGTTGGGAGACGTACACCTGGCCGGCTGTTTCAGCGAGCGTTCCATGCGACACCATTCCACACCTGTGACCTGTAACACGGCGTCGTGCAACACCTCCGACGAGAGGAGCACGCAGATTTCGAATGGCACCGGCGTGGCTTCGCTGCCATCGTGGATGTCGGTGTCGTTCCCGTCCACCATGCGCCGCCGGGAGCTACCAAGAGGAAGCGCAGAGCCCGCACCGCACGTATGCCCTGCTCGTGTCCTACGTGGAAAATTTGTGTGGATTTTGTTGTGGAAAAATCGATTGGCTATGTGGAGAAATATTCTGGGGAAGAATCGTGGTATGGCTCTGATACCAAATTGTCAGCACCACACTACTGATATTGCTCCATGGATCATCTAGTTCATATTACAGGCTCGGATTAACATGGGGACAAGGTCAGAATCACGAAGGAAGAAGGGGGAACACTCTCACGCTACAAACGCCAAGTGAGGTCCTGGCCAAAGCCGTCCATTCCGAGCCACCCCTTCCGATCGAAGCCACCTCCTGTCGTATTTGTAGCAGCTGGTTGTGGTGTCTTCTGAGCAGGCCGAGGCCCAGCATTGCCAGCCCAGTTTCCAGCCCAAGCATCGAGTGGAAGTTTCCTTGACACGAAGTGTCGCTGACAGAAGAGAACTGGCAACACTTAGATGGCAAACAAGCTTCCGATAGAATAGGGAGTCCTTGTATAAATAGCCCATGTAATCGATCAATGAAATCAACTATTCCATTCCATACCGCAAACCTTTTTTCTCTCGCTAGGGTTACGGTGCTCTCGCCGGCTCCGGGCGGCGTAGAGGTTTTCTTCCCTACTCCGGGACGGATTCTACTGGGTTGCTCGTTCGGGCTGATTAAGGGGTGAGCTAGCCTCACTTCCCGGCCTTGGCGTTCGATCTCGGGACAGTTTCCGCAGCGAGTTAGGGTTCCAGGGTGACGATCTCGGCAATGGCAGCGGAATCGTCGAGAAGCGGAGGGGGAAACGATCTCGAGGCCATGATGGAACAGCTGGGTCTAGCGGAAGATGATCTGGATGATGTGGTGTTCGAGGAAGTGGTGGAGAGGCCGGATGAGGCTGTTCGTTGGCTTGCGATCGCTAGGGTGTATACAGAGGAGTATAGCGATTTCTGGTTCAAGAAAAATATGATAACCGCGTGGGATCTTGCTCAGCAGGTCCGCATCCGCACCCTCGAGAGAAATCTGTATACGATGCAATTCAGCTGCCTCGGAGATTGGGAGAAGGTGATGGACGGCGGTCCATGGAATTTTAGGGGGAATCCTGTGGTTCTTGCTCCTTATGATGGATTCACTAAACCCTCTAAGATTGAACTCAATTTTATTAATATTTGGATCCAAATCCAAGATCTTCCTGATGGTTATTTTCCCATGGTGAAGGCTCTGTCCTCCAAGGTTGGCGAGTTCATTGCATCGGAACCGGTTTCTATGGACTTCTCGGGTAACTTTGTCAGAGTTAAGGTTAAGTTGGATGTTCACAAACCTTTACGTAATCATGTGTCCATCAGTAGAGCTGGACAGAGAGAGATTTTCATTGTTAAATTTGAAAAACTCCCAGATTGGTGTGTGGTGTGCGGCATGATGGGTCATATGTATAAAGAGCATGGCAATGGTCTTCATCCTCCCTCGGCGCTGGTCTTCAACGACCTACGTGCTGCCTGGAGCATCCAGGACACAGGTAGATCAAGCTGGTCCAGAGGGAGCTATGGTGGCCGAGGCCGTAGTAGAGGAGATCAAGGAGGGAGAAGACAATGCTGCGCCTGCTGAATATGAGGAGGACACTTCGGATGAACATGGTATGGACACAAAGGAGGATGATGGGGACGATGGCAATCGTAAGAGGACAACATTATCGCATGGAACTCACCTGCGGGTAAGGTTGGAAACGTTCTCTCGCTGTTTGAAGGTGGCAATGCTTCTAGTGGTTTGGTTCCACCTAGCCCACCACCGAAGAGAGATCCGAAAAGAGTGAAGACGGGAGAGAACAATGGTGATGATGAGAACATTGGAAATAAATCTGCGGGCCTCCAAGGGGGGTGCCGCCGGGAGCAATGAGTCTTATAAGTTTCAACTATCGCGGAGCGGGCAACGACGCGACAGTTCACGAGATCCGGGATCTCGCTAGTACATTTGCTCCGAAGTTTTTTTGTATTTTAGAAACCCAAATTAGTAAGAGTAGAACGGAAAGTTTAGCGAGGAGGATTGGTTATGATAATGGCTTTGCCGTGGGAAGTACGGGTAGAAGTGGTGGTATTGGGCTGTTTTGGAACCATGGAATAAATATGGATGTTCTTGGCTACTCTCAGTATCATATTGATTTCAAAGTTGTTGAAGCAGGTACTGATCCCTGGAGGTTGACATGCATTTATGGTGAAGCTCAAACACATGAAAGGTACAAAACATGGGACACCATGAAAAATATTTGTGGTTTAAGTTCTCTTCTATGGCTCTGTTTAGGTGATTTTAATGAAGTCCTTCATCTCACGGAGCATGACGGAATTGGACAGCGGACTAATACCCAAATCCAGGGGTTCCGTGACACGGTTGATATTTGTGGTTTGTTGGACTTGAGCTACATTGGTCACTTCTGGACTTTTAAGAAGAAGGTTGCAGGGGGTTCTTTTACGAGGGTGAGGCTGGATAGGGCCTTTGGCTCGGCTGAATGGTGTGCTCAATTCCCGATGGCGTCCCTAACTCATCTTACGGATGCTTCTTCTGACCACTGCCCAATATTGCTCAAATTCGATGATTCTAGTGGTATTATTTCTCAACAGAAACCTTTCCGTTATAAGATCATGTGGGAGGACCACCCCGAGCTGAAAAATAAAGTTGCTTCTGTATGGGCTAATGGTGATGGAATTCTTTCGGTGGAGGATATTCATCAAAAATTAAAGGGGCTAGCGGAGGATCTGGGTATTTGGAATAAATGTGTGTCTGGGAATGTTAAACAGGAAATTTCGAAATTAAAGAGGAGGTTGGGGGACTTGCAGAACGCACCCAATAGGACCGGTCCTAATCATGTTGAGATTAAAATTAATGAAAGATTGCTTGAGTTATACAAGCGAGAGGAGATCATGTGGAGACAGAGATCGAGGGTGGACTGGTTGAAATCAGGTGACAAAAACACAAAAAAAAAATCATCTCAGAGCATCTATGAGGAGGAGGAAGAATATGGTTAAAATGCTCACGAAATCTGATGGTCAAATTACTGAGTGTCCTGTTGAGATGGAGAATTTGGCTTCAAACTTTTATAGAGAGTTATTCGCTTCAGAAGGGGTACATGGTATGGACGATGTTTTATCACATGTTCCTTCGAAGGTTACCCGAGAGATGAATGATCTCCTAATTGTACCGTATAAGGAGAAGGAGATTAAGGAGGCATTATTCAAGATGTTCCCTACTAAAGCCCCCGGCCCCGATGGCTTTCCCGCTCATTTTTTTCAACGTCACTGGGATATTTGTGGTGATGATGTGACCAAAACTGTCATGAGGATTATAAAAGGAGAAGAGAGTGCGGAATCTATTAACCATACGGTATTGGTTCTTATTCCAAAGGTACAAAGCCCAACTTCTCTCTCCCAATTTCGTCCTATAAGTCTTTGCAACGTTCTATATAAAATTGCTTCGAAGGTTATCTCCAATAGATTGAAGCAAATTCTGCCGGATATTATTTCTGAGGAGCAATCTGCCTTTGTACCTGGGAGATTAATTACTGATAACATTATTGCTGCCCATGAGTGTTTGCATTTTATGAAGAGAAGCAAGGCAAAAGTTAACAGTACATGTGCTCTTAAACTCGATATGATGAAAGCCTACGACAGGGTTGAATGGTGCTATTTGGAAGCCATGATGAAAAAATTGTGCTTTGATCATTCTTGGGTGACTACAGTTATGGGTTTGGTAAGCTCGGTTTCCTTCTCGGTCTCTTTTAATGGGAAGAAACTTGAGGAATTTCGGCCTTCAAGAGGCATCCGGCAAGGGGATCTAATTTCACCCTACCTTTTCTTATTAGCAGTAGAGGGCCTTTCGTGCCTCCTAAAATTCAGACCACCGTCATCTCTTCTGGATGGGATTAAGGCGGCTCCATCGGCACCGTCGGTGAACCACCTCCTGTTCGCGGATGACAGCCTGCTGTTCTTTAAGTCAAGTGTTCAAGGGGCGGAGGAGTTATCTAACCTGTTGGAGACCTACGGTTTGGCTTCGGGGCAGAGGATCAATCGAGATAAATCATCTATCCATTTTAGCAAAGCATGCCCAGCTCACATTAAGGAAGGGGTTAAAAGTGTGTTGCATGTTCAAAATGAGTCTTTACGGAGAGATATCTCGGTATGCCAACGGAGGTGGGGCAATCAAAAAGTGGTACTTTTAAATTCTTGAAAGATAGATTGTGGAATAAGGTGAAAGGATGGTTGGAGAAATTGTTATCCACTGCGGGTAAGGAGGTACTTATTAAATCTATTGCTCAAGCTCTCCCTGTTTTCATTATGGCCTGTTTCCGTTTACCTAAAGGATTCTGTGAGCATCTAAACTCTGTAATAAGACAGTTTTGGTGGGGCAGTCAGAGGGGAAAGAGGAAGGTACACTGGGTCTCGTGGGAGACAATGACTCAGCCTAAGTTCATGGGTGGGCTTGGTTTTCGAGATTTGGAACTCTTCAATCTAGCGCTTCTCGCGAGACAAGCCTCGAGGATTATTCACGAGCCAAATTCACTCAGCGCAAGGATTCTGAAAGCAGTTTATTATCCCAATTCATCTTTCATGGAGGCAACATTGGGCTCCCATCCCTCTCAGATTTGGAGAGGAATTGTTGACGGTTTGGATGTTCTTAAGAGGGGACTGGTTAGGAGATTGGAGACGGTGCATCAACGAATATATGGAGGGACAACTGGCTTCCTCGGGTGTCCATGCCTCGGCCACTGTTGGCTCTCCATGAAAATCCTCCAACTCTTGTTCAGGAGCTCATAAATCATACTGAGGCTAGATGGAATAATGATTTGTTAAACAGTTTTTTCTTCCTATGGATGCAAACATGATCAGATCGATACCTATTATCACTTGTCCTATGGAGTATTTTTGGGGTTGGTTGCATGAGAAGAATGGTTGTTTTTCGGTGAGATCAGCATAACAAATGCTTGTGTCCGAGAAAGTACAACAGGGTGATCGGGGGCTGGGGAGTTCTTCCAACTCGAAGATTGAAGAGAAAGCATGGAATTCTATATGGAAGCTTAAAGTCCCTCCGAAAATCAGATTTTTCATATGGCGTTTATCAAAACATTCACTGCCGTCTGCGGATGTTTTAATGCGAAGAAACATGGCTGCTACTAATGGGTACTCTCTTTGTGGTGATGTTGATTCATGGAGACATTCATTGTTGGATTGTACGATGGCTAGGAGTATTTGGGATCTTGAGGAGGATGATCTCTTCGATAAAATCCAGTCATGTGGTGAACCTAATGCTAAAAAATGGCTGTTTATACTGAATGACTCTTTGAAGCAGGATGCATTCATTAGAGTTGTGGTGAAATTGTGGGCTGTTTGGACTTCAAGGAGGAAAGCTATTCATGAGGATATTTTCCAGAGTCCAATTGCAACTCATTTATTTGTTGGGAGATTTATCCAGGAGTACTCTGAAGCTAACACTGTGACCCAAAACCCCAGGCCACAAATTTCATCAAACAGAAGATGGATCCCTCCGAGTAATTGTAATGCCAAATTAAATGTTGATGGAGCTGTTTCTCGTCAAGGAAATTTCTGTTCTGCTGCTGCTGTATGTAGGGATGTGAATGGATTATATCTGTGATCATCGATTTTTTTTGCGGAAGGTGTACAGGAACCAGAAGTATTCGAGGCGATGGCTTGAAGAGAGGGATTATCCCTAGCTGAAGATCTCGATGTGAAGAAACTACAGTTGGTCTCTGATTGCAAGACCGTAGTTGAGGCTGTTAACTCCGCGGGGTTTGGAAGCTCTGGTCCTGTTATTCGTGAAGTTCAGAGAAGGATTAAGCTGTTTCATCATTGTCAGGTGTCACATGAGTTTAGATCTTCTAATACAGAAGCCCACAATTTAGCTAAATATGGTTTATCCTTGGGTTTAGGGCGGCACATTTGCCTGGGGGTTCCTCAAGATCCCTCTATTGTACCTATAAACGTATTACCAGTTTAATAAAGAGTGTGCTTTTTATCAAAAAAAAAAGGAATTTCGTTTGTGGGTGTTAGCTAGGCAGTCTGCGGAGAGGCGTGAGGAGTAGACTTAGGGGAGCAGGCAGCCTTGGCTGCACTTGTAATCTGTAACACCCTGTTTCTCTTGTATCTTAGTGGCATGACATGCAAACTTTGCATGTTCTTGAAAAAAAAAATGAAAATCAATGACTCCATGTTTGCGTAATATGCCTCGTTAAAAACATGTAAAAACAAATTAACAACCGATGAAACCGACGGCTTCATACCGCGGAAAGAAATCGACGAGAATACTTGAAACCAGCAACCAGGATACCGACCAGTACAAAATTAGCAAGACACATTATCAAGCCAGAATTAGCAGCAAAGCCAGCCTCGCTTCTCCGTTGGATGGGAGATGGGTTAGCGTGTTCCAATATGCCTTCATGGAGCAAAGCCGAGATGGTGGAACCACATCAGGGGCTTGTTCCATCTACGAGAGCAGAGTGCCCTGCTGTGACATCTGGCCAAAGGCTGTGGCGCGAGACATTGTCATTGCCTCGCGACCTTGTTACCACGTTCAAAGAGTGGTAATGCAAGACAGCGATTTTGTCCGTCCATGCTTCTTGTTACAACCATCTGGCTACTATAACAACCGATATTCTGACCTTGTCACATGGCGTGTTCCCCGATCATCAACATGTAGCATGTCTCTCTCTTTCTGATGCCTCATATTCCGATGTACAAGTTCTTTTGTTTTTCATCACTCTTGAGTCCTTCTCTTATTCTCTTCTCGATCAATTTCGTGTGCACGCCATCTATCCATGTACTAAGTAAGATAGTGCTATACAGCTAACAACAATTGGAACAACGAGGAAAATTGCTTGATCTACCCGTGAACATCCACGGACTGGTATATATATATAGAAACCGCCCACTAAAACGAAGGTTATTGGAGCGTTCCACCTTTTTTATGAGGTGAATGCTGGAGCGTCATGTGGGTGGTTAACTAATATTGAGTTGTATGCACCAACCATTTTAAATTCAAATCTCGTGACCAAGAATAAGTGTTGCTGCAATATTTTTAGAGTAATCTTTTTGTACCATAAAAATAAAAGATGATTAATTAGGCCCAGTGACGTGGCACATAAACTTCTTCTAAAAAATCCTACCATGTGGTTGACTGTCGAGTTTTTTTGCTAATTACATTTATTAAGACTACAGACCGAGGGCACTAGATAAAAGGAAAAGAGTGCTAAAAATGAATTACAAGGGTGTAAAAACAGCTCGTGTGTAAATACCGTTGGAAAAACATTATTTTATGGATATCAGTCGGAAGAATATTATCTGTTTAAATTCCTAGATACGTGGATGCAATTTATTTATTGCCCTATAAATTTTATTTGTATGATCAGTCTACTCCTACTCACTTGATTAACCAGTTAATGCATGCATTTTGGGGAGGTAAGTTGACACCGAATCAAGTGGTTATATCAAGTTTAGTGTTTTGAGAAAATTGGAGATGTAATTCTCCTAGATAGATGTGATGCATGTGCTAATTACTTCTGAATAGATGGATCTAATAACATGCTTATTGCAGCTCATGATCATTCATGACTTAATATCAATACATATTTCACAAACCTTCACACATGCCTTACACCCTTAAACTGTGTATGCACTCTTCGCTGCGTTGTTCAGTTGGATCGCTTATGGTGTGGTGGTTTATTATGTTTCTTGATTGATTGGTTCAGTGGCCATTCGAGCTCTCATTGTTTCGGCACTAACCCAATGGAATAATTATAAGTACATGAAAACTAAGCATAAAAATCTTATGGAGGAGCCACAACTAAGAATTTTCACGTCCGGATGTCTAGATAATACATTCTTGTCAAACCTCGAGTGTGGTTCATCTAAACAAGTAACTTGAATGTCCCAATGCAAAACAGAAACTGGGCATACATAGAGTGGCACATGGTATATTTTTTAGAAAAAAAAAAAGAAGGCTCGGACAAAAGATCTATGGCCAGTGTTATGCCATGTCCAGGGCCGGTCCTGAGATTTTCTGGGCCCGGGGCGAGGCGAAAATTTGGGGCCGTTATTACAAGTAGACATATATATAGATATGTTGAGAAATCAAATAACAGAAACGAGACATTTTTTTTACGCAGGACCGAGTATGCCCTAAATTTTTTTTTTTACATTTCTAGAAGCAAAGTGATGGAATCAATGACAATCTCATCCAATAACTTCTTCTCGATGCATAGAGTTGACAAACCATTTAGTCTCTCTTGTGAGATTATAGATCTCAAATAGTTCTTCAATAATTTCAACTTTAAAAATCTTTTTTCAAGTGATGCAACTGTCACGGCATAGTAAATAAGATCCGATAAGCAACATACATATTCGGATAACAATCTTCTTCTCTAACAAACTGAAAAAACCCAATCTTCTTCTCTGACAAACTAAAACATCTCTATAGAAGACATTGTTCTATCTGGCAAGGTCAACTGCATAACACTTAACTCTGAAATTAGATCATTTAACTCGCTATCACATTTCTTATCTAGATATAAAGTATTTACAAATGTAGTGCAACTATCTTTAGTTTGAGAACCATCTACCAATTTCAAATTTGCTAAAATCATTAAAAATCTAAATATACTTCTCAACAACCATAGTTCTTCAAATTTACTCTTCAATTGTCATATCTACGAGAATCAATAACAAAATCAACTAAGTTGTGGCAGACGTGCGACGGCCGGCGAGCGATGGCGGAAGCAGACAAGTCGATGGTCGATGTGATCCGATCCTAAATCATTTATATTTAGGCGACGTAACAGGGTCCCGAGTGATTATCTATTGGTCTAGCCAGCCTTGCTCCCCTATCTCTCCACGTAGGAGTAGTTACGAGCCAGCCTTGCTCCCCTATCTCTCCGCGTAGGAGTAGTTACGAGCCAGGCTTCAGGCCCAATTGTTTGTGAAGGACTTTTCATTTACCCGGGACATCCTGTTAAGAAATTAATTGATGTATTCACATGAAAAGCTACGAGCCGACAATCTATTAAATTACTACTTCCAATCTTAAATAAGTGTCAGGAGTTGGTCGGTCAACTTGTACCTAAATGGTTGATTTCCTCCGACACATATACCGGATCGGAGGGAGTAATTATGTTTTTTTCTTTGCATGCACACAAAGTAACACATACCTGAAACGGGCCCCCAAAAATTTTGGGCCCGGGGCGGCCGCCCCTCTCGCCCCCCCTCAGGACCGGCCCTGGCCATGTCCCACAGAAATCATAGCCACAAGGTGCATGGATGTGTCTTTGAACCTAACCACTTTTATATAGGAATACTTTTGATTGGCTGGAAGAGTCCCTCCAGGTAAGAAAGAAAGGACACGCTCAAAATATTTTATAATATACCACTTAAATCACAAAGGGCGAACTTTATTGGCTTCAGTTTATTAATCAGTTGCTATGCTTTATTGTTGACTTACAAAAGCTCATAAGTTACTTGTGAATGAAACATATAATTTTAAATCATTATATGAATCATATTTTTTATCAGTAAGTGTAATCTCATAATTTTAAACAAAATAAAATTTAGTTTCCAAAAATATAATAAAAGGTGTAACGAAAACCAGAGATGACGATGCAAGGCAGTAATGCAGACAATTTAGCATGACATGTTGGTCCATAGGAACAACACTAGCGATATGAGGGTTTGTGTAATTTAATTTTATGTACAGGGAGGTGGATGTGCAAAATTTGTGGAGATAAGTCATTTCGTAAGTATGAATTGTTAGTGTTGGATGTATGCCCAAAAGACAGTAATATTTATACATATGTTTCATAATTATGATTCATATTATTATGCTATAACTGACGTTGTTCCTGAATATGAGATTCAAAGGAAAACTCACGCTCACGTGTAGTAACATGAACACAGAAAACAAACCATAGTCTTGCCTTTATGAATAATTAATTGGATGTTTGATGACTATATTTTCCTGGTCACTGATATTGTTTTTGTCAACATCAGTGAATAACATATTGTTGGAAGGAAATAATATGGATGGGTATTCCCTAAGTAGATTGATATGCTATGAATTCCACTAAGACATCTTTATCCTTAGAATCATTTCACGGTTGTTTCACAATAAATCATTTTACCATGAGGTTATATTGATAATATATTCTGGAGGTTTTACTTCAGTGCTATCAAGGGTCACACCATAAACTGGGTGAACATAAAGTTAGTTATTGGGTGATTTTAAAGGAATATGTTATCTTGATGTTCTAAGATGGAATTACTCCTCCGTAAAAAGAGAGATACATACCTGGGCCCACTCGGTATTCTTGATATCCATAAGTTCTGTAGACAATGCATTATGATGACACATCATGTGAGTTATCATAATACGGTAACGAGAAAGAGGAAACTTATCGGATAACGAGACGAGACAAAGGTATTTGTGAACCACATATTGTTTCACAGGCAATAACATAATCAATAGTCTCAGGTAAGTTCAGTATCATGAGTAATGGGAGATTTGTATAATAACCAACGGGTTCAGCAGTTCATTCGTATAGTATGTGAGAGTCAATATGGGTGTCCACAGCCCCGCTATTGATTGCTGAAAAGGAAATAGTTTCCAGTTTAATGTCCACACACTATCGAACCTATAGGGGAAACACACTTAAGTTTGGGATTATTTTGTGTATATTGGTATGTCCGGATCAACTAGGAGTATCACCGGAATAGTCTTTCTGCGTGATAGATGTATTTCATATATCCGAGAGAAATTATAACGAGGACATGAGATGTCCCAGAATAATAGAAAAAAATTCTATTACTACCAAAATTTGTTCTGGAGTCATTATGAAAGAGTAAAAAGGCTGCACGCTTTATGGAGAAAATTGATGGTGTAATTGACACCCTCATTGGTAAACCCCAAGTGCAAGGTGTGAAGAGCACATCAACAAGTTTTCCCTCAGAAAGAAACCAAGATTGAATCGACTAGTAGGAGAACGAAGCAACTTCTGAAGGTTGATGCAGTTGATATGGTAGGGCGCACTACCGGTTCAGCAGCACCGTGGAACCGACTCAACACAATCAATTCACTTTGCCCCAACGAAGCAGTGAGGTTGTCAATCTCACTGGTTTTGCCGAAAACAAAGCGGTTAAACGTACCGTGTGGAAAATAATATTTGTTTGCAGTAGATGAAAGATAACAGTGATGGCAGTAGTAAAACAGTAGCATCGGTACGAAAACAGATATTGCAGTGGTTGTATTATCAGTATGAGGAAAATGGACCGTGGTCCACCGTTCACTAGAGGTGTTTCTCCCACGACAGATAGATAGCATGTGTGGTAAACAAATTATAACTGGGGAATTGACAGATATAAAGGCTGCACCGTAGTGCATATGCTTGACATGATGATTACTATGTGATTCGTGCGGGCATTGAAACAAGACTCATAGAGCTTTATCCAACTGCATCTATGACTAATAATCCACCCTCAGAATGTCATCCGAGAAATCCTTGTGTATTAAGTTGCAAGCAACAAATAATCGCATTAAGAAAAGTGTGTAATGTAAACAATGTAAACATCGTTGTTTTCTCCCTAATGGCAACAACACATCCTCCACCCGTCACGTTTCTGTCACTCGGGCACATATGCAAAGGAGGCATGAACCCACTATCGAACATAAATACTCCCACTTGGGGTCACTAGTATCTACTTGGCCAGATCATCTACTAACAACAGAGATCATGCAAGATCGTAAATAACATACACATGAAGATAACATGATAGATTGATAATCAAGAGATATAGCATTCAATATTCATCGGATCGCAACAAACACAACATGTAGCATTACAATAAGATGATCTTGATCATGTAGGACAGATCACAAGATCTAAACATGAGGCATAAAGAGGAGAAAACAACCATCTAGCTACTGCTATGGACCTGTCGTCCAAGGATGAACTACTCACGCATCATTCCGGAGGCGGGCATGGTGGTGTAGAGCCCTCCGATGATGATTCCCCCTCCCAGCAGGGTGCCGGGGAGAGCTCCAGAACCCTTCCGAACTCGGGTTGAAGATGACGGCGGCCTCAGGTGTTTTTCGTGGAAAAAGTGGATTCTTCTAGTGTTAACTTTCCGAGCGGAATAAATAGGCGAAACGGCAACATTTGTGGGCCGCTAGGGGGGCACACCACCCCATGGCGTGGCCAGGGGGAGCGCCACCCTATGGTGTGGGGCCCTGTGGCCCTCCTCCGGGTCTCCTTTGGACTCCGTGGATCCTCCGGGAATTCTAATACTTCTGGGCTTTGAATCGTCCAATTCCGAGAATATTTCCAGAACAACTTTTCTGAAACTAAAAACAACAGAAAACAGGAACTGGCTTTGTGGCATCTTGTCAATAGGTTAGTCCCAGAAAATCGATAAAAATTACATAAAGTGTATAGCAAACATGTAGCAAATAACATGAAAAGAACATGGAACATTAGAAATTATGGATAGGTTTACGACGTATGAAAAAATGCAGGGGGTATGAGATATCCCGGGATGATGGAATTTTTTTCTGACATCTTACATCACATCGATGCTTTTATCTATAGGGGTAACGGGGTTACGGAAAAGTTATGGGGGAGTTTCCTTATATGGAAGAAGTGCCGGAGGGGGCAGATTTTCCCCGTAGGTAAAACCTAATTTTAGGGAATGCTAGGTGGGGCCCATGGTCTCACAGAGTGCACAAGTTTTCCATAATATTTTTCTAGAATTTATTGGAGAAAGAAATGAGAGGAAAAAATTCAAATAAAAAAATATAAGGAGGTGGGATTGGACTCCACTTGGAGTCCAATCCGAAACCTCCTAGTAGGTGTGGTGCGGCCAAGCCTAGGCGGGGGAAACCGACCTCCCACCCACTAGGGAATGTTCCCTCCTTGTCCCACTATATAATCCCCACCCTTCTCCTTGAGATATAACAATTGAGACTTTTGGCCTCTCTCTTTCTCTAGAAGAATTAGAAAACTAATTAGAGCACTTCTAATTTATTAGTATAATTAGAGCACTTATAATAGGATTGGAACCTCTCTAGTAATTAGAAAGAATGATTAGAGCAATCTAATTAGACCCCTTCTAATTTGTTTAGAGATCTTCTAATCATTATTAGAGTCTACTCTAATTGGATTAGAGCTTCCTTCTAATTAGATTAGAGTTGTCTCTAATAAAATTAGAGCTTCTTCTAATTAGGCTGAGATGATCCTCTCCTGATTAGACCTAGCTTCTAATTACTCTCCCTCTCTCTCATGTGTTGAGAACTCCACCTTCATATACACTGGCAATGACAAGTCCTGGCGGTGAAGCACTACAGAATTTGCCCCGATGTATGTGTGCATGGTCTCGGAGGGGTAAGACGTGGGACCCTAATGCTGGATCAACGTGCTGGATAAGGGGAGTCAGCAACATCCTCACCCACGGGCTTGTGCGTGAGGATCTTCTATAGGCTTTATCGGCATCGTCATCGACACCTTTTCCCCTTCAACGGTGTTTTATACACGATTTCGAAACTAGATTTTGTTATTTTATATTCACTCTTATCTGCATAGCAAGATAGGCTAAACAGGTATAAGGGTCGCATTTGTGTTCCTTTCGAGTCTAAGCTTAAACAGATTATTCTGTCTGAGGCTCATGACACTCCTTATTCGATTCATCTCGGAGGAACCCAGATGTATCAAGACCTTAAGGAAAATTTCTCGTGGCATGGAATGAAGCAAGAGATCGCTTTATTTGTAGCCAAGTGTGATATCCGTTAGCGTGTGAAGGCAGAACATCATCGTCCAACTGGATTATTGCAACCACTCCAAGTGCCCAAGTGGAAATGGGATGAAGTTGGAATGGACTTTATCACTGTACTTCCAAGGTCTAATCGAGGACATGATGCCATATGGGTCGTCGTGGAAAGGCTCACTAAAGTTTCTCACTTTCTTCCTATTCGTACTACTCATCATGGAGACCAGCTTGCTGATCTCTACATTTCTTGGATTGTTAGTTTTCATGGAGTTATAGAAAGAATTGTTTCTGATCGATGAACTCAGTTCACATCTCGATTGTGGAAGAAATTGCACGAAGCCCTTGGAACTAAGTTATCCTGCAGCACCGCTTATCACCCACGGACCGGAGGACAAACCGAGTGTGTTAATCAAATTCTGGAAGACGTGCTTCGTGCTTGCGTTTTGTTTTATGGTGCCAAGTGGGAAGATTGCCTACCATTTACAGAGTTTTCGTATAACAATAGCTATCAAGCTAGCTTGCAAATGGCGCAATTTGAAGCCTTGTATGGACGCAAGTGCCGTACACCACTAAACTGGTCTGAGTCTGGTGTGACAGTCAGATATTTGGCGTGGACACTCTGCATGTTGCGGAAGAGAAAGTTCAACTTATCCGCGACCGTATCAAGGCCGCCCAATCTCTCCAAAAGAGTTATGCTGACTCAAAGCAACGTGAGGTCTCTTTCAGTGTTGGAGATCTTCGAATCACACCTCTCAAAGGGATGCAACATTTCCATGTCAAGGGAAAACTTGCGCCCCGGTATATTGGCCCTTTCAAGATCTTAGCCCATCGTGGCGAAGTCTCTTATCACCTGGAATTGCCTGCTGATCTCCCAGAATTCCATGATGTTTTCATGTATCTTTTCTCCGGAAATGTCTCCAAGTACCTGAGAGGAATCTCTCTTATAAGGACATCGACTACCGGACCATCGACATCAATCATGATTTGACCTACCGAGACATGCCACTCCGTGTTCTCAGAAGAATGTTCGCGTAACCAGGAGGCGTGCAATTAAAAATCTCAAACTTCAGTGGACCAATCACTCTGAGGAAGAAGCTACCTAGGAATGCGAGGAGTTTCCTCATTTCCTCTATGACTAGAACCCCGAATCTCGGGACGAGATACTTATAAGGGGGGAGGTCTGTCACATCCTCATTTGAAAACACATGTTGTAAGGGGGAAAACTCAAAATTTAGGACCAACAAAAACTTTTATGTTGATCCTTATGTTTTCTGGATTATGATGATCCATATTTAATCCCTGATGATGAATCCAATGATAAATATGTGGAATGTGGTTTCCCTTGTGTTTCTTGTCTCTTGAATTCATCTATTCTACCTTGTCAATTAGTTTTCCCAACCATGAAATGAACTCATGGAAAAAACCTTGTTATTTTCTATTGTCATACATCCTTGGCATATGGTCTTAATCACCATTCCCAAAGAATAATTTTTGGAATGACAATAAGCTTGTTTCCATGCTTGTTTTCCTGCCTAGTTTCTAAAGCAGGAAATTGGAAATCGGAGAAAATAGGAAACATGCCTTTTCTCTCTCTTGTTTTCTATGCCCAAACTATTTTATAAACATAAATCAAATGGGTTTCTTAAACTACAGATCATATTATTCAATCTACATCTTTCAAATCTCAAATTGGAATTGATTTGGTATTTTTACCATAGACAAACTTTCCTCGGAAAATAACAGGAAACCAGACTTACAATTTTCACTAAGTCCTAAACTTGAACTTTCTGAATTTTGACACTTTTCGGCAGAGAACCAAATGAGTCAAATCTTGGTTTGTGTTTGAAATTGGGATGATCAACCTTGCCATTTGTGTTCACCAAACATCCCTCTTCGCATCTCTTCCCTTGCATTGCTCTAGAATGCACCAGAGAAGAAGAACAACAAGGAGAAAAAGAAGAGGAGGGGTAGGCTCTGCGTCCTCGACGAGTGGAGCTCCGGTTGCCGGTCTTCCCTCCATCAATCTTCAATCTCCGGAAGGTATTACGTGCGGTCGAGTGAAGTTAGGTCAATCAGAAGGAGCTGCATCAAGATGGAGTTCTCCAGCGTCCTCCTTGCTGCTCGCCGGCACCACCAAGGAAGTGTGTTTATGTGGAGGCCCACAAAATAGGATCGTTGGATCCTGTGATTCCAAAAACACAACGTGTTGGACCAGTAGTTGCATGGGACTTTGGACCTCAAGTCAGGAAATCCTCGGCGTTTGGGCCTTGACTTACGCGCGGTGGGGGCATATCGTCTGGTCAGAGTGTGCGCTCGCGTAGGGAACCCAGGCCTTATAGGTATTGCTAAGTAGGGATTGGGGCGTTCTCTTCTGATTCAGTGCGTTCGGCCAGCTGCCAAGGCTTATCGATGTCGAGGTGTTGCGGGTCCTTGACCAGTGACGAGCGGCTACTGGAGGTGATCCGAGGAGAGGAGCTGGTCCTGATTGTGTCGCATCCACCTACGAGGAAGGGGGTCCTAGCGGTCATGCTGGCCTCCCAACGGGTATGCCAGTGCATGGCGCGTTCGCTGGATTTGCCATGGGCGGCCGGGGACCTAGCAACGGTGGTGCCTTCGAGACCGGTGGCGCCGGCGGAGGTTTTGCAGCTGGCGGAGGTAATGCGTAGGGGGAGAGGGGCACTGATGCGCTTTGTTGGGAACCCCAAGAGGAGGGTGTGATGAGAACCGCGGTAGGAGTTCTCCCCTTAGTTAAGAACGAGGGTTATCAATCCAGTAGGAGAAAGAGGACCTTCGGAAGGTTGATGCCACTGACGGTGGTGATGGTGCTACACCGGTGTCAGCAACAACGTGGAACCTGCACACAACACAACCAAAATACTTTGCCCCAACGGTATAGTGAGATTGTCAATCTCACTGGTCTTGCTGAAGACAAAGATTAGACGTATAGCGTGGAAAATAGTGTATGCTTGCGGTAAGTAAAGAGAGCAGGAAATTGTTGTAGTTTGTTTAACAGTGTAGGAAAATGGACTGGGGTTCATAGGTTCACTAGTGGTGTCTCTCTATAAAAGATAGCATGTTGGGTGAACAAATTGCAGTTGGGCAAATGAAAAATAGAGGTTGCACCGTAGTGCACAATATGACATGAAGATTACTATGATAATTAGTGCGGGCATTACAGCAAGATACATAGACCGACATCCATATGCATCTATGACTAATAATCCACCCTCAGGTTATCATCCGAACCCCCTTAGGTATTAAGTTAAAAGCAACAGATAACTACATTAAACAAAGTGTGTAATGTAAGCAATGATTATGCACGCGGGAACTCTCACCGCTGTTTTCTCCCTAATGGCAACAACACATCCCCCCTTCACGTTTCTGTCACTCGAGCAAGGTGGTGAGGAGGCATGAACCCACTATCGAGCATAAATACTCCATCTTGGAGTCACTAGCAACTACTTGGCCAGAGCAACCACTAGCAACGGAAAGCATGCAAGATCACAAATACCATATGCAAATAAAGACTATAATCAACTTTGCATAATTTCAATATTCATTGGATCCCAGCAAACACAGCATATAGAATTACATAAGATCAATCTCGATCATGATAGGAAGCTCACGAGATCTAAATATGGAGGCATATGAGGAGAAGACAACCATCTAGCTACAACTACAAACCTGTAGTCCAGGGATTAACTACTCACGCATCACTCCAGAGGCAAGCATGGTGATGGAGAGGCCTCCGGTGATGATCTCCTCTCCGGTAGGGTGCCGGAAACAACTTCAGAACTCCCCCTGATCTAGGGTTGACGATGATGGCGGAGGCGGAACTTTTCGGGGATTTTTGATCAGCTGCCTAGGGTTTTCCATCCGGGGAGCTTAAATAGGCAAAAGGGCAGAGGCGGTGGAGCTCGAGGGGCCCCACACCTATAGGTGGCGCGACCAGGGGGACCCGCGCCACCTATGGTGTGGCCCCCTTGTTGCCCCTCTTCGACTCCTCTTCGGTGTTCTCGATGCTTCCGGGGAAAATAGGAACTTCGGGCCTTGTGGGGTCCAATTCCGAGAATGTTTGCAGAGCAACTTTTCTGAAACAAAAAACAGAAGAAAACAGGAAACTGGCACTTGGCATCTTGTTAATAGGTTAGTCCCGGAAAACGTATAAAAATGCTATAAATAAGGGATAAAACAAGTAGCAATTGGCAAAATATGATCATGGAGCATCAGAAATTATAGATACGTTGGAGACGTATCAAGCATCCCCAAGCTTAGTTCCTACTCGTCCTCGAGTAGGTAAATGATAAAACAATAATTTCTGTGGTGAGATGCTACTAACATAAGCTTGATCAATCTAATGTAAAAGCATATGCACGCTGAGATCATAAAACTTTAAACACATGCATGATAAATAAAACTTTAATAATAAAGCATAGCAATTACTTGGCATCACGAAGAGTAACTCAAATAAAGGATCATGAATAATAATGCAAAGAAATGTAAACATTTGTTTCAAGTATAGAGAAAGCATGGCAAAGTGATATTTTGATACTCCTTAAGAGCGGGGCAAAACATAAATGCCAGGCAACCTTCAAAGTTCATGAGGAAGACTAGAACAAATAATTTAAGAACAAATAATATCACATCGTAAAGTAATTATTGATAGTTACGGGACAAATGCACATAGAACTCAGAATGGCAAAATTGCTCTCTCAACTGTGCATAAAGTTAGAAGGCCCTTCGCAGAGGGAAGCAGGGATCACTCATGTGCTAGAGCTTTTATTTTATTAAACATGGGTATTAAAAGTTTGACACTCCTCCCATCCATCTTTCACAAACCATGGCTAACCGAATCCTCGGGTGCCTGCCAACAATCACAAACCATGGAGGAGTGTCTATATTTTGGGATATGTATGCTAATGTCAACGAATGGTAAACAGAAAATACAGTACGTCATAAGCCAACTGGATTCACAAGAGCGGCTCCCATGGTGAAGGACGCAACTGGTGTATAAGGTCATCCCTCTTTCTCTTTTGTTTACACAATTATTCTTTGACTGATAAATCAGGGGCAAAAATAGTGAAGAGAATTTGTTTGTATTAATTTGGGGCTGGGCACCCCGCTGCCAGCTCTTCTATCATTTGGATAAGCGGATGAAGCCACTAGTCTAGGGTGTGAAATCCAATCAACAAGTGAGATAAAGATTCTCTATTTACGTCCTCATGAGCAGAAACATGAACATAAAGCAGGAATAATTTTGAAGGTTTTAAAGGTAACACATGAGCAATTTATTTTGGAATGGCAGTTAAATACCACATGTAGGTAGATATGGTGGACACAATGGGAAAAACTTTGGTTTAAGGGATTTTGGATGCACGAGTAGAGCTCATACTCACTACAGGTGGAGGCTAGCAAAAGACTGGGAGTGACAAATCAAGAGAGCACAAGAGCCATAATCATGCATAGCGACATAAGCATCATTAATTAAAACATAAGCAGTATCACAAGTTCATAAACTAAGTGTTCATGGAGGCTATCCGTGACTGGTTTGTAGTCATAAACATGGTGTGAGCATGCGCCAAGTCAACCAAATAAAACATTCGAAAGAGAATACCATATATTGATGATTTACTATGACAAGAACAACTCATGAATCTTTCAATACATATTAAACACTCTCAGCTATTTGAGGCTAATCATGCTACTCAATAACCACAAGGTTTTAAAACTAAAATACCATTTAGCATGGCATGAAAAAGTCCTAGCCACAGTCTATACAAGCTTCTACTAGTACTGTTATAAATTCTACTTCAAGAAGCAGTTTTCTTTCTCCCAACAAGCACCATGAAAAACATGCTTTAACAAAAGTACTCTTTATGATACAGCAAGAAAACATGAGAGTACTCACATACAACTACTAAAACTTACAACTCTAATAAGATATGCATGCAAAACAGGAGCTAAATAAATGCAGCAGCTAGACATAGATTAAGAATACAGTGTATTCTCATGAAAAAGCGGAGCGTGTCACTCTCCAATAAAAGAATGCTGGGGTCACCCCAAGCTTATTGAAAAAGTAAAAAAATTGAAATCAAAAGAAAAAACAAACTGAAAACAAAAGTAAAAGACGCTCCAACTAAAGCACATAAGATGCGACCGAATAAAAAATATAGTTTCACTAGAAGTGACCTAATAATTTGTTGATGAAGAAGGGGATGCCTTGGGCATCCCCAAGCTTAGACGCTTGAGTCTTCTTGGAATTTTCTTGGATGTACCACCGGGTAATTCCCAAGCTTAGGCTTTTCACTCTTCTTGATCACATCATATCATCCTCTCCTCTTGACCCTTGAAAACATCATTCACATCAAAATTCTCACAATCTTCATTAGCAACGTTAGTGAATTTGAAATAATAAATTCACATGGTTCAGTTTCAACACAAGTCTAACACTCAAAAACACATTATCTACTGTCACAACTTCTTTCAAAACTCTTTTTCTCAAAAGAACACCAAAAGAAAGAGATTAAGATGCAAATGCGATAAATGGCAGAAATCTGTCAAAAGAGAACAACAGGTAAAGATCGATTTTTTCAAACATCTTCTATTGCTGAAATCAAAAAGTGGTCTTCTAATAAAAGTTGCGTATATAACTCAGTATTAAGAACAAAAAATCTCAGGTCATTTTGATTTTTCTGTGATGTTTAACGGAATTAACAGTGGACAGTAGAAATCTGTTTCCTGCGCAGAAATCCGAAATATAGGCTCAACTTTCCACTAGAGGGTTTACTTGGCTCAACAAAAACACAAAAGAAAAGATACAGCGGGGTTGCTAAGGAAATAGTAAACACCCAGGTGCAAAGTACACAAAAGAAAACGAAAGAAAACGGGTTGAAAACAGCGAAATAAAACGGGTTGTCTCCCGGTAGCGCTTTTCTTTAACGCCTTTCAGCTAGGCATAAAAGCTAGATGCTCACATAAGAAATATGAATTAAGTAAAGGAGAGCATCAAGAAGCAAGTATAAAACAAATTTAATTCTAACCCACTTCCTATGCATCGGAATCTTGTAAATAAAAAAATTAAAGAAGGTCCAACTAGAGATCATGGACAGGTAGAACAACAGCAACTTCAAAACTTTCAACAAAAAGAGAGGTATTTTGGTAACATGATAATTCCTGCAACCATATTTCCCTCTCTCAAAATAATGTTCAGTAGCATCGGGAACAAACTCAACAACATAATTATCATATAAAGCATGGTTGTCAAGGTCTAAAAGCACACAATTCATATCAAGCTCAAAAATAGTGGGATTAAAATTTAAAATCAGCTCTTCATTTCGCCCACTTTTAGCAATAGCAAAACATGATAATTGGTCACTCTTAAAAGGTATATGACACATTATGGAAATCCTATTTTCAGTAGCATTATGATTTATAACATCAAGTAACAAAGGACCATCATCAAGAGCATTATCATAAGATTTATCCAAGTAGCATGGATTATCACACATAATAGTAGCAATATCATTCTCACAAGTTTCATTCCTAGTAGTATCAGGGCCAAAAGTATAGCAAGTATGAATTTCATCAAATAATGTATGTGTTAAAGAGTTACTATCATTAGGAGGTAGACATGGGTAGCTCCATTCTTCAACCTCTTGATCACCACTCTCCTCCTCTTTTTCATCCAATGAGCTTCCAAATTCAGCAGTTTCTTCTTCCATAGGTTCCTGCAAGGCATTAGTATCTTCCTTAGGTTGAGAGCATTTATTAAGATATTTCATTATGTAGTAATTAGAATCCTTGTAATTATCAAAGAAGTATTCAAGTATAACATAAATCTCATATTTATAAGGTGCATCATCAATACTTTAAAGAAAATAGGCAATTTCGAATGCACCATTCCAAGCAATAAATTCTTCAATTTGTTCCACATATTATAATTCATAATTTCCCTTAACATAAGAAGATATGGTAACATTATCATTATACTCACATTGAATAGGGAGATGTTTATACCTCCTATAGCAGCAAGATTTATCAAAGCAATTAGTAACATTATAGGTGGAGCACATGTTTTCAGCATAGTCATGCAACTTATTAATTTACTCCCATAAGTGTATCCCTTTTTGTGACAAGCGGGGTTCCTTATAACGTTTTTGTTGTTCATCCGTGAACCCACCTTGCCTAAAAGATCTAGTTTCAAAGACATTAAACATTGATACCAAGCATGATAAAGCAAAAAATAGCAAGTGAATGCTTCACTTGAAAATACTCTAGTTGCCCTTTTATGCCATAAAGTAAACTAATTTTTTTGTGTTTTCAATATAGAAAAGAAAAACAAGGCAAAAATAAAAACAAAAAATAAACAAAATAAAGAGGTTGAGAGTGAGAGACTCCCCTTGCAAGAAGACTTCTTCATCCCTGGCAATGGCGCCAGAAAAATCCTTGATGCGCTTTGTTGGGAACCCGAAGAGGAGGGTGTGATGAGCACAGCGGTAGGAGTTTCCCATAAGTTAAGAACCAGGGTTATCAATCCATTAGGAGAAAGAGGACCTTCGGAAGGTTGATGCCACTGACGGTGGTGCTGGCGTTTCACCGGTGTCAGCAACAATGTGGAACCTGAACACAACACAACCAAAATACTTTTCCCCAACGATGCAGTGAGGTTGTCAATCTCACCGGTCTTGCTGAAAACAAAGATTAGACGTATAGTGTGGAAAATAGTGTATGCTTGCACTATATAAAGAGAGCAGGAAATTGTTGTAGTTTTTTTAACAGTGTAGGAAAATGGACCGGGGTTCATATGTTCACTAGTGGTGTCTATCCATAAAAGATAGCATGCTGGGTGAACAAATTACAGCTGGGCAATTGACAAATAGAGGTTGCACCGTAGTGCACAATATGACATGAAGATTACTATGATATTTAGTGCGGGCATTACAACAAGATACATAGACCGACATCCATCTGCATCTATGACTAATAATCCACCCTCGGGTTATCATCCGAAACCCCTTAGGTATTACGTTGCAAGCAACAAATAACTGCATTAAACAAAGTGTTTAATGTAAGCAATGATTTTGCACGCGGGCACTCTCACGGCTGTTTTCTCCCTAACGGCAACAACACATCACCCTTCATGTTTCTGTCACTCGAGCAAGGTGGTGAGGAGGCATGAACCCACTATCGAGCATAAATACTCCCTCTTGGAGTCACTAGAAACTACTTGGCCAGAGAAACCACTAGCAACGGAAAGCATGCAAGATCACAAATAGCATATGCAAATAAAGGCTATAATCAACTTGGCATAAGTTCAATATTCATTGGATCCCAGCAAACACAGAATATAGAATTACATAAGATCAATCTCGATCATGATAGGCAGCTCACGAGATCTAAACATGGAGGCATATGAGGAGAAGAAAACCATCTAGCTACAGCTACGAACCCGTAGCCCAAGGATGAACTACTCAAGCACCACTCCGGAGGCAGGCATGGTGATGGAGAGGCCTCCGGTGACGATCTCCTCTCCGGCAGGGTGCCAGAAACAGCTTTAGAACCCCCCTGATCTAGGGTTGACGATGATGGCGGCTGCGGAACTTTTCGGGGACTTTTATTAGGTGCCTAGGGTTTTCCATCCGGGGGGCTTAAATAGGCGAAAGGGCAGAGGCGGTGGAGCTCCAGGGGCCCCACACCTATAGGTGGCGCGGCCGGGGGGGACCCGCGCCACCCTATGGTGTGGCCGCCCTGTTGCCCCTCTTCGGCTCCTCTTCGGTGTTCTAGATGCTTCCGGGGGAAATAGGAACTTCGGGCTTTGTGTGGTGCAATTCCGAGAATGTTTGCAGAACAACTTTGCTGAAACCAAAAACAGAAGAAAACAGGGAACTGGCACTTGGCATCTTGTTAATACGTTAGTCCCGGAAAACGTATAAAAATGCTATAAATAAGGGAGAAAACAAGTAGCAATTGGAAAAATATGATCATGGAGCATCCGAAATTATGGATACATTGGAGACGTATCAGGCACCATTGGAGGTGTGGGAGGAGGATAGGGTCCCATTGGTTTCAACACCGGCGTGGCCGGTGGTGGTGTTCATGGCGTGGGGCAAGATCGGTTTGTCCAGCAGAATCATGTCCGTGGGCGGTATCGATATGATCAAGGAAGAGGTTTTGGACGTGGGAGAGGAGGGGCTCGTGGCTATGGTCATAGAAGTTTCGCTTGAGGTGGTGGTGGTCGGAGGGTGGTTCATGTGGTGGCTCCTTCTGCTGTGGTGCCACCTCCGACTCAGACAGTTACTACGGTGGTTACTCCGGTTGCAGCTCAGCCTATTGTTTGGTAGACTATGACTGTTGCTCCTTCCGCGGTGGCTGCAGAAGGGTTATACGGTGGGAATAGGATAGTCTCCGCGGATCAGTTTTTGGAGGCTTTGAAGAAGACGAAGAAGGACAAGCAGAAGTGTTTCACATGTGGATTGCCTGTACACGGTCTCGGGGACAGCTCGACTGTCATTTCTGACATTTGTGATGGGCCTGCGCATGGGTAGGGTCCGTTGTTGAAGGCGTAGCCTAGGAGTGGTGTATTTGTTTTCTTTAGTGTTGTATCATAGGGCTAGTGGCTATCTGGTAGAGTTATTGTCGCGAGACATGCAGCCTCAGGTTTTCTTTTCGGTTCGATGTTGTTTGGCGGCTGGATTTTATATTCTTGAACTGTTCTTTAATAACACCGGCTATGTGCATCGTTGCGATGCAGAGCCTCGAGCATAGCCCCCATTTCTAAAAAAATAATCATATTGGCTTCGCCAAGACTCGAACCTACAGGAAGCCAAGATAGCTAGCTTGGGTTTGAATCGATCGTCTTCGTCTTCCTCCTCCTCGTGTATCACATTGTACGTGCCAGTAAGCCGTCTTCTTCATTTTTGCATGCTATTTTAATGTGAGACCACATAACAGATTTTTTTCTTGGATCTTGCCACACAACTGACATTTGTATTGTATTTTCCCCCAGCCGTTACGTGGAGCTGGCCGACAAAACGAGTCACTCCGTTCGAATGTGATGTGTTCCGATTTTGAGTCTGATGAATCTCAAATTGGAGAATGGATGAGGTATGCAGCCGGATTTCTCATCAGGTACGAGGATTTTTAGAGTGCAACTTGACATATCAGAAGAAATGATGAACGTGCCGCTGCCAGGAAGCTCTAAGCTCTAGATCTACTGATCTCAGGAACGTTGTTTTGCGGTGTTTCATAGCCCCGCACACAGGACAATGTTAATGTCCACCCTCGGATCCTCCCGTGCTCTTGAGAAATATTGAACCGGATCTTCCTCTATATGGCCATCAATATATCGGAGTGAAAACGCAACAGACTTCACCAAATGATTTATCCAAGTTCAAGGTTTACAAGTTTCCTAGTCATTTCCTACTATAATTCTACTTGGACCCAGCAAAATTTACAAGTGTCATTGTCGTCTACAATATACCTAAGCCTCCACTAGCCATGAAGGAGTGGGACTCTTCAGGGTGAGAGCCGGTAAAGGCTGAAGTAGCTAGACCATCTAGTTTTCAAGTGTCTACAAGATAATTGGTAGGTACCCCCTGTGTCACCCATAGAAATGGATTTGATCTGGTCTAGGATCATTTTTTTCTAGCACTGTAAATTCAAGTCATGCTTTTGACATAGTTCCCGACATCTCCCACTCCCACCTCTTCCCTACATATCTTCATTTCCCCAATCCTCACAATGTCGATATATGTTCATGTGATTGTCAATATCTTTATGTAATCAACTAGTGGTACTAAAACATAAACTCAAGTGTTTCCATACACGAAAATTTCCGTGAGAGAGGAACCTTGCTACATGATCCAGTAAGAATGCACAGAATGAATGTCCTGGCAGAACATGGAACTTGCTATCTATAATTAGGTGAACATAGAGTGTGGTATATGTAAAGAAGAAAATATCATTTACAATCAATGTTGGGGATTTTTTTGGTAGTTGAATACCCTTGACTTGTGATGACGACCAAGCAATCACAGCAATGATGACGACACCAAGATTTGTTAACACAGTTTGGTGAACTCGCCTACTTAGCTGGGCATAAACCATTTACCGAGGACCAAGCAATCACTGCTCCCCAAAAAGATTCATTCCATTTGTACTTATACCAAACCATAAGTGACTTGCATGACCTGCAAACTCCTTGAACTCTCTCTTGATTTTTCTCCACTACATACCATCACCGGAGTGCCTCCACTTGTCGTCTTTCTTTCGGTCTTCCATGTGCCATCGCAACAACTTGGCATTCTCTTTGTTTCTGAACAAACGTTTCAACCTCGGTATTATAGGAGCATACCACATCATCTTGGCAGGAAGCCTCTTCCTGGGTGGCTTATCCTCAATATCACTAGGGTCATCTTTTCGGATCTTATACACCAATGCAGTGCATACCGGGCATTTATCCATATTCTCGTACTTCTCACCGCGGTAGAGGATGTAGTCACTAGTGGATGCATGTATTTTCTGCACGTCTAATCCTAGAGGGCAGACAAGCTTCTTTGCTTCGTACGTGCAGGCGGGCAATTCGTTCTTTCTTGTAAGCATCTTCTTCACTAGTACCAGCAACTTTTCAAATGCCGAGTCAGTCACACCGGTCTCTGACTTCCACTTCAGCAATTCCTGTGTGCTACCCAGCTTCTTCTGTCCATCTTCACAAGTTGGATACAACAAATTGTTGTGGTCCTGTAACATCTGCTCGAACTACAACCTCTCTTTTTTCTATGTTGCAGCCTCGCCTTGCATCAGGAATGACCCGATCAAGATCATCAGCGGGCTCATCTGGTGCCTATTCTGCACCCCCGTCTTCTTTATTCTCTTCCATTGCGGTATCTGCGTATTCAGTAAACATAGATCGGTAGTTATCGGCATCATTCTCTTCTTCATTGCCGTCTTCCATCATAACCCCTCTTTCTCCGAGGTTGGTCTAAAAATTATAGCCGGACATGAAACCGGACCGAAGAAGGTGGCTCTAAATAACTCTTGAGGAAGTGTGATCCTTCTTATTCCGACAGTCAACACATGGACAAATCATAAAGCCATCCCGTCGCTTGTTCGCCTCGGCCGCAAGGCGAAAAGAACGCATGCCGTACATTCATGGATGACTCGTCTGCATCATAGAACAATATATCAAACGCAATCACGATGCTAAAATTAGTACCGCGCGGTCTGAACGAGAAAATATTTGCTAACCTTTTAGCACACATGGAAACAAAGAGGAGGAAGCTTAAGTGTGGTTCGGGCACCTCATATCATGTTTGTCGTGTGTGAACTCAAGTGGAATTGCTCTAACAGGCATTTCACCGAACACCTCTAGGGCATATGAAGAACAAAAAACTAGCACAAACCTACACCTCCTCCCACCCAAAAAAAACAAGAGAAAGAGGGAGGGGCTTCCATATATATCGGGCGAGCCCAATAGTCCCGGTTGAGATACAAACCGGTACTAAGGGGGGGGACCAGGCCCAGCGGGCCGTAGAACACTTTAATTAGTCCCAGTTTGTATCTCAAACCGGAACTACTGAGCCCTAACGAGCCGGGACTAATGGATGTCGTACACTTCGGCGTTTTCTGGGCGACGTGTCTGGACCTTTAGTCCCGGCCCAGGCCTCGGCCGAGATTAATGGCCCGGACGAAAGGCATGTTTCCCACTAATGATTACCCCTTCGACTAGTGTTACTAATATGTTTGGTAATTGGTTAAATGGGGTAGATAAATATATTAAACCAAGTATACGCATTGGTTTATATGCTTTTATTGGTCAATATGGAATGGCAGGAATGATGTGATTTTTAAAAACCTTAGAGCGGGTCATATTTTGCAGGTAGCTCATCATTTGATGTACTGGATTTACATGTGGGCATATCTTCTGCCGAACGACCAACGTGGATGTTTGGATGCCGGATGCTCTCGGTTGATGGCGGTCGTACGGGCTATCTTCAGCAAGGGTGGATGGTTGCACACTAGGCGACTAGCATGTGTTGTTTGAGGATGGTGCTGTTTTGGTGGTTGATTTATATAGCCACACTTGCAGATCGTTGAGATGTACATTTTGCTTTGTTTCGATACATAGTTGATACCTATTTTTATTAATATAAAAGCCGAGTGCATCGCTCTGATGCAGAGGCTGGGGGTTTACCCATTTAAAAAAAATCATCACCATGATCTCTTTTCATGCGATTATTGGTTCCTTTATATATTACATGTTAGTGATATGAAACATAAACCAAATTATTTCTATTGAAAAACAACTAAGCTGTAGCGAAGGATGAACTTTGCTATATGATCCAGTGAGCTATGACATTGGATGAAATGAAATGTCTAACCGGAACATGAAACTTGTTACTTATAGTCACGTGAACATGTAGTGTGGTAGAGATTGAAAACCATATTTACGAGTTTTAAATAATTCTGAAAACAAATACTGAGGTAGCCAATGGTGTATCCCATATATGTGAAAAAAAATCTTTCGAGATACACAAAAATGGCCAAAGTGTAGATATGAGTATGCATAATTTTCAATCTCTAAATTTATAAGATTTTTTTGATTTTTGTATAGACCATAATATGAAGTATTTAAAATTAATATTTTACATGTTCGTGGGATACACCATTGGCTATCTAAAGCTTGTTTCACAATTTTTTGAGACTCGTAAATACGATATTCAAATTTTTTAAGCTAACTGGAGCATTGGAGCTTGGGAGCCAAAATCACTTTCCACGTAATGAACCTCAATATTGAATTGTACTAGTAAAAGTTGTTACTTGGGTGTGTCTATTTATTTCCGTGTGTTTCACTAATTAGGGGTAGTATTAAAACTGGCACAAAAGGGAGCTCTCACGACCTTAGTGATTTGAGCCGTCCGATTAAGCATTCTGATCATTTTCGTCTGTCTGATGCGCACACCTTCCTCCACCAAGGCCGCTCGTGGGCCGGATGTCCCTATGGGCCGCTATTCTGGAAAACAAATACTCCCTCCGTACATGATAAAGTGTACGTTTTTCTTTTTCGTCGGTCAAATTTATTAAACTTTGACTAACTTTATCGAGAAAAGTACTAGCATTTATGACACCAAATTAGTATTAATAGATTTGTCTTGACATGAAGTTTTAAAATATATCATTTTAATGTCATATATATTGCTACAATTTTCTATAAATTTGGTCAAAGTTTAAAAAGTTTGACTAAGTGTAAAAGTAGATGTACACTTATTCGTGGACGGAGGGAGTAGGAGCCACCCTGTTCAATCCTAAATGAATGGTCGTGATACAGCCGCGTCTGGTCTACAGAAAATCCTCGATCATCAGGCAGCCCGCCGCCTACACCATAGACAAGCACCAGCGCCGTCCTCGATGTTGACCTGCAGCGGCGACGCCCACCGCGATTAGCCAGCTCGTCTGGCGGCGACGCTGAACGTAACGTTCCCAGGCGCTGACATTTCCACAGCAATCGAGCAGATCGATGGGTAAAACCTAGCAACGCAGCCGCTGGTTCCCGCCATCTTCAACGGAGACTGCTCTGCGCCGCTATGCTGCAGTGCCGTCTTCTCCTCCAACGCCCTCATCTTACTGTCCTCGACATCCTTTCACCCATCAGGCAGGAGTGCCAGATTGTCCTTAGACCTGCAAACCCTGCAGCAACGCCTGACTTTGAGATCTCAGTTACCACCCACCTCAACTTTGCACTGCCAAATTGTCCCATCTAGCGATCTACTAATGTGAGGCACCAACAGCATTGCTCTGCACATTATTTGCTTATATATTTTCCAGTTTCAATAGTATTGTTATTTTCCGGACCAAATATTGGGAATGAGCCACAACGTTTGAGTGTCATTTGGAGTGGGAATAACCTAATTTAGTGATACATACTTTAGCCCTGTTGTTATTCTGAAATATCAATTTAGGTCGTCTGAAAGTTATATTTCTTGTGTGATTATGGTACAAACTGAAGTACATTGCTGAGGTTGGACACAATGGAAACTGTCAAGAAAAATTCATCTGGCGCATTCAACATCAGGTCTCAAGTTGGTCGAATGGAAGAGGGAGATTACAGATGAGCACAATATGTGGTAGTATCGAAGATTCCCCATTCATCATATGGTTTCCTCTAAACTAGCATGGTTACATGTGTATATTTCCAGTGAATTGAGGTGCGTTTTTGTTTCCCCTCTTTTGAGTCTTGGAAAGAAAAATGCTGGTTTTTTTTTTTGCTGGTTGCTATGCCCATGCCCATGCTTGTTTCCGGTAAGAACAACAACTTAGCTTGATTACATCCATGTATTTTGTATGTTTATATTGTTGTAGTTGAATGTTTTTTTCAATACCTAGGTGAAAATCCAAGCGATGCCTGCTACTTGCTTTTGTTGACGTCAACTACCATTCCATAATGACATCCCAGTTGACTGATTGAGCAGATGCAAATAGATATATTACTCTTTAAATATATGCCTGCAGTTTTTGTAAAAAAAATCTGCTATGGTGTTTTCCTCGTGTCCAGTAAGTGCCTAATCCCCTCTAAATTCTATGAATGGTTGTGATTTTGGTTATTAAATTAACCCTTCTTAGTTCTTATTAGGATTTGGGGTTTCTAAATGGTCTTTAGTTACATGCAGGTTGGCTTTTTCATCTTTACGCGATACCTTCTAACTATTAAGATGTAATTCTTCCAGGTTTGTGTTCAGATTATAAATAGCATGCCATGTATCAGTAGAGCTGATTAACTATCATTTTGGCAGATACATATTTTGTTCGCCAGAATCTTAGCATGTGTGTGCAGGCAAAAGTTTCGAAAATTTTATGTTGAAGTGTTAAACATTGTTCAAAGTGGCAGAATGAAAATATCACATCATACTAGCATCTTTTTTGGTTGCTATGGTTATAGGAAAATAGTCGGTACAAATCTCCGTCCATATGTTACGGTAGACCTGGTTTAATATAGTAGCATATTTACTAAGTTATTACTATGGTCAAACTTTAGGACTATTGAACTACCTCGACGTGTTTTGATCTGTTGCTCCTTTCACCATGATTTCACAGAAATAAACTATTTTAAAATTAGAATTAGTGGTGGTTCTTTATTTCTGCCAAGAAAAAGGACAGATAGCCAATAAAGTTCCAAACAAATAAAAAACTTGACTCTCGGGATGGGGCTTTGTATCATGACTGAACTGTAGTCAGTGGATGCTATTTTCTCTTACCGATATAGCACCTTTTGAATCTCAAAAAAAAAAGATATAGCACCTTTTGTTTTGGTAAAACATAATTAGCACTAGAAAATTTAACAACTGAACACTAGGAGACAAGTCCAAAAGTCTTCCGTTTGCAAGGGTTACCAATGGATCAACTTTCAAACAGAGGGAATTTTTTATAATTTAGTTCAAACAAAGTAATACATTGCATATATGCGTGCCTTTCTATTGGCACTCTAAATGGAGGCCAGAAAGTTTTCCTTTCTATACTCAAATGACCTCTGTCTGGTCCCTCCTCATATACACAGAGATTACCCAATCGTGCAATCATGATGCCAGCTTCCTCCTATACATTGATTATTAAGAATTTGAGTTTTTGTTGCAAGACTGAAGGTAAAGCTTACTAGGTAGATTGCAGTATTGCACCAAAGGCATTTTATATTTGCAACCAAACACTATTGAATACAATGTTAGCAATACAATAGGAGCAAAGTTCAGTTTGTACACAACATAGGCTGAGCCCAAGCCTAGAAATATTTCTAATTACATTTTATACATTTAGTTTCTCTCAGCTGCACCAACTGCAACCCTCTTTTTTTTTAATTTGCAGTTAACCTACCTGGTCAATACTTCCGGGTATATGTTTAATTAAAGTTTCTTCATTCTTTTGCATGTGAAGTATTCAATAGGATTGACGATGCTGCACCCCGTGCATATTTGTATGTAGGAAGTAATAAGGTAGGATGGTAAGAAACTCAAGGAACTAAAAGAAGAGTACAGCGTCGAAGCCTATGTTGCAGTGCTGAATGTTCAAATTATACATTTAGATCTTCATATTCAACTTTCACTGCTATCTTTTGTTATTAAAAAGTATTTTGAACACTCCTATCATTCTATTTTCAAAAAAGACAGGCGCGGCAACGCGCGCCATCATGATCTAGTTGAGCGGAATGGCCCATATGGCTTGAAATGATGTCAGTGTGGGACTGACCGGATGGGATGTGAGCGACGGTCCTCAACCTGCTACTGATAAAATCTTATTGCCCGCAAGAACATATATAGAGAGCTTTGTGCATGCACACAGCCGAGTAGTAATGGCCGTGGGGATTCTTTCCCACGGCCGGGCAAGAGGGAAGGGTTTTCCTTCTTAATTCTTGCTTCATTAGATTGATACATCTCCTCTCCATATATAGAGATGTTTACTTGACTCCCAAGCACGGCTTACTTGACCCCTAAGCAAACCCTAAGACTAATGGGCCCAGGCCCATCACGTACTCTAACACTACACCCCACCTGGACATGCAGCTCGTCCTCGAGCTGCAACCTAACGACGATTTGACCCCACACAAACCTAACGCATAAAAAAAAAACAAGCCTTTTACATCTCGGCCTATTGTATTGACCTGAAATAACCTAACCCGAATGAGACTCCGACTCTCTATTTCTGACTCCAGGCGATAAGAGAATCCTCCGCGCGCCGAACTTGTGCGTTTGCAGCCCCCTGGATCCCAAGGACGCCATCGGGACCAAGGGAGCCCTCGCGGCGGCCGGCGGCGGAATGCAGTGGTGCTACGCAGTGCGCTCCAGTCGGTGACACCATGTCTTCTCCCCACCGGCTGACTGTCGATGTCGCAGACTTGGAGGTCGCCGCCCGTGGGAAAAACAGCATGCCCGCCGACCGTGGGGGAAACCGCATGCCCAATATCCCTCGCGCAGCGGACGAGATCGAGGTTCGTTGCACCGCGAAGCACAACTTGGAGGAGCTGCAGCTGCAAATCACGCATATCCCGCACATGCCGACGTGCTAGGAGGCCGCGCGCAGCAGCCTGTAGGCTCACCGCCGCCGACACGTGGTCGGTAGCGATCCAAGCCGGACGCGGTGACAACGAAGGCTGGAACTTGATCGGTTGGATGGGATTGGCATGGGACGGCTGTGGCGTTGCTGGGAACGAGGTCGTAGCAGTCCCGTCGTAGGGCATCCCATGCTGGAACGTGATGACCGGCGCTGTGGTCGCGGCCGAGGGCGGCGACGGCGGCCATGCGGGGGTCGGCGCCGGTGATGGCGCACCATCGGGACCGGCGAAGTGGGAGGGCCCGCCGTACTGTTGGGGTGGTGCCGGTGGCGACTGGATGTTCGGCGGCGCCCAGGCCGCAGTATAGATCGGCCCGGAGACGGACAACGGCAGCGGGGGCTGCAGCAGCCTGGCGTCGAGTGGCGGCGACGACAGCAGCAGCGCCGGCCCATAGGCTGCCTGGTGCGTCGGCTGCCACGGCAGCCGCGCCGGCCCATATGCGGCGACTGATGGCGCGGGCGGCGGCGATCCGTAGGGACCGGCCAGGAAGAGGCAGATCTCTTGGACGGCGGTGGTGAGATCGCGGATTGCTCCCGAGATCTGCTCGGGGGTGTAGACGACGGCGGCCGGCGCGGGGAAGGACGCCGCCATGGTAGCGGTGGCCGCAGTGTAGGCCAGCGGCGCCGTCGGTTGGGGCGGCGGCATGGTGGTGGTGGCCGGCGATGAAGACATGATCGAACAAGGGAATCTGATACCAAATGTTATGGCTGCTAGGGTTTGAGCGGGAGAGAGAGAGAGAGCTGCGAGGGCGCGAGAGAGCCGGCCGTGGGGATTCTTTCCCACGGCCGGGCAAGAGGGAAGGGTTTTCCTTCTTAATTCTTCGCTTGATTAGATTGATACATCTCCTCTCCATATATAGAGAGGTTTACTTGACTCCCAAGCAAGGCTTACTTGACCCCTAAGCAAACCCTAAGACTAACGGGCCCAGGCCCATCACGTACTCTAACAAGTAAATTCTCTATGTAGACTTGCTAGTAGAGGGCAGATGGAGGATTAGAAGATTCGATACCAAGTATGCATTTTTGCTGGTTCTGCAAACACATGAAATATATGGTTAGACCATGCAACATGGAAATATTTTTGTTGTTTTTGAATATGATCCCCGATATCGGCTAGGAGTATGTTAGATGAGATGTTGTCATGAGTCTTGTCGAGAGTGGACGGTCTCATTTTCTCTTATTTTTTGTATGCTAGTTAATTCAACTGTCATATGTGCAGTGTTGTTTTTAATAATATTATGCTTATTCGCATCACATAATGTACAGGTTGGGCGTTTTGTCTTCCTTTAAAAAAAAATCTTAGTCAATTGAAAAATCTTATTTTGAACTCAAAAGTCCAAAGTGTTGGTAGTATGGGGCTTAGGGATTGATTATATTTTTATTGTTTCAAAGGGACTTTCATTATTTTCATGAACAGTTGGATTTTCCATCCATCCAATCTGCATAATTTAGGATTCTTTCTTTGTTCTCGCATGTGTCCATCTGACCATGCATGTGTCCAGATTTATTTCTGTTCCATGTTTACACCACGGTGAGGGACATCAAGGATTTACCACACTGAGACACATATGAGTCTTAAATTAACATGGTTTGGGATAAGACTGTGTTTTAAATCATGGTGAGAGAAATCGATGATGGAAATGGTTAAATAATTACAAAGGACATGAAGAAAAAGAAAAACATGTCATCCCAACCATAGCAGCACATGGCACCCGATTGAAATTCCACTTCTCCCTTTCAAAATTCAAGACCGCTGATAGTGATCCTAAAAATATCTTGAATCTCTGATACCAATTTAATTGCCAAGACGATGCATCCTTACTGATGCGTCTATTTTATACACTGTTTTACTTAATGAACTTAAGAGTAGACGTAGGGATTCTAGCATTTTACCGTGCACCATTTATGTCTGTGTACATACGTAGGTAATAAAAATCTTGAGGAGATATTTCGTACAAAGGTTAAAAAGACCATTATGGGATGGAGTATGATGCAATAACAACACTAAAAGTCATTCCTTGAAACACAAAATTCACAGAGATAAAGAAGAAGGCCAAAAACCACTTCTAGAAGGTTTAACAAGTGCTGGTACGGTCGCTACCGACCATACCAGCTACCATCAGGCAGGACACCTCGGTACGTCTGCGGAACAAAGATATCGTCGTATCAGGTGGAGACGGTCCTCATAACGAACACCGGTGCAGTGGTGATCACAAGTACCAACCACCATACCATTACTCGTAGCAAGCTCCACTTCAAGTACTTTTATCTTGTGCTCTCGGATCAGAAAGAGGTGACACAAAATAGCCGCCAGAGACGAAACAATACTAAACCCTAGCCTCCAAAAGTCATCTAGAGGAGGAATTTACAGCAGAGAATCCATCTTCATCAACTGGATCAACATCTTTGTGATAGAACGTCTCACCCATCTTTGTGTAATTCTAGAATATCTAGTCGTGGATTTCGACATGTACTAATTCATACATCCATTTTCCATTCTCAGTACAATCATGATGATGTTTACTGCCTTCATATATGAGTAGTGCCATTAGTTCTCTGGGATATAGGGAAACCCTAGTACTACTATGAATTGAGATAAAGATCAATGTTTTCCAGTGGGTGTTTTGTGATAACAATCCTCATGCTATTGGTGTGAAATCGACCACACCAATATTTTCCTAAGGGACATGACCAGTTGTTAATGTTAGTTTGATGCAGAGGGTTACGAGTGAGCATACAGGAGGACAACAGGTAGCTTATCCTCTTTGTTCATCATCAATGTGCAAGTAACAGAGATTCATAGAACAAACACTGCACCCACGGGAAGACCCTTAATTACTAGTGCCAGTGGGTGCATCGTCAATCATCTGGGCTAGTAGTGGTTGTGAGTAGTGTGTTGTGTAGACAAACTCATGGCACACTAATATACGGAATTACCCCTCACAAAAACTTGTATATGTAAAAAAAATGTGCACGCCTAATCAATTCAGGAATATGCTAGCTGGTAGAACCTTACTTTCTGAGAACGCCTTTAGACCTATTGCAGTACCAAACACTTCACTGTTCATTAGGTTGCTCTCATTTTAATTTACTATTTAATTTTATTTTCTATTTGTTCACTCAATACAATCAACATTATAAATGCTTTGTCGCTTGCTTGGGTTCAAATACAACTAGTAGGCACAAACGGGGAGAACTGATCAAAGGTAAACACACATGATCATTTCCATAGCTCCATCATGGTTCAATACTCTTACATCGAAACTAGGTATAACAACACTTGCATGCATCACTTACTTAGAAAAACTTCAAATCAGGAGGACACTGTCATCGAGAACTCTATGCAAACGTAACACAGAACATGATTACCACGATGAAAATCTCATCATCACAAAAAATTAGTCTGTGAGAAGAAATATATTCAGGTGACCAGATCAGTATAAAGCTAATTGCCCTCTAAATCAGCACGCCCTGACTCCTGAACCAGCTGACACAAAAAAGTCTGCCAAGCCGGTCCAATCCCACTATGATGTTTTATTTCTTATTAATATTTCTTTATTTTCTTGTGTTTTCAGTAATTTCTGTTTCAACTATGGCTCAAATATTGCATCTTTACTAAGGTTCTATCCTCATGCTTTTGGCTTGTAATTTGGTACTATCGATTTCAAAGTACCGATTCCATAGTTTACAAACAGTGATTCAAAGATTTCGGTGTCGGTAAACAAGTAACAACATTTGATGCTCGTTTCTTTATTTTTTTGAAAAGGAGTTCAAAATGACGGCACATATGCATAAAAAATTATGCACACATCACTTATTTTTAATTATTAAGAAAAGTACCTAACAAAGTTATCAACGGCCAAGACATAACAATATATGAAATAAACACCAACGACTAAGTTGATTCTTTCGACAACTATGTCTACAAAAAGATAAAGATCCCTCACGACACAGTTTGCAACGTCAATTCAGAGATGCACTCAAAATTAGAACTATATCAAACGTAACACAAAACGTGGAAATCACAATGGAAAGATCATCATCACACGAGATTTAATACGGCAGAACAAATATATTCAGGTGACCTAATCAGTACAACACTAGCTGCCATCAAAATCAGCTCGGCATGACGCCTAAACTAAAATGACGCAGAAAAGTTGTCACGCGGGACCAATACCACTATGATGTTGCATTTATGTTTTATCTTTTTCTTTTCATTTGCTTGTGTCTTCGGTAATATCTGTTTCAACTATGCGTCGAATATTGCAGCTTTATTGAGTACTATCTCTCATACTTTTTGGGTTGTAATTTGGTACTATCAATTTCAGTGTACTGACTCCAAATCATACAAACAGTGTTTTGAATATTTAGATTCGGTAAACAAGTAACACCATTTGATGCTTATTTGTTTATTTTTTGAATGGGTTGAAAATGATAGCCCCTATGCATCAAAATTATGCACACATCAATTTTTTCTATTAATAAGAAAAGTATGTATTAAAGTTAACCACGGCCAAGAAATTACAATATATGAAATAAAACACCGATGACTAAGTTGATTCTTCGACAATTATGTCTTCAAAAAGATAAAAATCCCCAACATCACAGTTTGCAATGTTCAGTCAGAGATGCACTCAAAAGTATTCGAATAAGTATACGCAAACGTAACACAGAACGTGTAAACCACAATGAAAAGCTCACCATCACAAAAGATTTAGTCTGGCGGACGAAATATATTCAGGTAACCTAATCGGTACAAAACTAGCTTCCATCTAAATCAGCTCGCCGTGACTCCTAAACCAAATGACACAAAAATGATGTCGTGCCGGCCCAAACCCACTATGATGTTTTATTTCTGTTGTATATTTTTTTTGTTTTCTTGTGTCTTCGATAATTTCTGTTTCAACTATGGCTCGGACATTGCATGTTTATTGAGTTCTATCTCTCATGCTTTTGGGTCGTAATTTGGCACTATCAACTTCAATGTACTAACTTCAAAGCTTACAAACAGTTATTTGAAGAATTAATTAGATGTGGTAAACAAGTAACACTATTTGATGCTTATTTCTTTATTTTTTTGAAAAGGGGGTGAAAATGACAGCCCATATGAATCAAAATTATGCACGCATCAATCTTCTTCTATTAATAAGAAAAGTATGTAACAAAGTTAACCACGGCCAAGACATTAAAATATATGAAATAAACACCTACGACTAAGTTGATTCTTTCGACAAATATGTCTTCATAAAGATAAATGACCTCACGTACGTCCAGTCGGAGATGCAATGAAAAGGATTTTCATCCGGAGTGTTGAGACCAACCAGTGATCAAACGGTGTACTATGCCTTCAAGCTTCAACAAGGTCACGACCCAAGTTCGCCACCACCCAGACTGCCCAAAAATGGTCAGGACTAGGATTTTCGCCGCATATGTGAAGTCGTATTCCAATCGAATAGTTGAATTTGACGGTACTCTTTGCGAGTCCAAAAAGGCTCTAGAAAATTGTTGGTTCAGTTTCATACTTATGCCAACGCCATGGCCGTCAGAGTGTCGCCCATGTTTCGGCGGGGAGTTGGCAGCTTCTACTCCACAACGGCACAAGTTAAACTGCAACATCTAGCGTACCGCCAGAATTGCTGCTCCAATGTTAGATATTGACTCAGTTAGCTTGGCGTAGAACAATCCGGGAAAAACTTGACTGCATTGCGCAATTTGCTCGCCTGAACATGATGTGCTTGATACATACAGGGAGCACCCCCGTCCTACCAGCATTGGACGCAGTTGGTGGAGCCGAGAGCCTGCCTATAGGCCTGGAATTCGAGCCGAGGTGAGCCGAGCTGGCTCGGCTCGATTCGCTAGAGCTCAGATAACTAATGAGCCATCTCGGCTTGACTCGTTCATGTAAAAGAGTACATAATTGAAATTCGGCTCAACTCGCAAAATTCGCTCGTTTAACTCGTTTAGCTCGGTAAATCTGTCAATATGAAAAATCTGAGATTTTATTTTTTTCTAAATAAAGATCTGAGATTGTATATAAAATCATTTCTGCTAATTTTTGGAATGTATGATGAAATAATTACAACAATCAAGGAAAATTTGACACCATAACATAATATTTAGTTCATAAACTAAAATGAGAAGGAACATTTGTTCACATAGATAAGAATGTAAGGTAGCTACTATTTTGACCGAGTTAAACAGCTAAATGAGTACTCCTGAACTTGGCTTCTTTAACTCGAACTCGTTTACTATACATAATGAAAACTCGGGTTGACTCGTTTGAGAACAACTTCGAGGCAATCCGAGTCGAGTTCCGAACTATTCGTTTAACTTGCAAGGTTCGAGGTTTTGGTTCAGGTGATGCTGGCAGTCCCATTGGGTATTCGTGCTGAATAGATTCATCCATCTACGACGAGCAGAGTCATGTGCCCTGACACGTTGGCTTTAGTGTTGTTGTTTTTCTTTGGTGTGGTCTTGCAATAACCAGGTCCCAGCAGGCCAGCACGACAAGCTTCAACGCTCAATGACGTACGTGCCATAGATTCTTATTATTTTGCTGTCCGGTTGTATTGCTCGAGGAGTGGCGTACTGGAAGACGGCTACTCTATTCCACCATGTTGTTGTTGCAATCACCTGATTACTGTCACAACGAGTATTTTGACATTCTCACATGTGGCCTTTCCCGACCGTCGTCTTGTAGTATGTGCCTCTCTTCCTGGTGCCTCATATTCACATTCCCCTTTTTTTTTTCGTCTCTCTTCGGTTCCTCTCTCATTCTCTTCTGGATCAGTTTCCTGTGCGTGCCATCTATTAATGCACTACTAAATAATATAGGGCTATCAACTAAAAATAAAGTGGATCAGCGAAGAAAATTGCTTGATATCTACGACGTGAACATCAACGGAGTGTTATATAAATAGAAACCACCATCCACAAAAATGGAGGTTGGTGGAGCGTTCAACTGTTTTTATCAGATGGATGCACCAGCGACATGTGCGCCGCTAATTAATTCAGTTGTATGCGCCAACAATTTTAAACTGAAAGCTCGGGAAAGAGAAAAATAGTTCTTTCATCAAATATTTTGTATGGAAGTATGGGTGATCTTTTTGTAGTATAAGTGGCCTTATATGAGAAGATTAATTAGGCCCATTGACAAGGCCATGTACACCTGCTGTACAAAAAGGTTTGTGTGTAGTTGACTATTGGTTTTTTTTTATGATTCATTTCATTAAGACTATAAACAAATGAATTAAGAGATTGTACAAGTAGCACCTAGAAAGCAGTCAGTGTGTAATTAATATTGCAGATACATATATAATTCATGGATATAAATTTGGAAGAACGTGACTTGTTCCAATTTTTTATATGCATGCATTCTATTTACCGCTCCACAAGTTTTATTTGCATGATCGATCAATGCCTACTCACTTTAATCGGCTACGCATGCATTTTGGGTGGTAATGGTTGACACCAAACCAAGCAGGAATATCTGGTCAAGTGTCATTGAAGTAGTTCTCCAACCTTCACATGGGTGAGTACTGTAGTGTGTTCCGTCCTTACAAAAAAATAACAAGACCGGAGGGGGGGACTCCACGGTATGGTCCTTACATATACAGGATGGTTGTCTGTGCGCTTCGCTGCCTCATTCAGTTAGATCGCTCCTGGCGTGCCGGTGGATTATGTTGCTTGATTTATTTATTAACGTGATGGTTGTTTTATCACAAAGCCACAGGAAGAATTAGTTGTATAGAAAAACCGAGCATACAAATCTTAAGGAGGAGCCATAGTTGAGCAGTTACACGTCCAGTCCTCGTGTTCAGTTGTCTAGATAATACATTCTTGCCAAATATAAATTGTGGTTGAGCTAAACAATTAACTTGAATTTCCCAATGCATATGATGAATAGGACATACATAGAGTGAAAGAGGTCTATGACCGCAACATTATCCTATCACACAGAAGTCCAGGTGCACGAGAGTCTCTGAACCTAATCAGTTTTTTTGAGGAAGTTATTTTGGTTGATGGGAAGTTTCCATTGGAGTTAAGAAAGAAAGTACATTCTCAGGGCATAGCCCCCGAGTCTCAAATCGATTCGAGGTGTCGGCTCAAGACTCTCGTGGCCATGGTAACTGTTGAAGCGTTCCTAGTCGCGGGATCAAGCCTCAAGCTACCTAGAGGGGTGGTGCTATCCACAGCCTAGGGGTAGGGGTGATTGGCCGGCTCATCCCCTCCATAGAGGGAGGGCTGAGTATGTGCATCCGCACATGAAGAGACGCCTGAAGCCAGCCAGGATAACTAGCTCAACTTTGAATCGTTCGTCTCATAGTGTGTCACGCTTACGTGCACGTAAGGCTCCTATTCTTTTCCGCTTTCTATTCTTCACGTTGAGACCACATAGCAGCTTTTTTTCTTCTTTGGACTCGAGCACGGCCACACAAACTAACACTTTTACTGTATCTTTTACTGTATTGTGCTTGGAGGTATTAGGTTCCGGTCTTTACATGGAGCTGGTAGTCCGTGCTTGCCTGACCCAACGACTCGATCGGTTTGATTGTGATGTGTCCCCTCTTGGATTCGGAACCGACGATGGAGCTGAAACCATGAGCAGGACCTCTTCTCGGGATTAAGAAGGATCTTTAGATAATCTCTAGAAGAGCGTGTAAAAAGGCAAAACCGTAAAAATTTGGCGTGTTTACGGTTTGGGTCCAGTTTCAAGGCCCTAGCAGCACCCGTAAACGCGGCCTGGTGCGAGAACGCGACTCGGGGGCTCCGAGAATTCCCCCTCCGGCCGCTATATGTACGGGCTCCCGAGTCGTTCCCGGGTCAAGACCATTTGGAACCCGAGCAGCCTCTGCCGCAATCCCTCACCATGATGCGTGCTCCGGCGAGCGATTTAGTAGGCCCCTCCCCCCCTCCCCCGCCGCCGCCGGATTTCCGCGAGGGAGCCGCACGGGTACCCGCTCGCCAGATCCAACGGCTGGAGTGGCTCTCCCCTTCCCCTCCCCAACACCCACTAGTGGAAACAGTGGCATTCATCCCGGTTTTTAAGCCCCATTTGTCCCGGTTGTGCAACCGGGATGGGCCAGCCGGGACAAATGGCCCAAAGCCATTCGTCCCGGTTGTACCAGCACCCGGGATGCCTGGGGGTGGCCCACGTGGCAGGGCAGCGCCATTCTGGCAGGGACTATTCGTCCTGATTCTTCCCACGAACCGGGATGAATGCCCCTTCAGCGGCGGCAACACTTTTTCCTTTTTCTTTGTCGCGGCAGAGTTTTTATTTTTTGTGTTTATTTTTTCCTTTTTATGTTTTGCGATCCCCATGGACCTTCCAGTGGCCCCTCCCCGGACCTCCCGGTGGCCCCTCCCTGCATCCCAGGAGAAGAGAGGAGTCCGGTGCCCCTTCCCCGGACATCCCGGATCCCACGAGAAGAGAGGAGCCCCATTGGCCCCTCCCCGGACACCTCCTGGACCCCACGAGAAGAGAGGAGCCTCGGTGGCCCCTCCCCGGACCTCCGGATCCCACGAGTGACTAAGTAATGCATATATAAAGCACAAGAATGAACACTTATATTACAGAATCAAAGTATATCGAGCATATTCCATGACCGATGGAATGAATTACAAAATTAAGTTTATTCCCAAGCGCGATAGTATTCTCCATTTACATTTAGGACCTCTGCATCTAAAAAGCCCGCAATTTCCTCCTGAATTGCTCGTATGCGGTCCCTTGGTAGAAGACCGTCCCCGAGCCGTTCAATCTAATATAAAGAAGAGTGGTCAATATATATTAATGAAACTAAGTAACTAAAATAGATGGTAATAAGAAAAATTGACGACTGACGTACATGAAGTTTGTTGAAATATCTCGTAGACGTAGTATCCACACAAGTGATTCTCGTCTCCCTGTTGCAAGCACTTTACGAGAACATGGTTTCAATCAAAATAATAATCAACCAGCCATGATAATGGTATCAAAACTTGAATCAAGAAGATGCGCGGATCTAGATAGTAGTACTTACTTGCACAATTTCAAATGTAAGCTCTGATTTCCATTCACCCCTGGCCTTTTTTGTTAACCTCTTCCAAGCGCTGCCCGAGAAAGAAAAACAATAAAAAGAGTTAGTAATTACTTGATATACGAAAATGAAACAAAGTAGTCGATATAGTGCCATATATAAAGATTGAAATTACCGCTGGATCATTTCCTGCATGTCCTCCAGAGCTCAAGGGGTTTATGTTTTGGGTCCATTACCGGTACTTTTCCTTTGTCAACTTAGAAGATTAGCAGAATAAAGTTGAAGTTGCGCACCATAACTCATCAATTATACATTGAACATCGAGTAAGAAAACAGAATGTGTACAACACAGTAACACTCACCTGAAGTTGTAAGGAAATAGTATTTCCCGTCGGTGTTCTTGAAACCTTACTGCCCTCAGAATGTTATCTTCTGTATCCTTGGGAGATATCTCAAGAGTCTTATGATTAACAAAATGTGGGTCAATGAACCCAATATCATAGATTTGTCCTCTTTTGCATTCGAGAATCTTCATTCTGCAATTATAATATAATGAGTGTACTATATATATATGAATGCAATGAACGAGGTGAGCTAGCTAGACTTAATTAGAAAAATAAGTACTTACAGACAATAGGCACTGACGATAGATTTGTCGAGGGCCTTCTGCTGGAATAACTAAAAGAATTCCTCAAATTGAATCAGAACTAGTCCATCTCCATACCCATAGTACTCGTCTCTAACTCCGATCACTATCCAGTCCTGAGATTTCTGAGCGGCTTCCATATACCAATTATGCACTCTTCGCATTTTGGTTGGTAGATTCTTTACCTCCTTGGGTTTCACGAGAGAATTCCCGTACCAGTATTTGTACGCACATTCAGAAGCGGGAAAGTACTCTACTATTTGCCTATACTCAGCAATGGACAAACCCGCAGCAGCTGCCCCTGGTCCGTACAGTTCTAGAAAGTCGGATCAATTTTCTCGTCGTCATTAGTGCCCGGCCCCACCTAGGTATTGGAAATCACTTTGAGCGGGGAGATGGATTGTTTTTTCTGCTCTCCAAGCTGGGCAACTGATTTCCCGCTTTTCGCGCTTGCGCTACTACTCTTTGTTGACCGCACCATTTCCTGGAGTGACTTCATAATAGAGCGGTCATAGTCAGATGACAGCCTCGGCTCCGGTTGATGAAGAGTCTTCACCATTTGCCACGCTCGTTCTACATCTTCTTTGGTGTCGGGGAAATCTACCTTTTTCTGCTCCTTCAGCTTCGATTTCCACGCCTCGTATTCGTCCCTTCCGATTTCCTCGGTTTGCTCAGGAGTATAGTCGTAAGGTAACTTGGGTAACTCCTTTGGTACCTTCGGGAGGGGCGACCGTTGAAGTTTGCGTGATCTTTTACGACTCCGCAGAAACTTAGTGGGCGGAGAAGGCTGACGCGGCAGCGTAGACGGCCGCGCTGAAGACGGCATGCACGGCGTAGAGGCGACCGCGCTGGAGACGGCATGCACGGCGAAGACGACCGCGTTGGAGACGGCATGCACGGTGGAGAGTTTTGCGCTGGAGAATGGTGAGGAGTCGATGGCCTTGCCATCTGATTTGAAAGCACAATGTGTTCTTTAGCCATAGAACGGTCAACTTCTTGGCTTCTCCGAGTTCAGTCACCTCTCCGTCTTCACCTTCGGGGAATTCAAGCTTCTCGAATCTGTTGACAATTTCATCGACCCCAACAACAGTGTAGCCCCGTGGAACCGGAAGACTATGGTGAGTTGGTTCGTTGCCAATTGGTAAGACATAGACGACCGCTGCCTTGATGGTTATATTGATGACCTTCACGTGGAGCTCACAAGTTGTCATCTCCGTGATATCATCCACCGGGTGCATCATCGGCGGTGCATCATCACCCTGGAGCTGCATGGATGCAACGCTGCTTTTCCGATGAGAATGTGTGCCACCGGTAGAATCGACTTCATCTTCTACCATGTGTGGTACGCCGGTAGACACTAGCTGCTGGCTAAGTGTGTTAATTTGCTCCTGCTGCTTTATTGCTACGTCCTGCGTCCTCTTCATCTGTTCTTCAAGTTGACGCCTCCAGTTAGCCTGAGTCGCTGCTTCAGCTTCCTCCGCGTCCTTTTTCCGCTGACGGCTTCTATCAGGATATTTCTTTTTGCTCTCATCAAATCCAATACTCCACGGAACATCGCCTCTTGTGCCTCGTGTACGCCCTACGTGTTCCTTTTTCTTGATGGCGCGTGTGAGATTGTCGTTCTCTCTATCAGGCACGAACCTCCGCTCTTTAACATCCTTTATTGCGTTTCTAAGATCTTCAATGGGTAGAGGATTCTCTTTATGCCTTTGATTATAGATGCAGTTTACTTCGGCGTCCAACTTGCCCCCATGCCCGTAGAACCAAGACCTTGCCCGCTCGACCAACATGAATGGCTCGGGATTGATCCCCTTTTTAAGCAGGTCGTTCTCCCATTTCTCCCACTTGGGCAGGGAACCCTTGTAGCCAGCTTGCCCCATAATATAGTGATATACCTTTTTGGCGGCGTTTTTCCTATTTTTTTTTGAGCTTTTCTTCGCATCCTGTGACAGCTTGTACTTCACAAAATCATCCCATAATGGTTTTATTTTCTCATACCCTCCGGTGAAATCCGGAGTCTTACCCTTCTTGATAAAGTCAAGATGCAATCTTTTCTTCCTGTTGGTGAATTGCTCGGCCATCTTTTTCGGAGTCCACGCCTTGACATTTTTCACTAAATCAAGTTTCTTTTTATTAGCATCGGCTTCACCATCTACCTCCTCATTCTCATCCGCCTCATTCTCGTCCACCTGCGGCGTCGGTAAGGTGAAATTACACATGATCTTTTTGAAAAGATTATCTTTGGCTAAGTTGCTGACAAATGAAATTCCTTGTCTCTGCGGATCTTTTGGCTCATTCCACTCTTGAACAGTGATCGGGATGTGATCCCTAACTAGCACTCCGCATTGCTTTACAAATTTTTGGGCAACATCAGCGGGAAGCTCGGGTGTGCCGTCTGCTGCGATCATTTCGATCCTATGTCTTTCTGTATCTTTCAACTTCTTTGTTGCGTCTCGTTTAGTCTTTTTTCCGGTTGATATGCTTGAACCGGATGGCTAAAAAAAATAAAGAGTGTTAATACATGTATATAGACAACGGATGCTTCATTAATTAACATATCTATATGCACCTCGAAGCCGGTGTTTGTAATTTGTACGGTTCCACCGGACCCGTTGGCTTCTCCCTCACCGGAGCCGTCGGCTTCTCCCGCAGTAGAGACGTTTCTTCGATTGAGCTCCGGATCTCCCTCGCCGGAGTTGTTCATCCACTGGCTCACATCGGTCTCTCTCTCGGGCCCGCGGATTAAACCTGCTAGCAAGTTTTCCGCATCTTCGTCTCTTGGCTCCATACTTTTCTGCAAATACACAAAATTCTCTAAGTCAAAATTTGATGCTACACTAAGTATAATTCCCTAAGTCAAAATTTGATTCTACACGAAATTCCCTAAGTCAAAAAATTACCAAAAGTTTTACAGTAAGTATAATTTGATTCTACACTAAGTCAGAATACTACCAAAAAATAATAATTCTTAAGTGAAATCCCCTAAGTCAAATACACTAAGTCAAATTTCGAAAATTTCTTATTTTTTACACTTAGATAAATTACTGAAAATTCTAATATTTTACACTAAGTCAAATTACACTAAGTTGAATTACTAAAAAATAAAGTACTGGTACTAAAATTCCCTAAGTCAAAAACATCGAAAATTACCAAAAGTTTTACACTAAGTATAATTTGATTCTACACTAAGTCAAAATATTACAAAAATAATAAGTCTTAAGAGAAATTCCCTAAGTCAAATATACTAAGTCAAATTTCTAAATTTCTTTTTTTTACACTTAGAGAAATTACTGAAAATTCTAATATTTTACAGTAAGTCAAATTACACTAAGTTAAATTACTAAAAAATAAAGTAGTGATACTAAAATCCCCTAAGTTAAAAACATAAAAAATTACCAAAAGTTTTACACTAAGTATAATTTGATTCTACACTAAGTCTAAATACTACCAAAAATAATAATTCTTAAATGAATTCCCTATGTCAAATTTCTAAATAAAAAATTCTTACACTTAGACAAATTACTGAAAATTCTAATATTTTACACTAAGTCAAATTACACTAAGTTAAATTACTAAAAAATAAAGTAGTGGTACTAAAATTCCCTAAGTTAAATTCCCTAATATTTTACACTAAGTCAAATTTTCTACACTAATGAATTTTCTACACTAATGTTTCTAACACTAAGTCAAAAATTTCTAATGTTTGTAATACTAAAATTCTAACACTAACACGTACTAAAATTACTAAGTCAAATTTTCTACATTAAAATTTTCTAACTTAGTGTAAAAATACCTTAGTGTTTCTAACTTAGTGTACAAATTTTCTAAGTAAAAAATTTCTTAGTAAAAATACCTTAGTGTAAAAAATTTCTAACTTAGTGTAAAAAATTTCTAAGTAAAATATCTAAATTTTCTAATAGTAAGTAAAAAATTTCTAACACTAAGTAAAAAATTTCTACCACTAAGTAAAATACCTAAATTTTCTAACACTAAGTAAAAAATTTCTAACACTAAGTAAAAAAATTCTAACACTAAGTAAAATACCTAAATTTTCTAACACTAAGTAAAAAATTTCAAACACCAAGTAAAAAATTCTAATGTTTCAAAATTTTCTAACACTAAGTAAAATACCTAATTAATTTTGTACACTAATTATATACAAATTGTAACATTGCATTTCTAATGTTTCTAACACTAACCCTAAAATTCTATAAAAAAAATTCTATTCAAATGTTTCTAAACAAATTTTCTACACTAAATTCTATACAAATTTCTAATATTTCTAACACTAACACTAAAATTCTAACACTAAGTGAAATTTCCTACACTAATGAAAACAGTAAAAAAAAGTAAAAAATAAAAGGAGTAAAGAAAAATTAAACAAAAATCTCCCCGTTTATTTTTCTTACAGAGAGAGCAGAGAGCGAGAGGGGCTCCTCCATGGCGATTCGAACGACGACGGCGTGGCGACAGCTCCTCCACGGGCGCGGCGACTACGACGACGACACGAGCATTGGCGCGGATTCCTCCACGGGTGCAGCTCCTCCAAGTGTGCGGGCAACTGCTCCTCCACGGGCGCTATCTCCTCCACGGGCGCTCCTCCACGGCGAGAACGACGACGGTGCGGGCGCGGGCGCGGGCGCCGGCGCGGGCGATAGAGCAGCAGCCTGGCGGCGGAGTCCTTTTCCTTTCGCGTGGGATTTTTTTTGGTGAGGGAGACGACGCGGTTATATAGGACGGGGCATCCGTCCCGGTTGGTAACAACAACCGAGATGAAAGCCTCATCTGTCCCGGTTGTTGCTACCAACCGGGATGGATGCTCCTTCCTTTTTTTTCCACAGCGGGCGGTTGGGGCAACGTGGAGCACGCGCGTTGAGTGGGCATCCGTCCCGGTTGTTTGCAAAAACTGGGACTAATGCCCTATTTTTAATTTTTTTAAGTTGGAAATTTGTTCCTACATTCTGATTTTCCAAAGCTCCTATAAAATATTAAATAACAATCATAAAATTATAAACTAACTGAATATCTTAATTTCCAACATATTTGGTGAATTTTAAAATTTTGAATTATTTGCATTTGAATTAATTAATTCAAGAAATGGAGAAAATATCAAATAATTCAATAAATTCTGAAAATTGTAAGTTATATATTAAAAAAGATAAATTCAACTCACTTATGACGTTTTAAAACTCATTTGGGCTACTAATAAGGTGGACTTTTCTCATTTAAATTTTCCATTATTTCCTTGATGTTTTCTATTGTTTTACATATTTTGTTTTCCATTATTTCCTTTTTGTTTTCTCTTGTTTCCTTTATGGTTTCTATTATTTTCCTTTATGTTTTCTATTGTTTTATTTTTTTCTCTTGTTTCCTTTTTGTTTTCTCTTGTTTTATTTTGTTTTCTATTGTTTCCTTTATGTTTCTATTGTTTTCCTTTATGTTTTCTATTCTTTTATTTTGTTTTCTCTTGGTACCTTTTTTGTTTTCTCTTGTTTTATTTTGTTTTGTATTGTTTCCTTTATGTTTTCTATGGTTTCCTTTATGTTTTCTATTGTTTTATTTTTTTTTCTCTTGTTACCATTTTTGTTTTCTTTTGTTTTATTTTGTTTTCTATTGTTTCCTTTATGTTTTCAATTGTTTTTCTTGACGTTTTCTATTGTTTTATTTTGTTTTCTCTTGTTTCTTTTTTGTTTTCTCTTGTTTTTGTTTTCTATTATTTCTTTTATGTTTTCTATTGTTTTTCCTTTATGTTTTCTATTGTTTTCAATTGTGTCCTCTATGTTTCCTATTGTTTTATTTTGTTTTCCATTATATCGTTTATGTTTCAAATAATAACTCAACACATTTCAAATACAGAACAAGGTACATTAAATTTATAATAAGTGCACATCAGACCAGTTGATCCATGCATATACATAGTATCGTCGCATACAAGGCGGACAGATATATACGTAGTATCAAATCTTTTGTCAAACCTTCAAGGGGGGATTTAGAACAAAACAATTGGTATGGCCATCATACTCGCCGACAGTGGCTCTTGAGTGCATATATGCATATCAAAAGAACGATCGGACGTATGATGGCGAATCTGAATGATTTGTATTCGGTCGATGAACTGAATGATGTATCAAACCTTTTGTCAAACCTTCAAGGGGGTATGTAGAACAAAACAATCGGCATCGCCAGCATACAGCCCCACCGTGGCTACTGAGTGCATATATGCATACCAAATGCACGGTAGGACGAATGCTGGCGAATCCGGATGATTTGTATTTGGTCGATGAACTGACTGATGTATGAAGGGAATCCGAGAGGTGGGCTATGTATAGGGACCTCTGGCTCACAAAGTGTTGTCCTAGGGTTTCGATCCAACGGTTAAGAAACACCCCTGATCCAACAGCTCACAATCGCTCGAAAGAAACACACCGTACCCCTGATCGAACGGCTTACAATAGCTCGAAAGAAACACACCCCTGATCCAACGACTCACAAGCGCTTGAAATAAACACACGACCCGTGTGATTCTTTCTTATTGGTCCCAACGAAACCCTAACCATTTAGTCCCGGTTAGTAAAACAGGAGGGGACTAAAGGGATGATCCATTTCCCAACGAAACCCGAACCATTTCGTCCAGGTTGGTAAAACAGGTCGGGACTAAAGGGTCAGTTTCTTCTCCCCTGGATTGTCCAGGTAATACTCACTGACGACGCGGTCGTCCCTGGCGTCGACTAGGCCCTGAAACGCGCGGTGGCGGAGGTGGCAGTGCTCGCGGCAGCGACGATCTGCGGCTTCGGCGCCTTGGCCTCCGCTTCCCAGGGGGTGTGACAGTCGTTGAGGTTCATCAGCGACCACAGGCGGTTGAGGCGCCATGTATCCGCGTCCCAGGCGCGGGCGGCCTCTGCCGCCGTCGCAAAGGAGCCGATGACCCGTGTTTTGCAATATGGGCTCATTATAGCAAACTATGCCATGTGTTTGGCCATAACACCAGTCGTTTCAACCGAAACCCTAGAATGTTAGAAGGAGATAGCAAGTTTTTGTGAACACTTTCTCAACAAAACTATGCCATGTATTCCACGTTTATTATTACACATCACCAACAACATCCCTATCTAGTCTTCTGAATTTTCTTCGTGTAGAGATGGTCCATTAACCCTATGTCCCTTGGTTATGATCGTTTCGGCCGTAACCATGGAGCATCTTCATTATTTAGCGGGATGGTTGGGTCAGCTTTCACTGTGAAGAGTGGAATTTCAACAAACTTATTATAATCTTATGACATGTCTGTCTTGTCCTCGATTCCCATGATGTTTCTTTTCCCTGAAAGAACTATGTGATGCTTCGTCTCATCGTATGATGTATTTGTTTGCTTATTTTTTTCTTTTTTCGGTCTGGAAGACATGTCCTTCACATAGAAGACCTGAGCCACATCATTGGCTAGGACGAATGGTTCGTCATTGTAACCAATATTGTTGAGATCCATTGTCCGTAAAGCGGGTCTACCTTTACCCCTTCTCCATTCAGGTTGACCCATTTGCACTTGAACAAAGGGACCTTAAAAGAAGGTCCATAGTCAAGTTCCCATGTCTCCTCTATGTAACCATAGTATATGTCATTTTTTCCATTCTCGTTTGTTGTATCAAAGCGGACACCACTGTTTTAGTTGGTGCTCTTCTTATCTTGGGAGATCATGTAAAATATATTCCCATTTATCTCGTACCCTTGAAAACTCCCAATAGTCGAAGATGATGACCCGGCCAACATGTACAGTTGATCCTTAACACTGGTGTCATTTATAAGATGTGTTTGTAACCAACTTTCGAAAGTATCCATGTTTTTGTGTTTAATCCATGAGTCATCCTTCCCTGGATTTGTGGAGCGTACAATATTCTTGTGTTCCTCGAGATACGCAACCACGAAGATGGAATTTTGTAGAACTGTGTAGTGTGCTTTAGTGAAAGAATGCTCGTCCCTGGGTATCATTGTTTTCTTTCCCAGCGTTCCTTTTACCTTCAATCTCCCCTCATGCCGCGATTCAGGAACACCAATCGTCTTAAGGTCAGGAATAAAGTCAACACAGAACCCAATGACCTCCTCTGTTCCATAGCCCTTCGAGATGCTTCCTTCTGGCATAGCACGGTTATGAACATATTTCTTCAAGACTCCCATGAACCTCTCAAAGGGGAACATATTGTGTATAAATACCGGACCGAGAATATGAATCTCTTCACATAGGTGAACCAGGAGATGAGTCATAATGTTGAAGAAGGATGGTGGGAACACCAACTCAAAACTAACAAGACACTGGACCACATTCCTCTGTAATCTTGCCAGACTTTCTGGATCGATTACCTTCTGAAATTTTGCGATGAGGAATGCACATAGCTTCACAATGGGTACTCGAAAATTTTCCGGTAGAAGCCCTCTCCATGTAATCGGAAGCAACTGCGTCATAATCACGTGGCAGTCATGAGATTTCAGGTTACGAGAAGCCATACGGAACTCTGAAGGACTTCAAAAAATATTTCCTTCTCTGCTTTGGTAAGAGTGTAGCTGCTTAAGTAATGGCGCCATGTATCCGTGTGCTTGTTGCTTGGGTCTTTCATACGTTGTTGGTCCTCCCGTGCTTCTGGCGTATCTTTTGACTTCCCATACACGCCCAGGAAGCCTAGCAGGTTGACGCAGAGATTCTTTGTCACGTGCATCACGTCGATTGAAGAGCGGACCTCTAGAACTTTCCAATAGGGTTGCTCCCAAAATATATATTTCTTCTTCCACATGGGTGCGCGTTTATCAGGGCCGTTGGGAACAGGTTGGCTTCCATCACCCTTCCCAAAGATTACTTTTATGTCCTTGACCATATCGAATACATCATTACCACTACGGAGGCCAGGCTTCTTCCGGGTATCTGCCTCACTTCTGAAATGCTACCCTCCTTTCTTTCTTACGGGATGCTTGATCGGAAGAAATCTACGATGCCCCAGGTATACAACATTCTTACATTTATCCAAATAAACATTGTCGGTCTTATCTAAACAGTGTGTGCATGCATTGTATCCCTTGTTTGTATGTCCGGAAATGTTACTAAAAGCAGGCCAATTATTGATGGTTACAAAAAGCAACGCCCGTAGGTCAAATGAATTTTGTTCGTTCTCATCCCACGCACGTACACCTAGTTTGCCCCACAATTGTAAGAGTTCTTCCAATAATGGACTTAGATACACATCAATGTCGTTGCCAGGTTGCCTCGGGCATTGGATGAGCACTGGCATCGTAATGAACTTGCGCTTCATGCACAACCAAGGAGGAAGGTTGTATACATAGAGTTATGGGCCAGGTGCTATGACTGGAGCTCTGCTCCCCAAAAGGATTAAATCCATCAGTACTTAGACCAAACCATAAGTTTCTTGCCTCTCCTATAAAGTCCGGGAACTCTTTCTCGATCTTTCTCCACTGCGATCCATCAGCGGGGTGTCTCAACTTTCTGTCTTTCTTGTGGTCTTCTTTGTGTCATCGCAACAACTTAGCATGCTCTTTGTTTCTAAACAGATGTTTCAACCATGGTATTATAGGAGCATACCACATCACCTTTGCAGGAACCCTCTTACGAGGGGGCTCGCCGTCAATATCACCAGGGTCATCTGGTCTGATCTTATACCGCCGTGCAGTGCATACCGGACATTCATCCAAATTCTCGTACTTCTCACCGCGGTAGAGGATGCAGTCATTAATGCATGCATGTATCTTCTGCACATCTAATCCAAGAGGGCGGAGAGCTTTCTTTGCTTCGTACGTACTCTCAGGCAATTCGCTATCCTTTGGAAGCTTCGGCTTCATTAGTTGAAGTAAACTCTCAAATGCCTTGTCAGTCACACCGTTCCGTGCCTTCCATTTCAGCAACTCCAGTGTGGTACCGAGCTTTGTGCTGCCATCTTTGCAATTTGGGTACAACAACTTTTTGTGATCCTGTAACATGTTTTCCAGCTTCAACCTCTCCAATTCACTTTCACAATCTTCCCTTGCATCAGCAATAACTCGGCCAAGATCATCATCGGGCTCTTCTGATGCCCGTTCTTGATCACCTCCTTCTTCTGCATTGTCTTCCATTGTAGTATCACCGTATTCAGGAAACAAAGGATCATCTTCTTCTTCATTGTCTTCCATCACAACCCCTCTTTCTTCATGCTTGGTCCAGCAATTATAGCTGGGCATGAAACCTCTCCAAAGTAGGTGGCCGTGAAGGACTCTCGAGGAAGAGTGCTCCCTGACGTTCCGACAATCAACACATGGGCAACACATAAGGCCATTATCTTTTTTCGCCTGAGCTACAGCGAGAAATTCATTCAGGTCTGCCATATACTCGGAAGTGCGTCGGTCACCGTACATCCATCACTGCCGTGCATCCATCTGGATTGTATAATCAAGTTTATCAAAAAAAACATTACAATAACATCTTCAATAGATAAATGACCACAGTACATCGACAAATATAACTTTTTTGTATCAATTACAGATGAAAAAGATAAATTTTCTAACCTCAGTCGAAGATACCATTTTAGGTGAGCTTATGTGTGGCTCGGGTATTTCGTCGAACACCTCGTGTGCATAGTAAAAGAACACACACTAGCACCCACCTCTCTCACTCCTCCAAGCAAAAAAAAAAGAGGGAAGGGAGGGCTCGGAGGCAGTATATGTAGGGAAAGGGGGCCATTCGTCCCGGTTTGTGGCACGAACCGGGACCAATGCCCTCGAGCGTGCCACATGGCGTGTGGCGAGGCATTGGTCCCGGTTCATGCCACAAACCGGGACAAATGCCGGCTAACGAACCGGGACCAATGCCCTTAGGTGAATTCTGCTGCCCCGGGCGCAAAAATCGGGACCAATGCTATGCATTGGTCCCGGATTTTGGTGCCACCGGGACTAATGCCTTTTCTAGCCCTGGACGAAAGGTGTGGTTTCTACTAGTGACCACCACCATCCACCGAGGTCGTTCCTCGCATCGACGAGCACGACCTCATCCACGGAGGCCTGACCGGCAACCGCGTGGCCCCACCGCCGCGTTGGCCGAGCCTTGACCCGAGCACCGCCGGAGTAGTCCCCCCGCGGTCACCGGCGACGGTGTTGCGTCCTCTGGGAGGACAGCTCTGTCGACGAGGACCTCTTCCAGCTCGGGATCCAGAGGAGCATCCATCACGAGGTGAGGCAGGAGATTCGGTGCCGCCGCCACCAGCACCACCTCGACGACTACAATGAGCGCCAGCTGCAGCGTGGCCTCCGTGCGGACGAGGAGACGCAGGAGAAGAACCAGGAGTGGGACGTCATTGTGTCGTCCTAGTTCTTGCAGCAAGACGCCTCCTCTAGCTATTCCGACGACGATGACGACGAACACTCCATCGAGGAGTGAAGACGGTGGGGCAGAGGGAAGAAGAAGCCCCGGCGAAGAAAAAGAAGTCGGGCATTTTGGACCTAGTAGGTGTAGGGTGCGGCGATGAACCCTTATGCATAATTAGTTTTTGTTTTTCTAAATCGTCGAGGAGCAGTGAGTTCATTCGTCCGTACTCCCGCCAAAAACATGAAACCGGCAATTTCTAGTTCGTGTTTACAGGTTCTGCTACGATCATCACCTCCACGAACCGTAGAATTAGACAAAACGCGAACTGAAACAGTTTTTTTAGTTTTCAGTTTGTGGGCTCTACTAGAGATGCTCTTAGAGTGCAACTTGACGGATCGTGAGAAGCGATGAACTGGCTGCCGCCGTGATGCATCAAACCCTAGATCTATTGATCTCACAAACTCACGCTATTTTGCGGCGTTTTGCAGCTGTGCGCACAAGGGACTGTGAACTACACACTGGATCACTCACAGAACTCACATATTCGAACAGAATTGGATGGAATTAGGGTTCTAGCTCGTTCCTCCTCACCTTCGGTGAGCAACTTCGTACATAGAAGGCACCGCGCTTCGTCTTTTTGGTTCTATCCAAGCAACCGATCTCACTCACGTAAGGCTACCTTATGTCTGTTCCAAGGCCTTAGCGGACCCATCCTTGGCCTGTAAGCCGACGAGGCATCTCGGTGGTTCTCTTGGGCCAGCCCACGATTTTGCCACTTTCGTCGGTGGCTCGATCAGAACCCGTGTCGTCTGCACGTGTCGGTTGCGGTACAGTACTAAGCTTAAGCTGGCTGTAGAGGTGGTCGTGGTGTCAATCCCCGGTACGTTCCACGGTCAATTTTTTCTAATACAGCCTGTTCATCTCACAGATTCGACAGTGTTCCCGAAGCCTCGCGCTCCCGCTTTTTTCTTAGATATCTTCAGTTTGCCATCATGCTCACTACGATCTATGTTCATGTGATCGTCAATTCCTTCATGTAATAAGCTAGTGGTACTGAAATGTAAATTGAAATGTTCCTATGCACGTAAACTGCAGTGAGAGAGGAATCTTGCTACGTGATCCGGTGAGCATGCTTGGAATGAAATGTCCTACTGGAACATGGCACTTGCAATTTATAATCAAGTGAACATAGAGTGTGGTATATATAAAAGGAAGAAAACATTACTCACAACCAATGTTGATGTTTTTTTTAGCAAGTGAGTACCCTCGACTTATGATTGGTCTGCTGGTAGGTAGCGGCTAGCACCATTAATTTGTTTGGACGATATTTATTTATAACTGTCCTAACACAATGTACTTAGTATTTATACTATTTACGCAAGTACAATCCAAATTTATAGGATATAACTGAGTCTAGCTAATTGTTAGTAGAAGAATTGAGATGACCTATTTATTGTACTTCGTGTAGAGACGGTTTCTCGAGATGGTCATAGTCGGCAGTGGAGGAGTTGAAGTCGGCGCAGCGGGGTTGGAAACGGTCAGCTGGCCGAAGTGCCGTCTCAGTGTGGCCACCGCCTTGTAGCCTATATGTACGGTTTCACCTGCAGCCCGCTGACATCAATGACCATGAAGCTGGCGGACATGGGCGAGAGATCGAAGGTATGCAGACCGGGTTGGACAATTTTGACGAAGGCACGCCAAAGTCAAAGTCCACGTTGGCTTGAGGAGTTGCAGCAGATCATCGCGCATCGGCGACACCAAGCTCGATGTGTGATGCCGAGTGGAGACGGGTCAGGCCGATGCACCTACAAACTAGTTATATCTGATTTTTTTTCCCGTCAGTACACGTACATAGAGGAAGCCAGGATAGCTAGCTCGATTTTGAATGGATCGTCCTTAGAGCGACTCCAGCGGGCGTTCCATCCCGCTCGCCCGCGCGAAAATACAGCGCGTAGCGTCCAGCAGACGGGCGATACGGGCGCGCGCAATAAAAAAAGAAGCGTGCTGCCAAAAGCCCCCGCCGCGCGCTCAAAGTTAGGCACATCGTCGCGCGTGACCACGCCAGCGCTCCCGCGAAATCCAACCGCCGCCGTCCCGGAAAACTCCGTGTCTCACTCGCGCCTGTGCCTTCTGCTTGCCGGCGATGGAGAGCCATTCCGGCGCGCTGCCGTCGCCGCGTGCACGCAGCCAAACCATAGCGCCACCGTCGCCGCACAAAATCCGCCAGGTGTCACGCGCGGGCTGTTCATGGCACCATGGATGGCCCCTATGGACGGCCGCCCGGCGCCCGCCGTAAGGAAGCCCGGCGCCCGCGCGAAGCGCCCTCCGACCGCGGCCGCCATGACGAAGAAATCGAAGACCATCGCCGGGCATGAGTTTGCAATATGTTTTGTTGCATTGTGCTACATATTTGTTGCAATTTGCTATATTTGGAAGAGCGTTGCCTGGGCGCGCGCGCTTTGTTTTCGCGCGTCTGTATTTGCGCTCGCCTGGCGCGCGCAAATATGGCGCGGCTGAGTTTTCATTTTCTCGCGCTGCGTTGGATGCGTGATGGCGCGTCGCTGTATTAGGCGCATCACGGGCGCAGCAATCACACCTCTGCTGGAGTTGCTCTTACGGGGGAGAAGTGACGCAAATCAAGTTATGGCATTACCCGCTATTCTTTAGGTGGGACCACGTAGCTGTTTTTTTCTTGAACTCTAGGCGAGCGACATAAAAACTGACACTTCTACGGTTTTTTGAGTCCCTCGGCTTGATTATGCTATGCTCCGTCGTGGATTTTGAAACCGAAGGAAGATTGCAGACCGCACGAGTTGCGAAGCAGGATTTTGTGTCAGGTTCAACGCGTTGAAGCGATGAACGGCAGTTGTCGGGAAGTGATGAACCAGCAGACGTCGTCAGAAAAGCTTCAAACTCTAGATCTTCCTATTTCACGGTGTTTCATGGGGGGGGGGGTCCGTTTTGATGTCAATCCCAAATTCCACGATCAGATCGTCCTTTGCACATCCATGGAGTAAAACCGAAGTACATCTTTTTGTATATGGCCGTCAATTCCACTGACTCTGTTGTGTACACGAGAGGAGAAAAAGACGACCCAGCCTTCACCAACCTACAGAAAGACGATATGATTATGAAGCTTGCCGACCACGTTAACGAGAAATTCTAGCCTAGGCATCCGAGTAGCCTTACTCGGTGAAGGTGATGAAGTGACCATCGTTGTTGATGAGGATTCGACCCATCGAAATCTGAAGTTAAGCGTAGCCGGCAGCGATCCAACTGTCAAACAGCTACGAATCGATAAGGTGCCATTACCGGAGGATATTCTAGGAAAGATTTGAGGGGAGATCGCCTCTTTTCTGGTCAATCAAGTGATCAGCACAACTAGAGAGTTCTATCACGTGGACGACTAGGGGTTTCATAGAATGAAGCAACTAGAAAGCATATATATATATATATATATATATATATATATATATATATATATATATATAGGGTAGCGCTATTTGACACCCAGGGTATAGAATAGTTATTCTACACCCACCCTCTATCTCCGCAACCGTATATGATTTTTACGTCACGTAAATTTTGTTGCTTTCCTTATGTCGAGTAGAACGTAATAAAAAATATCCATATCGTAAAAAAATGATTTACGTGATGCTACAAAAATATAACAAAAATAGACATATTTATGCTATTTTTATGACTTTTATGTTGCTATGAACCATATTTTTTTTAACTTTTTACGCTGATTTTTCTATTATGGATCAACATAAACGTAAATATTTACTTACGTGATGTAATATTTTGACTTAGCAACATAAATAAAATTGTGGGTGCAAAATAAGTTCTCTGCACCCAGGGTGCTGAATAGGGTGTCTATATATATATATATATATATATATATATGTGTTAGAAACATGTCACTAGTGGAAACAGGGTCATTAGTCCCGGTTGGTAAGGCCCATTTGTCCCGGTTGTGCAACTGGGATGGGCCAGCCGGGACAAATGGCCCTCCCCCACTGATCCCGGTTGTGCTAGGACCCGGGATGGTTAGCCATGGCCCACGTGGCGAACCTGGCCAGGGACTTCGTCCCGGTTCGTGTTAGGAATCGGGATGAATGCCTCCTCTGGAAAAAATGTATTGGGTCCACTGGCCCACGGTTGGTAAGGCCCATTTTCTTAGTTTCCCCCCAACTGCGTCCACCGGCCCACGTATTTAATTAAGCCCAGTGCTCCGTGTCTTTTATTAAGCCCACTGGCTACATTCGGTCAAAGGGGCCACAGGCCACGCGGGGTCAAAGGGTCCACTGGCCAGCGACCTAGGGGCTGGCTCGCCCGGTCCTTTAAAGTAAGACCACAGGCACGCGCGGTCAAAGGGCCCACTGGCCGCCTCGTCTTCCCGCGCCTCCACTTCCCCGTGCGCGCGTGGCCACGAACGGCACGCCTCGGCTTCCCCGCGCATTCATGGCCGCCTGCAACCGCCGCAACGTTCCGGCCGCCGGTTGGCATACCAGCCCCTCCCTCGTCCTTTTTAAAGGGCCCCCGCCGCCCGTACCCCTCACTCACCCAAGCCGCGTCCAAGCTCACCCAACCCTAGCCACCATGTCGCCACGCCGTTGGTTCAAGCGCGTGAAGAACGAGCACGAGGCCGGGTCCTCCAGCGGCGCCGGTCAGAGACGCGCCGGCGTCCCCCCACCGCCTCCGGAGGCGTTCGGCTTCGGTCCGGGAGGCATCCGGATCGGGGGCAGCCGCGCGTCCATGCACCACCTCCGGCAGCGCGCCCGCCGCATCGCGCCGCGCCGGGCAAGCGGTTCCACCGCTATGTCCGTAAGGAGGAGGCCGAGTGGCACTGGGAGCGCGCCACGCCGGTTTTCTGGCCGGACGTCCACTTCCCGGACGGCTGGCACCTCAACCCGCAGCGCATCCCGGTGCCGCCGCCGCCGCCGACGAACGAAGCCGCCCGCGAGGAGATCGACCGCCGGCGTGCGCTCCTGCCGGCCCACCTCCTCAGGGACCGCGCGTACGCGCGGAGATCCCCCTACTGGGTCGTCTGGTTCCAGTAGGAGCACGACCAGTGCCGCCGTTCCTTCATCCCCACGGCCCCGGAGCAGAACGTCGACGACTACCCCGCGCCAGCGCCCGGCAGGGAGCCGGAGCTGTGGCTCGAGGAGGACATCCCCGAGCCCCAGGCCGACGACGACGACCCCGAGCTCCAGGCCGGACTGGAGGACGCCTACGAGGACTCCCGCCGCACCCTCCTCGAGGACGAGATCAAGGAGTGGCAGGTCCTGGCCAACGCGGCCGCCGACGCCGCCGCGATGCCGCCCCCTCCAGCGCCGGGGGCGGGGGATCTCCTGCAGGCCATGGCCGCCGAGATGGAGGCGCGGGAGGACATGCCCGACCCGCAGCCGCTGCCCCCAGGCCTCGAGTGCGGCATGAGTTGGGCCTGGGTCGGCGGCCAATGGTCGCCGGAGCCACCGGAAGAGGAGATGCTGCCACCGCCACCGCCGGCAGAACACCTCCCCCCACCGCCCCCGGCGGGGCCCCCTCAGCTGCCTGCCCACCTGTGGCAGGCACCGGACTACCACTGCATCTCCTCCGACGAGGAGGACTAGGCCGGCGCCGGCGCGCCCCCGGCCACCTATATATATAGTTCCTAGGCTACCCCCCAAGAAACGGTCGGCCTCCTGTGGTCGCGCCGCCGCCCCCGTTGCACGTAGAAGGACGGCCAATAGGGTCGTCGCCGCCAAGAAACACGGCCGGCCGTCTGTGGCCGCGCTGCCCCCGATGTAATCCCGGCCTCTGGCCTTTTTTAATATATCTATGCATTCAACCCCGTCCAAAAACTCGTCCCCCCCATGTCTAGTTCAACCACGCCGGCGGAACCAGCACCGGCGGGATCTTCCTATCCACTCCCGTCGCCGGCAGGGCTTCGCCAAGGCTAGTCCGCTGTCCTGGGTGGTGGCTCGGCCTGGGGAGAGGGCCGAGGTATTTATACAACTGGGCCTCTAGTCCCGGCCCGTGCCACCAACCGGGACTAGAGGTACCCCCTTTGGTCCCGGTTGGTAGCACGGCCCGGGACCAAAACGTTTTTCGAAATTTGCTACCCCCTGCGCGCCCAAATTTTTTAGCGCCAAAATTTGAAAAAAATTTAAGTTTGCACATTAATAACTTCTACATACTTTCGAATTTGACAAAAATTCCAACATGAAAAGTGCTAGAATTTGCATAACTAATTCGAATCCATTTTTTTTAACTAAATAATTATTCTAACTATTGAAACTAATAATTATTTTACTATTTGCATATAATTTGAATATAAATATCTTATAATTTTTGTTTTCTCTTGTGATCTTCTGATTGAGTCCAGAGCATACAAGGCATCGGGGTGATTTATATTCCGTCGATGAACCCAAGGATAGTGCTCAAGCAAGGTTTGTCATGCAATTTTGCTTGCAAAATAAGCTCAACTTGCTCTAGAGCTTATCATATTGGCTCTCCATGAATGCATGAGCTTAAACATTTTCTCCAGCCTTTGCTGCAACTTTATATAAAGTTCGACAAAGCGAGTTGTACCTTATTGACACGGTGAATTTGAGATCTTCGTCTACAACAGAAAAACCATAGTTTTCCTTCGAAGGTTTACTCTGAGCATTCTTTCGCCATCTTTTCAAAACATAGTGTGCTGGAATTTCTTTGATATTTCTGATCTCAAGAACCTTCAGTACCTGGCAACACGGAAGACCTACATTGCAGGAGTGTATGCATTAGAAGCTTGCCAAAGTAACCGTACAGGTGCAACCCTTTGCGTCATTTGAACTCCAAGGTAGTTAGCTTGTTGTTCAGCTAGACGTTTCTCCTCCAAAAATTTATCATAACTGTTAAAGAAGTACCGAAGATCTATTTCTGTTTTAAGGATATCTGTCAATATGGTATCCGTACTATCACTTCGAAGTCTGGAGGACATGTCCTTCACATAGAATCTCTGCATTTCTATTATTCTTACTACTTCCTCTGCGAGGTTCACTGTTGGTAACATCGTTCTGAACCAGAAAGTGCTCAAGGAAGGTTTGTCATGCAGCTTTGCTTGCAAAATAAGCTCAACTTGCTCCAGGATGGTATCGGTACTATCACTCCGAAGTGTGCCTGTAATATCTGCGCAGAATATATGACGCCCATAAGGCAAAGCTCATATGGATGCACACAGGGCTGGTTACAGCGGCCCTGTGTGCAAAGCACATCTCAATGGACGATACGGAGGAGAGAGAAACAGAAAAGTGCGTGGGTGGCCGCTGGTTGAGATGATAATGAAGTCAGGCTGGTCATAGTTGTCAAGCACTCAATGCTTGCCAGCTTTTCACCGGTCAATACAAATTATTGGTCAAACTTGCACCTACTCCGTTCATAATCACAGAATAGATATAAATATCATTTTGGCTAACAAAATCTCGTTTATTATTACAGAATATTTGTGAACACTTTTTCAACAGAACTATGATCATGTATTCCACGTTTACTATTACACATCACCAACAACATCCCTGTTAGTCTTCTGAAATTTCTTCGTGTAGAGATGGTCCATGAACCCTTGTCCCTTGCTTATGATCGCTTCGGCCGTAACCATGGAGCATCTTCATTATTTAACGGGATGGTGGGGTCAGCTTTCACTGTGAAGGGTGGAATTTCAATAAACTTATTATAATCTTCTGACATGTCTGTCGTGTCCTCGATTCCCACGATGTTTCTTTTCCCTGAGAGAACTATGTGACGCTTCGGCTCATCGTATGATGAATTTGTTTCCTTATTTTTTCTTTTTTCGGTCTGGAAGCCATGCCCTTCACATAGAAGACCTGAGCCACATCATTGGCTAGGACGAATGGTTCGTCATTGTAACCAATATTGTTGAGATCCACTGTTGTCATTCCATAAAACAGGTCTACCTTTACCCCTTCTCCATTCAGGTTGACCCATTTGCACTTGAACAAAGGGACCTTAAAAGAAGGTCCATAGTCAAGTTCCCATATCTCCTCTATGTAACCATAGTATGTGTCATTTTTTCCATTCTCGTTTTTTGTATCAAAGCGGACACCACTGTTTTGGTTGGTGCTATTCTTATCTTGGGAGATCGTGTAAAATGTATTCCCATTTATCTCGTACCCTTGAAAACTCCCAATAGTCGAAGATGGTGACCCTGCCAACATGTACAGCTGATCTTCAACATTGGTGTCATTTATAAGATGTGTTTGCAACCAACTTCCGAAAGTCTCCATGTGTTTGCGTTTAATCCATGAGTCATCCTTCCCCGGGTTTTTGGAGCGTACAATATTCTTGTGTTCCTCGAGATACGTAGCCATGAACATAGAATTTTGTAGAACTGTGCAGTGTGCTTTGGTGAAAGAATGCTCGTCCCTGGGTATCATTGTTTTCTTTTCCGGCGTTCCTTTTCCCCTCAGTCTCCCCTCATGCCGCGATTCAGGAACACCAATCGTTTTAAGGTCAGGAATAAAGTCAACACAGAACCCAATGACCTCCTCTGTTCCATAGCCCTTCGAGATGCTTCCTTCTGGCCTAGCATGGTTATGAACATATTTCTTCAAGACTCCCATGAACCTCTCAAAGGGGAACATATTGTGTAGAAATACCGGACCGAGAATATGAATCTCTTCACATAGGTGAACCAGGAGATGAGTCATAATGTTGAAGAAGGATGGTGGGAACACCAACTCAAAACTAACGAGACACTAGACCACATCCCTCTGTAATCTTGTCAGAATTTCTAGATCGATTACCTTCTGAGATATTGTGTTCATGAATGCACATAGCTTCACAATGGGTACTCGAACATTTTCCGGTAGAAGCCCCCTCAATGCAATCGGAAGCAACTGCGTCATAATCACGTGGCAGTCATGAGACTTCAGGTTTTGGAATTTTTTCTCTGCCATGTTTATTATCCCCTTTATATTCGACGAGAAGCCAGACGGAACCTTGATATTGTAAAGGACTTCAAAGAATATTTCCTTCTCTGCTTTAGTAAGAGCGTAGCTGCTTAAATAATGGCGCCCTGTATCTGTGTGCTTGTTGCTTGGGTCTTTAATACGTTGCTGGTCCTCCCGTGCTTCTGGCGTATGTTTTGACTTCCCATACACGCCCAGGAAGGAGAGCAGATTGACACAGAAATTCTTTGTCACGTGCATCACGTGGATCGAAGACCGGACCTCTAAAACTTTCCAATAGGGTAGCTCCCAAAATATAGATTTCTTCTTCCACATGGGTGCGCGCTTATCAGGGCCGTACGGAACTGGTTGGCTGCCAGCAGCCTTACCAAAGATTACTTCTAGGTCCTTGACCATATCGAATATATCATTACCACTACGGAGGTCAGGCTTCTTCCGGTTATCTGCCTCACCTCTGAAATGCTTCCCTCCTTTCTTTCTTACGGGATGCTTGATCGGAAGAAATCTACGATGCCCCAGATATACAACCATTTTACATTTATCCAAAAAAACACTGTCAGTCTTATCCAAACAGTGTGTGCATGCATTGTATCCATTGTTTGTATGTCCGGAAATGTTACTAAGAGCAGGCCAATCATTGATGGTTACGAAAAGCAACGCCCGTAGATCAAACGGCTTTTGTTCGTTCTTATCCCACACACGTACACCTGGTTTGCCCCACAATTATAAGAGTTCTTCCACTAATGGCCTTAGATACACATCAATGTCGTTGCCAGGTTGCCTCGGGCCTTGGATGAGAACTGTCATCATAATGAACTTGCGCTTCATGCACAACCAAGGAGGAAGGTTGTACATACATAGAGTTACAGGCCAGGTGCTATGACTGGAGCTCTGCTCCCCAAAAGGATTAAAGCCATCTGTACTTAGACCAAACCATAAGTTTCTCGCCTCTCCTGCAAAGTCTGGGAAGTCTCTCTCGACCTTTCTCCACTGCGATCCATCGGCGGGGTGCCTCAACTTTCCGTCTTTCTTACGGTCTTCTTTGTGCCATCGCAACAACCTAGCATGCTCTTTGTTTCTGAACAGACATTTCAGCCGTGGTATTATAGGAGCATACCACATCACCTTAGCAGGAACCCTCTTACGGGGGGGGCTCGCTGTCAACATCACCAGGGTCATCTGCTCTGATCTTATACCGCAGTGCAGTGCATATCGGACATTAATCCAAATTCTCGTACTTCTCACCGCGGAAGAGGATGCAGTCATTAATGCATGCATGTATCTTCTGCGCATCTAATCCTAGAGGGCAGAGAGCTTTCTTTGCTTCGTACGTACTCTCAGGCAATTCGTTATCCTTTGAAAGTTTTGGCTTTATTAGTTGAAGTAAACTCTCAAATGCCTTGTCAGTCACACCGTTCTGTGCCTTCCATTTCAGCAACTCCAGTGTGGTACCGAGCTTTGTGCTACCATCTTCGCAATTTGGGTACAACAATTTTTTGTGATCCTGTAACATGTTGTCTAGCTTCAACCTCTCCAATTTATTTTCACAGTCTTCCCTTGCATCAGCAATAACTCGGCCAAGATCATCATCGGGCTCTTCTGATGCCTGTTCTTGATCACCTCATTCTTCTGCATTCTCTTCCATTGCAATATCGTCGTATTCAGGGAACAAAGGATCTTCTTCTTCTTCATCGTCTTCCATCACAACCCCTCTTTCTCCATGCTTAGTCCAGCAATTATAGCTGGGCATGAAACCTCTCCGAAGTAGATGGCCGTGAAGGATTCTTTCGGAAGAGTGCTCTCTGACGTTCCGACAATCAACACATGGGCAACACATGAAGCCATTATCTTTGTTTGCCTGAGCTACAGCAAGAAATGCATTCAGGCCTGCCATATACTCGGAAGTGCGTCGGTCACCGTACATCCATCGCTGTCGTGCATCCATCTGCATCGTATAATTAATTAAGTTTATCAAAAATACATTACAATAACATATTAATACAGAGATGACCACAGCACATCCACAAATACTACTTTTTTATGTATCAGTTACAGATGAAAAAGATAAGTTTGTTAACCTCGTTCGAAGATACCATTTTTAGTGAGCTTATGTGTGGCTCGGGAATTTCGTCGAACACCTCGTGTGCATAGTAAAATAAAACACACTAACACCCAACTCTCTCACACCTCCAAGCAAAAAAAAAGATGGAAGGGTGGGGGGGGGGTGGGGCAGTATATATAGGGGAAGGGGGACATTGGTCCCGGTTCGTGGCCTGAACCGGGACAAATTCTCATGCGCGTGCCACGTGGCATGTGGCTAGGCATTGGTCCCGGTCAGTGGCACGAGCCGGGACCGATATCTCCCCCACGAACCGGGACCAATGTCCCCAGGCGGTTTCTGTTGCCCCGGGCGCACGAACCGGGACCAATGCATGGCATTTGTCCCGGATTTGGTTGCAACCGGGACAGATGCCCCCTGGCCCCCTGGACGAGAGGGGTTGTTTCCACTAGTGTGTCTTTTGTTCGGTGTGAAATAGTTATATAGTAGTGGACAATATGACTTCTAGTTTTATATATCGTATTTCTTTATTCTTGACTTCGAAGACACGGGGCACGAGGGACGGCAACACAAGTTACGAGCATAAATCGCCGATTTATTTTCTAATACCATAAAATGATACTACATGCATACAAGGAACACGCTTCTGGTCTATAAGTTACCCGCATCGTGTGTGTGTGCCACCACGCTGCGGATTCGACAGCGTAGCAGAATCGGGTGGCCACGGTAACACACTACTGATATATGACTTACTATAAACGTGCGAATTAGGTACGCTTTCTGTAGTGATACCAGCATGCGACACTAGCAGCGTGTTCAGGCCAACTTCTGATGAGTGATTCTCACACTCTTCGGATGAGATTTTTTCTACTAGTGTGACTTTATAAATTGTTTTTCGGTAGTAGTTTATCTTAAAATATGTAGTAGATTTTGTCTCTAAATGTAACACCTTTTCACATGAAACAGCCCATAATGTAACTAAGTGAATCAAACATCAAACAAAAGATTAAGACAATACATAGTTTTGCTTATTAAAGGCATTCTAATTTATATACTAAATTTTTTTATATATCTTTCCTCTGGATTATTTAAGCTATGTACCACAGCAGCAGAGACAATGAACAAGATGTCTTCGAGCTAATATGCGGCTCTGGAAACCAAGAGAATGAACAAGATGATGGGCTACAGTTATTGAACCAAGAGACGAATGCAAAACAAACAATCACGATGGTGAAGAAAATGTTAGACAATTAACAAATTCCGGCGATATATATATATATATATTAAGCCTTTGGGTGATCATTAGATTCATTAATTTATTTGCATATATATTAACGAATCTTTTGTTCTTTTAGCCCTCCGGATCGAGCCAATCGTCTACGAGGAAACGAGGCCCAACTAAAAAGTTGGGTGATGGACCAAGGTTGACGATCGAGAAGTCGCTGCAGATGGCAAACCGATTGCTCCCAAAGATAACACACACGCATTCATCAATCAATGTGTAGTTCCGGTTAGGGATAGTATCCCGATCACCATTCAGAATGGCATAAGACGAAGGACATTAATATAGTTAGTTATGTGGACCAAAGATGCAAAGATTCTCTATGAAAATAGCTTTTGTCACATTTCAATCTACCGCAAGGGATCACAAATGAGAGACAGATGAAAATCAAGGAGTGGGCTCTTAAGAAGATGGCCCAACAATTTTGTAATTGGAAGAATAGATTAATCCATGACTATATCAAAGAGGGCGCCAAAAAAACTATGAATTTCACTGGAGCGGGAGAGAAGATAAAAGATCACTTGGACACATTTGTGACGTATGAAAAGGTCAGCAACAAAGAAGCAAAATGCTGAGAAGAAGGCATATCACCATAAACTGGGTACATATGGTTACAGGACTGTGCGCTTAAGTGGGATAAAGCTGAGGCCGGCCTTATTTGATGCATGGGTAGTTTGCCCGAGAGGTCGAGGGACTGGTTCTTGGCGCATGGGGGGTCATTGGACCCGGAGATAAGGGAGGATATTGCACCGGATGCAATTAAAAAAATCTCCCAAGATCGGAAAACAGCAATTTGCGATGTTGAAAAGGGAACGTTTGTGCTTGATAGAGAGAACGACGAGCTGACACGCACGGTCGGGAATCCCGAACACGGAGGACAAAAAGGAGGCAAAAGCCCTGTTACTTGGAAGGATGGATTTCCACAGTGTACTGAGAGTTACAGAAGCCATGACAAAAGCAAAAAGGAGGCAGATCGGTTGCAGGTGCTGGAAAATAGGAACGATGAGTTGGAACGCATCGTAAGGCTGCATGGGGAGAAATTGCAAAATATTAGCCAACAAAGGGCATATCCGCGGCAACATGATCTTACAATCCATCCCACCATCTCATCCCAATGGAAAAGAAGCGTGGGTTCCACTCTAGTTTTAGGTGATGCACCGATGGCTCGCTACCCCGTGGATGATATCAAGGAGAAGATAAATTGTGAGATACATATGCAATGAAGAACATATCCATGAAGGTGGCGGACGGAACTGCTTTACCTTATGTACCTAGATTTACACCCTCCTACCATGGCAGTCTGATTCCAGCAGGCTTTGCTCATGTCGGAGTGGATGAAATCATGAAGGGATATAAGACACTTGAGCTTGACCATCCTGGAGGTGAAGGGGAGATGATGTTGGGAGAAGTCAAGCATGGTATCGTTCTTTGGAGAAAGGAACACATCATGCTTCCAGACTCGACGACAAGGCCACCGACTCCTCCTCCGAGTAGCAATCAACCTCTAAGTCCTCCATCCTTCATGGAGAGGTACACCAACGCTAGTCCATATGGATCTCCGTTGGGGGAGACGGCTCCAGCCACTATGCAATCCCATGCGGTACTAAAGAGGAAGAACACCGATCTGCGGACTACTAGTCGGAAGAAAGTTATAAACAAGAAAGAGAAGGAGCCTCCTTCCAAGTTACCTTACGAACTAGATGATGGTGAAACTACAAAGGTCTTGGATGCAGACGTGAAACTCCAGTTAGCACCAAAAAAGCCCGAACCAAAGGAGAAAATACTTGGACACTTTGTGGAGATACTTGAGCGAACACCGCTACATGTGGCTAATAGGCCATTAATACGTCCATTTTGCATCACTATTTTATATCTTCATTTTCTATTATTCATCGATATATTTCATGTTATGATGCATTACTTATGTTATTTCATCTTATTTTTCATGTTTAATAATTATTGGAGAATAATCACCGGGACCAGAAATCTGATGGAAAAAGCAACGTCAAGATACCCTATTTCTAAAGATGAGAAGAAGAAGGCACTAGTAGAAAAACCGCTATAGGTTTTTGGCTCTAGTCCTTATGAGTTACCAATCGGGACCAGAGGTGAGCATGGAAACAGTTTGTCTCGCCTCGAAGGCTTTTAGGCCCGCGTCGTAACACGGCCCAAGACAAAAGTCGTCTGGCAACCGTTCGCGCCGCCTCGCACACTTTTAGTCCCGGTTTGTAACACGGCCCGGAACTAAAAGTTGTTGTGGCAACCGTTTGCCTGGCCGGAGAGCATTTAGTCCCGGGTCGTCTTACGACCCGGGACTAAATGCCCAAACCATTTGCCTCCCGCTCTTCGGAAGTTGTTCCATCATCGGAGAGGCAATAAAAACCGAGAAATTCCTTCATTTGATACAGTACCGAGCGGTCCTCTCTTGTCCCTCTTACTCTCCTCTTTTCGTTCTTCCATATTCTCTACCATGGGACTAGAGATTATGGATGTGAACTTACATGGTGGGAAGATCGAAGTCGCATACACGAACGAGAGCAGGACGCTTCCAGCTTATCTTGACCTCTTGAACCAATTGTTTCGCGAGGATGGTGGGGGTTTTCTTGGCCTTGATCTTGAGTACACGGTCGATCAAAAGGAAATGGCTGTCGTCCAAATTGCTCAAACACGGCGTGTCCTTGTCTTCCAATGGGCAAGGTAATAAGCACTCAGATCGATCTTCTCCTTTCTTTCTTTTTTCCCATTTTTCTCCTTGATCTTATTTTGATTGGATCGGAAATTGTATAGGATAGCAACATGTACGTGTGTATCAATTTGTATTCATATAGCAATGTGTATTAGAAATTTCAATTGTATTCATATAGCAATAATATATTGTTCGAAATTGCATAGGAAAGCAATATATATATCCATGTATTGGCCAAATTTCATAGGAAAGCAATATATATATCCATGTGTATTCATATAGCAATGTTTATTGGAAATTCCATTTAGAATTTGTTCCCATTTAAATCCTAACTATATGTACGTACGTGCATTGGAAAGAATAAATTTGTTGCATTGAAACAATATACTTGTTGCATAACATTTGATCCAATTTGTTGTTGCATAACATTATTTGTTTAACATTCGTTCCATTTTTGTTGTTGATGTAGTGACAAAAAAATACCTTTCGTACGGGTTGTACCGTATCATCAGTGTCTTCGGCTAAGGGCAGCGTCACCTTGCCCCCCGGTTTCCTACTGTTTGGGATTCGGAGGACGAGTAGTCCTTGTAGATTTGAGCCCTCTCCTGTGACGCCATGTGTGTGTGTGTGTGTGTATATATATATCGAAAATTGCTGGCTAAAAAGGAGGGTAGCTACCATGTCTTGAGAAGTGGGCACGTGTCTAACGCCGTCTAGCTGAAATAAGGTTTCAAATGAGATACATGCCTACCGTCACATGCGAACTTGTCAGAGTATAAACACAAATTCAGAAAGATATTTAATAGTAACCTTCCTATGGCTACTCGTGAGGATAAAAGGTGATTTCTGCTTCTACTTTATAGGATCCATTACCAATAGACTTGTTTATTGCTTTATAGGATCCATGACCAATTACTCTACTACGAAAAATAATAAAGGTGATTTCTGCTTCTGCTTTGCTAGAAATCTGTATGCAGTAATCACGTGCTAATAATTAGTACCTTTTTAATCAAACTAATTAGCGTCAGTGATTAATAATTAGAGAGAGATAAGCATGCATGCCTCTTGTCAAAAGTAGAGGTGAGACTGATTTGATGATTATTGGACTAATTTTGCACAAACCATGGATCCACACTACATATTGTCATCACAGTATGTTCACATGCGGACTTTTCTTGTGCCAGATAGCTAGTAAAACCTACTTTAGGAAAGTCATGGGTCAACCATAATTAGCTATTTGGATGTTCGTTGCCATATTGGTACATGCATGTACGAATTGGATCATTATTGAAGCGTACGTTCTAATCACGCATAGGTCCACCATATTTAGATACCCTACTTGCTCTACCAAAAAGGTAAAATCTACTCTAGAACATGCATAGGTCCACCATATTTAGTTATTCATTTTCTATATGGGACATACTTGTTTTGTGTCAGAACGTACATGTGACTATTATTATTTCTGGTCAGAAGCACGGGCTGCATATAGTTATGACCGTGAAGTGGCCGTTAGGCCATGGTTTTGGATGAGTTCCATCGTACGACTCCTATTGGACGGGTAGCTACCACCCTTTTTAGATAATCCACTCTCATATATATATATCGATATTCATGAAAAAATCGCCATGACCTTCCTACAAATTGGAGGTTAGAGGAGTGACAAACTTTGCCGAGACGGAAATGAATCAACATTCCGGCAAAGTGGCAACTCATTTTCATATACAAAATTTCACTTCATGTCGTACTCACGAAAAAATTCGGCATGACCTTCCTACAAATAGGAGGTTACTAGGGAGTGCCAAACTATGCCGAGACGGAAATGAATCAACATTCCGGTAATAGTTGGCTACTCAGTTTCATTCCACAACCAAATTGCACACATTTAACGTCTCCATCACATCACCATATTGAATCCGGTGAAATTTCATACTCATATCCCGTGTATCCGGACAAAATTCATACAAACTCATTTATTTATATATAAGCATTCATCCCACCTCAAATGATTAGATGGCTACACGAGATGATATCCGGAGAATTTTGGAGCTTTGGAGAAGGGAAAATTTTGGGTAGAAAGCGTGTTGGGAGGGAGATAAATCTAGATATACCAACTAAAATAATTTTGGTTGGTTGAAAAGAGAGGAGGAGGGTGGGAAAATTGGCATGAGTTTGAGCTAGAGAGAGAAGGGGACAAGGTTGAGAAGAGAGTGGAGGAGGGGAAAGTGGGTGGTGGGTGTGGTTCACTTATGGCAGATCTGCGAGCTTACCGCTGGCGAACAAGTTGGGTGGTTCGCCAACGCTAACGTGCGCGTTGGGCCCACAAGTTAGCGTTGGCGAACCACCTAGCTTGTTCGCCAGCGGTAGTGGCCATAGCGCTGGCAAACAAGGGAGTGCGTTCGCCAGCGGTAGTGACAGCTGCGCGCGCAGGCGGGCCCACACTTCCCGCTGGCGAACAAACTGGCACGTTCGCCACCGGTAAGGGGTGTAGCGCTGGCGAACAGATATATGCGTTCACCAACGGTAATAGCATTGGCGAACGCATGTATCTGTTCGCCAGCGCTATACTGGTGTCTATAAGCACTTTCCTACTAGTGTGTGCATTGCTCATACTCACACTGAGAGTTGGTTCAAACTTCGATAGTACATCCGAACCCCGTGGGAGAACTTTGTTCTTCTACACATAATCCAAAATTTATCTTCCTCAAAACAGCCACCATACCTACCTACCATGGCATTTCCATAGCCATTCCGAGATATATTGCCATACAACATCCATCATCATTATGTTACTTGTCATGCTTCATTGTTATTTTGCATACTGCTACACTGACAGGAGCATTTAGTATTCTTTACATCAGAGATATTTCAGTTTGAGTTATGAGTACTAAAAGTGTGTTGATTCATTGTAAAATAGAGTGTTGCCCCTACCAGTGAGGTTATATATCAAAAAAATAGGAAAGGCCCAAAAGAGAAAAATAAAAAAGGAAATTAAGAGGCAAAAGAGAGAAAATAAAGAGAGATGGGGCAGCACTACTATCATTTATTCCACACTTGTGCTTGGTTAGCAACATTACTTCAGTTTGGAGAGAGTTTTCATATTATAACATGCATAACTATGTGGGTACCTTAACATTACAGAACTTGGCTTGTATATTCCAATGATAAGCCTCCTCAAAAGTGCTTTAGATCTTCGTGAGCAAGCAAGTTGGATGCACCCCCACTAGTTCCATTGAAGAGCTTTCATACACTTATAGCTCTATGTGCATCCGTTGTGTGGCAATCACTACTCCTTGCATAACTTTGGTTATAAGACTTCCTCTTGTCTAATGATCACTTTCAGTTGTGTGAGACTTTCTTCCATTGACCATCCAAACCCCCCATAATATTCTTTTAGCCATAACACCCTGGTTCTAGGTACCAATACAGAACGCTTGCTTGTTTTGAGTGCACAATTAATTGAATGGCTTTTCCTATGTGCATATTGTTGTCACTTGACTTGATCCTAACAGGAGTAGTTGTGAGAGTTTGATGCCTTGGATGATTATATTGTTGTTCTTGAAGCTTATATCATCTTTAATATACTTTGCACAGTGGGTTGTGTTTTAGTATTGATTCATTGAAAAATTTTACTTTGTTCTTCTTAATGGTTTATACATTATTCTATTTGATATCAACTATAAACCATAGCCTTTATTCACTTGATAATAGTTTACATGCTTTACATTACTATGATGATCAAGTTTATGTTGGTAGCATGTCACGTCAAAAAATTTGTGTTTTTATCGTTTACCTACTCGAGGACAAGTAGGAACTAAGCTTGAGGATATTGATACGTCATAAACGTATCCTCAATTTCTGATGTTCCATGTTGTTTTCATGCCATATGCTACATGTTTTCCTTACACTTTATGTCATTTTCATCGATTTCCCGGGACTAACCTATTGACAAGATGCAATAGAGCCAGTTCCTATTTTCTTCAGAGAAGTTGTTCTCGAAATATTCTCGGAATTGGGCTATTCAAAATCCAGAAGTCTTAGAAGTCTCGGAGGGTCAAGGAAGTCCTGAAGAGAACTGGAGGGGGGCACAGTGTGGCCACACCATAGGGTGGCGCGGGTCCCCCTCGCCGCACCACCAGGTGGTGTTGGCCCCCTAGCCACCCCCAGCATCGCCCTTTCGCCTATATATTCTCCCTGATGCATCAACCCTAAAAGAATCGGCCTTTTCCACCAAAAACATCCGTAGCTCCGTCGCCGCCGCCGACAAGTTTTGGGGGACAGACATCTCTATTCTTGCACCCTGCCGGGACGGGGAAGTGCCCTCGGAGCCATCTCCATCGATTCCACTGCCATATTCATCACTGTTGTTGTCTCCTATGATGAGGAGGGAGTAGTTCTCCCCCAGGGCTGAGGGCTCTACCGGTATCTATGTGTTTCATATCTCTCTCCCATGGTGTGATATTTATGTGATCATGAGCTTTGTAATCTAGTTGAATATGTAGATGTACTCTTTATCTATTATGCTACTCAAGTGTTTTGTTATGAGATCTCCGTAAACACTTTGATCACGATGTAAAGCTGATAGTGTGTGCACCATGTGGTTTAGCATGATATTTATATCTTGTGTTGGATGACCCTATGAAATTGTGGTGTTTGTCTAGTACCTTATAGGGCGCTCATAGTGACAGCGTGGGGTTAACTAGATACTGGAATGCGACTTTAAGGTGTGCTTTGTACCCCTACGCAATGAATTGGTGTTCGTTATTCAACCGGAGAGTGGTTCGGAGTAGCGTAGTGAAGAGATGATATTTATGCATTCAATTATGTTATCAATGTTGACAGTGTTCACTAGTGAAATTAGGATCCCTAGGCCTTGTTTCTAAGCGTTGAAACACCATTTATAATCAGTTCTGCTACATGTTTGCTTGCTGCCATTTTTATTTCAGATTGCTATTATCACTTATAATTATCCATATCACTTGTATTTTACTCTCTCTTCGCCGAACTAGTGCACCTATACAACTGACAATTGTATTAGGTGTGTTGGGGACACAAGAGACTTCTTGTATCGTAATTGCAGGGTTGCTTCAGAGGGATATCTCTGACCTCTTCCTCCCTGAGTTCGATAAACCTTGGGTAATCCACTTAAGGGAAACTTGTTGTTGTTATACAAACCTCTGCACTTAGAGGTCCAACACTGTCCACAAGAATAGAAGCGTGCGTAGACATCATGTATTTTTACCTTAATGTATATTCTAGTAGTTACAGATGTTTTCTAGAGTTCCAATCATAAGTACTTGCAATCATTGGATAGTGAGAGCTTGTTAACTTTTCCTATCCCACATAAAAGAGGAATATCAACCTTGTATTTGACTATTTGATAACGGACAAATCCATCACACTTTCCACCACTTTTACACACTCATGTTACTGCTAGTTTATAGTCATTTAGTGTACTTTATTGCTGCAGCAACTAACTTTACTTTCATGTATTTATTATCCTGCAAAACTATCTTGTTTACTCGTATTGTTACTCTAGTATTATTTCCTAGGTAAAGTAAACATTTAGCGTGCGTAGAGTTGTATCAATGGTTGATAAAACTTGGGAGCATACTTATCCTACATTTAGCTCCTCGTTGGGTTCGACAATCTTACTTATCAAAAGGGCTACACACGATCCCCTATACTTGTGGGATATCAACTGCCTCTGAATTCTGGCGAGATTTTAGGCCCGGAGTCTTTGAGGAGTCTCTGGCCTGGACGGAGTCTCCGCCCTTGAAGATCTTCCAACGTGAAGTCAAAAGTGGTGTCACCCACTGCATTGAGGCCGGAGAGTGCACGGAGTCTCCGGGGTACTGGAAAGTCTCTGACCCTCCGAATTGTTACTAGAGTCTTTGGTAGGCCAGATTCTCCGGCCTTTGCACCGGAGTCTCCGATGTGACTTTCCCAGGAAAGCCTCAAACATCTAGATTCTGGGGTGTGGGTATAAATACCCCCTCCCTTTCTTCTTGCTCTAGCTAGCTGGTCCAGAATTAAATGCTCCATTAATTGAGCTCACCCACCTAGGGTTTCTTTGTGGAAAACCTAGACTCCATTGCAACTCTCTTGGTGATTGTTGGTGATTCTTGGGAGCCCCTTATTTGGTTGTGGGTGTGATGGAGGAATTACCCTCTTGGGTGGCCCGATCTTCACGAATTGATCAAAACACGAAGAACGCACGATGAACACAATGAACACGAGAGGGGAAACGAGGGGAAAACGTGGGAAATCGAGAGGGGATAACTAGTAAGAACCGAAGAACCGGAATCTCCCGTCAAGTAAGCCTCTAAGGCCGCCTATGGAACAATCGATCCAACTGAACTCACCTTATTGGAAATCTCTTCACACCCGTGGCCGGTCCACCACGCCAATAGAACCTCAAGGGTTAGTTGAGGAAGATTGGGAAATCCCTAACTGAATCCCAAGGGGAAAGGATAGGTAATTTGGTGAATCTTGATACGATCCTAGATACAATCTTAGGAGTAGCCTTGATACTGTCCTAGATATACATCATAGGAGTAGCCTCACAAGAGGGATACAAGAGAAAATATCAAATTTCTAAAATCATCTCTAACCTAGATCTGGTCCAAGGGGTACCCTTATATAGCCTAGGGGTAGGTGGGGGAGAAAAGGGGGTTTTCCCCTTCCTTTGCGAGCTGGCAGGAAAGCCGGCCTGGAGGTCGGGCTGCTCGGGTTGGGGGACAGCCTGAGGCCCAGGGAGGCCAACCTAGGCCGGGCGGGAGGCCGGGTGGCTCGGGCAGGGAGCCGGCCTGGGGTGCGCAGGGAGGCCGGCCTGGCCGAGGTGGGGGCCGGGATTCCTGCACCTCCCCTTGTTCCCCCTTCTGTTCTTCCTTTTCGATGCCTTCTTCTTGTACTTCCTCCATGGATCCTGGGAATCATCTTGGGCATGTTCTTGAGCATCATCTTGGGCATGATCTTGAGCATCATGGGAATCGTCTTGGGCTCCAACCTAGGCACGTATAGGGGTAATCCATGAGGTAGCGTACAATTCACAAAGACACTGAAGCATATAAAGATAGGGGTGAGTTTATCTTGTCTAGTATCGATGTAGGGCTTGGTGGAATTGGGTGCGCTGCATCATCCCCCCCCCCCCCTTGGAAAAGAGTCGTCCTCGACCCTTGATCCATCCTTCCACGTGTGTAGCCATGAGAGGGAGAAGAAATGTTGACGACAAAGATTTCGTTGAAGTTGAGCCACTTATCAAAACTCATGCAAAGGTAGGATGTACTGAGGGTAGTCCAAAGGCGATGCCGATCTTGAAATGGTCCTCGTTGGTTGGTTGATGAAGATTGCAAATGGTGGTGTAGTAGTCACCGAGTAGCTCAAGATGTGGTTGCTCCATTGCGTGCTGCAATGGTTGAGTGTAGCTGAACTTGACATATTGGTTGCACGCCACTCCATTGCTTGCATTTTCGTTCATTTGCTTGTCGAAGTCCATGTACATCTTGACGGTCGGTATGTAGTCATGGGAGTAATTGTCGTTGATGCGCTTGTCGAAGTCCAAGTACATCTTGATGGTTGGTATGTAGTCGCGGTAGTCATTGTCGTTGATGCGCTTGTCAAACTCCAAGTACATCTTGACGTGTGGGATGTAGATAGAGAATGCATTGTCGTTGATGCTCTTGTCGAACTTCATTCACATCTTGACATGTGGGATGTAGATGGAGAATGTGTTGTCATTGATGCGCTTGACGAACTCCATGCACATCTTGACGTGTGGGATGTAGACGGATAATGCGGTGTTGGTGATGTGCTTGGCAAGCGATGTGTAGATCTTAACGAGCGGAATGTACTCCTTCCAAATCTTCTAGTCGGTCTTTATGTTCATGCGGTGTGGAGAGCCATGTATGGTGAATAGTCCACGAGGGCTAACATGCTTGAAATGGTCACCAAATTTCTGCAAAAGAGACAACAAAGATGGAGATAGAGTTGGTAAGCCATTAGTGTCAATAAGCACAAATGGGATTTTGCTCTCAACTCTCATCTCACTTTTGGTGGCTATCAAGGCTATGCCTCTAGGGACACTCATGCTTTTTCCACTCATTATAGGCTTGTGGCTCTCGCTCACGGAATGGTGGATCTATCTCTCTCACCACTCATCTCACTAGAAGATTGAGAGGAAACAATAGAAGGCTCCAAATTCTTGGCACTTGAGGTGTGCGGGTTTGTCGAAGTTATTGCATTGCTTGGAGGAGGAGGTATTGTCATGGCATGTGGCGAAGAAATCTCGGTCATCTAGTCTCTTGGAGAGTCAAGTGGAGTTTGTCACAAAGGTCTTCTCTATCTCCATCGATGATAAGCTTGATTTATTTTCCATTGATGTCGGCTCTAGTTTGAAAGAGGTTGCATCGTTGGTCATGTTCATCATGAGGAGAGGTGGTAAGAACTCGTGTCACCACTAGAGAAAGATTCTTGTCCTCATTTCAAGATAAATTCTCTTATTCATCGTTTTGTCCGTCCAAGGAATTAAGAGAAACTTGGTGCAAGGCATAGTATTCGCCTTCACTCATGGATCTACGTTCACCATCTTGGTTGACAATCATGATCATCTTGTTGGTAGCATTAGAGGATCTAGAGGCGCTCTTGGTGTTGGTCGGTGTTGTGACTTGTGTCAATTTAGACGAAGAAGAAAGCCTTGGAGAGGTTTGAAAGGGATTGTCATATTTCACAAGGTCACATGCATCAAAGTATTCATCATAGATTGGTGGAGTTGCATCCTCATGTTCATGGTGACGTCGATCTTGTGGCATTGGAGGAAGAACTTCGCAACCTTGATGTTGATGTTGCGCTTGTGGTGATGAAGGATGCTCATGGTCTTGATCATCAAGGCCATAGTCCTTCCTCAAAGGATGTCACACATGGAGGTTATGGAACGGTGTTGGTGTTGAAGTGAATCTCACCTCGTGTCTTGATGAAGGAGTAGGATCATGATATCCATGGTGAGGTAGGACTTGCTCATGCGCTTGATCATTAAGTCCATAGTCCTTCCTCAAAGGATGTCGCACATGGAGGTTGTGGATCGTTGTTGGTGGTGAATTGCCTCTCGCATCTTGCCTTGATGAAAGAGTAATATCATAATATTCATGGCCAGGTTGGACTTGATCCTTGTCGATGGTGCGACGAGAAAGTACAATGATGGTGATGATGAGGTGGAGGCTCCCACTCCTCATGAGGATGATGACGCTCATGGCCCTTGAACCTTGGGACACTGAGGCAAAGGGCGCTCAAATTGTTGTCTTCATGCTCTTGATGGGGTCGCTCATGTTGGTCTTCATCGAGGAGAGGAGGTGAAGAATCATGGAGAGAATCTTTATTTTCTTGGTGTTGATTTGGTCGCTCATGTGGGTCCTCATCAAATATTGGAAGTTAAAGAGCATGAATAGCATCCTCACTTGCTTGTTGTTGACGGGGTCGCTCATGTGAGTCCTCGTCAAAAATAGGAAGTGAAATATCATTGGGGGCATCCTCATGTGCTTGTTGTTGACGGGGTCGCTCATGTGGGTCCTCATCAAACATTGGAAGTGATAGACCATGAAGAGCATCTCCACTTGGTTGTTGTCGATGGGGGCGCTCATTGGGTTCTTCATCAAAGAGAGGACGTGAAATATCATGTGGAGCATCCCCACATGGCTGTTGTCGATGGGGGGCGCTCATTGAGGGCTTCATCAAAGATAGGGAATGACATGCCATGAGGAGCATCCTCACTTTCTTGTTGTTGAGGAGGTCTCTCATTTTGTTTTTCATCATAGAGAGGAAGTGAAAGGTCATGTGGATCATCCTCATTGGCTTGGCGTTGGTGGTCATGATGGAGAGGATGGCGCCGGTGGTCATTGTGGTGAAGTTGTTAGAGGCATGCTTCGCGGCATCCACTAGCATCATTGTCTTCTTGATAAGGTCCTTGCTCTTGGCAGTCATTGTGGTGGTGACACGCATTTTGCCTTGGAAGACTTGGATGTGGGCAAGCACTAGCCACGAAGTCATGTATACCATAGTCATTGGCGGAGCTTGGCGGAGGTGGCTGATGATGTTGTTGAAGATCCGGTCGTAGGGGAAGATCTTGAAGAGGGTCACCACGGCCTTGGCGGTGTCGAGGAGGTGGTGATGGCGAGCTATGCTCATACCAATTTCGTCAAGGAGCTTGTGGAGACGGAGGTGGTGATGTGGTATCAGAGCCAGGTTTACCACTCTCTTCGATGTGGAGGTGATGATCATGGCGGCGAGCTTGGTGATGATCTTGGGGTTGGTGTCTTGAACGTCGCGACTTGGAGGACGATGATGATCCATGGCGGTTGGCGAGGATGGCCAAGTTGGTGTCGATACGCGCCATGTGATCATTGAATCGAGTATGATGATCTTGTAGTCGATGTTCCAAGCGCTCAAATCCCTCACGAGCAAGTTGGCAAAGATGAAAATGTTCGTGGCGGTTTACGAAGTTGTGGGCGTTGTCGTGGAAGAATGGGGTTCCTTCATCTTTCGAGTTCGGACTTGTGAACACTCCTTCCCTAGTCATCTCAAAAACACACAAGAGTGATATGAAGAAATGGATGTCTCACTTTCCTAACGTTACCTTTTTTGGTCGTATTGAGGCTAGTGGACGAGCCTAGGTGTAGGGCGGTATGTCCAAAGTGAGTCCAAAAAGATCGAAAGAAAACCTCAAACGACAACACACACGCTTTATGTCGAAGGCAAATGGGTTAGCAAAATGGCAAGGAAAAACAGCAAATCCGAAGAAAAGTTTGTCGTAAAACGTGGAGAAGAACCGAAATGAAATGTTAGCACAAGAACCAATCCTAGTGTAGGAAACAAAAATGGAACACACACACACAAGGGATAAATGAGGTTAGTGCGGCCAATGGACGAGCAGAGACGAAATTTACCTAACGAAGACTAAGCTCAATGTCGCACCAACACAAGGAGGATGCTAGCTCAGACCGCAAACTATAAGAGGCAACAATATTCACACCGTGGAAACCGGTCACTCTCTTCTCTTTTGCAACGCGAAGCTACACGTTCCTACAAGGGATAGCACTTGGCATTGATCTTTTTCTTCGTTTTCTTTTTTTTATTTTCTCTTTTCACTTTTTGCTATATGGGGATACAAATTCCAAGCCTAGTCGAACTACACTCTCACAAGTGCCAGACAGACACTCTCGGTGCCACTAGTGCAATGCCAAGCGATGTAAAAGAGCTAGTCCGAATGGGCAAGGTACACGAAGGATCGGTTAGTTCAAGCGGAAGCAACTTATAACTCTCTTGTGGATGATCACGGACTTGCGGCCAGGGTTTGTCGATATCGTGTCGATCCGTTGATGTAGTTGCATAGATGATGTTGTGGGCTTCGCGTGGAAACTTGAATCACTCCAATCGGATCAACGCCGACAAAGAAAAACAAGTTACAAAACCTGTCCAGAAATCGAAGAGCTGAAATTTTCTCTGATTTTTGCTCAAATTCGAAATTCCTTGAAATCCAAAAAAAAAATTGGACAAATTCGAGAAAACTTGCTGAATATAAAGGTGGGGAATGTTCTTTGGCAACAAATCCACGAACAAATCCACATATCGGTTGAAATCCATTTTTGGCTATTTTTGGTGAAAATTTTCGAAATTGATGTGGGGAAAGAAAAATTGGATGGAAAAGGGGATTGTGGGGGACGAATTCGTGTCAATCTAGCTGGTGATACCTGATGATGGAGGGATTACCCTCTAGGGTCGCCCGATCTTCACGAATTGACCAAAACACGAAGAACGCACGATGAACACAAGAGGGGAAACGAGGGGAAAACATGGGAAATCGAGGGGAAGATAACTAGTAAGAACCAAAGAACCCAAATCTCCGGTCAACTAAGCCTCTAACACTAGTAGGGAAAGCCTTATAGCCACCAGCTTATCGCTGGCGAACAGGTTTTTGGGTTGGCTAGCGCTATTACCGCTGGCGAACGCCATTTCTTGTTCGCCAGCGCTACACATACTACCGCTGGCGAACAAGCCAGATGGTTCGCCAGTGCTAAGAGTGGGACCCACCTGCGCGCGCACCAGCACCTCCCTTGAACTACCGCTGGCGAACAGGCCTGGGTGTTCGCCAGCGCTAAGATTACTACCGCTGGCGAACAGCCCTGCCTGTTCGCCAGCGCTAACATGTGGGCCCAGTACGCATGTTAGCGCTGGCGAATAGGCAGGGCTGTTCGCCAGCGGTAACCTGGGCAGATAAGGCATAAGTGGTCCACCCCCACACTTTCCCCTCTCCACTCTCCCTTCTCCACCTTGTCCCCTCCTCTCTCTCTCTAGCTCGAATTTATGCCAATTTCTCTACCCTTGCACTCTCTTTTGAACCAACTAAAATTATTTTAGTTGGTGTATATATGTTTATCTCCCTCCTAACACCATTTCTACCCAAAGTTTTCCCTTCCTAGGCATCTAGGTCTAGAATTACACCCCCCTCTCTCTCCAAAGCTCCATAATTCTCCGGATATCATCGTGTAGCCATCTATTCATTTGAGGTGGGATGAATGCTAATATATAATTAAATGAGTTTGTATATGAATCTTGTCCGGATACACGCGATATGCTATATGTGTGAGATTTCACCGGATTCAAATATGGTCGTGTGATGGAGACTTTAAATGTGTGCAATTTGTTGTGGAATGAAATTGAGTAGCCAACTATCGCCGGAATGTTGATTCATTTCCGTCTCGGCATAGTTTGGCACTCCCTAATAACCTCCTATTTGTAGGAAGGTCATACCGAATTTTTTCATGAATACGACATGAAGTGAAATTTTGGATATGAAAATGAGTTGCCACTTTGCCGGAATGTTGATTCATTTCCGTCTCGGCAAAGTTTGGCACTCCTCTAACATCCAATTTGTAGGAAGGTCATGCCGATTTTTTTTCGTGAATATCGATATATATATATATATATATATATATATATATATATATATATATTATGTTTGGTTCTAATATTAATTATATTGGCGCGCTCTCGTGAAGGCGACATATAATGGTGGTCGTTAAGAGTGAACGTGTCGTGAATAGTTACTTGAGACACACGACAGAAGACATGTTACAAAATGGCCGCAAGGAGATACGATGTCCATGTCGAAAGTGCAAACTAGGGGGCTTGCTCAATCCCTTTACCGGAGACTTGCTCAGTCACCTCCTCAGGTATGGTTTCATGGATGGGTATAACAGTCGGTGGGTAAGTTATGATGAAGATGATGAAGTCCATGGGGCGGCGGTGGTAGTAAATGATGTGCAACAGGAGAATAACAACGATCGACTAGAACTACAACAGGACCAAGATCAGCCTCATGACCCCGCACATGATCATGGAGAAGATGCTGAACAAGACGTGGAAGAAGATCACGAGGACACAGGGACACCCCTAACGAAAGTTGTGCGTGACCCTCATCTGAAAGAACTGCTTTTGAGAAAGGCGACTAACTCGAGATCTGCTGCTAGAGAGCAATCAAAGCTGGCGCAACTAGAGATAGACTCGAAGACACCGTTGTATGCAGGCTGCGGTCCAGGAGAGTCCCGCCTGAGAGTGGCCCTCGATGTTCTGCAGATGAAGGCGAGATACAAATGGAGCGACATAAGCGTCGATGCAAGCCTGCAATACTGGCACGATGTCCTTCCAGAGGGAAACACATGTCCTAAAAGTTGCGATGAGGCCAAGAAAGTCGTGTGCCCCTTTGATTTACCTCACGAAAAATACCATGTGTGCATCAACGATTGCTACATTTATCGGAAAGAGGACGCGAACAAAACCATTTGTCCAGTCTGCAACGCCGCTCGATACAAGAAAGGGAAGAAGAAAGCTGAAAAGTTGTGTCGTACTTTCCGCTCATTCCCCGTCTGCAACGGTATTTCGCGGCCCGCAAGGAAGCAGAGCTCATGCCCTGGCACGCGAAAAGGAGGAATAAAGTTTTGAAAGATCCAAATCGGAGTGAAAAAGTAATTCTGACACATCCTTCAGATGCAAGTCAATGGAAAGCAATTGACTGTGAATATGCAACGTTCGGGGCGGAGTCAAGGAACATCAGGTTGGGTGTGAGCACCGACGGACTCAATCCGTTTGGCAACCAGAGCAGCACCCATAGCACCTGGCCCGTGTTTGTATGGATGTACAACATCCCTCCCTGGTTGTGCATGAAGAGGAAGTATATTCACATGAGTATGCTAATTCAAGGGCCAAAACAACCAGGCAACGACATCAATCTATACCTGAAGTTGCTTAAAGATGAGCTGGACACGCTATGGGCCGAGGAAGGGGTGAACACATGGGACGCCTTCGGTGAAGAATATTTCCCAATGAGAGTTGTCTTACTTCGTACGGTTCACGACCTACTCGGCTACGGATATGTGGCGGGCCAGGTGTGCCACGGACATAACGGTTGCGTGAGGTGCATGGATGACACCACGTTTATGCAACTTCCGAAAGATCCTGGGTCTTCGAAAACAGTTTTCGTTGGCCATCGAAGGTGGCTACCCAACAAAGACTTGTGGAGAAGGCGAGGAGACCTTTTTAACGGTGAGGATGAGCTCCGTGGACCTCCACGTAAGAGGTGCGGCGAAGAAATCTACAAGTTGCTGAATGATTGGAAGGAATGCCCAGAGCCGGGAAAGAAGCAAAAGGCGCCAAAACCGCTTCTGGATGTATGGAAGACGAGGTCGGTGTTTTGGGACTTGCCATACTGGCTCATTCTCGATACGCCTCACTGCCTTGATCTGATGCATATCACGAAGAATGTGTTTGAAAGTTTGTTTGGCACGCTGCTCAACATGCCGGAGAGGACCAAAGACGGGGTGAAAGCAAGAAACGACCTGAAATATTTTGGTATTAGGGTAGATCTTCAGGGGGGACGCCCGGATGATGACGACGACAATCAATCGTGTGATGAGGAGACGGAGGGTCGCAAGGCCAAAAGGGTTAAGAGGAATGACTATTACTGCCCCCCCCCTCCTGCTTCACTCTTAGTCCGAACGAGATCACAAAATTGATGATGTGCCTTCTCGGAGTCAAAGTCCCTAGCGGTTACTCAGGGCTAATAAGAAGATTCCTCGACGCGCAGAAACAAAAGTTTAGCGGGATGAAGTCTCATGACTGTTACGTGATTATGAGGCAGATACTTCCGGTTGCGATACGCGGAATAATGGACAAGAACGTCCGGGAAACCCTGTTTGGCCTCTGTAACTTCTTCGACGTTATATCTCGAAAGTCGATCACGGGGAAGCAAATCTCAAGGCTGCAGGAAGAGATTGTCGTGATACTATGCGAGCTTGAGATGTACTTTCCACCATCATTCTTTGACATATTTGTTCATCTGTTGGTCCATATCGTGGACGATATCATCCATCTCGGGTCGTTGTTCCTGCATAACATGATGCCGTTTGAAAGGATGAATGGGGTCATCAAAGGATATGTTCGCAACAGAGCCCGTTCGGATAGAAGCATCGTTCAGGGCTTTCTCACCGAAGAGTGCATCTCTTTCTGCACGAATCATATGGACGTGGAGGACCCTGTTGGTCTGCCCAGAAACAAGCACATTGGCAAGCTCGATGGAGTAGGTCACAAAAATGGACGTAGAGAAGTGCATGTGGATCGGGCTTGTCGAAGCACCGACTTTAACAGGGAAAACTTAGTAGCTCTCCAACACATTGACATGGTCGATACTTGGGTGGAAAAACACAAGAGCTCGATTATGAAAAAGTACAGTGAACAAGGCAAGCGGAGGACCGAAGGAGAAATAATCAGAGAGCATAACTCCACTTTCTTGCGTTGGTTTAAAGATGTGATCGTTGCTAAACCACCGCCAAGAGATTGTGCGAAAAATAAACTATTGTACGCCTTGGCACATGGCCCAGCTCCCAACCTAGCGACGTTTCAAGCATATGATATCAACGGGTTCACTTTCTACACAGAGGAGAAAGACAAAACTTCTGATTATCAAAACTCGGGGGTAACGATGGAATCCTACACCGGTGACAAAAAGTTAAGATATTACGGAAGGATCGAGGAGATATGGGAGCTTAACTACTCTGGAGAGAAGGTGCCTATGTTCCGCGTCAGATCGGCTAGGATGTCGACCGTCAGAAAAGAAGACCAATACTTTACAACCATGGTTATTCCCGAAGCCGGAACCTCATCAAGCACGAATGTCACAGCGCAAAATGAGCCATGGGTATTGGCCAAGCATGTGTCCCAATGCTTCTTCATAACAGACCCCGCAAGGCCTAGCCGTGTTGTCGTGAGGAGAGGGAAAAGAAATAGCATCAGAATGGATAGAGTCATTGATGAGGACGAGTTCGACACGTTCGGCGACCCAAATATTGATGATGATCAAGAAGATGTTGATGATAGTCATGCAACATACACAACAAGAAGAAGCAGAACTACGCTACCTAGGCATGGTCTTCCATTCAGAAGAAGAAGTCATAATGTGGGGTTAAATTATGCAACTGCGACCAAAAAAGGCAAAAAGATCAAACATTGAGAAACTATATATGTATTTGTCTGCCAATTGTATGCGACGAAACTATGTATATGCATGGATCAACTGGTCTGATATCGATGTGCACTTATTATAAATTTAATGTACCTTGTTCTGTATTTCAAATGTGTGGACTTATATTATTTGAAACATAAAGCTAGGAAACAAATAGAAATTAAACATGAAGGAAACAACGGAAAACAATAGAACACAAATAAAACATTATTATTTGTAATGTGTTTGAAATTAATTTGTAATGTGTTTGAATTATTATAAATGAAATGTATTTGAATAATTTAAACAAATAAAGAAAACAAAATAAAACATTATTATTTGTAATGTGTTTGAAATTAATTTGTAATGTGTTTGAATTATTATAAATGAAATGTATTTGAATAATTTAAACAAATAAAGAAAACAAAATAAAACATTATTATTTGTAATGTGTTTGAAATTAATTTGTAATGTGTTTGAATTATTATTAATGAAATGTATTTGAATAATTTAAACAAATAAAGAAAACAAAATAAAACATTATTATTTGTAATGTGTTTGAAATTAATTTGTAATGTGTTTGAATTATTATAAATGAAATGTGTTTGAATAATTTAAACAAATAGAGAAAACAAAAAGAAAATAATGGAAAACAAAATAAAATAATAAAAAAACATAAAGGATACAATGGAAAAAAAATAAAACATTATTATTTGTAATGTGTTTGAAATTAATTTGAAATGTCTTTGAATAATTTAAACAAATAAAGAAAACAAAAAAAAAGTAGCGCTGGCGAACCAGTGCAACTGTTCGCCAGCGGTAAGGTACCTCTAGCGCTGGGCAACGGAAACTTGTTCGCCAGCGGTATGTGGCGTTGTGTCACTTACGCGCGGGCCCCCCGCCCCTCCCCTCTATCTACCAGTACTGCGCACAGAGTGCAGGGACTTAGTCGTTTCGCGCAACTGTCCTCTCCGGCGAGCAGAGAAGCAACCACCGCGCCCTCCCCTCTCCAGCGACCAACTGCAGTTCTGCGAGCGCGCCCCTCCCTCTCCTCGCCACCGCGCCCCTCCCTCTCCTCGCCACCGCGCCCCTCCCTTCCTCTCCCTCGATCGCCCCTCCCTTCCCCACTGCCCCGGCCGGCGCGCGAGCACAACCTCTGCCGCGACCCGCCGGCGACTGCCCCTCCCTCACCGGCCGGCGCAGCACCACCCCTGGCCACTCCCCTCCCTCCCTCCTCCTCCCATGCGGCTGCCGCACTCCCTCCTCAGCGGCGCCGCCCCTACTGCCCTGCTGCTGCCCCAATTGTGCCCACGCACACAACCTGTTCGACACAGGTTCTACAAGAACAACAGGCAAGTTTCTCCCCTGTTCGATTTTTTTAAAATTGCATTTCTATTGTTGCTGATGCATATGTTGTTTAAATTGTTGATGCTGCATATGTTTGAATTCACTTATTTAAATTGATAAGAACAGAGATTTTCTTAATCTTGTTGCCCCTGGAGCCTATGTTGATTCAAGCCCTTCTATGAGATGAGCAGAGTGTGCTACTCTGGGTTTTTTATTCAGAGGATGTGCCTCCCCACTTTGTGATCCTATCACCTGAAATTTACCCTGTTCTCTCTCTCTTTCTATTGACTTAATCTTGATGGAACTGTATGTGTAGCTATTGTGGTTGAGGTGCCTTTCCATGGATTTGTGCCCAGCAGCAGATTACTACATGCTTGTTTTGTTGCCCCTGGAGCTATTATCTGGTTGTGAATTGTGGTACTGGTAGCTATTATCTGATAAGAACAGTTTACTCATGCTTGTTTTGTTGTCCCTAGAGCTATTATCTGATAAGAAATTTTTTATCTGATAAGAACAGTTTACTCATGCTTGTTTTGTTGCCCCTGGAGCTATTATCTGATAAGAACAGTTTAAACTGATAAGAACAGATTACTCATGCTTGTTTTCTTGGCCAAGCCTATGATGCAAAGGCTGAGGTACAAATTTAATAAGAACAGATGCTTTTCTTGCACTTTTAAATCTCCCAGGGATGTGTGTAGCATAGCATCCCTATGCCAGACTGAGGGAAATAAATCCCAGCCCACTTTCTGTGCATAATTTAGCAAGATCCCTTGCTAGGATGTGTGTAGAAATCACCTTAGGGTGTTAATGTTGTGGTTGTGATTTCCTAATGAATCTTGGCTTCCTGATGAAATCACCTTAGGGTGTTAATCACACTTGCATTTTTTTATGCATGAAATTGTTAGCAATTTATTTACCTAGTTTTTTCTCTTAGTACTCAATTGTTAGCAATTTATATGCATGTCCTGTCTTGATATTTAAATATGAATCTGGATATCTCAATTGTTTTTGGTGGTTGGTGATGGTTGGTGGTGATGGATGGTGTGTATGGATGGTGGTGATGGATGGGTGGTGGTGATGGATGGTGGAGATGGTGTGGTCGTATGGATATGTGCCCACCTTCGTGTGGATGACGATGAAAATATGAGGGGTGGGATTATATGAGGGGTGGGATTTTATGTGCAGGTACCCCACGTGAGTCCCTATTTGCCGGAATGTTGATTAATTTCCGTTCCGCCAAATTTGGGTACTCCATTTGTGATATTTTTAGCAAAGTTCATGCCGAAATTTTCCGTGAATTTTGGCATGATCTTTGCTAAAAATATCACAACTTAGAGTGTCCGAGAAATTTGGACTCATATGGGGTATACATCATCTAAATTGTAGGATTTGTTGAACTTATTTCGGGTTTTCTCTCCTTCATTAGATATGGCTCACAACGACGAGGCGGGTGGTTCTGGTCTCGGACACGGGGACGACGATGCGTGGCTTTCTATGCTTAGCGCCGGAGGAGAACCCGTAGATCCGCACCCGGATCTAGAGATGCAGGGCCACGATGCAGACGACGAGATGGACGAAACCGTTCGCCAGGAGCTAGAGCCGCGCACCGATACATCGGGCGCAGAAGGTGATCAAACCGGTAGTGGCACCGGGGATACCGCATCCGGTAGCGAGGCGTCGCGTAAGCGCAAAGAAAGCCGGCACAACATGCTCTCCACCATCCGGGAAGAGTTCACGGTAGTGGACCCCAAGAGCGGTGCTCCCCTCGAGCCGGAGAGTTACTCTAAGGGCTATAGAAACGAGATAGGCTGCATAGCTCGAGACTTTGGCAACGTTAATATGGAGCACCTCAGAGATAAAGAAAACAAGGCTATGGCCGCCCTGCTGATTGAGAAGCTGCACACGAGGTACAAGTTCCCGGATCCTTACGACAACATGGACCTGAAGAAGAATCTGGTCAACTCGTTAGCACTGGGAAAGTTAACAGGGTGTTTACGACTTGGAGATCCAGTTTGCGGGAGATGATTGCGAAGGGTAAGGGTTTCGATGAGATCCATAAGATGTGGCCCTCCATTTCCGAGGAAGACTCGGCCCAATACGAGATCGACGAACTCAAACCGGAAAGGGTGGCGCTGAGTAAATGGGGGAAAGAGCAGCGAAAAAAGAACATTGGCCCTCACAATCTCGGAAGCCGGGGTTACCTTTGGAAGCAGAAAGTATGGGCTAAGGAGGATGCGAAGAGAGAAGGGCCGAACCCGTTTGACAAGATCACCGACCCGCGGGTGAGAAATTTTGTCAGGGCCCATTATAGGGAAGATCCCAAAAAGCCCGACGATCTTGTGTTGAACGAGAAGGTCAAAATGCTCGAGAATAAGTATCTCGAGGAAGAAGAAAAAGAACGCCTATCTCAATCTGACGGGGGGTCCTCGGCGACGACGAACAAGGACCCGTATGACACCCCTTTTATTAGGGCGCTTAACGCGATGAAGGGAGTGCCCCTTGACAAGAAGTCGTATCGTGGCCATGTGCGTGGCCTCGGAAAGGGTCATCGGCATGCGCACTACTACCCGGACACCAAGGAGAAGAGAAAGGAGCGGAACAAGGCCCCGGAGAAGACGGTCGACGAGATTGTGAACGAGAGGCTCAATGAGCTCCTCCCTACCATCTATGCGTCCGTCGCTCAGTCCTTAGCGCCGTGGATGGCAGGTGGAGGACAAGGGCCGCTCCCCGAGATAAACATAGCCCAAATGGTGCCGCCAGTGGCGCAGAACGTGGCCCCCGTCGTGGCGCCTGCTGCGCGGAACGTGGCCCCCGTCGTGGCGCCTGCTGCGCAGAACGAGCCGTCCCCCAACCCTCAGCCGGAAGGTCGCAAAGATCCGTCGCCGCCCTGCCACGTCTCTTCAACGCCGCCACCGACACTTAGCGGTCCATCCCCCTTGTCCGAGCTCAATGCCCTCACGGTAATTCAATGTCCACTGCTTAATTATATATTATGACTTGATTCGTGACGGCCTCAGTCTCTAACAACGATCGCGCGACGTTTCGCAGGCCGACGAGACGGGATGCACATTTCTCCTTCGTGTGAACGGCGAGTTAAAGGACGTGGCCAAAGGAAAAATCATAACACCTCTCAACCGCGTATCCCACGGCGTTCGTATGCCCGAGGACGTGTTCAGAGTGACATTAAGTCGGGTGCTCCCTGGTTGCGGTGCTCTCGATCCTCCGAAGCAACCACCCGCAGCCGACGGCGAGTTGAACCTGGAGCAATGCTTGGTTTGGCCATTGACCTGGCCGAAATCACTAATTCGTTTGGAAAGTACTCATGTCAACACTCCAACACCGGTCCAGGGGTTGGGGCACCCGAGCCAACACAAGGATTTCTCACCTGCAAAGTCCGTGCAACACGACGGCGACGATGCTGAACATGAGAACCCCAATGACTACCTCGTCGACGATCCTTACGAGGGGGCGCCCGGCCTGGATGATCTTGATAAACTTCTTTTGCCAACGGAGGAAGCGGATAAATATCGATGCACAAAGCGTCTTTTCTCTTCTCAAGAACCGGCAGCCCCCGAGCAAGAAGCCATCAGCCAAGACGCCCTCAAAGAGGCGGTAGCAGATGTATTTCATCAGAATCAGCCTAAGATCAAGTATGCACGGAAAAGAACTACGAAGGTTCCTGCCGTTGCATCGATGAGCCAACCGGTGGAGGGGACCAAGTCTAAGCCGCAGGCAGAACGGGTATTGGACAGGATACCCATACACGACTGGCATCAGATCCATGAGTTGGGCAAACCGATGCTTCCGCCGAGGTTGGCCTCCTTGCTGACAGGTGATATGCTTAGCGTCCATGACGGTGTTCACTTTATGGAGACGATGCTTCTCAAAGAGAAAAATCCAACGCTGCCGGTTTTGGTCGCAAAGGTGCCATCTACGGTGGGATTTGTCACTGAAGGCAACGCAAACAAGATCATCGTGAGATTTGACGACATTTTTCGGATGTTCCACATGAAATCCCTCCACTCGTCAATCGTCCGTCTGTTTACGCTCAGTTTGGCGCATCAACTATCCATAGAGAATGTCAAAAACATTGGGCTAGCAGACTCCTACTACATGCAGGACATGTACTTGAACACCCCCAAGGGTAGGACAAAAGCGGCAAAGTACCTCCAACAAGTCTTGCTCAATAACCATATGAACAAGAGGATCACCCTCGTGCCTTACTTTCCCGAGTAAGTTATATTTCCCATATTTCCATAAGTTTGCGCATATACAATTTTTGACGATTATATATATGGACTCTCCTGTTTTGCGCAGAAACAAATACGGCACCCTCATCATGCTCTACCTTAGAGACGCGCACGCAGTATATCTCGACTCCGGGAGTAGGATGAAGGAGAAGAATTACTCCCTCATCAAGTCTGTTCTGAATGATGCTTTGGACGGCTACATCAGGGGGAGGATTCTGCGACAGGAAGAAACAAATTCAAGGCAAATATGTGTTCAGACACAGAACAGAGTTTCCCTGCCCCAAGCAGGCGCCAGGCGGCCATATGGAGGCATGGTACCTTATCCAACACATGACGGAGATCGTGAAAGACCAACATAGCCTACAATACATGTCTGCTGTGGACAAATGGTCTCGCAGCATCGTCGAATGGTCTGATGCTGAATTCAGACAAAACTTTGGTCGCATGCAGCGCAAGCTCTGCACAATCATCTATAAGGATGTAGTAACTAAAGACTCTGTCTTCCACTGGAACTCCCCACCATCTAACAATGAGTTGCGACAATGTGTGCTAGAGCAGACTGACGACAGACCATTCAACTCGTTAGAAGGTGCTCTTCCGTTCCCGCCGGAGAAGAAACAGAAGATCACAACATCGAGGAAGAAATAATCGACGGTATGTATTCGATTCGTTACGGATTGCTCCTAATAAGAACTTTTGATTTCCTTTGCTGGTCTAATGCTTTTATCTTGGTCTACAGAGAGATGAAGAAGTGGACGGCGCGCTGGCCCTAGCGAAAGATCGCAAGCGTAGGCGGAAGCTAAAGCGGAGGCGGACCGCATATATAGTCTTGTTTGCGATTGATATCTATATCCCGCGTATGTTGTATGGATGTCATACTTTTGTAATCGTTAAACTAATTAGATGGCTATATTTTGGGTTCGAAATCTTTCGACATAAACGTGTTATTGAGATCATCAATGTGTATTCATACTTATGAGAAGGATATAATGGATGCATATGTATCGATGTGTTATCAATGTGTTAATTTCGTTATCGATGTGTTAATTTCGTTATGGATGGATGCATATGTATCTAAGAGTGATTTATATGTGTGAACTTTATAAATTACATAAATTGAATGTATTTGCACCTGTATAGTATAATACCAGAATATACAAACTGTTATACGAAAATGAAAATAAAATTACAAACCTGGGAGACTTACCGCTGGCGAACCAAACAGCTACCGCTGGCGAACACAGGAGACCGCTGGCGAACATTACCGCTGGCGAACAAGGATCTGTTCGCCAGCGGTAACATATACTACCGCTGGCGAAGCGGTGTTCGCCAGCGGTAACCTGCTACCACTGGCGAGGAAGCGCTGGCGAACAGGGCTTCGCCAGCGGTAAGCCATATTTGTTCGGCACTGGTAGGGGTTTTCCTACTAGTGTAAGTCCTCCTACGGAACGATCGATCCAACTGAACTCACCTTATCGGAAACCGCTTCACACTCGTGGCCGGTCCACCATGCCAATAGAACCTCAAGGGTTAGTTGAAGAAGATTGGGAAATCCCTAACTGAATCCCAAGGGGAAAGGATAGGTAATTTGGTGAATATTGATACGATCCTAGATACAATCTTAGGAGTAGTCTTGATACGGTTCTAGATATACATCATAGGAGTAGCCTCGCAAGAGGGATACAGGAGCAAAGCTCAAAGTTCTAAAAATCATCTCTAACCTAGATCTGGTCCAAGGGGTACCCTTATATAGACTAGGGGTGAAAAGGGGGTTTCCCCTTCCTTTGCGAGCTGGCAGGAAAGCCGGCCTGGAGGCCAGAATGCTCAGGTTGGGGGACGGCCTGAGGCGCGGGGAGGCCAGCCTAGTCCGGGCGGGAGGCCGGGCGTCTAGGGCAGGTTGTCGGCCTAGGGAGCGCAGGGGGCCGGCCTCCTCTGTAAGGGTGCCGACCTAGAGGTTGGCCTGGCCGTGGTGCAGGCCGGGATTCCTGCACCTCCCCTTCTTCCTCCTTCTCTTCTTCCTTCTCGATGCCTTCTTCTTGGACTTCCTCCATGGCTCCTGGGACATCATCTTGTGCATGTTCTTGAGCATCATCTTGGGCATGATCTTGAGCATCGTGGGCATCATCTTGGGCTCCAACCTAGGCACGTATAGGGGTAGTCCATGAGGTAGTGTACCATTCACCAAGACACCGAAGGCATATAGAGATAGGAGTGACTTCACCTTGTCTACTATTGATGTTGGGCTTGGCGGAATGGGGTGCGCTGCGTCAGGGTGTGTGTTCCTCGAGCTCATTGTAAAGATCTCAATTTCCACCTCAAAGGGAATCAATAGTGGAAGGTGAACTAGACTTTTGTGGCAAGGTTCATCGGAGAATATGGTGAGGCCTTTGTGGCGTTGAGTAGGCCTTTGTGGCAAAACTCGCACTCCTGAACTCGGGATTACATCCTTGTCTCTGCGTGCTTCCATTATCGGTTACCTCGTTCCCTCTCATTTACTTTGTGTTTGTATCTTGTTTATTGTTGTTCTTGTCGTATTGGTAAATTCACCGTAGTTGCATATCTAGAGAATTTACCTTTTTGTCAAACCTAAATCGAAAAAGTATTCAAATTGGTCGTAGCACCTATTCACCCCCTCTCTAGGTGCCCATACTATCCATTCAGCTTGGGCTTGTTGGGGTCCTTCTTAGCTCTCTTCTTTACCTAGACCCTGCGACACGGAAGAAACTAATTGCAAATTGGATCAAACCTACACACAATCACAGGAACACCCGACTAAAACCACATGAAACTAAACAAGAAGATGGATGGGACTGATCATGCACTAACCTGATGTAGGTCACCATCTTACTATTCCTACAGCCTAGCTCCTTTGATAAAGTGAAACATAGATAAAAACCTGAACATGTTAACTTCTAGGAAAATTGTGTACAAAAATAATAGTAAACCTAAACAGCTCATCAATGTAATATTAATAACCTTTAGAAAACATGATACATGAGCCAACAAATAGTGTAATCCTTTCACTACAACACACTAGGCTGCAAAAAATACTGACCTAGTGCCACAAATTATCCATTCAACTGAGGGCATCTAATAATAGCATCATGTGATCGATGACTATAACATCTCAAAAAGGGAGAGAAGAAAGTGAACCAAGAGGCGGATATTACTGTTGGTGCTTTCGTTGACGATGATCTGGGTGGGGTTGGCGAGATCAAGAGCGAGGTACAGGTCAGAAAGCATCAAGGATACTACTGTTCCAACTCAATCTAAGAACAAAATCAAGGACATAAAAGATTTAAGTCAACAAAGGTAACATGTGCACTCTTGCGTAAAATAACATCATTTAAAAAATAAAAACCAAAAATGAAACAATTGTATGATGGTTTAGTGCTCATACCTATATCATATCAAGCAACAGAATTTAGCAAGTAGTGATGATCAACTACAATGTTGACCACCAGAAAGGGCTTAGTACCGCCGTGAATTTTTACTAGTACTGGCGACAACGTGACACACAGGTGGTCTTGTGCTAGTGCTATCTGCTACCGCCGGCGTGTATTGTCCAATGCTAGTAACATTTTGACGGGTATTGACGTACGTGGAACCTACTCTCAAGTGATATTTTTAACCAGACACCCTTGCGTTGTGTCTTGTGTCTACAACTTCACTAATTATCTATTAGCAAATAAATATAAAAACATATCAAATAACAATTAAAAGGTATTACATAATAATTTCAAAATGCAACTACTGTTATAAAATGTTGTTGCAACTGTTGTTATCAAACGTGATATTTATACTCTAAATTTTCAAAATGCAACTACCACTTGTGATATTGTGTGGTCCAAATAGCATCAAGTTCAAATTATGCAATTGAGAGATCGATTACCATCAAATTTTGCAATGCCCTGATAAAAAAATATCAAATAAAATCAATAATGTGATATAGCAATGCTCTAGTAATAGCAACATCCCTTCTATTTGTATCAAACCTATATCATTAACCAAAATGTCCACAACCATTGTTCATTACACAACCATAAATCCTACTAACATTTTACTGCATTTGTACTAACATAGAACATAGATGGTTCATTACAATGCAAAAAAAAATGACATGATCATCACTAACACTGAACATAGATGGTTCATTACAAACACACACCTCATCGTCACTAAGCCACTGCACTAAACTTCACACTACTACAACACACTGCCACATACATCATCAATTCTTCAGAATGACCACAACATATAGAAATGATAGTAAATCAACCCCCAATCTTCAGAAGAAGCAACAATTCTTTCACTGCATCAACCAATGAAGTGGTGTTCTTCAGGACCAACTCCTCACTCCTTGTTGCTCCCCCTCCAGTCACTGCCTTCTCCTCCATCCTCAGCATTAGCTCCCCCTCCTTCCTTGGCCCACCACATTGCATCAACGTCATCATCTCCTCACAGATAGTTGTTCTCCACCAAGAACTCGACATACTCATGTTCCCACTGCCAAAAATTGCAACCTAACTGTCAAATTGGAACTAAAACAGATACCAAGACATGGCAAAATCACTAATTTTCACCACAAAACAAAAATTACCCCCAATTATCTAGAGGTTGAATATTTAACGCATACTTCGGGCATCTATAGAAGACACATCCACTATGCTTTGTCGTCCACGAGGTTTCCTACTGGACCGTCCTGCCACGCGTTGGACAGTTCACGATGGGGATGAATGAACGTCACCAGAGCACATAGGAGCTCACACTTGCGTTAGCCATGGCGAAGTTGGGCACCGACCTCGTTCCCGACGATGATGGAGTGCTCTGATTCGGGATGTCACCGACGAGGCGTAGCGCTCTGCTTGGGGAATTTTCTCTGTCTGGGGGATTTGAAACGGAGTGTCGCTCCTATACTCGACGCCATTTTGCACGTAACCCATTCTCAAGTTTGCTCTCTACAAAAAAAGACCAATACACGCGCCCTGCAGCCGCGGTGACCGTTGATGCCACGCAGACACGTCTTCGGTTACCATAAAACCGTATTCGCTATGTAGGGTGATGGAATTGATTTTAGTTAACTAATTCGTTACTACCAGTGTATTTAACTCTTTATAAAATGTGCTGTTGGGCCAATTTATTTCCACACATCGAAACCTTGCCGAAGTGGATTGGACTGCCTTTTTAGTGTCCGAATTGAAAATATTTTTGTAAAATATGAAATACAAAAATACTACTCCCTCCGTATCGAAATGTAAAATATTTTAACTTTTTTTAGACAAGACGTACCTAGACATGTTTTAATGTAAAATGCATATGAATCTGCACACTAAAATATGTCTAGATACGTTTTGTCTAAAAAAGGCTAAAACATTTTATATTGTTGATGCAGAGCGAGTAGTATCATGTAAATCAATCTACTAGCAGGTTAATCGACGGATGCAGGACAGGAGAGGCTGAATGGGTTAAGCGCACGTACAATGGTTCTATCTTAGCGATGCAACGTAGGATAATTGCTGAGTTGAAGTAGACAGAAACGAAAAAAAATAGTTTGCCTTCAAGTAACGAAGAGACGGTCTCTTAGCACAATTGTCTCACCATATTTTTAGCAAATCTGCTTATTTGAGAAAAGGTTAAGAAATAACGTATTTCCTATTTTTTTAGTCTTATCTATAAATTTAAGATAAGACGTCTTATCAACCATCCTACATGACCTAAGCACCGCCCTCCACTCACACTCTCCTTCTCTCTCTTTCTCCTGTCGTTGATTCTCTCGGCCGATCCCTAAGGGCATCTCCAGTCGTTGCGCTCCCCCAGGGCCCAAAACGCCGCCGTTTTGGGGCCGTTGCGGCGCTAAGCGGCGCTATTCTGGAACCTGGGGGGGCAGGCTTCCCAGTCGCTCCCCGAGCCCATGATTCGGCCCAAAACAAACGCAATTCGAAAATAGATGATTTTTATTGAATTAGGCAAACTTCGTACAATTCGACGCGAATTTAAACTAAACATCGAGAAGTAAAACTAAAAACATCGACGACTATCCTAGGCGTCGTCGTCTTCCTTCGCCGCGGCGAGCCGGTTCGAGGGACCAGCCTCGCCGTCATCCTTCGCCGCGGCGAGCCGGTGGCGCTCCGCCCGGCCTTGCACCCGCAGCCGGTGCAGCTGCGCCTGCTCGGAGGGCTGGCGGGTGCGCCGCTCGCTCCGCAGCGCCACCTGCCGCAGGTCGGCCTCGTACTGCGCGATGATCGCCTGCTGCTCGGCCGATGCAGCGTTCTCGGCCAGCTGCCGGCGCACCTCACGCTCGGCCTCTTCCCTCTAATGCGTCTCCAGAGACGCCCGAACGGCGGCAGCCTCCGCCGCCACCGCCGCCTGCTCGAGGCCGCCGAGGACCTGGCGGTACGCGCCCTCGTTCTGCGCGGTCTCGATGGAGTACAGGGAGGCGTGCTGCTCCGGCCATATCGGTTGCAGCCTCCGCTCCCTCCTCCATCGTCGGGCAGCCTGCCGAGCAGCCTGCGCCGCCTCCTGGTCAGGCGCGAGCTCTGCCTGGACAGGCGACTGCTCGGGTGCCGCTAGTCCCTGCGGCGGCTGCTCGGGCGCCGCTAGTCCCTGCGGCGGCTGCTGCGCCGGCGCCTCTTCCTGTTGTTCCTCGCCGTCGCTCTCGGGCCACGCATCCCAGAGGCCGTCCATCGTTGCTAGGCGCGGCGAGGGGGAGAGAAGGAGGAGGCTAGAACGGGGGAGCGGCGGGGAGGAGGAGGCAAGAATGGGCGGACGGCGAGGGCCGAGCACCCTTTTTATAGCCTGGCGGTCCAGTCGCTGTGCCGCGCGTATCACCGCTGCCGCCCCCGCCATTAATCCGGCAACCTTTGACTGGGGCGCATGCACTGGCCGGCCGCCACGCCATTACTCCGGCAGCCTTTGACGGCGCGGGCGCCGAGAAGAAGGTCACGGGCGGTGGATCCTGTTCGCGCGTTTTCTCGTCGCGTCGCTGACTGAGCTGGCCCACGCGCGCGGCCGCGCAGTTTCGCCCCCCCCCCCCCCCCATGCTGAACCCAGCGGGCTGGGTTTGGCCTGGGTGCCGCGGCGCGAAATAGCGCCGAAACGGCGCTATTTGGTCCTGGGGGGGCGAGTGGTGAAGAAGCGGCGCTATTCGCCGCTTCCGCCGCGAAAAAAGCCCCCTGGGGGGCTCTGGGGGGATGGCTGGAGATGCCCTAAGCTCGCCGATTTCCGACGGGACTGGAGCCACTAAAGCAGGGGCAACCACAGTTGGGGTGGCACCGTGGAGAAGGCGCGGCGGCAGTGTGGCCCCTGTTCGCCGCCGTCAGTGGGGACCATACCGGCAACGGTGCCGGTTGAGGGCGCGTATGGCTGCCGCGCCGGTCCAGGGCCACTGCGGTGCGGCGCTCCTCAGGTCAGTTGACTTTAGCGCCTCCGCCTTGTAATATGCACATAGACTTTATGAGGACACATATGTGTCCAGAGTCCAGACTCCAGACATCGCCACTGTGGGCGCATTATAGAACACATCCCAAATAAATAAAAGGGAATTGCAAGAAAATTAGAAGATATGTGCTAAATGCGTGAAACCAAACCATCAGGAAAAAACTTACAACTGGTTCGATTTATTCAACAGGCACCCCTGGGATAGATATACAATCGGAGCTCACAAGCTCACACATCAATAGGCAATCTGAACATCATACATCACAAGCAAATCAATATAGCAACCCAGTCTTGGACAACAAATGGACTGCAGAAGGGGGACCCAACCGGGATAAATGGCTGCAGTGCATCAAGACGTGGACTGGACATCTCTACGTATGGTATCTTCCTCCCTTGCGGTGACCTACATAGCAAGCATGATGTTAATAATACGGACATTTCGAGTAGTATTTGGTAACTATGCCTTGAGAGTGGCTTACATACGAATTCGTGGATCAGAAGCGGCCAATCAATCTTGGAGAGTATACTCAAATTGCTGGCCTATAAGTCCATGACAGTGGCGCACCAACATCAAGAAGTCACGGGTGATTTCGTGCAAGCCTAGATACCGGAGGGGCATGAGGAACTCAATGCCAGGTGGGACCTCCGCCATGCTGCTGAGGTTGAATAGTGTAAATCTTTCCAATGTCGCCATGGTACCTTGCTTAATCTCCAGCTGCTTCAGATTAGGCAGTTCCCCCAAAAGGAGATCCTTCAGCTTGGGGAACCACCCTGTTTGAAACTCCAGCTTCTCTCCGTTGTATGCTCTGATGAACCGTAGAACTGTTAAATTTGCCAACTGAGAAAGGGATGGCAGTGGGTCTTCTCTCAGCTGAGACCAATATAGACACACTTCATACAAGTTCTGCCTCAAAGCTTGGAAGAGAGGAGACTCTCTCAACAGTGTCACTTCCGGTATTCTTCCTCTCAAAGTTAGCTTTTGCAGGTTACGTGGGAGAGCATTCAACATGAGAACCTCATTCTCACCACGTGCACCCACATCTAGGTAGGACAAAAGTGGCATATGCACTAGAGACTTGCAGAGGCTATCACAATAGACTCCCTTGACATTCCAGATCCTCAAACTTCTTAGTTGCCTCAGCTTCCCTAGTTGTTGAACAGACTCATCCTGGACTTCCAACGCTTCTAGAGTCTGCAGATTTGTTAGGTTATCAAGACCCTTGGGAATGCATATACCGCTGCGGGTGTTCAGTACTCTACCATATTCATCATTTTCTTTCTCAGCAAATAAGTGTCGAAGATATTTCAGCCTTACAATCCCCGTAGGCAGCTCCTTTATGTCAGATCTACATAGGTCTAGTGTCAACAAATTTGAAAGCTTCTCAATGGAGTTCGGGAGAACCTTCACTTTTGTGTCTCGCAAACCCAGATGGCGGAGATTAAAAAGATCTCCAATAGCATCTGGAATCTTCTAAATAGGTAGACCTCTTAATTCTAGCACGGTCATATATCTTGGCTTCTCTGATAGTAGAGGCAGCAGAGTGAATGATGGCATGTTTTTATCGAGTGTAATCAAAGTTCGAAGTCCATGTACACTGAAAAATGGCCATTGAATATCCTTCTTTAGTTTGTGCACTACTAATCGGCGTGCATCCTTCTCAAGAAATCCTCCGCATTTATCCTCCTCATATTTAACCCCAAAACGATCCTTTTGGCACAAATCAAATGCCAATTCACGTATGATATCATGCATTCTGAACATTTTCATCCTTCCAAATGAGTTCTTTCCAACAAGTTGTAGCATGTTTCTGTTGACCAACTCCTTCAGATAGCCTTCCGCAACTTCTTCTAACGTGCTTGCACCCTTCTCCACGATGAACCCCTCTGCTATCCATAACCGTACAAGCTCTTTTCTGTGGAAAATATAGTCTTCTGGAAATAAGCTGCAGTACAAGAAGCAACTTTTCAAGTACGTCGGAAGGTAGATGAAGCTCAAATTCAGAACGTTCCTCATGTGGCTAAGCCTGGAATTATTAATTATCTCCCAACTCAGTTGGTCATTTATTCTCCTCCATTCTTCCACATTTTTCTCCCGTACACGCAAGAGGCTACCAACTGACACGATAGCAAGAGGCAAGCCTTCGCACTTGCTAACTATTTCCTTGGACAAAGGCTTCAAATCCTCAGGACATTCATAACTTGTTTCCCATGAAAATGATTTCTTACATAAGAGATCAAATGCCTTGTCTTCTGGTAAAGCTTTGAGTGTCAAGATATGTCCTTCAGAAGCAAGTGCAGCAACATCGCCTTCTCGTGTTGTGATTAACAATCTACTTCGCTTGTCATTACAAACAAGTGTCGTAGACAGGTCATCCAAAACTTGTGGAGTCCAGACATCATCCAGTATGATCAAATACCTTCTTTGCTCCAGAAATCTCTTCAGTGTATCTTTAAGGCATGTGATGTCCATAGCGGCGATGTTAGATAGAATATCAACTTTATCTTTGAAGAGTTCCTTGGTTATATTCCTCAAGACATCTTCTCTAGAGTAAGTTTGAGAGATGGACACCCATGCATGGCACTGAAATTTCTCTCTTTCCTTCTTGTAGACATTTGCAGCTAATGCTGTTTTGCCAATCCCTCCCATTCCTACTAGTGTTATCAGAGAGAATTTCCCATCAATACCTCCTAACCACTCCTCAAGTTTTGCTCTGTTTCCATCTACCCCAACTAGGTCTTCCTCATCGAGGGAGCGTGAAATGTTTGCTAGATCTTGGGAGCTCTTGACAATATAATTTGAGCCGCTAGTATCTCCACTGAGTATCACGGGAAGCCAACGGTTTTTCATATCTGATAGGTGTGTAAGGTCTTTTTCTATTTTCTTCACATTGGAAGCTATCCGGTTGAAAGAAAGCAGAGATGTTGGTTTTCTGAACCCTTTCTTCAGGTAAAAGCAGTACCCTAAATTATGTTCCCGACCAACTCGATAAAAATACTCATCCACCATGTCCTCCATCGCATGTGCTACCTTCCTCACCTCATCCAACCAGCCCTCATATGCTTTACTGTTGCGGTTTCGAATGTCCATTTCATAGAGAATATCATGCATCACATGAAGCTCTCTCCGAACACGATCCATGCTCTCCTGTAACTCTTTGAGGTTTTTCGCATACTTCGGAAACTGGAAACAAGCCTGTTCTGCCGCGCCCGTTGCCAAGGCAGTTCCGATCTTTTCAATGACTAGAAGAAGAACACTTTCCGCCATTACTTTCTCACGAGTTGCTAATGCCTCACCGTTGATTAGTGGCCTAGTTGCATATTTTCATCACTATCTCCATGATGACAATCTGCAAAATGAATGAAGTGATACATTATATAATATATTCAAACGTTGTGCTAGTAGCAACCATTTGCCAAAAGCTTTCAGTCTACAAACTGAAAAGTGAAATAAGGATGATCTCTCAAAGTAATCCTCTTATTTCCCTTGGCAAACCCCGAACATTTCCATATTGTTGTTCTTTACTTGCTGCCGCAAGAATTTATAAGACAGCTTCTGCGTCGAAAGGAGACAATTAATTTTAGGGAAAGCTAACATAACAAGAACATGTACTAGGAATAAAATCCGACTGTTAATTTGTAATGGTCTGAAACCATCAAAAGTCTCTTCTTCTTTTTTGAGTTGGGGATGCTATCCCTGTTGTTGCTGAAGCCGCACGCCAACAAGTAAATTAAGAACTTGCAAGGCTGCAACTCAAATTTCTAGATGTTAATTAGAGTGTACACTTGATCTTAACCTTGTCAGCACAAACTTTGGCAGATTTAATAGTCAGATCTAGTTCCTAGTCAGCCCTTGCAGGGATTTACTTTTTTCTTTTTGTCTCTTCACAGATTTGATGAGTTTTGGCGAGTGAAGATGGCAACTAATTAAAATCTCACGGGCAGAAGAGAGAATATAAATACTTATCCGATGTCTTTACCTTCCAATATGCAGTGGATTGCTCAAGCTGCTTCCTGGGTGTGTTTGTCCATGGTAGATTCACCGGTTCTAACATGAAGCATCATTCCCAGTCTCAAGCTCAGATCGATATCTTAATTTAAAGAAGCTAGTGTGCTGAAGCTACGTATGTATGGATCAATACGTACATGGTTTCGATGCGACGATGAGATCCCGAAGCTAGCTAGCTCTTGCAGTCCCCATGCGTTTCCGCAAAGATGTGAGAAGCATACACGAATGGTATGTAGTTTTAGTTGTGGTGGTTGGCTTGGCTACCTCAACGCTACATTTTGTGGTTGTTGTGGCTCAATCTTCTCCCAACAGCTAACCCAATAATTGAGTCACAGTTTGACAGTTTCTGCCAAGATGGCGTACCTACCGGATGAGGGTTGGCGCTGAAGAATAGACGACATGTGAGTCAAGCACGCCATTGAACGGTTCTTAGGACATTTGATTTGTCACACTCACACCATATGTTGCTATTTTTGGCCTGCGTGTCCCATGCTTTTTTTTAATATCTTAGATATAGCAGAAGGACATGAAGATGACAATCAAATGTCGTACACCTCAGCCAACGATCCATGTAATACTAAATCACTATTAAAGTGTCTGTGATGGTTAGTTTTTTTATGCACCCTTTTGATTGCGCAGTAATTCCTCACTTGAAAGAATATCAAGGTGATCCTACTCTTCTAAACTTTGCAACATCAAACTGGTTTGGGTTCACGTCCATCAACTGGATACAGGGTTAACGAGTTCTTAGCAAATCATAGACGGGTATGAATTGATCACTTGGTTACGAGGATCCAACATCATACAAGCAGAAACATTAGTCGGTTGTCTTAACGCTCAGGCATTAAAGTCATTAGTTCGGAGCACATATATCGAAAGATGAACGAGAGTCACATGAGATGTGATTGGCCTTTTGACCTATCCTTTGGGATTATGATTAATTGCATAGACGGATACGTCCTTCTGGTCATAGTCCTACTGTGGATCTCAAGTAATCGAGTATCGATTATGAGAAATGTCAATTTCGGTGGGAGTGCATAATTGGTTAAATATTTGGTTTTAACCAAGTGCAATTAATCATGATAAGAACTGGTATAATTTCTATAGATTGTTACAGAGATGACTTCTATTTCCCACCTACACATTTGGTTAGTTGATTGAATTAGATATCTTGTTAAGAATAACTTTACGAGCTTGTTTCGTAATTTGAGTATTGCCCTCAAAATGTCAAAGTAAAGTCCTATTGCAATATTTCGGTAGAATTGCTCAACATATGTCAATGGATGAGATTCATAACATGCATGGATGTATTCCGAAGAGCATTGATTCATATTAGGCTTGTCTCCGTAAGGATATCCCAACATAAACATTGTAGAGTTGTCAATGTTTAAAGTGATATGCACTTGTTGACATAAGGACGGGTTTGTATAGTATTATAGACACATGCAAGAAATTGAGATGTATATGTCTATTAATAGAAAAGGAGCCGGAAAAGTTATTTCAGACACAAACAAGAACTGAGATATCCCAATAACTTGTTTTTATGCAAGAGAAACAAAGATTAAATTTTGTGAAGAAATCGTATGTGTACTAAGCTTGGTACATATGCGGATTGTAGACATGGGATGTCTCAGTCTTCCAAGAAATTGGGCACCAGTTTTAATCTTGTTTTCTTTTCCGGTAAAGGCTACAGGAGCTTTGTCATTATTAATACATATGGGAAAAAGGATTGTGAATGAATTTATTCATCGCACTTTGGAATCTAGGAGAATACTCATCATAAGTTAATGATAAGTAAAGAGTTCAACATAAGATGACAAGGATGTCATGATTGACACACTAACAAATTGTCCCAGTTCAACTGGTGTCATTCTTAATGTTGAATATTTCTTCTCTAAGAGAGAAAACACCGAAATAGGACTATTGAAAGATTATAGCATAAAAGTAGACTCTGACAAAACCAGGTCGGGTATAAGTTATTGATGTTCAAAATTGTTAGTAAGTATGGTTCTTGTGTATAGAGATTTGATCACAGGTATACCTGATCAGTTGCTCTTATATGCAACATGATACAAGAATTACAATGGACTAAAAGGAACTAGCAAAGGAAAAAGGAAATAATAGGTGATGGAGTAAGATTACTATATTCACTATATTTTCCTTAAAGATTTATTGTGAGCACTGGGACTTGTTACCTCGCAGGGGACATAAATTTGATTTATGACCATGTGGATAGGATACAATGAATCCTGCAAGTAAACATAAATAATATTAAAATGCTGAAAGGTAAATGATTAGTAACAGTCATATTTGTAACAAGATATATTCCTGGCCATGTCATGGAATTGAGTTATAAGGTTTAGCGAGCATCCAGAAAGTTGCAGAATAATTTTGGGCACCACTAGGAATCGGATGCCGATTTGTTACTTCTCATCGGACCTGTCTATGGCCGTAGGATTGGTGGCAACCTGACCGTAGGATCTGTTGGTCTCACGAGTCAATTTCCATTAACTGGGGACTCATTGCATGCTTTCGTAAACTAATGCAGTAAAAAATTAACATCGTCATTTATTTCCGTGATTCTAGGAACAGATTGGCATGCTTTGCTTTAAACTGCTCCACGAAAATCTCTAAATTGGAAGACAATTTTGGTAAATCATTTATTTCCCTGATTGTAGGAACAAATTTGCATGCTTCCCTTTAGACTGCTCCAGGGAAATCTCAAAATTAAGAGATAATTTTGGGTAGTGTTTTGTTTCTGACTAATAAAATAGATGAGTTATGTACACATTATAACAAAGTATATTTGGGCCACGGAAGCATTGTTTTTCAACATATGGAAGCGTTGTTTCTTTGGGAAAATAATTCTTGCTATTTCCTTGGAAAAATCATGGCAGGTGCAACTATTGTTTGTAACATTTGTGAAGATTTTATTTCAGTACTAACTTTGCTTCCTACTAAGAATATTTTGCTTCTCTTGCCCATATCGATTGCTTCAAAGATAACTACATGTTCTTACATTATAAAATTTTATTTCCACCATACAGAAAAGATGCAACAAAAATTCTTTTGTGTCAACATTGCTTCCAACAGATAATATACCTTGCTTAGAAAGGAAATAGTGTTTGCTTCCGTTGTAACAAACATTTGTTTCTATCCATATTGGCTTCAAACGAGCAAATAATTTGCTTCCAAAAGGAAATAGTATATGCTTAGAATGAAACAAATATTTTTTCCTACCATCATTGCTTCCTATGGGAGACGTAATTTTCTTCGAAATAAAATTGCTTTTGCTTCTTGCGGTATCACATTTTTCTTTTACATGCAATATGAATTGTTCATGGGATATTTTTTGTTGGCACGATGCCCATCAACTAACTATCATGGCAATGGCGCTCGTCGATGACCTACAACAACGACCTCATGCCACCGTTGGAAACCCTCCCTGCCTCATTGAGTGCCTACACCTGCTGGCACAACGGTCTGCTTCCGACAATGTGAAGAAGTCGATTGCCCCACCGGTGGTGCTTCAAACAAGAGACTTTGGCCAGTTAAATCGCTCTCAACATGCTTATTGTCAACATTGTTGGGCCGGACGATACCAGCCATCTGAAAAAATGTTATATGTATTATTTTACTTGAATCATGAGGAACATACTCCCTCCGTCCACGAATAAGTGTACATCTACTTTTACACTTGGTCAAACTTTTTAAACTTTGACCAAATTTATAGAAATTTGTAGCAATATATATGACATCAAAACGATATATTTTAAAACTTCATATCAAGACAAATCTATTGATACTAATTTGGTGTCATAAATGCTAGTACTTTTTCCGATAAAGTTAGTCAAAGTTTAATAAATTTGACCGACGAAAAAGGAAAATATACACTTTATCGTGGACGGAGGGAGTATATGATAAAATGTGGTAAGCATGGGATAATTTTAGAATACAAAGCTAGTGAAAAAATTAACAGAAATGCAAAAAAAAAGTTAGAAGCATGGTTCTATTTATGCAAACTTTCACCAAGAGTCACATTCATATGCTATGGAAGCATTACTGATATGCTATCTCAACATGAACTAGCACCACGTAGAAGCTTTGAAGCATGAAACATAGATAGTAGCACAGATAAAATATTTAAATTACATTGGTGCGGAAAATAAGAATACCAAGAATCAAAAAAGACAAGCGTGGTTATAGGAAGAAAACTACATAGACTAAGTAAAAAAAATAGGCATAGGAAGCATAATTGTTTTGAAGCACGGATTAGTACCATCTCAACATAAATATTTTTTTATTAAACGGCCCCAGATTTGTATTGGGAGCTGAATCATTCATCGGCCCCGGCCTGGTTTTCCCACACCAAAACATCTGGAAAACTCACGCTGTTGATGCTACTAGATACATGGATTTAATGAGAAAATAGTACCAGGTTGGGAGTTGGTTCTGTGTATTCCCTATTTCAAACGATATCGAGATTGCTCACACAAGATGTCGAAGCATCCATTGAAACGATGCTTCGACGGGAACCTAATTTTGACAGCCATGGTTGAGCCGTCTCCGGCGGCATTGAGCACTGACGTGGGGAGCGGCGGCGCGGTGGCGAACGATGGAGGGGAGATAGGGCAGCGGCATGGTGACGGGGGAAGAAGATCGAGACAATGGGGACAACATTATGCGATGGGAGGAAGGTCGGGGAGGGGATTGAACCTGGCGTGATTTGGGGAGAGAGACACCCGAAATTAATAGGTTGCAATTATTAGGGCCTAGTAATTATATTGGTCTGGTGGAAAAAAATCTGGCAAATCTCCAAGCGTCCAATTTTTAAAAGAGATTTAAGGCAGGAGATCGGTCCGATGTTTAGCTCCATATCGGACCACGATATGTAGTATTTACCAATAATTTTTCAACTTTGGTCACTAGAAACACCATGAGTTTATGGAGTGTCCAAGTGACATAATTCAACCTTCTTCAATAGGATGGATTAAGGATTTTAAAATGTCATTATATCTTTCATTAGTCATGCTTTAGAGATTAATGCTTTACACTAAAAATAAAGCCATCTGAATTTCATTTGTGATGTAATGTATTTAAACAAATCGCAAAATTAATGGTTGCTTCGATGGTTATCCCAAGAATACGGAATCCTTCCTATTACCAAGGACAAATCTTTTATTTGTCATAGGTATGCTGGAGAAATTACTTCTTCATCAAGTCAGTGGAAGGACAGTAGAGTTCGACGAATTAGATCTTCGTAATCATGTCAGAGTGGTGCAGCATCGAAAGTAAATTTGGTGATTGCCATCATGAATTGTACGGAAGTTCTTACGTGTGATGTAAAACTTCCATCGAGCTAAGTGACTGAACCAAGTAGATCATAATATCATTGTTTCACAATAATGAGGCGGTCTAGGGGAAGTAGTGATGGGCCCTAACTCCAAAGATATGGCTAGACGCCATAAAATCAAGATAGACTCCATAAACGAAAGTCAAGGTATTGAATTTTTATACTCTTTGAAACGGCATTAAGCCTAGACATTCATTAATGAATCTGGAAAAAAATGGATAGAAATATCCATGGAAGCTTGACTTGTTTCACAATTTCAAGAAAATGACTACTATGAGATTTAAAAATCTCATGTACCATGTTTTATGGTTTACACGGATTATTCGAGGAAGTGCTGCATAACTTGTTTACAAGATATTGCAAGTGAAATATTCAATCAAGAATATGCTAGAAGGGAATGCGGTTTTTAGTTATCCATTCATGGAACTAAAGAAAGCATTAAGTAGTTAGGATCTTCACCTAGATGAATGATCAAAGTGTTTTACATCATCAAGTACGGTTGAAAGGATCATATGGTAACCTATAGGGGGTGAATAGGTGACATTCCAAATTATAATACTTTTTCGATTTAGTCTTGACACAAAGGTAAATTCTCTAGAGATGCAACTAAGGTGAATGGAGTAGAGTGTTTCATGGTCTTTTTATATAATCAACTTCCTAAGATCAGGGTCGTTGGCTACACAGACACGCTTCTCAAACCAGAGAGTTCCTTGCTCGTCGACATGAAATCCTTTGGATTTTGATGGTGCGGATCTTGCACTCGTTGGGGTACCCCAAGAGGAGGGTGTGATGAGCACAGCGGTAGGAGTTTTCCCTTTAGTTAAGAATCAAGGTTATCAATCCAGTAGGAGAAAGAGGACCTTCGGAAGGTTGATGCCACTGACGGTGGTGCTGGCGCTTCACCGGTGTCAGCAACAACGTGGAATCTGCACACAACACAACCAAAATACTTTGCCCCAACAGTACAGTGAGGTTGTCAATCTCACCGATCTTGCTGAAAACAAAGATTGGACGTATAGTGTGGAAAATGATGTATGCTTGCAGTAAGTAAAGAGAGCAGGAAATTGTTGTGGTTTGTTTAACAGTATGGAAAAATGGACCGGGGTTCATAGGTTCACTAGTGGTGTCTCTCCATAAAAATGTGAACAAATTACAGCTGGGCAATTGACAAATAAAGGTTGCACCGTAGTGCATATTATAACATGATGACTAATATGATATTTAGTGTGGGCATTACAATAAAATACATAGACCGAAATCCATCTGCATCTATGACTAATAATTCACCCTCAGGTTATCATCCGAACCCCCTTAGGTATTAAGTTACAAGCAACAGATAATCGCATTAAGCAACGTGTGTAATGTAAGCAATGATTATACACGCGGGTACTCTCACCGTTGTTTTCTCCCTAATGGCAACACCACATCCTCCCCCTTCGCGTTTCTGTCACTCGAGCAAGGCAATGAGGAGGCATGAACCCACTATCAAGCATAAATACTCCCTCTTGGAGTCACTAGCAACTACTTGGCCAGAGCAACCACTAGCAACAGAAAGCATGCAAGATCACAAATAACATATGCAATAAAGACTATAATCAACTTGTTATAAGGTCAATATTCATCGAATCCCAGCAAACACAGCATATAGAATTACATAAGATCAATCTCGATCATGATAGGCAGCTCACGAGATCTAAACATGGAGGCATATGAGGAGGAGACAACCATCTAACTACTGTTATGGACCCGTAGTCCAAAGATGAACTACTCACGCATCACTCCGGAGGCAGGCATGGTGATGTAGAATCCTTCGGTGATGATTTCCTCTCCGGCAGGGTGCCGGAAAACAGCTCCAGAACCCTCCTGGTCTAGGGTTGACGACGACGGCGGCTGCGGAACTTTTTTGGCATTTTTTATCAGGTGCTTAGGGTTTTCCATCCGGGGGGAATAAATAGGTGAAAGGGCAAAGGCGGTGAAGGCCAGGGGGCCCCACACCCATAGCTGGCACGACCAGGGGGTCGCGCCACCATATGGAGTGGCCCCCCTGATGCCCGTCTTCGACTCCTCTTCGGTGTTGGATGCTTCCGGGGGAAAATAGGCACTTCGGGCTTTGTGGGGTCCAATTCCGAGAATGTTTCCAGAACAACTTTTCTGAAACCAAAAACAGCAGAAAACAGGGAACTCGCACTTGGCATCTTGTTAATAGGTTAGTCCCGGAAAACGTATAAAAATGCTATAAATAAGGCAGAAAACATGTAGCAATTCGCATAATATGATCATGGAGCATCAGAAATTACGGATAAGTTTATGACATATCAATCATCCCCAAGCTTAGTTCCTACTCATCCTCGAGTAGGTAAACGATAAAACAATAATTTCTAAGGTGACATGCTATACTATCATAATCTTGATCATTAAAATGTAAAAGCATATGTATGCTAAGATCATAAAACTTCAAACACAAACATGATAAGTAGAACTTTAATAATAAAGCATAGCAATCACTTTGCATCACGAAGAGTGACTTAAATAAAGGATCATGGATAATAATGCAAAGAAAGATAAACGTTTGTTTCAGGTATAGAGAAAGCATGGCAAAGTGGTATTTTCTAGTCCTTAAGAGTGGGACAAAACATAAATGCCAGGACACTTTCAAAGTTTAAGAGGAAGACTAGAACAAATAATTTAAGAAAAAATAATTTCACATCATGAAGTAATTATTGATGTTTATGGGACAAATACACATAGAACTCAGAATGGCAAAAATGCTCTCTCAACTGTGCATAAAGTTAGAAGATGGAGACTCAACATTAAAGTAAAAGAAAGGCCCTTCGTAGAGGGAAGCAGGGATCACTCATGTGCTAGAGCTTTTTATTTTATTATACAGAGGTATTAAAAGTTTGACATTGTGGAGGAATGTCTATATTTTAGGAGTGGTGTATGCTAGTGTCAACGAATGGTAAACAGACAATACAGTATGTCACAAGCCAACTGGATTCACAAGAGCGGCTCCCATGGTGAAGGACGCAACTGGTGTAGAAGGTCATCCCTCTTTCTCTTTGTTCACAGAATTATGCTTTAACTGATAAATCATGGGCAAAAATAGTGAAGAGAATTTTTTTGTATTAATTTGGGGCTGGGACCCCGCTGCCATCTCTTCTATCATTTGGATAAGCGGATGAATCCACTAGTCCAGGGTGTGAAATCCAATCAATAAGTGAGATAAAGATTCTCTATTGACGTCCTCATGAGCAAAAACAAGAACACAAAGCAGGAATAATTTTGAAGGTTTTAAACGTAACACATGAGCAATTTACTTGGAGTGGCAGTTAAATACCACATGTAGGTAGGTATGGTGTACACAATGGGAAAACTTTGGTTTAAGGAGTTTGTATGCACGAGTAGAATTCCATACTCAGTACAGGTGGAGGCTAGCAAAAGACTGGGAGCGACAAATCAAGAGAGCATAAGAGCCATAATCATGCATAGCGACATAAGCATCATTAATTAAAGCATAAGCGGTATCAAAAGTTCAAAAACTAAGTGGTCGTGGAGGCTATTCATGACTGGTTTGTAGTCATAAACATGGTGTGAGCATGCGCCAAGTCAACCAAATAAAACATTATAAAGAGAATACCATATATTCATGTTTTACTATGACAAGAACAACTCATGAATCTTTAATTTGTTGACCTGATAATTTGTTGATGAAGAAGGGGATGCCTTGGGCATCCCCAAGCTTAGACGCTTGAGTCTTTTTGGAATTTGCTGGGATGTAACACCGGGGCATCCCCAAGCTTAGGCTTTTCACTCTTCTTGATCACATCATATCATCCTCTTCTCTTGACCCTTGAAAACTTCCTTTACACCAAAATTCTCACAATCTTCATTAGCAGCGTTAGTACAATCGAAATAATAAACTCACATGGTTCAGTTTCAACACAAGACTAGCACTCAAAAACACATTAGATACTGTCACAACTTTTTTTAAACACTTTTCTCAAAAGAACACCAAAAGAAAGAGATTAAGATGCAAATGCAATTGTTGGCAGAAATCTGTCAAAACAGAACAGCAGGCAGAGATCGATTTTTTAGAAAATCTTATGTTGCTCAAATCAAAAGGTGGCCAACTAAGAAAAATTTTCGTATATATCCCAGGATTAAGTACAAAAAATCTCATGTCATTCTAAATTTCCTGTGATTTTATACGTAATTAACAGTGGACAGCAGAAATTCCTGGGCAGAAACTATAGTGTCAACTTTCCACTAGAGGCTTTACTTGGCTCATCAAAAAAACAAAAGAAAAGATACAGAGGGGTTGCAAAGGAAATAGACAATACCCAGGTGCAAAGTACACCAAAGAAAACAAAGGAAAACAGAATGAAAACAGAGAAATAAAACGGGTTGTCTCCCGGTAGCGCTTTTCTTTAACGCCTTTCAGCTAGGCATAGAAAGCCAGAAAATGCTCACGTAAGAAATATGAGTTAAGCAAAAGAGAGCATAAAGAGGCAAGTATAAAACAAATTTAATTCTAACCTGCTTCCTATGTATAGGAATCTTGTAAATAAATAAATTAACGAAGCTCAAACTAGAAATCATGGGAAGGTAGAACAAGAGCAATTTCAAAACTTTCAACAAAAAGAGAGGTGTTTTAGTAACATGAAAATTCCTACAACTATATTTTCCTCTCTCGTAGTAATTTCCAATAGCATCATGAACAAACTCAACAACATAATTAGCACATAAAGCACGTTTGTCATGGTATGAAAGCACACAATTCATATCAAGCTCAAAAATAGTGGGATCGAAATTAAGAATAAAGCATTCTTCTTTCCCACTTTTAGCAATAGCAAAACAAGATGGTTGGTCACTCTTAAAAGATATGGGACACATTATAGCAATCCTATTTTCAGTAGCATTATAATTTATAACATCAAGTAACATAGGACCATCGTGTAGAGCATTATCATATAAATTTTTTAATCGAACTTCCTCATTATCATGCATATCAATAGTTGGAATAAATAGAGGATTCTCATAGAATTCATCAAAGTAGCATGGATTATCATAAATAATAGTAGCAATATCACTCTCACAAGTTTCATTCATAGTAGTATCAAGGTCACAAGTATAGCAAGTATCAACTTCATCAAAAAGGGATATTTCAAAAGAATCAATAGGATCATCACTTTCATCAAATAATGTATGAGTTAAAGAGTTACTATCATTGGAAGGTACACATGGGTAGCTCCATTCTTCCTTCTCTTGATCATCACTCTCCTCCTCTTTTTCATCCAATGAGCTTCTAGATTCAACAGTTTCTTCTTCCATAGGTTCCTGCAAGGCATTAGTCTCTTCCTTAGTTTGAGAGAATTTATTAAGATATTCCATTATGTAGTAATTACAATCCTTGTAATTATCAAAGCAATATTCACTTATAGCATAAATCTCGTATTGATAAGGTGCATCATCAATATTTTCATGTAAATAAGCAATTTCGAAAGCACCCTTCCAAGCAATAAATTCTTCAATTTGTTCCACATCATATAATTCATAATTTCCCTTAACATAAGAAGATATGGTAACATCATAATTATACTCACATTGAAAAGATAGGTGTTTATACCTCCTACAGCAGCAAGATTTATCAACGCAATAAGTAACATTATAAGTAGAGCACAAGTTTTTAGCATAGTCATGCAATTTACTAATTTTCTCCCATAAGTGTATTCCTTTTTGTGACAAGCGGTGTTCCTTATAATGTTTTTGTTGTTTTAAGTGAACACATCTTGCCAATAAGATCTAGTTTCAAAGACATCAAACATTCATAACAAGCATGATAAAGCAAAAAATAACAACTAGAATAACAACTAATTTTTTTGTGTGTTTTTTATAAAGAGAAGCAAACAAGACAAAAATAAAAACAAGACAATAAACAAAATAAAGAGGTTGAGAGTGAGAGACTCCCCTTGCCAGAAGACTTCCTTCTCCCCGGCAACGGCGCCAGAAAAAGTCCTTGATGATGCAGATCTTGCACTCGTTGGGATACCCCAAGAGGAGGGTGTGATGAGCACAGCGGTAGGATTTTTCCCCTTAGTTAAGAACCAAGGTTAGCAATCCAGTAGGAGAAAGAGGACCTTCGGAAGGTTGATTCCACTGACGGTGGTGTTGGCGCTTCACCGGTGTCAGCAACAACGTGGAATCTGCACACAACACAACCAAATTACTTTGCCCCAACGGTACAGTGAGGTTGTCCATCTCACCGGTCTTGCTGAAAACAAAGATTAGACGTATAGTGTGGAAAATGATGTATGCTTGCAGTAAGTAAAGAGAGCAGGAAATTGTTGTGGTTTGTTTAACAGTGTAGAAAAATGGACCGGGGTTCATAGGTTCAATAGTGGTGTCTCTCCATAAAAATAACATGTTGTGTGAACAAATTACAGTTGGGCAATTGACAAAAAAAGGTTGCACCGTAGTGCACATTATAACATGATGACTACTATGATATTTAGTGCGGGCATTACAACAAAATACATAGACCGAAATCCATCTGCATCTATGACTAATAATCCACCCTCAAGTTGTCATTCGAACCCCTTAGGTATTAAGTTGCAAGCAACAGATAATCACATTAAGCAATGTGTATAATGTAAGCAATGACTATACACGCGGGTACTCCCACCGCTGTTTTCTCCCTAATGGAAACAACACATCCTCCCCCTTCACGTTTCTGTCACTCGAGCAAGGAAATGAGGAGGCATGAACCCACTATCAAGCATAAATACTCCCTCTTGGAGTCACTAGCAACTACTTGGCCAGAGCAACCACTAGCAACAGAAAGCATGCAAGATCAAAAATAACATATGCAATAAATACTATAATCAACTTGGATAAGGTTAATATTCATCGGATCCCAGGAAACACAGCCTATAGAATTACATAAGATCAATCTCGATCATGATAGGCAGCTCACGAGATCTAAACATGGAGGCATATGAGAAGGAGACAACCATCTAGCTACTGGTATGGACCCGTAGTCCAGGGATGAACTACTCACGTATCACTCCGGAGGCAGGCATGGTGCTCTAGAAGCCTCCGGTGATGATTTCCTCTCCGGCAGGGTGCCGGAAAACAGCTCCAGAAGCCTCCTGGTCTAGGGTTGACGACGACGGCGGTTGCGGAACTTTTTCAGGATTTTTTATCAGGTGCCTAGGGTTTTCTATCCAGGGGGAATAATTAGGCGAAAGGGCAAAGCCGGTGGAGGCCAGGGGACCCCACACCCATAGCTGGCGCGGCCAGAGGGCCCGCCACCCTATGGTGTGGCCCCCTGATGCCCTTTTTCGACTCCTCTTCGGTGTTCTGGATGCTTCCGGGGAAAATAGGCACTTCGGGCTTTGTGGGGTCCAATTCCGAGAATGTTTGCAAAACAACTTTTCTGAAACCAAAGACAGCAGAAAACAGGGAACTTGCACTTGGCATCTTGTTAATAGGTTAGTCACAAAACACGTATAAAAATGCTATAAATAAGGGAGAAAACATGTAGCAATCGGCATAATATGATCATGGAGCATCAGAATTTAGGGATACGTTTATGACGTATCAGATTTCCCTTTACTGAAATTAACCTTAATTTCCTCTATATCTTTGTCTCCTTTCTAGGCTTCATGTATCCTATTCATCATAGTTGGTTTTACAACTAATGATGCTACGAAACCTGCAGGTACCACTTCCAGTCTGAGATCCTTAAATCCCTTACATAGGTCCTCAGGCAATTTTCCTGCCGTGAAGCCATTCACATAAGGAAAATGCTTACAATCATCCGGGGGATGATCGTCCGGGTCGCCACTAAACGTGGCCCCTCACGGTACGGGCCCACGATTCACACCTTATCTCCTCCTCTACGATGCCTCTCATCCACACCTTATCCCGTCGCGACGGACACCACGGGAGCTGGCGCGGCGGCTGCCGTCACGCGCGCGGTGCAGCGGTTGGTGGCCCCGTCGGCCCCCACGCATGGGGTGCCGCCGCCCTTGCTCCTCCTCCGCCGTGCTCCACTCTTTGCTGCGCTGCCTCCCCCGGCGCCAACAGCACGGGAAGCCACGGCGAGGTGCCCTCGACGACCACGGTGTTGTTTCCTTGGGCGCCGCTTCGGCGCTCCAATCCACGCGCCGCCGGCGTCGATCCTCGCATGGGGTGCCGCCGCCCTTCCTCCTCCTCCGAAGCGACCGCGCGGAGGCCGCCGCGCTCATCGGCGCCGACAGCACGGGAAGCCACGGCGAAGTGCCGTCGACGACCACGGTGGTGTTTCCATGGGCGACGGACGGATGCGCCCTTGATCGTCCTCCGAAGCGGCCGCGGGAGGCCGCCGTGCTCCTTAGCGCCGACAGCTCGGGAAGCCATGGCGGCCGCGCCAATCCTCCGCCCCGCCATACCATGGCCGGCGTGTTCGGCAACAGCGGCCGCCCCACCCACCCACACCCACCTCCTCTGTGTCCGTTGCGGTGCTCCCACGGGAGCTGCTCGAGGTGTTTTTTTGGATAAATTTCTGTGGTGCCAGAAAAGTGCTACGTTCGTGTATTTTTGTTGCTATTTTTGTGTAATTCTTTTGCTACAAGAACTCCGGCAATATCTCCGGCGAGGTCAATTTTTTGCTACAATACAAAAAAAATTGCTATAATAATTATAAAATTTTGCTATCTTAGCACGAACTTTTTGCTATAAGACCGGCGGCAGTGCTCAGCGCGCGAAATTTTTGCTACATACTTTTTTTTTTGCTATTTTTTGTCAATTTTTTTGCTACGAGAACTCCGGCGATGTCAAATTTTTGCTATAATAGAGTAATTATTTTGCTACATTTATTCTTTTTTTTTTGCTATAGTAGTACAAATTTTTTGCATAGGGAGCGTTCTCCGACGATCACCGGTAAAAGTCTCCCGGCGATGTCTCCGACGAAATTATTGTTTCTACAGTATCATTTTTTTTGCAACAGTAACTCCGTCGAGGTCTCACGTTTTCTTTTAATTTTATGCACGAACCATTTTTTGCTACATAGAAGCAAAAGCGGGGTGTATTTTTACTACACAGAGCAAATACGGATTTTGGGCAAAAACTGCCACGTGTCAGCAGGGGGATGCGGGGGATGGAAAATTCTCATCCCCCGGGGGACGCCCAGCACTCTCCCGAAAAATGCTTACAATCATCCGGGGGATGATCGTCCGGGTCGCCACTGCATGTGGCCCCTCGCCGTCGGGCCCACGATTCACACCTTATCTCCTCCTCTACGATGCCTCTCATCCACACCTTATCCCGTCGCGACGGACACCACGGGAGCTGGCGCGGCGGCTGCCGTCACGCGCGCGGCGCAGCGGGTGGTGGCCCCGTCGGCCCCCACGCATGGGGCGCCGCAGCCCTTGCTCCTCCGCCGCCGTCTACGGCACCGCCATGTTCCACTCTCTCCTGCGCCGCCTCCCCGGCGCCAACAGCACGGGAATCCACGGCGAGGTGCCCTCGATGACCACGGTGTTGTTTCCTTGGGCGCCGCTTCAGCGCTCCAATCCACGCGCCGCCTGCGTCGATCCTCGAATGGGGCATCGCCGCCCTTCCTCCTCCTCCGAAGCGACAGTGCAGAGGCCGCCGCGCTCATCGGCGCCGACAGCACGGGAAGCCACGGCGAAATGCCGTCGACGACCACGGTGGTGTTTTCATGGGCGACGAACGGATGCGCCCTTGCTCGTCCTCCGAAACGTCCGCGGGAGGCCGCCGTGCTCCTTAGCGCCGACAGCTCGGGAAGCCATGGCGGCCGCGCCAATCCTCCGCCCCGCCATGCCATGGCCGGCGTGTTCGGCAACAGCGGCCGCCCCACCCACCCACACCCACCTCCTATGTGTCCGTTGCGGTGCTCCCACGGGAGCTGCTCGAGGTGTTTTTTTTGGATAAATTTATGTGGTGCCAGAAAAGTGCTACGTTCGTGTATTTTTGCTGCTATTTTTGTGTAATTCTTTTGCTACAAGAACTCCGGCAATATCTCCGGCGAGGTCAATTTTTTGCTACAATACAAAAAAAATTGCTATAATAATTATAAAATTTTGCTATCTTAGCACGAACTTTTTGCTATAAGACCGGCGGCAGTGCTCAGCGCGCGAAATTTTCGCTACATACTCGGTTTTTTTTTGCTAGTCAAATTTTTTGCTACGAGAACTCTGGCGGTGTCAAATTTTTGCTATAATAGAGTAATTATTTTGCTATATTTATTCTTTTTTTTTGCTATAGTAGTACAAATTTTTTGCGCAGGGAGAGTTCTCCGGCGATCGCCGGTGAAAGTCTCCCGGCGATGTCTCCGACGAAATTATTTTTGCTACAATATCTTCTTTTTTTGCTACAGTAACTCCAGCGAGGTCTCACATTTTCTTTTAATTTTATGCACGAACTGTTTTTTGCTACATAGGAGCAAAAGCGGGGTGTATTTTTGCTACACAGAGCAAATACGGATTTTGGGCAAAAACGGCCACGTGTCAGCAGGAGGATGCGGGGGATGGAAAATTCTCATCCCCCGGGGGACGCCCAGCATTGTCCCGAAAAGCTTGCGACTCAAGGCATCGGCTACTACATTATCCTTGTCGGGGTGATACTGTAAACTACTCCCTCCGTCCACGGTAAAGTGTATGTTTTCCTTTTTGGTCGGTCAAATTTATTAAACTTTGACTAACTTTATTGGGAAAAGTACTAGCATTTATGACATCAAATTAATATCAATAGATTTGTCTTGACATGAAGTTTTAAAATATATCATTTTGATGTCATATATATTGCTATAATTTTCTATAAATTTGGTCAAAGTTTAAAAATTCTGACTCAGTGTAAAAGTAGATGTACACTTGTTCGTGGATGGAGGGAGTAAGGTTGTAGTCTTTAATGAGCTCTAACTATCTTCTATGTCTCATGTTCAACTCCTTATGGGTGAATATATACTTCAAGCTTTTGTGATCCGTGAAGACTTCACACCTTTTTCTCATCAAATAGTGCCTCCAGGTTTTCAAGGCATGTACTAATGAAGCTAACTCAAGATCATGTGTGGGGTAATTAACTTCATTCTTCTTTAGTTTTCTAGAGGCATATGATGCCGCTCTGTCTCCCTGCATCAATACACTTCGAAGACCTTGGCGTGAGGCGTCATAGGTCTGGTAATCATAGTACTGGGGCTGACATTAAACATTTCTTCAACTCCTGGAAATTAGTTTCGCATGCTTCAGTCCATTCATATTTCTTTTCCTTCTTTAGCAACTCCGTCATAGGTTTAGCAATTTTGGAAAAGTTCTCGGTAAATCTCCGATAATAATCCACCAATCCTAGGAAACTGCAAATTCTCCAATATTCTTAGGTGGTTTTCATTCCGTTACTGTTGTTACTTTGGAAGGATCAACTGCGATTCTGTTCTTCGACACTGTGTCCAAGAAATCCTACTTCACTAAGCCAAAATTCACTTGCTGAACTTGGCATAGAGTTTTTTTTCCCTCGAAGCTTCAAAAAAACTAGATGACCCGTTGCGCCCGCTTGGCGCAAATGTCAAAATTATGCCACGATTTGTTTCCATAAGAAGAGAATTGTAAGCTATACCTAAACACATCTATGGATTTATACGTGCGCCAAAATCATTTAAACAGACGATAACACGTCATCTTTAAAGCTATACTACCAATAGGAGCTCTAAGAAGCATTTTAGATACACATCAAAGTTTAAGTCAAATATCTTCATGCTCAAATCAAATTACTACTTGGCAGGATTCTTAATAACCAAAAACTATGAACACGTGGCATAAAAAGACACACGATTGCATGAAAAGGCAATATTTCTTATAGTAATGTGAACAACCAAGTTTATCAGATTATTTTGAGCACATAAGCTTTATCAATTAAGAGCATCTTACAAAGGAGAGGCAAACAGAGCCTACAACATCAGCCAAAAAGGCTTGACACATTAGGCACTGCCTAGAATCCTTGCTATCATCACCTGCCACTGTCGGTGCCACAAGTGTGCTGTTATCAGTGAGCAGATGTGGTTCATGTCTCTATAGAAGTTGGGCTATCCTGACAGCCAACAACAAGGCAGATGCTTCATCCTAGGGTACTGAAATGACCGGAGCAGAGGAAGCCGAGATGAACAGCTGAGAGCACTGAGTGTTCCTGAGACGTGTATCAAAACTCCAAGACTTGCAGAAGATGATTGGTGGTGCTGGTTCTGCTCCCGAGCCGCACAGACAAAAAAACTCGTTCCTTTAAATGTTGATTAGTCATGGAGTGAAGCTTCTGGCTTGATAGTCTCCTGGCTAACATCGGGTTTTTGTGGCTGCTCAAATGGTCAAATCTGTACCTGTACAGAACCATAGTCTCCAAGCAAAGATCCGTGTAAAATAGCATGTGTGGCAGCATAGATCCGAACTGGCCTGTAATTTTTTCTGCCAAGCAAATCATCACTTCTAGATTTCCAAAGACACAACATAAAGTTTAAAATATTAGCCACCACACAAAGGTAAGAATATTAGTTGTGAAGCAGCATGAACAAAAGACATGATGAAAAAATGGCCTGAATAATGGAGGGGATGGAGTGCTTAACCGAGATGTATACTTCCGCTGCACACAACATCAATTTTGGCACCTTCTCTGAAAATAAGGAGCATACTCATCTTCTCTAGTTCGTTAAACTTGTAAGCCCCAAATCAAATCTATTATGGTAACAATAAATCAATTTCATTTTGTATTAATCATAAATAGTTTTTATTTAATGAACACCACACCACCTAATATTGGACCAGAATATCTCTTCAGTAGTGTAAACACAGATTATGTCAAGCCATGTAATCTAGAGGAAGATTGCTAGGAGCAGCAAGAAGTCCAAAACACACGAAGTACAAAAGCATAAGAAATGTCACAAAATTTTCATGAGATAAGGCGAACTAAAGAGGAACCTTCAGCTGATACATGGCCATCATGTAGGTGCCCCAAGTACTATAATCATGTCTATAGCTAATATATATACGCTGGTTTGCTAAGGAAAAAATTTTGATTCGATCAGCCAATCCCACGCAACTGTTCAGAGAAGCGATTCCAGCAAAATGACCTCAGCCCCAAATGTCTCGATCCACCAAATCCAATATTTTCTAACCCCTGCATCATAGCTCGATCAGCCAATCCTGAGCAACTCCTCCCGCAGATAGACTGACTGAAACAGCCGGATATCTAGACACCGAGCACACGCGAAACAGACATATCAAGGGAGGCGAAAAGCGTGTGCCGTACCTGGAGCTGCTTGGCTTGGACGAGGAGGTCCTTGGGGACAGGGAAGGACTTTCCTGCTCATTGTTCCAGTACAACAAATGTTAGGCTGAATCAAACCGCGCATCCATTCCAGCTGAGCAATATATGCAGCATCCTCTCCACCAACCAGCGTTGCACGCAAATGCAATCGGTTTTATAAATAAATTTAGTTATCAACACCTAGGCACATATAGCAAATACAAACAGCTAGTTGTTTAATTAATTTCATTCAGGAATATCAGAGCTTGCATCAGTCCAGATACAAGCAGTGACTTCTACATTTCAGAACTCAGACCGAGTCCTCGTTTTTATTTGGATGCCACTGCAATTCCAACCTCTTGTACGCGTGCTTGACGTCCGCAGCTGATGGCGACTTCGAAATGCCAAGGATCTTGTAACAGTCTTTCCTTTTGCTCAACTTAAGCTGTCTTTCAGATTTCACATATGCTTCTCGTATTCCCATGACCTGAGATAACTGTCACCAAAAAACCCACTGTTATGCTATACAAATTACGTATACAGGTCAGACGACACCAAGCTTGCAAAGAGAATATTAGTAAACGCCTCACTGGACATGCAAGATCCTTATATTTAAATTTTTGCGAAAAAAGAACAGGAAATGAAAACAAGATATAATGGCAGAGCCAATCGATAATGCAAGATCTATTGTTAAATCCACATGATTCGTCCACCATGAACTATTATGTACATGCACAGGGTACATACAGATAAGTTTGACTGAATACCATTAAAAACACTCCTCAAGGATTCATATCAAAGCCATAAACAGGGAGAAAAGTATAAGAGTGGTTCAGTACTGACTTCAAACAAATACATATGACCCAGATGTTTCACAAAGAAGACAAAGCATCCCCTAAGGTAAAAATAGATGTGTTTAATCCCCCATCCAAAATCAGATTGACACTCATCGCTTGTGTTTGTTAGAAGACACAAGATGGCCATTCAGGACTAAAAAAAAAATAGGGTCGCTATCTGATGTGCCCCCCCCCCCCCCCCAAAAAAATTGCACTTTACATTCTGTCCATAATATGCATAGTTTATTTTTTGCGCGGAGCAAAGAGAAACAGAGAAGGACGGTGGCGCGGATCTTACCTTCGGCAGCATGGCGGGGTCGCATGGGAAGAAAAACTCCTAACAATCAATACACTACTATGATGCACAATTCTCTAATTTATGTCATCATGTTTATGCCGGTCCCAACTTCAGCTTGAAGCTACATACTGTAATATATAAATTGTACTTATAGACTAAGAATTATTACCCTCTGTAACAACATATTATGGCAAAAAAAGTTCAATATCTTTGCATAATATTTCAATAAACCAGAACATTTTTTGTTGTGACGGAAAACTGCAAGGCACCATCGATATCATATTATAGCAAAAAAGGTTAAATATCTTTGCATAATATTTCAAGAAACCAGAACATTTTGTTTTTTGACGGAAAACTGCAAGGCACCATCCATCCATGATAATAAATTAGAAGGGACTACGAAAACAAACAACATAATGATGTCATTAATAAGGTTCATTCGCGAAGTATCAATCAATTTTTTTACTATCTAGTCAAAGTGATAAATGTGCGAGATCTGTTAGCCATGAATGGTAATAGGACAGTACCAAAATTATCACTTATCCAATATTTCAAGAGGAAGAGGAAGGATTGTTACCCTTGCCTTCTTGTCGAGTAGGTCGTTGAAGCACGTGTGACTGCTCCAAACCCCTTGCCGTGCTTGTTGAGCTTGACCACCGTGAGTCGGTTGTCCCGCCGGTGAGGGTGGAGACGAGTAGGCGCCGTGCACCTCCATGGCACAAACTCTTCCTGCCTAGAGTTTTTGAGCCCATCCACCAGATTGGATCTGTACAAGAATAGAGTATATGCCTTTTCAATCTTTGACAATAAAACTACATTACTGTGCTACTATATAAAATTGTTGTTATGTGACAGACCCAAAAAAGTAGGAGTTAAGCAGCATAGTGTTTTTTTGCTACACCAAAGCGACGGTAGTGATCAATGCGTATGAGTAAAATATGCACTGTCAGTAAGAATGAATCCACACCACACAAAGAAAGTACCGTCTATGTACTATTCTAGCAAAAAGAGTCTAGAATACTGGACGGTGCATCATGTACCTAAGTAGGGAACAAATGAGTAATATAAACAGATAGCAAAAATATTCAAAGATTTATGCATAAGCAAGAATAAACAGCTTGGTACACGATAGTAATTCATACCTGTAGCTTTATCCATAGTCAGGTACTCACAGTTCCACGGTCTTGAACATGATATTTTTAGTCTCGCATATCTACCATTTCAACGCCAAGTTATCTAATCAAATTCATGCTGCAGGTCCCTTCATCCTCTCATTTCTTGAATATAAGAGATGACAACTGTCCAGAAATAGAAGAATGTGATAATATTACCCTAATTCTACAGATTTAGCTACAACATTTGCACATGATTTCCTTATCTCTGTGCATATATGTCCAACATGGAGCTACATACAAAAATGCGTACGCAAGCAGATGAATAATCTACACAGCAAACACAATTAGGCAAGATATTGGCACCCAAAGAAATCTATATATGGCATATGCGTGTTAGAAAAGAGCAGCCATCTGGTTGAAGCTCTCATGGTATCAACCACTCAGTCTCAGCAGCAGGCTCATGCTCCTCATCATGCTTAAACTACACCTCCTAGTCTTTCCACATCCACATTCAGAGCCCATACAAGAGACCTGCTGCCCTCTGCATCACATAGCCTATGGTAAAAGTATACCCCGACTAAAGCCACGAGAAAATCATTGATCAATCACACGTACAACTGAAGAACACAAGTTGCCACACTCAACACTAATATTTTGACGAAGTTCTCTTTCATGATATAAAAAAAGTTCAGCCATGAAACAACAACAAAAAAAATTCTATTACCTGACATGCAGCCATCAGAAGTGAACTCCCCACACAGAACATATAGCCTAGGGTTCTAGCTTCTAGGCCCAAGATCAACTCTCTTGGCTTCATACTCAATTAATTTCTGAAAAAGAAGATACAAATTTTTAAGTATCAATTGATACCTTTTGCAGTTTGTATATAGAAATGTAATGTTATGTACTGCACTGCAATATAGAGAACAAATTACCAAAATAAAACATATTAGTTCTTCGTCAAGGATAAAAGCTATTTTCTCAAAAAAACGGAAGGAGGAGCGGGGTGAGGGTCGGCTCGGCCATCTGCACCGTGCGTCGGTGTACAGGGCAGGCACTCGTGCAAGGCAGCTCAGGCTCACATTCCCACATAGCACCAGCAGATAGATTGCATGCCTTCTTGAGGCTATTGCAGGCAACTACTAAAACTTATCTGAACTCATATATATTCACAACACCAGATAGGGGAAGACTAATTAACTAAATAATATGATCGTGTGTTCATAAGCTGTTTGTGCACAGGCATGCTCACTTCTTCCTATTGCAGTAGTATATTGTGCTGCAAAATATATATATGACAACCCTCAAATATATGTATTCTGCAACTCTTACAGTCCAAGACATAGTACAAATTTATTCCGTATCCTAACAAACGTTGGTTCACAAAGCATATGATCGTGTGTTCATAAGCTGTTTGTGCACAGGCATGCTCACTTCTTCCTATTGCAGTAGTATATTGTGCTGCAAAATATATATATGACAACCATCAAATATATGTATTCTGCAACTCTTACAGTCCAAGACATAGTAGAAATTTATTTCGTATCCTAACAAACGTTGGTTCACAAAGCATCGATCTGAAGCCCTAAAAAGCTGTGTACATGATCTGTTCTTGGACCAAATGAATAAAGAATTAAAAAAATACCTATTAGCAGCGGACAGTGGCAGCCTGAGGAGGGAGCTCCTCGGAAAGGAAGGAGGTCACCGGTGAACAGGGACAGGATCCGAGCCATCTCCATGCCTTCACCTGCTCCACAGCGGGTCCCGGGTATAAACTCATCTTCCTCACCTCGTCCAGCTTGTCCATGGGCGGTCGCTGCCGCTGGCCTCCCTCACAAGACCTCATCTTCCTCAGCTGAGCCAATCAACCTCGAGCATCCGCGCTCCATCTCACCAACCAAGACCGGTGCTCCCTTCATATGCTGCCTCACCCACGGTCGCCTCCGCAATGGGGAGGCCAACCTGCTGCCGTCGCTGGCCTCCTGGGCTCAACACAGCGGCGCCGCCCATCGTATAGCGTGGCCACGGTCCTTGGCGCCCGATGCGAGGCGTGAGGCCAGTGAGGCTGCTCTTCCCTCGTCGCCCTTGCTCGTCTCTCTGTCCGATTGGGAATGATGAGAGGAGGCGGGATTGGGGGAAGGATAGTGGACTAGAAACAGCGCGTGGGAGGAGGCGGCTGCATTTGGGAGGGGGTCACGGAGGATTGGAGTCTAGGTTTCATGCAGTCTCAGACCTCACTGCATCCAACGGCTGTTAAACAAAAGAAACTGAAGGTACAAAGCAAAATTCAGATTTTTATGTGGAGACTTATCAGGGGTATTATTCCACTCAAATCAGTTTTATTCCAAAGACACATTGCGGATTCTTCTGTCTGTCCGATTTGCCAAGGGGAGACTGATGATGTTAAGCATTTTATGATCCATTGCACGATGGCAAGGGGTTTATGGGAGCGGTTTGGGATCATGGATTTCATGGATAGTGTGGCTGTTAATGAACTTTCGGGTGCCAGGGTATTACAGAAACTGTTGCTCCATCCGACAAAAAGGCTGCCAACACTCCAAGCGCTCGGGCTACAGGAAACGGTAGCGGTGAGCTGTTGGTACATGTGGTGGGTTCGACGTCAGATCAGCCATGGGGAAAAACATCCATTGCCTAGCCGTTGGCCGATGGCGATCCTCGCTATCACAAAAAACGCGATGACTGTCTGTTCTAAGAAGGATAATCCAAGTTCAACATGGAAGAAACCGTTGGGAGGGGCTTATAAAGTAAATGTGGATGCTTCCCTCCACACTACCACGGGTAATGGAGCTGTGGGAGCAATTCTGAGAGATAATAAGGGGGGTTTTATTGCAGCTACGGCTAAATTTATTGATAATGCAGGGGATGTCACTACCCTTGAAGCAATGGCAATGTTGGAAGGTTTGCGGCTCGCGGATACCATGAGTTTACATAATATTGAAGCTGAAACTGATTCCTTGGATGTGTACCATGCTTGCTTGGACCAGGAGCTCTGGTGTGATTCTGCTGCAGCTATTTTTGCTCATTGCATGGATGAGAAGGCAAAATTTAATTCTCTGAAGTTTTATCATTGTAGTAGGGATGCAAACTCTGTAGCCCATAAGTTAGCTGCTTATAGTTTCAGTAACCATGCAAATTTCTTTTGGGTAGATGATCCACCAGACTTTGTGATGGACATGCTACTCGATGATGTAAACATTATTTGATTCTGGGGGCAGCAAGTTTCTTACGCACTCTTTTCCTTCCAGGGTACCTGAGGGGACTGGAAGGTTTTTAATGAGGCGGCTTGCTTGCTTAATATAGTTGGTTAAATTTCAAAAAAAAAAGGAACGACGGTCAAGATTACAACACGTGGCAGCAAGGTGGGAGTTTGCTGGGAGCAAGGAGAAGCCTCACAATCCTTTAGCTTTTATAGAAGTAAAGTAATTAGACGAAGGTGATTCACATGTTCCTTGGTGCTCTTAGAATAGATCGGTATGACGTCAATGAAGACTAAGACAAACTTATCGAGAAATTCCATGAACACTTTATTCATCATATTCATAAAATAGGATGGTGCATTGGTCAACCCAAAAGGCGATGTCGTATACTCGTATGACCCATACCTGGAGACAAAGGTTGTCTTAGGTATATAAAGCTCCTTAATCTTTAGATGAAAATATCTAGATCAAAGATCAATCTTGGAGATAACACATGCTCCTTCCAGTTTGTCAAACAAATAATTTATACTTGGTAGAGGGTATTTGTTCTTGATAGTCACTTTATTTAAGGAAGGGTAGTCCATTACTAACCGATCACTCTTGTCCTTCTTCTCCAAAATGGAACCGGTGCTCCCCGTGGGGACGAACTCTCATGGATAAATCCTTTACCTAGTTGCTCTTCCAGTTGCTTCTTAAGTTCCTTTAGTTCATTTGTGGACATTGGGTAAGGTCTTTTTGCTATGGGGCCAGCACCTGGTACCAGATCAATAAGGAACTCCACAACTCTGTCAGGTGGCATTCCTGGTAAATCCTTGGCGGAAACATCAGGGCATTCCCTCACTATAGGTACTTGATCTGGGCTAACCCCCTTAAGAGAATTGAGCCCGACCCTTTTAAGTTCCATTTTGGATTTGAATCTAATCCTTTTTTTTCTTCTGGGGTTGTAAGGGATATAGCTCTATCTACACAGTCAATGGCTTCTCTAAAATTGGTCATCCAATCCATTCCCAGAATAACATCTAGACCTTGTGGCTCTAGTACTACAAGGTGGGTTGGGAATTGATATTTCCCTATTTCTAGGATGAGATGTCAACATCCGGTATTGACAAACATCTCCCCTCCTGAAGAACTCACTCTAATGGTTTTGCCTATGGTTTCCCTTGGTAACCCACTTTTACTGACAAAAACTCTTGGTATAAATGAATGTGATGCTCTAGTATCAAATAAAACCAATGTTGGAAAAGAGTTGAGTAGGAACGTACCAATCACCGCATCTGGTTCATCCATCACTTCCACCATGTTGACATGGTTCACATGTCACTTCTGAAATGGGTTAGGCTTGGAATTCTCATCAGCTCTCCTCTCTCGGGAGTCATTTGCATAATGTCATGTCTTTTTGCACTTGAAACACGTCACTAGGGAAATGTCCTTCTTCACCATTGTGATAGTTTCCTTTGAATCCTCTATTGTTACCCTTGTATCCACCATTATGGTTGTTGCCACGATGCTTGTGGCCATTACCATTATTGTGGTGGTTCTAATGTTTGTGACCACTTCCTTCAGAGAAATGTTGTTTCTTGTGCGTAAACTCAAAGTTGTGCTTGCTAGTACTGAACATCTTTTTCCGGTTTTCCTTCTTCCTTATGTTGTTGTCCAAAGTGTTTGCTTGGTCTAGTAGAGACTGATAGGTGGGTGCATAAGCCACGTACAAAGGTATCTTCAACTCCCCTTTAAGCCCATTAAGGAATATTTCTTTCCTCTTAGCATCAGTGTCAATGTCCTCTGGCCCATGCCTTGATAAAGAGCATAAATCGTCCATGTACTCCTTTAGGGCTCTACCCCCTGCTTTAGACTGCGGAACTCACCCTTCTTGAGATTCATTATTCTAGAGGAAATATGTGCACTAGGAAATCCCTCCTTGAATGCATCTTAAGTCATGCCTTCCTGCGGATGAGTCACTTGATAAGTCTCCCACCACATTGCATCGGGTCCTTCTAGTAGGTGTGCGTTGAATCTCACCTTCTCCACATCAGTGCACTCACAGGTTACAAAGTCCTTGTTGATTGAGCGGATCTAGTCATCTGCCACTATAGGCTCTGTAGCATAGGAGAACTTGTTAGGCCTAAGCCGCCTTAGAAATCTAGCAAGTTTGTCCACTAGGGGAGGTGGTGGCGGTGGAGGATTGTTGTTGATGTTGTTGTTGTTGGCTGCTGCGATAAACTGGGTTACCATCTGCATAAGTTGGGCCTGAGCGGTCATGAACTGTTGCATTGCATCATTGTTGTTGTTCTCGGGATCACGACGGAGAGGCATCTGTGGGGGTTTTCACCATACATGAGTAAAAGATAGACATATCTATGAGGAGAAAAAATTTCCTAACCATGCAGAATACAATGAGTCAAACAACAAAGAAACAACAACTTAAAACTTTTTTCTTTTAACAAAATTTCGAAATTGACACATATATTTTGATAAATTCAAGAAAAACGACATAGTTTTGAACCAAAACACTCTAGATTTCCATACCACAAAGTTGATAGGTCAATACTTTAAACTAAGGACGAGCTAATGAAAAAATAACATCATGGTGGTCCAACTACTAAGCCTGAGATTCGGTCATGGCATCTTCTTCTTCTTCGACCTCTCAATGGTGATTCCTTCTACTGCGAGGATTCCCTTGAGCTCCTTCACTTCCTATGAAAGGGTTTCATTTGTTTCTTGAAAATTTCTCTTCTCATTGCGCAAAGTCTGTATATAGTCGTAGTCAGCCTCTAATTCTATGTCATTGCTCTTAAGTTTTTTCTTCAAGTTTCCAATCTCCTTGTTCTTCTCCTTGATTCTCTTCTCTTGAGTCTAAAACTTCTTCTCCTTTGCCTTGAACTTCTCATCCTGAGTGTTGGTCACGTCTTCTTGTTCCTTGATATTCTTTTAAGTCTCCTTGAGTTGGGGGCATAGCTCGCCATTCTTCAGTAGCTCAGCGCGTTTGTCCTCCTTGAGGTCCTTGAGATGATTCTGTAAGTCCTGAAGGTACCGGTGTAAGGGATTGAATTTGTGTTTGATCTCCGAGTCTAAGAGGTAATGGTTCCCATTGTCATCACGCCTCCCAAGGGAATGGGAGTAGTGATTCTTCGGCTCCTGATGATGTTATGCACAAAGACGTCCTATCAGCTCCTGCATGACGATGTTGAGGCCCTTCTCCATGGAGTCACTAATTGTCTTCATCTTGATGTCTTCAGCCTCGGGCTCATTCTTGCGTCCAGGTTGAAGAAGCCTAATTCCCCAGCAGCCTTCCTTGCTGAACTTCCTAAGTTAGCTTCCTTTGATCATGGGTGTGGGTAGCGCCAATAGATGAACTATGTCGAGAAGGTAGCCTCCAAAGCATGTGTCCTTGAGGTCCTCGGCGGTGGTGAAGATGAAGCTCTTCATATTTAAGTTTAGAAAGGTAGAATAGAAACATAAGTCATAAATACATAACGTAAAGAGGTACTATTTACGAAGCGAGTAAAATACTTAGAAAATATTAAGTTTTCTTTTCTATGGTCATCAACAGAATATTAAAAACTTATTGTAGATTATATATTCACTGTAGTAAGAGATACTGACACCCTCTTGCTAATCATGGAACGGGTCTCATGTACGTGGACTTGAAATGTTTGTCCAGGCTGCTTCATCTCACTATGCCGCTAGGATCCAAAATACACAAAGGAGTTCATAACATTATCAAAAAGTGTTTTCCAAACCTAAGGGCTCGAACCTACAGGCAAAACTTTTCTCTGATGCCATATTGTAGCATCCCACTATCGGATATATGCCAAAAGGGGGTATATCCGGCACCGGCCAAAGGCCGGATTACCAGGGTGGCCCACAGGTAATGGAGCAAAGTCCATTGGGCGGCCTAGTAAGCCGACGCAAAGGAAGGCGGATTCTAGAAGAACCCGGATCACGGCCCAATACGTGATCCGGCTTGGAGAAGAAGCTGGATGTCGTACTTTCCAAGAATAGGAATACTTCCCGTAGACTTCAAGGTTTTCTTCATGTAACCCCTAGTCCTGCTATCTATATAAAATCGGGCGGGAGCAGCCGTAAAGGCAGAACTCTACAAGTTAGAAGCTAGAAGTTAGATCGTCGAGAGTTCATCCTCGCCGAGATAGAAAAACCCTACTCACATTGTACTTTGTATACTTCAGGCTTCAGACCTGATTTGAGATTGCAGGAGTAGGAATGTCGCCTTAGTCGCGATGTACCGAACCTGAGTAAATTGTGTCTTCGTCTCCGGATACTCCCTACGTATCCACCCACGACTCTACGAGCAGGCTTATGGCACCCCTTGCCATGAAACTAACTAAGAACACTCGATAGTTGGCGCCCACCGTGGGGCCAGCTGCGTCAGGAGTCACGTTTCGAGCGGGGATACACGGGGGGAATCAGCAACACGATAACTGTCGGAAGCCTGGAATTCGATAGAAACGTCGGACGCTCCATCGACAACGGATCTTATTTGTCGGCACGAAATCACCTGGTAAGTGCTTGCGTCATTCCTATTGGATATGCTAATGTTTTCATAGGTTTAACTACGGAAGCAATGTGTTTCCATGGTGGAAGTAAATTTATCCAACCCGTCCTATGCCCACTAGAAGACGGCTTTGATGCCGGATTTGGCTCGGATCTACTTTACTCATACGTTGGGGCAGATCAAGATTTATTATCTTCATACCGACAAAGCATGACTGGGTTTTCCGCCTCTTAGGAGATGCCTACTCCCAGATCGCACTTTGTTGGCATGGTGCAATCAGAAATCTCCAAAAACACGAAAGACGACAATCCCGTGGAAAAGGCAGAAAACCTTGATCCCACCAAAAAAGGTGGACGACCCAGAATCCACGAATCAGGCGATAAGCTGAAAATTTGAATCTATTCTCGCGGCGATTGAAGCAAAGCTAGATTCGGAAACCGGATCTGCATGTGGTAACTCAGATTCTAGTGATGATGCGGATAATTTCGAAAGAAAGATCAAATCTATGTAGGGAAGATTTCATGAAGTATTCATGCCGAAACCGACTGGTAATTCAGATACTAAGGAAGAAGAGGAAGCAGATCCCAAAACACCTTCACCAGCTGATAAGGAGAACGGAGAAGAAGAAGATGGCGAGGAAAGCCCGACATATCCAAATGTTAAGGAATTGATGGAAGACGAACCTCAGAAAAAATCTCCATCCTCCAAGAAAAAAAAACCACCAAAAAGCTATTCACCAAAGCCCAGAAGAAAAAATTGGAAAAATTGGCTGACATAGCCAACCAAAACCTGGAAGTCGGTGGAGGCAGTGGCATAAAGACGACGGAGAAGATAAAGAAGCAGATTGTGGTGGTGCTAGTTCCTTAAATGTCAAAACCAACAAACTTGATCTAATCCAAACCCCGGTTGCAAGATACGAACCACCGGAAGTGCTGCAGGCCAGGAGACAAGCCATAATGCGGCAACAACAACATATTTTCTGGACTCGAGAAAACCTCCTCGAACAACCAGGCTGCTGTCAAAGAGAACTAGGAAGCAATCGAGGAATATGAGCGCCGGAACAGATCGGGAATTAAACACACGAGATTACCCAGAATTGCAAAGCCGGAAGAACTGCCAACCAAAAATCGGTTTTAAAACCCGTCTTAGCAGAGGCATGTGTAACAACACAAATGCTAAGGGCAAACGCATCTACAAGACCGCCACTGATAATGCTGAAGCCACGTTTGCCATACTAAATGACGACCTTTACTCCAATGACGAAAAGCTTCAGGGAGCGTATGCTTTCTTAGGAAAAACATTACAACAACAGCAGCGAGGCCAAGCGTGTTCCGGCAAATTGCATGATGATTCTGCATTGTGCAAACCACCACGTGCGCCGCTACAGCACCCGATCCAAGCGAACCTAGATATTCAGGAAGTTCAAAGGGAAATAATGAAGACCCCAAGAAGTACAAGAAAATTTCAGATAACAAGGATGCAGCGTCCATGCTGGGGTCTCACCCTCCAAAAGGCAAAAATAAGGCAAAACCCTGTTTTGACAAAGATCGGGAAGACAAAAACCGGAAAGATGACAATAATGCTCACCGCCAAACTCAGGCAGAGAAAGACGGAAAAGCAATGCCGCCTCCGATGAACCCGGGCGATAAAGCCGAAAGATATGAACACCCTCACAGGCGTGAGAGATCCCGAACCCTACCAAGGAACAAGGAGCGAGTCAGAAACAGAACTCCACCTTATTCCAAAAGAAGGGATGCCTTAAAAAATATGGATGAAACAAGACAAGCGTATTCACGCAACAATGGGCCATAGAGAAGTATACCCAACTCAGTCCATTCAGTCGGAAGGTATTCCGCACATGCTGACAAGGCGGAAAGAGATTTCTTGTATTTCAGACCAAAGTGTTTCACTGACAGGATCCGGAACATCAACCTACATAATGGCTTTGCCAAAGTCGGGCCAACTTATCAAAAGTATACCGGAAGTACAAACCCGGATACCTGGCTCTCAGATTGATATACTGTTGTCTAGATCAACAATGGGACAGATGTGGAAGCTGTGAAGTTTCTGCCGATGATGTTGCTTGACGGAGCATGCGATTGGATTAATGGATTACCATCAACAACGGTGGATAGCTGGGAGGATATGGCTAGAGTTTTTGCTCAATACTTCCGAGGTACCTACAAGCGACCCAAAAGCATTAACCAGTTGAACCGTTGCGTCCAATATGAAGATGAGTCGTATGTCGACTTTATTTCATTATGGACAGCAATGAAGAATAGTTCTTTTGGAGTAAGTGACTTCAAGCAATGCATGCTTTCGTCAACGGTCTAAAACCCGGCCTCGTACCGTTCATGATTGGATAAAAAAACAAAAGGACATAAGTTCCATTCTAACGACAGCCAATGAGCACGCAACAGCCGAAGACGATATTAGAGCAAGAGGCGGAAATATTGACACGCTTATACAATCTAAAAATACGTCTCTGATACGTCTCCAGCGTATCTATAATTTCTGATGTTCCATGATGATATTATGCCAATTGCTACATGTTTTCTCCCTTCTTTATGTCATTTCTATCGATTTTCCGGACTAACCTATTGACAAGATACCATAGAGCCGGTTCCCCGTTTTCTGCTGTTTTTAGTTTCAGAAAAGTTGTTTTGGAAATATTCTCGAAATTGGAAAATTTGAAGCCCGGAAGTCTTAGAATTCCCGAAGGTTCCACGGAGTACCAAAGAGACCCAGAGGGGGGCCTCAGGGGGCCACACCTTAGGGCGGCGCCCCCCCTAGCCGTGCCGGAGGGTGGTGTGGGGCCCCCAGGGCTCCGCCGCCTCTGCCCTTTCTCCTATTTATTCCCCTTCGAAGGAAACCCCTAGGCACCTGATCAATTATACCCGAAAAGTTCCGCAGCCGCCGTCGTCATCAACCCTAGATCAGGGGGGTTCTGAAGCTGTCTCCCGGCACCCTGCCGGAGAAGAGATCATCACCGGAGGCCTCTTCATCACCATGCCTGCCTCCGGAGTGATGCGTGAGTAGTTCATCCTTGGACTACGGGTCCGTACCAGTAGCTAGATGGTTGTCTTCTCCTCCTATGCCTCAATGTTTAGATCTCGTGAGCTGCCTAACATGATCGAGATTTTTCTTATGTAATTCTACGTGATGTGTTTGCTGGGATCCGATGAATATTGAACTTAATCCAAGTTGATTATAGTCTTTATTTCATATGTTATTTGTGATCTTGCATGCTTTCCATTGCTAGCGGTTGCTCTGGCCAAGTAGTTGCTAGTGACTCCAAGAGGGAGTATTTATGCTCGATAGTGGGTTCATGCCTCCTTTTTGCCTGTGCTCGAGTGACAGAAACATGACGGAGGAGGATGTGCAGTTGCCACTAGGGAGAAAACAGCGGTGTGAGTGCATGCGTGTACAATCATTGCTTACATTACACACATTGCTTAATGCGATTATCTGTTGTTGGCAACTTAATACCTAAGGGGGTTCGGATGATAACTTGAGGGTGCATTATTAGTCATAAATGTAGTTGGATTACGGTCTATGTATATTGTTGTAATGCCCGCACTAAATATCATAGTAGTCATCATGTCATGAATGTGCACTGCGGTGCAACCTCTATTTGTCAATTTCCCAGCTGTAATTTGCTCACCCAGCATGCTATCTTTTATGGAGAGACACCACTAGTGAACCTATGAACCCCGGTCCATTTTCCTACACTGTTAAACAAACCTCTACAATTTCCTACTTTCTTTACTTACTGCAAGCATACACCATTTTCCACACTATTCGTCTAATCTTTGTTTTTAGCAAGACCGGTAAGATTGATAACCTCACAGTACCGTTGAAACAAAGTATTTTGGTTGTGTTGTGTGCAGATTCCACGTTGTTGCTGACACCGGTGAGGCGCCATCACCATCGTCAGTGGCATCAACCTTCCGAAGATCCTCTTTCTCCTACTGGATTGATAACCTTGGTTCTTAACTGAGGGGAAATTCCTACCGTGTGCTCATCATACCCTCCTCTTGGGGTTCCCAACACGCATTGCCAGCATCAAGGGCTTTTTCTGGCGCTGTTGCCGGGGAGAAAGAAGTCTTCTGGCAAGGGGAGTCTCTCACTCTCAACCTCTTATTTTGTTTATTGTCTTGTTTTTATTTTTATCTTGTTTTTCTTCTTTATATCAAAAACACAAAAAAATAGTTTACTTTATAGCTGTTATTTATTTGCTTGCTTTTATTTCGCTAGAATGAGTATTCCTGAAGTTGAGGTTCGTTCTTTTAGGCAACAGGGGGGAGAGAGTTTAAAAGATGCTTAGTATAGAATAAATGATGCTCATAATAGGTGTACAAAAAAAATATTATACCTTGATACTCCTGAGGAATTTTTATGTTGGTATTACTGGCTGGTATATGTATGTGTTAGATACTCTTACGGGTGGAAATTTTCTAGGAACTCCTGCATTGGAAGCTTGCAATTTGATTGAAAGTTTGGAGGAGCGCCCCCCCACTATAACTGTTAAAACTGAGACCAATTTGGAGCATGTTATTAATAAACTAAACTCTTTGGAAATAAACTTACCAATTTTCCTTGATAATGCTAGCAAAGTTAATGAATCAATAATGACTATTGATAAAAGAATCACTGCTCTAGAAGCTAGAAACACTCATGATGATCAAAATTTTAGGATTGGTAAACTAGAGGAGGCTATGGGAACTTTAAGGTCAACTTTTTCATCTCTTAAATTCAAAAAGGAGAAAGCCTTTGTGGGAAAGGAGCAAAGATTCATGTATGTTCCTAAGATAACTAAACCCAAATCTCAATATGTGTTGTAAATTGCTAAAACAATTAATGAAACTATTGATGAAAATAATGATTTACAGGAATTTATAGATGTCGATGCTTCACTTGAAAATACTTGAGTTGCCTTCTATGCCTAGCTGAAAGGCGTTAAACAAAAGCGCTACCGGGAGACAACCCATTTTATTTCTCCGTTTTCAACCCGTTTTCCATCGTTTCTTTCTGTGTGCTTTGAACCTGGGTGTTGTCTATTTCCTTAGCAACCCCTCTGTATCTTTTACTTTGTGTCTTTGTTGAGCCAAGTAAAGCCTCTAGTGGAAAGTTGTGACTATATTTCAGATTTCTGCGCAGAACAACAGATTTCTGTTGTCCACTATTAAATTCGTGTAAAATCACAGAAAATTCAAAATGACCTGAGGTTTTTTGTGGGTAATCCTGGGCTATATATGCAACTTTTATTAGGTGAAAACTTTTTGATATGATCAACATAAGATTTTCTAAAAAAATCATCTTTACCTGCTGTCTTGTTTTGACAGATTTCTGCAATAATTGCATTTGCATCTTAATCTCTTTCTTTTTGTGTTCTTTTGAGAAAAAGAGTTTTAATAGAAGTTGTGAAAGTAGCTAATGTGTTTATGGGTGTTAGTATTGTGTTGAAACTGAAACATGTTCATTTATTATTTCGATTGCACTAACATTGTTAATGAAGATTGTGAGAAGTTTGGTGTGAAGAAAGTTTTCAAGGGTTAAGAGAAGAGGATGATATGACGTGATCAAGAAGGGTGAAAATCCTAATCTTGGGGATGCCCCGGTGGCACATCCCAGCAAATTCCAAGAAGACTCAAGCGTCTAAGCTTGGGGATGCCCAAGGCATCCCCTTCTTCATCGACAAATTATAGGGTCACTTCTAGTGAAACTATATTTTTATCCGGTCACATCTTATGTGCTTTAATTGGAGAGTATTTTATTTTTTCTTTCAGTTTGTTTTTATTTTTTCAATAATCTTGGTTGGACCCCAGCATTATTTTATTGGAGAGTGACACGCTCCGCTTTTTCATGGGAATACTTTGTATTCTTAATCTTTGTCTGGCTGCTCCATTTATTTAGCTCCTGTTTTGCATGCATCTCTTATCCGAGTTGTTAGTTTTAGTAGTGTTATGTGAGTACTCTCATGTTTTCTTGTTGTATCATGTAGAGTATTTTTGTTAAAACATATCTTGTATGGTGGTTGTTGGGAAAAGAAACTGCTGCTTGAGGTAAATTTTATAACGTTGCACGTAGAAGCTTGTATAGACTGTGGCTAGAACTTTTTGATGCCATGCTAGATGTTATTTTAGTTTTAAAGATTTGTGGTTATTGAGTATCATGAATAGCCTCAAATATATGAGAGTGTTTAATATGCCATTGAAAGAATCATGAGTTGTTCTTGTCATATTAAAGCATAAATTTGTGGTATTCTCCTTTGAATGTTTTATTTGGTTGACTTGGCGCATGTTCACACCATGTTTATCACTATGAACCAGTCACAAATAGGCTCCATGACCATTTAGTTTATTGAACTTGTGATACCACTTATGCTTTTATTAATGATGTTTATGTCGCTATGCATGATTATGGCTCTTATGCTCTCTTGATTTGTCGCTCCCAGTCTTTTGCTCGCCTCCACCTATACTGAGTATGAGCTCTAATCGTGCATCCAACTCCCTAAAACCAAAGTTTTCCCATTGTGTCTACCATACCTACCTACATGTGGTATTTCACTGCCACTCCAAGTAAATTTCTCATGTGCTACCTTTAAAACTTTCAAAATTACTCGTGTTTTGTGTTCCTGTTTTTGCTCATGAGGACGTCAATAGAGAATCTTTATCTCACTTGTTGATTGGACTTCACACCCTCTACTAGTGGCTTCATCCACTTATCCAATTGATAGAAGAGCTGGCAGCGGGGCTATTTTTGCCCCTGAATTATGAGTCAAAGCATAATTGTGTAAACAAAAGAGAAAGAGGGATAACCTTCTACCTAGATGCGTCCTTCACATGGGAGCCGCTCTTTTGAAATCTAGTTGGCTTGTGACGTACTGTATTTTCTTTTTACCATTTGTTGACACTAGCATACACCTCTCTTAAAATATAGACACTCCTCCATGGTATGCGATTGTTGGCAGGCACCCGAGGATTCGGTTAGCCATGGTTTGTGTAAGATGGATGGGAGGAGTGTGAAACTTTTAATACCTCTGTTTAATAAAATAAAAGGTCTAGCATATGAGTTGATCCCTGCTTCCCTCCGCGAAGGGCCTTTCTTTTACTTTTATGTTCAGTCTCCATCTTCTAACTTTATGCACAATTGAGAGAGAATTTTGGCCATTCTGAGTTTTATGTGCATTTTTTCCATAAACATCATTAATTAATTCATGAAGTGTTATTGCTTGTTCTCCAACTATTTGTTCTAGTCTTCCTCAAGAACTTTGAAGATGTCCTGCCATTTATGTTTTGTCCCACTCTTAAGAACTAGAAAAATACCACTTTGCCATGCTATCTCTATACTTGAAACAAACATATATCTTTCTTTGCATTATTATTCATGATATTTTATTTGAGTTACTTCTCATGATGCAAAGTGATTGCTATGCTTTATTATTAAAGTTCTATTATCATGTTTGTGTTTAAAGTTCTATGATCTCAGCTTACATATGCTTTTACATTATGATGATCAAGTTTATGTTAGTAGCATGTCACCTCAGAAATTATTGTGTTTTTATAGTTTACCTACTCGAGGATGAGTAGGAACTAAGCTTGGGGGTGCAGGATACGTCTCCGTCTATCTATAATTTCTGATGTTCCATGATGATATTATGCCAATTGCTACATGTTTTCTCCCTTCTTTATGTCATTTTTATCGATTTTCCGGACTAACCTATTGATAAGATGCCACAGAGCCAGTTCCATGTTTTCCGGTGTTTTTAGTTTCAGAAAAGTTGTTCTGGATATATTCTCGGAATTGGAAAATTCGAAGCCCGGAAGTCTTAGAATTCCTGAAGGTTCCACGGAGTCCCGAAGAGACCCGGAGGGGGGGCCTCAGGGGGCCCACACCATAGGGCGGCGGCCCCCTTGGTCGCGTCGGGCGGTGGTGTGGGGCCCCCCAGGTCTCCACCGACTTGCCCTTTCGCCTATTTATTCCCCTCCGAAGGAAAACCCTAGGCACCTGATCAAATATCCCCAAAAAGTTTCGCAGCCACCATCGTCGTCAACCCTAGATCAGGGGGTTCTGAAGCTGTCTCCCGGCACCCTGTCGGACAGGAGATCATCACCGGAGTCCTCTTCATCACCATGCCTACCTCCGGAGTGATGCGTGAGTAGTTCATCCTTGGACTACGGGTCTGTGGCAGTAGCTAGATGGTTGTGTTCTCCTCCTATGCCTTAATGTTTAGATCTCGTGAGCTTCCTAACATGATCGAGATTGTTCTTATGTAATTCTATGTGATGCGTTTGTTGGGATCCGATGAATATTGAACTTATGCCAAGTTGATTATAGTCTTTATTGCATATGTTATTTGTGATCTTGCATGCTTTCCGTTGCAAGTGGTTGCTCTGGCCAAGTAATTGCTAGTGACTCCAAGAGGGAGTATTTATGCTCGATAGTGGGTTCATGCCTCCTTTTCTCCTGTGCTAGAGTGACAGAAACGTGACGGGGGAGGATGTGTTGTTGCAACTAGGGAGAAAACAGCTGTGTAAGTGCCCGCGTGTACAATCATTGCTTACATTACACACATTGCTTAATGCGATTATCTGTTGCTGGCAACTTAATACCTAAGGAGGTTCGGATGATAACCTGAGGGTGGATTATTAGTCATAGATGCAGTTGGATTACGGTCTATGTATATTGTTGTAATGCCCGCACTAAATATCATAGTAGTCATCATGTCATGAATGTGCACTACGGTGCAACCTCTATTTGTCAATTGCCCAGCTGTAATTTGTTCACCCAGCATGCTGTATTTTATGGAGAGACACCACTAGTGAACCTATGAACCCCGGTCCATTTTCCTACACGGTTAAACAAACCTCTACAATTTCCTGCTTTCTTTACTTACTGCAAGCATACACCATTTTCACACTATACGTCTAATCTTTGTTTTCAGCAAGACCAGTGAGATTGAAAACCTCACTGTACCGTTGGACAAAGTATTTTGGTTGTGTTGTGTGTAGGTTCCACGTTGTTGCTGACACCGGTGAGGCGCCATCACCACCGTCAGTGGCATCAACCTTCCAAAGATGCTCTTTCTCCTACTAGATTGATAACCTTGGTTCTTAACTAAGGGGAAATTCCTACCGCTGTGTTCATCACACCCTCCTCTTGGGGTTCCCAACACGCATTGCCAGCATCAGTCTCACTCTGAAAAGAATACCACTCCAGAGGTGAAACCAAAGCCCAAAGAGGTAAATGACGCCTTTGGAAAAGAGCTACAACAAATGGAAGGGTCAAAGCGCAGAAGGCAGTGATCCTATCTCGTACTCTAAGGAAGAGTGGGAAAAGATTAGGGGAACCTTGCGTTCATCATGCGCACTTTGGAAAGCCAAACCATAAATCCAGGAATGCCGGCCTAACAAGCACATGAAGAACAACGCTGGAACTGGGAGCAAAGGGAAGAATTCCAAAAGGAAATTCAAGAAGAAAAAGCCGAAAGCTGAAAAAGATGAAATCGGGTCTGACACTAACGACAAGATCCGGGAGTGACAGCAGAAAGGCGAACCCAAATTCCCAAGGGTCGAAGGAGAATTCAATCTAACTTTCCTTGCGAAACCATCAGCCAAGAAAGTGAAGTGGTCATGGCAAGAAATTAATGTCGGCATTCCACCAACTCCAAAGTATCTCATCTATGCAAAGTCGCCAATTACTTGGGATTAGTCTGATCATCCCAGCAATATCCCGGAACCCGGCACACACGCCCTGATTGTAAGCCCTATTGTGCAAAACACTAGGCTCAGAAGAGTGTTGATGGATGGAGGATCAAGCATCAATATCATGTACTTGAGTACTCTGGAGAAATTGCACCTTTCACAAACCCAGCTCAAGCATATCAGTGCATGTTTTCACGGCATTGTTCCTGGCAAACAAGAACATTCCCATAGGAGATATTTCCCTAGAAGTAACCTTTGGAAAGGCGGGTCACTTCCGGCAAGAGATTGATACGTCGAAAACGTATCTTCTTTTCCGAACACTTTCCTTATTGTTTTCCTCTAAACTTGTGTGTTTTGAATACAACTAACACGGACTAACGCTGTTTTCAGCAGAATTACCTTGGTGTCTTGTTTTTGTGCAGAAAAATCAACTTTCGGGAAATTGCCTAGAAAAGACCCCATTGATGTTTTCACCCCGGAAGACCCCGGGAGCCAGAAGGGGGCCAGGAGAAGAGCCATAGGGTGGCCACACCACCCCCTGGCGCGGGTCCTCCCTAGGCCGCGCCAGCCTATGGTGTGGGCCACCCACAGCCCCCCTCGGACTCCCTTTCGACTACAAATAGCCTTCAACCCTAAAACGTGAGGGGGTTCATCATATTTCATATAAACACAACAGAGCGCCGCCGCCGTCCTGAACCTCGATTCGGGGATCAGAAGTTCCTGTTCTGGCACCCTGCCGGGACGGTAATTGGAGGAGATCATCGCCACCGTCATCACCAACGCCTCTCCATCGACCATCCATGTTTTCCCCCATCCATGTGTGAGTAATTCCCCGCTGTAAGCTGAAGGGGATGGTAGGGGATTGAATGAGATCGTTCATGTAATAATGTCGTGATTGTTAGGGCATAGTGCCTAGTATCCTCTTTTAGTTCTATTGACATTGTTGCAACTTGTTATGCTTAATGCTTGCCACTTTGGGCCCGAGTGCCATGATCTCAGATCTGAACATGTTACTGAATCATGATGATAATTATTGTTTCTTGATCATACGTGCAAGTTTTTTACATATATCGTTGTCTGGAACCCGAGGCCCCGAAGTGACACAAATTGGGACAACCGGAGGGGATGGCTATGATGTGAGGATCACATGTGTTCACGGAGTTTTAATGCTTTGCTCCGGTGTTCTATTAAAAGGAACACCTTAATTACCAGTAGTTTCCTTGAGGCCCTGCTGACACGGGCTGGTAGGACAATAGATGATGTGCAAGTTCTCATTGCAAGCACGTACGACTATTTACGAAACACATGCCTATGGTTACTTAGTACTTGGATGATTTATCTTATTTATCTGCAATGCCCGTGACATGATCATTATTTGAACTTTCTTGTCCATGCAACGCCCGTTCATCCATCCCTATGCCTATAGTATTTAATCCCGCTTTTTACTCAAATCACCACTGCTGCTGTTTTCATACTACTGTTGTTGTTATTTCACTATTGCTGCTACTATAAAACTGTTATTGCTGATAAACCACTGCGAACTAGTCAACTTTCAGGTGCAAGTGAATTGACCACTCACTTGTTAAGGCTCACAAATATTCTATGGCTCCCCTTGTGTCGAATCAATAAATTTGGGTTTTACTTCCCTCGAAGACTGTTGCGATCCCCTATACTTGTGGGTCATCAGAGATGATTTTGTTTGAGGTAGTACCGTTCGAAAGTGATACCATGCAATAATCGGACGGCCTACTTTTGCCAAATTCATGGCTAGCTCAGGCTACATCTACAACAAGGTTAAGATGTCAAGGCCAAAAGGCAAAGTAATCACCATTGAAGGAGATTTCGCGCTTGCAAATGAGCTAGACCTAGGAAACGTCCTTTGTCCTGAGCATGTCATAGCACAGGAGGAACTAAAAGAGCTGGCAAAGGAGGTATCACCGACAGAAATGTCGGCATGAAAAGAAATCCGAAAGCCGTCCGGCAGCTTCAAAGCATATCAGAATACAAAACTGGCTATCCTAGATGCCAAAGATCCGAATAAGTACGTCATTGTGGGAACTGGAATGACTGACAGATAGGAACGCGATCTTATCAAGTTCCTCCTTTAGAACGGAGATGTTTTTGCCTAGTGTTCTACTGATATGCCAGGTGTACCCCAGGAACTTGCTGAGCACCAATTGAATGTTATTCCCGGATCAAAACTCGTAAAATAAGGTCTCTGTTGTTTCGTTGGAAGAAGGCGGAAGGCTACCGGCAAGGAAATAATCTGGCTTTTAGCAGCTGATTTTATCCGGGAAGTTATTCATACCGATTGGTCTGCTAATTCGGTATTAGTCTCGAAGAAAGACACGGTCATCCTTAGGATGTTTATAAATTATACCGGATTGAGAAAATTGTGCCCAAAAGATAGGTTCGCCTTACCACAAACCGATCAAATAATAGATGCCACTTCTGGCTCTGATCTTTTATGCTTTTTGGATGCTTATTTCAGATATCATCAAATACGCATGAAGGAGAGAAGACCAAATTAAAACCTCTCTCATAACTCCCTATGGAACATACTATTACATAGCCATGCCTTTCAGCTTGAAGAACGCCGAAGCCACATACCAGTGTTGCATGCAAAGATGCTTGCATGATCAAATATGCAAAAACATCCATGTTTACGTGGATGATATTGCCGTCATTTCCAAGGAAAAGCATATGCTCCTTGAAGATTTACGATAAAATTTCGATAATTTGCGCACTTACAAAATGAAATTAAATCCATTAAAGTGCGTATTCAGAGTTCCCTCGGGAAAACTTCTAGGTTTCATCGTTTCTCATAGAGGAATCGAAGTAAACCCGGAAAAGATAAGAGCAATCCTAAACATCAAAAGTCCTACATGCCTAAAAGACTTCCAAAGATTAACGGGTTCCGCAGCCACCGTGAGCAGGTTAATCAGCCGGCTTGGCGATAAATCTCTGCCGTTATACAAATTTTTGAAGAAACACGACAAATTTGTCTAGACAGAAGAAGTAGACAAAGCGTTAATCCAGCTAAAGGAAACTTTAACGAAAACTCCAGCTTTGACATCCCCAAAAGAGGAAGAACCAATGTTACTGTATCTAATAGCAACAAACAGGGTTATCAGCGCAGTGATAATTGTGGAAAGAAAGAAAGAGAACAAAGCATTTCAAACCAATATTCGGTATACTACATCAGTGAAGTATTCTCGAAGTCAAAGCAAAGGTATCCACATTATCAAAAACTAGCATATGGCGTATTTTTTGCATCACGAAAACTCCGTCATTATTTCCAAGGGCATTCCATAACAGTGGTAAGCAAAAAAACCACTAGGGGATATGATAAACAATGTGGATGCAATACGCAGAGTCGCCAAATGGGTCATTTAGCTTGGTGCGTTGGACATTAAGTTCGAACCCCGGACGGCAATCAAATCCCAGGTGTTGGCAGACTTTGTAGCTGATTGGACAGAAGCCATGGAAAACACACCAATGCCGGAGTCGGAATATTGGATCATGTATTTTGACAGATTCAAAATGAAATAAGGCGTCGGTGCAGGTGTGGTGCTAAAATCTCCAAAAGGCGACAAAATGGAGTATGTGTTGCCAATTCACTTCAATGCAATTAACAATGTGGCAGAGTATGAGGCACTACTTCATGTCTTGCATATTGCAAAGGAGATAGGCGTCAAAAGCATATTATGCTATGGAGACTCGGATTTAGTACAACACTAGCTTAACCACACATGGTATGCTAAAAGCCCCATAATGGCGGAATATCGGAAAACTATTGACGAATTCGCCATATGCTTCCTAGGTTTTGAGGTAAAACATGTAAAGCGAGAAGAAAACTGGAACGCGGATGCTTTAACCCGAATGGGCTCGAAAACGGTAAAAGCATTACCACCCAGTGTTTTCGTCCAGCATTTGTACGAACCATCAATAAAAGGCGGAGATGTAGACTATCCCTTAATTTCCGAGTCAATCGAGATGCTGCTCGTAATCCCGGATTGGACGTACTATACCTGAATTTCTTAGTTGATCAGGAATTTCAGGACAGAGCAGACGAAGTCTTGCAAAGATAGATAAAGCGTCGCTGCAAAGGATACGCGGTAACTAATGGTTACCTGTATAAATGCAGTACATCCGGAATTTTCCAGTGTTGTGGTTTGCGAGAAGAAGGACAGCAAATCCTGCAAGACATCCATGCCGGACATTGCGTACATCATGATCAATCAAAAAACATAGTTAAGAAAGAATTCTGAGTTGGGGTTTTCTGGCTTACAGCCAAGAAGGACGCGGAGCACATAGTAAATACATGTGCCGCATGCCAGTATTACGCCAATCAAAAAAATATGCCGGCTCAAGAACTCAAAACTATTCCTATTACATGGCCGTTTGCGGTCTCGGGTCTAGATATGATGTGACCATTCAAAACCGCAAGAGGCGGACTTACGCATCTACTCGTTGCCGTAGATAAGTATACCAAGTGAGTGGAGTCTAAACCCATCAAAAAGCTTGATGGTGTGACTGCCAGAAATTTAATCATAGACATATTCATGAGATAGGCGTCCCACATAGCATAATCACGGATAACGGGACAGATTTTGCAATTGGAGAGTTGGCAAAATATTGCCGTCAAACTGGAATTCGCCTTGATCCAGCATCAGTGGTACATCCACAATCCAATGGTCAGGTTAAGCGTATGAATATCTCAATCTTGCAAGGAATACGCCAAAGACTCGAATCACCTCTTCACAGAGCAGCTGGAGCATGGGTAGAAGATTTACCTTCCGTGCTTTGGAGCATACGCACAACGCCGAATAGATCAACGGGGCAGACGCCATTTTTCTGATTTATGGAGCAGAAGCAGTGCTTCCAACAGACATGATTCATGATAGCCCTAGAGTGCAGGCATATGATGAGACAGATAACGAAAAAGAACGAGAGGATGCCGTCGATCTTCTTGAAGAAGAACGAGAGCTTGTGTTAGAGAGATCTGCCATTTATCAGCAATGTTTATAGCGATACCATAGCCGGAAAATTAAGCATCGTTCTTTCAAAGAAGGTGACTTAGTGCTAAGACGGGTGCAGGAAAGGAAACAGAAGTTAGCCCCAGTTTGGGAGGGACCTTTCGTCATTAGGAAAGCTATGAAAAATGGGTCATAGTACCTTGTAGACATTCAGGATGATGAAGAAGACCCGAGAACATCAGAATCGTAAGAGGAAAAGAAGCATAAATGTAGAGGTAGGAGAGACAAAACGGCCCTGGAGCATCGAGCAGTTAGTTACGTCATTTCTATACCTAGTCCTATTATATGTAAACATTATTGACATCATGAAATAAATTTGTCGGAAAAGCATGCAAATTATTTTTCTGTCTTTTACATTAAAGCATGCTCCGTCTTTTCTGCTTCCCAATGATCCTTCAATGTTTTAATGTTAACCCGAATTTTGCGTGCATGCTCGGAGTTAAGAAAACTGAATGCTCATCAAATGGCTCGTTGCGAATAGGGCTCCTAACATCACTTTGGGAGGCACACCGGTTCAAGTCAAAGTGCATGAGAGGATCAACCTTCTTCGCGGCAAATAATTCACGAGCTTTGTCTTGAGATTCCGCCACGATATCCTTGTAAGCACTCCAACATGATTCGGAGTTGAGAGGCATGACCTTCCAACGAGAGTGCATCCCGGTGCCAACATTATGCCTTCCCACCAATTCAACTACATCATTTGGCTCCATCCAATTTAATTCAATCCTCACCTTTTCCACTACCTCGGTATAGCTAGGATTACGATCAAACATCAACACAACCTCCTCCGGGTCATGGTCAACATTCCCTCTCAAAAAAGAATCCTTATCCACATGATGAACACTAACAATTTTCTCCATCTAAAAAATAATTACACCAACACAACAAAATTTTCTCATCAAATAAATTTATACACATTCACCATTGATTTCAAGCTACTAAAATAATAGTACCATACATCTCACTAACTACATCTAACCCTAAGCATAATGCTAATTATTTAACACTAACCATAATTAATATAGCTCACTAACTATATCTAGCTAAAATCATAATCCCTAACATTGAAATCATGTGCACACCACTATATAACTCTCATACACAAACATTGAGCAATTCAACCACAAATTTCCCCTCATATCAAAAGGTAGGGTTTCCTAGATCTACACAAAATGTCAACTCTAATTGCAAAAATTAATTGGACACAAGGCTTAAGAATAGGGGGAATACCTCTTGAACAAAGGGGGGACCAAAATCCACCAAGTATAGACCAAGATATGGAATGATTTGGGAGTGTGGTGACTTGGGGGAGTGAGAGGAAGAGAGAAAATGTGGTCAACCCGTGGAGGAAGAACAAGTGGAGTGGAGAAAGAGGGGGAGGGGGGGTCGGGCTGGTCTTTTTTTCATATCCTGGGAGCACCACGCCCCGGCGCGCGGCGCTACCCTTTGAAGCACCGCGCCGTGGCGGGCGGCGCTACATAGCCGCACCTGGGCCCGCTCTGTCCTACGTGGCAGGGGGCACCGCGCCGGGTGGTAGGGCGCTACCCTTAAGACCTCCGCGCCGCTGTGTTGGTCGCTACCCTATTGGGTCAAATTCGAAAATAGTTTGCCGGAAGGTCCATTTTGTGCTGAAGATCATTCCTAAGGTTATTTTCGTGTTTTTTCACCATATTTTCCCTGACAAAACCACTTGTTTTGGAAACCGAGTGAACTGAACCGCCGAATAAACCGAACAAATCACACAGAATAAACCGAATGCCCGTACCTGCACAAATGTTTGCAACTGCTGCTTGACTCGGCATTTACTTTCCCTTTCCATTTTCTCCCCGTCTAAACCCCGCAAACCCCCTCTTCCTCCTCCTCCCCTCTCCGCCCCCGGCCCATGCCCTCCGCCTCTGCCGCCGCCGCCGCCCCACCCAAACCCTAGCCCCCTCCCCTATTCGCCGGCGGCGGCCGCGATGGCGACCTCGCGCGACGTGGAGGAGGTCATCCAGAAGCTCTCCTCCGACCGGGCCAGGGCCCGCGATGTAAGTGCACGCTACTCAGAAATCAATCCACGAGCTCCCCTACCCTTCCCTCCCCTCCTCCTCCGACGATCATTCGCTGAACCATCCTGCATCCGCCCACCCCTTCGGGTGGCCGTCTTCGTCCGTGTGCTGCTGTCGCAGGAAGGGGTGAAGCTGCTCGGGACGTGGCTGCAGGGCGACCGGGCCCCCACCTTCTGCCGCCTCCTCGCCCGCAACACCGCCAGGGCCAAGCCCGGCCAACTCTCCTCATGTGAGCGCCGCCGCGCCTCCTCTGTTTTACTTATTACCATCCCGCCCGATTCTACCCCCCCCCCCCCTCTCTCTCGCGCGCGAGTGCACGCTGACTGACTGACGGTAACGCGTTGACTGTTTCGCAGCCGCCACGTGGCCGTTCCTCATCATGGCGCTCGCCAAGTGCGTCCTCACGGACATTGCGGCTAAGAAGCGTGGCCCCACTAAGAGCGCCGCTGCCGGAATGCTCCGTGTCGCTGTCCGGTGTGCCGAGGACGTCAGGCTCTCAGGTAAGCTAATAATGTTCAAAGTCCTTCTTCGTCATGCTACTTTTATGCTAATTAATCATAGAGGAAACAATTGTCAATGGGATACTTGTTCGTACATATTTTTGCATCCAAACCTGTTCTCTGGAGTGTTAAACAACCTGTATCTTGAGAAATCATATTAGTGTTCGACACTAGAGTATGACTAGTTGATACATGATATCCAATTTGGAATTATACTGAGAACAGGCATCCCAGAATTCTCATTCGAATACTCCTGAACTGCTGATTGTTGACCATAGCTTTAGTATTGGAGTTATGCTATACATATATGTTGCCATTTGTACTATCTCACACATTTTATTGCTGGAGATATAGTAACTAAGCTGCGCAGTGGGTGTTACACTCTATGTTTGTGGTTTCAGCATTCTGCTGTTTGATGTGTTGATATATTACGTGGGTTTTCACTTGCTGTTGCTAGTATCATGTTTCTTGTTTATCTATAAGACTTCTGCACAAGTGGTTCTTTCAATTGTTTTCATATGGACTATATGTTCACGGTGCATGCCATTAAAGAAGGTTCACTGTCGTTGCAGGGCATTCCTTACTTTTGGTTTCAGTTGCTAAGCAAATTTTTAGTCATTTACTGGAGGTCATAAAAGATGCTCCCGTCTTTCAGCTAGAATACAGCCCAATCCTTCGGCAGCTTTTAACTGTCAAGGAATACCGGTATCAGATGAAACCTCGAACATATAGCAGTGAGTTGCCATATCAACGGTCATTGTTTTCAGATAACAGCAGCACCCTTTTGTTCCATTATTTGATTTCATATCCTCGCCAGGTCTTGTAGTGCTCTATATGAAGAAGGTTGCAACTGCTTTTGATGCAAACTTCAGCAATCAAGCTGGCTCAAAGGAGGAATCCTTCCGCTGTACATGGACACTTCATGTTCTACTTGAAAACCCGCCTGGTGATTATCCTGACACCATGAGGGAGGAGGTTCTTAATGGGTTTTGTACAATATTCTCACATATTAGAAGGCAAGTAGTCTGTGATCAAGTCCTTTCGACTCTCCTGTTAAACCCCTTTAGTTCCTAACAAGAGCAGCCTGTTTATACTTTATAGCTTCTCTTGTTACTCTGAGTTGGAAATTGTATATTAATTTTGTCAAATCAGGGAGGATGGAAAGCTGACTAGCAAGCTCATGGAATGCATCAACACCTTTTTACTGATGGATGGACCAAACCTCGGAGACAAATCTGTGGAGATCCATAATGCTGTTCAAGATTTTATATTGCATTCGTGGCTGACGACTCGGGATCCCCAACTGAAGGTTCTTATGGCATGTCTTGAACTGTTTTAACTTCGTTGCATATTTTCTTGTTTGATTCATCGTGAAGTTATATTTGCTTTCAGAGTTTGTTCATTACATATGCAAAGCTTCAGCTGAAGCTTGCGAGGGCCATTTCAGAGGTTTTGGAGAAACTTTTTGATGTCATCATTAAGGAACTGGATCAATATGTCAACTCTGGAGCAGGTTTATTATGGTAAAGGCTACTGCTCTGCTAGTGACAATGCGTTGTAATTTTGAGTTCTTCATTGACGATTCAATAAATGTAGGTGCGAGGCATCTCGAGATGCGAAAGCTGTGTCCTTGAGATGCTCCCAGGAAGAATTAATGGATCTATCTGCAACTGTTTTTTATCTGGTATTATATATGCACACATAACTAACTTACCCTTTTGAATCTTGTAGAAAATCAGTATTGCGTATATATACAACTGACTTGTTATAACCGCGTAGGCATATAAACGCGCACCAAAGAGACTAAATAGGGAGAAAAGGTTAAAGACGGAGGATGTCACCACCCTCATCATGGATGGCCTACAGAATGGATCTCTATATTGGTAAACTATATATGACACTTTTTATTCCTTCAAAGAAAGAATCATTTATCTTTTGTATAGAAAATCTCAAATGCATACCCTGAATATGGTACCTTCCAGGCTTGAACCCTCTTACAACTGCAGTAACTTAGTCAAGATTTATTTGACATGCTTCATTTTGTGTATTTTTCCGTGCCCTTAATTGTTGCTCCCTAATTTGAGTAACTTCTGACAGAAAATATTTGTGTTCACGTTGATATTAGGACATAACTATAAGAGTTAGTTGTACTTGTATCTCTTATTTTGTAGTATGACAATACTGATCAGGGTTTAGTGTTACCACTCACCATATTTTGAACAATTAATAGTTGGTATGGTCTGTCGAATCACACGGAGTTTGTGTGGTGACAGTAGCTTATTCCAATGCCAAAGAGTTGAAAATTCGAGTGGAGTTGCTGGGGCACCGACTCACTGATTAGTTGATGTTTCCACTTGAAAAGCAAGGTATTGACCTGTAGACTGGTTGAGCTACTCTTAATCATTTGCTTATTACGACACAGAAAGTTCTGTTACCCCATGTGACCACATGTGCCTCCTGAAAGTTATCAGGATTAAGGGGTTAGTATTGTATTTTATGGACTAGAAATTTAGTATTTTGAGGTGTGGTAGGGGAGGGAAGTGTTATGTTGGTGCAGTGCACTTGTCACACGTGTTCTGCATGGTTGGATGCAGATGGTACACAGTATTCTTCGGTATACACACACGGACTATTGGATCTTTCATTGGCCCGTGTTTGATGTCGTGCACATGTTCTTATTTTTATTTTCTGCACAGGAGTGGTACCATGTGTTTTCTTGTTCACAAGTATGGATATCGAGTGGACAAGTCTTCGTTGATCAGTTGGTTCGTAGCAAGCTGTAAATCTTTGAAAAGGTAAATATACTGCCAATATGCCGTAGTTTTTGGTTAATGTAATTATATGTCCCAGCATCTCAGATATGTAGAATATGACTCTGCTTTAGTTTCTGCTTTCCCATGCCTGCTGTTCAATAAGTATGAATGCCGTTATGTTCTTGTGTTTAAGACATATAATACTCAGATTCAAGGTATGCAGTATTTGGAGTTCCTAATAATAAACATGCATGGAAGTTCATATAAAATTATGTCCGCAAATAAGTTTTCAACTTTGATATAAAAAACATATTGGTCTGAACATTATCAATATAGCTCACGCCAGTGATATGTACGATCAATAAGTTGGTTGGGGCTTGGTTGTTGTCGATATTAGAATGGTGAGACAAGAGTTATATCAACACACAAAAATAGGATTGTTGATCCCAGATAGATGTGTGGATACTTTTTCTTTGCTAAATTATTTATCTGTTTGCTCAACACTCAGTAAAATATTCATGCAGGTGGGCACTATAGTTTTTTTAAACAAACAATAACTAACATATTTGATTCTCCTGTTCTTGGAATGTTTACATATTATTGTATTTTCTAGCGTTCCATTAGCAGCTACTAATGTTCTCTAGTTTATTTCTTGGTAGAAGATTGTTTGTCATTTTGTTACGAGTATGCCTTTGCTGTGATATATGATTCGTTGACTTTGTTATGCTTGTCCAGTGCTTTGAGCAATGCAAACGCCATTCGTTTTCAGGATTCACTGCTTTGGCTTATCAGGTTTGTTTTGGTGGTACTGATTTTTTTCTGGAGTTTATTGATGTCTCAAAACATCTAGTGCTGTTGTATAGGATATAGTAGATGCACTACTGTTACCATATATGTCGAATATAAGTAAGCACCAAGTTACATGGTGCTGACTTTGATTCCTTCAGTTACCGCAGGAATCTTTTCTGTCTTTTATGGCTTGCTAATTAGTAGAAGTGCCTCCTTATCAATGATCTTGACAGGGCACTCAAGGAGTTTTCTGCAATGCTCATAGTGAATACTAGGGAGGAATCACATTGTTTATTGACAACAGGCGAGGTTATTTTTCAAATCCATATTATCTTTCTGTTTATGCCATTTTTATTTCAGCAGTTTTTGGTGCTTATGTTTGTTTCCTTGTGAAGTAATTATTGGTTAACTGGATCGGGACTAAAGAGGATCCACCTCTATCTCATGTCATTCCCATATCATTATATGCATGCTCTAGAATAATTTGGACTCAGTTTTCTCCAGCTCGTACCTTTCAAAACTGAACATTGAAAAAGTTGTAGTAGTATGTGAATATTTTATGAGGGATATCTTAACAGAACAAGTAATTCCAGATGAAATTGCAAGTATCTGTTTTGTTCATTACTTGATGTAGTTCTTTTTGTATATGAAACATACCCAATTTCTAGTATTTTGCCAGTGGCTCATCTCAAAATTTAACAACTACTCCCTCCGTATCAAAATGTAAGATGTTTTATTTTTCCTAGACAAAAAGCTAAAACAGGCATTTTGATACGGAGGGAGTATCATATATCTTCTTTGGTTTAACAGGCCCACCTCTACACAATAGACATGTTTACATTTTTTCCACTCTTACATAGCTTTTATCTCTTATTTTGCTCTTGGTTATCAGATCATCAAAATCCGAAATATGGGACAATATGTTTAGATGCTTTAATAATTTTGCTACCCAAGTTTTGCCACCTCCGTGCAAGTAAACTTATGATGTTGATAGCTCTATTCAATATGTGTGTGAGATTATCTGTTTATGTGCAGATCTCAACTGTTGAAGGTTACTGGCAAGATATCTGGAATTCCCTTGTTCATGCACTTCCTTTGTTAAGTACCACAGCTCTAGTGGTGAGTACCAGTAAATTTCTGTATGTGAACCTTCTCTTATATTATAGTAAAACTTGTACAGTTTCTTATTGGGAAAAGGTTCCTTAACCATACATCTGTTAGCTGCGCAATGTTTCTTCAAATACCATTTTTCACTGCTAAATTGAATAGTTAGATAAAGAGCAAAATAATAGCTTACCTTAGCTGACAATATCTCAACCAAACATTACCATAATTAATAGAATGCTAGTAAATTCACCTGTATGTGACTTTTTCTTAACTATTTGGGGATTCAGACTTTACTTGAAAAGTCAGGCCTTGGGAAAAGTTGCGCATGACTTTTGAAGCTCAACTTGGAGCAGATTTGAACCTGATTCATCCATGGTCCAATACATTAAGATATACTCCCTCCGTTCCAAATTATAAGATGTTTTAGATATTTCAATATAGATATATACAGACTGAACCACTGAAATGAGTGTATCTACACACTAAAATGTGTCTTGATTCATCCGAATCAGAAAAAAGTAAAACATCTTATATTTCAGAACGGGGTTAGTATAAGAAATTTGCTGTTTATCACCAGTGACTTGATCCTTGTACCAAATCATTTTCATATTTTCATTTGCTGTTAGATGACTGCAAAGATTGGAGGGCATAGTGACGCTCGCCAACATATTTGTGTGCGCAGTGACCATAAAGATTTAAGTGTATAGCGACGCTCCCCAAGATTTGAGTACTGTTCATATTGTGTGTAGAAATAGAACTCTGCATACAAAACCCTGTGCCTTCGTGTACAGTACCAGTATTGTGTTTGGTTGTTCTTGTGAGCAGTGTGAGGTGTTACTTGCCTTCACAAATATAAGCTTATACTCCCTCGGTTTCAAATTAAGTGTCACAAACTTTGACAAAAGTGGATGTATCTAGACATAATTTAGTGTTACATACATCAACTTTTGTCAAACTTTGTGACACTTAATTTGAGACGGAGGGAGTACTTGTCACATTACACTATATCTATCTACTTTACACTGATAGTATATACTGTGCGATTTTGTAGTCTGATTCAGCTCTGAGTCTGTTGGGTGAAATGATTATGCGGGTGAGCCTCTTAAGACTTGGCTATTCTTTACAAACATGTTCTACCATATCCTATGTATGACCTATAGTTGGCATTAGTTGTTTTTAAATATCTTTGGTTTTCTCGATTTCCTTCTTTCAGGACCAAGTTCATGCTTCATTTGTGTCAGGAGATACATGGGACCTGCAAACTTTTAAACAATCACCATCATCGTATGCCTTCTTTTCCAGATGTGTTGGTCAATTCAAATTCTACCTCTGTTTCTTCAATACTCCCTCCGTCCACTTCTATAAGGCATTTCAATTTTAGCCACATACATTCTAAAATGAGTGAATCTAGACTCATTTTGTATATATATTCACTCATTTTACTATGTATGTGGTCAAAATTGAAATAGTATGTAGTGTGCCTTTAAAAGTGGACGGAGGGAGTAGCATATTTTAGCTTGTTATTTCCTTGGTCCAAATTCCCATGCTTTACTTTAATAGAACTTGGTGATCAGCCATCCTAGACTTCGAACTTGCGTTGAATGCTAACCTTTTGTGTTGTTTTGATCGCACCAAAAGATACCGTCTGCCTTCGTGAAAGAGTTACTCATTCATGTTGATTTTCTTATAATAGCGCTAGTCTTACTATATACACCCCCCATGTTCCAAATTAATTTGGAACCGGGTGGGGGGGTGGGGTAATTTATTTTCTTTATTCGGTTGTATCGTGAGCATTGCTGCCTAGCCTTGAATATCCCTTACCTTGAATTTTGTCTTCTAATTATTTCTTAGTTCTGCCATTCTTGCTAATTTGTGACTTGTGAGTCAAATTCTTAGAAAAGTTATTCTGGGAGTTATGCTTATACTTTACTACTGATTCTCGCTCCAGGTCTGCTTTGTACTTCATTGCTTGTTACTTCTCAAGGATAGGGTTACAGGTATGTTCTCTATCATGTACTCCCTCCGGCCGGAATTAAGTGTCACAAAGTTTGACAAAAGTGGATGTATCTAACACTAAATTATGTCTAGATACATCCACTTTTGTCAAACTTTGTGGCATTTAATTCCGGACGGAGGGAGTACTACTTTTACTACTTAGGCCCTCTATGATGTGCTGCACTTGACCCCATATATTTTGAAAACAAAAACAGCTTTAGGTTTTATATTAAACCCTACCCTTGACTTTCTTTTGTTTAAGGACCCTTAAATCGTAACACCAAATTAAAGGTATACTCAGTAACTCAGAACTGGACAAAACAAAAAAAAAGGACATTATGAGATCAATTTTTTCAGTTCACTGCTTGGTGTCCAAATTCAACTTGTTCTTCTCCCTCCATTCCGAAAAATCTGTCGTAGGCTACAAGCGATTTTGTACAGTGTCAGTCGATTCTCCCGACAATTTTATCAGACTAGAGGTAGTAGTAGATTTGGTTCTTTTCCATACAAATGGAGTTCTAGTTGTGTAAGCAATCTTGTGTATACACTACTGGTCATTCTGAAAGTTATTATGTGCATGTTGTTTCAACCGGTATAAAATAAAACCAGCTTAGGTTTGATATACTACTACTAATCATATTACCTACTTAGTAAAACAGCTATTACTAGGTAAAGCAGGTGGGGTCTTATTTATATTTATATTTCTAAGGATCCTTTTGTTCATTGACATCATGTTATACAGGGTGATTTATCCAATTCTATCTTTGTCCGAAAGAATCTGCTAAGATCAATTTTGGAGTTAATTCACTCGAAGGTGGTCCTGCATTTAGACCTTTTTCTTTTCTTTGTATTCATTTTAAAGTTTTGTGTACACCTCAAATCCACAAATACATACCAAACTTTGCCTCCTCTCCATTTTTGCTAACTCCCTGTTTACTGCACTCTTGTTTGAGAATGTGATTGCATAGCTCATGGTTAATTGTTAATAGCTAAACAAACTCTGTGCAAAAGGTAGTAATGTTTTGGTTATTATTCATTTTATGACCAGCTTTCTCCGTTGAGTTATATGTCATAAATGCTTTTCGTCATCTGGAACTGGAAGGGAGTATGGTTTGTATGTAACTTACTGCATACTTAAAATGAATGTGAGTTCCGCTGAAATTAGTTCCTGGATGGTGTCTGGTGTTATTATATACGTCCATCTAATATGTTTTGATCTAGTTTTGCGCTTTACACATTTTTTTCTTATGTTATTTTGCTGTATTTTACTGTGATGTTTATTTGCTTACTGTATATTAATGATTATTTGTAGTCCTTATGTTACTATCCTTATAACATGATTATTATACTTCGCTATTTTTGTGAACACTATGTTGAGCAAGAAAGCAAAATAGACTTTGGTTCATTTCTAGCATTTCATCCTGATGTATTGTCCATTTTCTTATGTATAATTTGCTCTACTATATCCATTTTTAAAATTCCTGTCTGGGAATGAGTTATCCATTTTAAATAGCCATTGAGATGTTCAAGCGCAGTTACTGATATGCTTTCTATGGCAGAGATTCTCTCTTTTAAATGAGCAAAACGTTGTGATGATTCCTGAAGCCATTTTTTCTGTCTGTGCTGGTTATTCATCACCAGCCATTAACTCAGCAGACACGTCACAGTTGTTTGGCGAGTGCAAGAACTTTACCAAGGTATGTTATAAGCTTTTACGGGCACTAACATTTCTCTAAATGTTTCTATCTGGTGCGCTCTACTAATTTGTTATTTTAGTTGTTGCTCGAGGATGAAAACTGGGTTATCAAAGACGAACTAGGTTACTCTGTGGAAGCTTTATCAGAAATCAGTACTGAAAGTTCTACCAAGGTGACTTACTCATTCTTAACTGTTTTCCCGCCTTTTCACAGTTGTTTTAGGCTTGCTTAGTAGTCTTTTCAACATGGATTCTTTGTTATGAATTAACTAGAAGGATACCCCGCGCGTTGCGGCGGGGATCCCTTATAGTAAATGGTATGTGTTCTTTTTATGCACATGCCAAGGGTCTTAACCTCCTTTTCGGGGAAAAAACTGCATGATACATTATATAGTCTAAAAAAATATGAAAAAATTGGTTGATCATACTTGAAATACTAAATTTTATAGACATGCGATGTGTAATATAAACCATTATTTTGAAAAATGGATGGTTTAAGGAATGTATGATATGTAGCTTGCATAAATCATTAAATTGAAAAATGGATGGTTGAAAAAAATGTATGACATATAGCTTGCATGTAATTATTAATAAATAATAGAAGAAATGACATGGACAATCGATTGGTTAAGAGGATGAATGATGTGGATAGCTTGCATGTTGAGATAGAAAAATAATTAATGAATGTTAGTGGGGCTTTGCTTTATAAGAAGTATAGATATGGCATAAGCATTACATTTATCTCTTGAGAAATGATATTGAAATTACTAAAACTTATGACAGGCTTTGATTATCACGCCAACATTTTTGCAACAGTTTCATGTTAGACCACAAAAGATATTTTGTATATTCCATTGCTGCATATTTTTATTTACGCTTTCATAATGGGTTTAATGGGACGAAAAATCTATGTGCTCATAGTGCATTTGGGTTTCAAACTCGGGAGCTTAAGTTTTTAGAGGAAACACAAAAGACATTTGCGTTTCTTTACATTGGAAAGATAGAGTTGCTACTTCCTCCTAGGAGGTTCAGTTCCACGAAAAAACGAAAAATGAATCAGTGTACAGGAGGTTCAGTTCCACGAGAAAACGAAAAATGAATCAGTGTACATCCCAATTGTTAGGGAGAATGGCGCGCAGACCCATTGCACCGGCTCCAGCCCAAAGTGCAGCTTCCTCCTTGATGAATCTGATACTTGGGAGCTTAAGTGAGAGATGGAGTTAGCACTTAGCAGGTCCTTTGCTGAATCTGATACTTGCTACATAACTTACTATGGAAGCTGCATCACTCTTAAAACTTTATCAACATTTTCTCAGCATTACAGTTGGTGTCATTTTTTTAGTTAAGCTACATTTCGATGCATTCCATCTGGTGTGTCATTCTCACTACTGTTGAAAGAATATCAGGTTTTCAAGGACAGAAATAACAAAAGCTGCAACGTCACTTATATTATTTGGTGTTACCTAGTTCTTTAGGTTGATTTTTATTTCACTGCTTCTATGTTGGTAGTACTTACTCATTTATTAAACAGGTTATGTCTGATAAATGCAACCGAACACACCTTCCTGGTCATATCCAACAACCGTTGCTTCTCGAGCTTACGGAGTTCATCAAAGGGTTAATGGCCTCAAATGAACAGTTTGAGAAAGTGGAATTATGTTCTCTTGTATACCTTTGCTCACTTTTCTGCAATCTAATCCATTGCACGCTGTTGTCAAGGTATCTGCTTTCTATTCACTTATATCTGCTGTAATCACTTAGTGGCGTCAACACCTACGTGTCATTTGTTTTGACTAAAAAGGGATATCAAAATCTTGATAATTATTGTCTTAAGCTGGTGATAGTGTTAGCTACATAGTACTGCCTCTGTCCCGTTTTAGTTGTCGTGGGTTGTACACAATATTTGTAATACTGTAGTTTTCTATCTGCGACAACTAAAAAGGGACGGAGGGAGTAATTTGTACCAAATCCAGTAAAATAACTGCTATAGCTTTAAAAAGTATAATACGAATGATTAAAAATGTCTAGTCCATGTCCTTGGGAGAAAATGACTAGCCTATGCCAACTGAATTCTTGGAAGTATTTGGACCTGTTGCATGTTTACTGAATTATATATTTTTCGACAGTACTAATCAGTCTTATATTGATAATCTATGCTTAATATCATTATGTTATTCTGTTTCAGGGCCATAGAGGAAAAATCTTCATTTCTCCAAGCAGTATTTGATTATGTTACTACCATTATTAAATATATGGTATCAGTGGTGATGAAAAAGCATGATGAACTATCTCACGGTCTTACTAGTGTAGGCTCTGCATTTGAGACGACCGGCCCCGTTTTATACTCATTTCAGACCTTCCTCTCTTCTCCAATTTTTAGACTGCAGAGTGTTAGTAACAAAGTCAGTTCTGTGCTTATCAAAGAAGTCACTGAATTGCTTGATGGACTATTGGTGGCATTCTCTCAGCTATTTTCTCGTCTTTGTAGTCCTGTGAACACTTTTGATAGTGAGAACACTAGTAAAATGTTGCCAATATCTTCCGTCAATTTGTCAGAAGATCTATATCCTGTTGCTGAACACAAAAGTATTGTTGATATGGATTTTGATGTGACGGACTCTGGTGAAGTTGATTCTATCACAGCTAGTGTAAGTGGGACTATTGGTCTCTCGTCACGCCCTTTGGAGTGGAAGCTAGAACTAGTTTCTGTTATTTCAACTTTTTTCTCAGTGTCACCGCTCCATACATGGGAAGTATTGTACAACTTAGTGGGGAAAGAGAGTGACGTGAAGGTATAAAATCTGCTTAATATTCATTTTATTGTTATTCTTTTACTTGTATAATATTGTTTACATTTGAATTCCTTTGTAGGTTTGCCAGGACATCCTGCTTAATCTTTGCCAAAATATATCTGCTTCATCCAAAAGTTTATCTTCCGTGGTACTGTCTCACACATATATGAATTATACTCTGATTTGTAATTAAGTTTGGCCTCATGAGTTTTATCCACTCGAGCTTTCATGCAATTTTACCCTCTTGGTTTTGGTCCTGCAGGTCCATTTGATATTTGATATGAGGGAAAAATATGCATGCTCACTACTTGGTTCTGCCGACTGCTTAACACATGTACATGCCTTGTTAAGAACCTTGATAGCCACACGTGATGTTGGACAAAGCGCTGATGGAAAATCACAAGCATCTAATGTGGTTTCAAAAGAGGTTGATATTTGACATATTGTTAAATCTAGCATGTCTTGTTAGCTTTCTGCCAAAGTTTCTCTTAATTTTATTGCCTCGTCTTGCAATACCATGAGTTTAGGTCTTAGGATTTTAGTATGCAGACATCCATTTCTCTTTGGTACATTTGTTGTTCTTTGATGAAAAATACACCAACTGAATCCCTCAACCAAAGCCATTAAAAGCCCGACAGTCACAGTCAACCATGTTATTGAATAAACTGTTACTTATTTTTAATAAAACGCATGCTGACTAAAGACATTGGGATAAACCATGTATTTGTATAAGGTGATCAACTTTCTATTTGTATAAGGTGGAACTTACACGTAACATCTTCTTTTCTCCCCTTCCAAATTTTACTGGCGATCTCTTTAGAAAACATGCATTTTTTTCCGGCGATCTGTAAACCTGGTCAATGTTTTTCTTGGTATTTGTATGTCAACTTATTAGCAGTGGTGCTTGATTTCGAATGTCTCGTATTTTGTATGCTTTGCCCCTACACTTCCTTCAATTGTCATTTCTATGGTTAGTTTTCTTTAGTGATTCAAACTACTGAATATACTCAATTGGGCCAGAGTAAGGATTTAGAGAAAATTTTTCAAACTAAAAAAAATGTCCTCTTTCCGAAATCCCATAAATAAATGGGTAAGAATTGGGCGGAGTCGCTCATAAATGATGGTAACATGGAATAAATCGAAGTTACTATGTTGACCCTAACATATTTCACCAGGAACCAGCCAGTTGCATAATGGTTTTATAATCCTTATTTGTCCATTGATCCAAACTGGACCTGTAATACTCCTTGGTCTACATCTCCTATCTACTGCTGGAACTTGGAACTAACAGCTGCTACCTATGTTTTCACTATCTGCAGAACCAGGAAATTCTATTAGACTTGGTAATTAAAGGTACTGAGATCAGTATCACAGATTGGTTTTTCCGCATCAAGCTCATCGATTGCATCTCCCACTTTATTTACTTGTTCCCTGACATTGCCCAGGTGATCAATTTTTCTCTGTTCTGTTATCACGTACCATTATTTCTACTTACGTGTATCATAAATCTATAATTCTCATTGCAGGATATGACTGGACATTTGCTCAACATGCTGCATGATACTGATTATCGTGTTAGGTTGTATCTTGCTAGGAAAATTGTTGTGCTATTCCAAACATGGGAAGGACATAATGAATTGTTTCAAGATGTTCGGTAAGGATTTGACACCATAAAATGCTGTAACTTTTGTCGGGTACACCAGCTAGTTATCTCCTACTTCCCTGTAGACTGATTTGCTTGAGTATCCATTCCCTGGCTTGGTACTATTCTGTTTAGATTGTCAACCTCTAATTGTGAGAATTAGCTTACTAGTGTTCTGTTAATATCAGCTCAAATATTGGTGTCAAGATGGTGCAGTTCTCCAACGAGATTCCAGTAAAATCGAGAGAAGTCTTAGCTGTTGGTCCACAATCTGTTCCTGTTATTGAAACTGTCCTCATTACACTAGCTCATCTGTCTGTGTATAGCGAGGAGGTTGAAGTTGAGGTATGATTTTCTCGTTGTCACCAACTATAACAGTTGTTTCCCTCTTTATGATCTTTGAAGCTTAGACTATGCATCTCTGCTTTCATTAATGCTGCTGCATTATTAAATGTATCATACTGTTTATTGTGCTGGGTTTACGGGAAGACCTCATATACAGGGTTAAAAACTTCATATATTACTAAGCGAACTCTACAGAATTTTGATAGTTAACTCTAAATAATATTTTATTCACATTTTGTACTGGTACCATGATTGCGGACTGTGAAACCATACATAGATTGTATGTATGACACATGCCGGTCTTACTACCCCTCTTTGCGGCCCCTTTCTTCGTGGTCCTACAGTTCATGTAAATCCTTGAGCCCACCCTTCTCCCTCCAATTCAATGGAAGCCAAACCCGCTTATCCATGCGGTATTCAGTTGCCGTTCCACCAGACTGGCTGAACCCTCTTTTAACTCTTGCAGCATGTGGTCTGTGGATTATTAAGTTTGTAGCTCCAAATATTGCTTGGACATGTCTCACCATAATGTGTTTGCAGTTTTGCCTACTGATGTCTCATTGAGGTTGAGAAAAATATTTGTCTGACTCTGCACTGAAGTTATTCTTATTCAACATAATTTTTTCCTCTGTTGTTGCAGTGCGCATTCATGATTTCTGCTGTTGCTGCTATAGAGCCTTCTCAGCGGTATTTTTCACATTAATGAACTACTTGTTGGTTTATTGAAATATAACTGTGCTTACTCTTTCTTTTCATGCTACTTCCTTGTCAGAGAATTAGCTTATGCTTTATTTGATTCTATCTCAATAAAGCTCAGCTATGCTTCACGAAGTAAGGTGAGCAGACATTCTCAGAGTTTGGTGAATAAGTTAATTTGAATTTGAAGAACTATATTTATCCAGTTAATATTGTAAAAGATAATGGATTAATTGTGCAAATTAAAATTTGCATATTGTTCCTCTCCATCCAGTATTTGGACCAATTGATGGGTCCAATTCTCTTCCGGTGGGTTGCTTGTGAAGTGAGCCTAGTATCGCTTCTTGAGGTATTCATCTGTTCTCTTCCTTTTGTATTTTGATAGTCGATTCTGAATATGATTTCAATCTTTCCACATAGTTCCACAAAATGATGCCTTTGACAGGTTAAGCAAACTTAAATAAGCTTATAAATTGATTAACGAGATAAGTAGGTCATCAGCCCCAGCTGACGTTGGATCTTAGTCCTTAGGATACTGAGATCTGAGCTGTTGATCTTCATAAAGCCACCATCCAGTTCCGAACTTCCGAAAGGGTATCTCTCTCTCTTGAGAGAACGCGATTTAGAATAGCTATGTCTAGGGTTCATAATTTCAGTGGCAGTCTGGTCTTCTGGCTTGGGGACATAAGCTACAGTATCTTGGAGAACACATGTGAAACCTTTTTTTGTTGCCGAAAACAGTTCTGTATACCATGAACAGAGTACAGTTGCTTAGTTTTGTCATGAAAAATGGTAGATTCAAATTTTTATTTACGTACTTTAAGAGCTTAGATATAGATTTATTTATGTTTGTTTAAAGAAGTTTTTAGAGAAACAAGTTATTTGTAATTAACTAAGGATCTGGACCTTCCAAGGAGAGAAGCGGTGCGCCTGAACTAAGGATCTGGCTTGCCGGCGTGGTCTGAGCATCACTGGCGGAGCTTCACAAGAAATATTCGGCGGGTCAACCCAAATACAAGCATGCTTTTTCTCCTTTTTATGGCCAGTTTTTCTCTAATCCTTCATTGTTTTGGGCTGACCTGGGCGGACCACGGCCCAGGTTAGCTTCAACGAAACTCTGCCACTGCTGAGCATGCCCCTGCTTGTGGCCTTCGCGTGGTGCGGTTGGCTGCAGTGAGGCTGCTCCGGCATGATGCCTGCTCATGTGGTTAGACAGGTGTGGTTGGTGGCGGGCTACACGCTCTGGTGGTCGATGCGTGGGGGTGGAGAGCGTGATGGCAGCTTGGGGTGAAGGCCCTGTATCTGCTTTGGGTCCTTGGAGGCGTCGTGTAACGCTGTCACTCTCTCGGGGAAAGCCTTGTCCTAGGTTTTCTTGGGACAGACAATGGTGATGCTTAGGCGCAGCTGCCCTCATGGAGGCATTGTCTTGGACTGACTCGAACTAACCCCTTCTCGGTTTTCATGTGGTTATTGTGCGGTTTCTTTAACGAGTGGCGTGGAGAGGAGTAGAAGTAGGGAGTGGCCACAGAGGGATAAAGGAGCGAGCCTATGGCGGCACCTCGTCTGGGAACGATACAAATGGTGCCACTGACATGTCGGTCTATGCTAAGTCATTTCCACATCAGAAAGACATGTCATCTGCCACAGACAAAACCATCTCCAAAACCGGAAAAGGGTGTTAACTGAACGTATTGTACTTAAGGGGGTGGGGTTAAAGTAGTCGAAGTAGTAAACTTTTGAAGGTCATTTTAATTTTTTACTAACGTATTATATACTTAAGGGGGTGGGGTTTACGTAGTCGAAGTGGTAAACTTTTGGAGGTCATTTTAACTGTTTACTAATTAGCTCCATCCCTTTTGTCCATAGCTTGTAAAATTTCCAGCAGTTATGATATTACTGAGTTGCTCATTCATGTGTTAAAAGTTGTTTCTCATGCAATTTCTGGCAGGTGCAAGAGATGTTTGGTTTTAGTTCGGCCAAGCCAAAGAACTTCATTGAACATATCTGCTCATGGCTTTTCCCGTTCCTTATTCTCAGGGGTGATGCTGCTGATCTTAATTGGATATCCAAGGTGACTGTTAACTAAAAGTTAATACTCCCCCCATTCGGTCAAAACTTGTCTTACTGTATCCTAATACGCACTACATACGGAAATGGAAGGACCAGTACCTTTACTTTTGTTTTTTATTTTGCTGCTGTAGTGTTTCATTCTACATATAAGAAACTTACAAATAACGAAAATTATAAATAAATTCAAAATTTACCTTGTAATTAACTTCCCCACAAAGAAAAACAAATGAAACACCGCGCAAAATTTTGACTATTTTATTGTACAGTGTACAAATGCTGTGTGTAAGGCGTTCTCTCTAGTCTCCACTCTTCAATACTTAATTGCACCTAATAGTTATTTTCTTTATGTCCTTGTCAGGTTTTGTTGCAACCTTTATCTGCTGTTATCAAGGGATATTTTGTTCCGATTTTTGGATTGTCTATTGCTGCCAGAAGTGGCACTGGGCCAGAGAAGGACTTGGCAGAAACTGTCTTATATGAATCACTTTTGCAGCTTGGTGAAATTTCTGAGTTTGAGCGTGATGATCTCATTAGAAAACATATGGTATGCTTCCCGAGGAAAAATCTCCTCTTCAATCTGTCTGCCATGTTTGCTATTCCTTTGTGTATTGTAATATTTTTCTTTTGTTTACATCCGGTGCATTTACATGTAAGCATCCAAGTTTTGTTGTTTGGGTTCCTTTTTGCGATTGACTATTTGTGGTGTTGGGTTGTGCGGCAGTTATGGTCTTATGGGCTATATCTGAGCATTTCCTGGTCCAGGTTAGCTCCTGGGTAGAAGGCCAACCTTTATCTAATAGCTTAAGGCTTGTTGAACTGGTCAGTCTGTGCAATCCAACATGTTAAAATTGCTAGGAAAGTAATAACAATTGCCCTGTGGCTTAAAGAAATTGTTATCTGAGTCAACTTGGTGGAGTGAAGTAGTGACTGGTGTGCCTTGATTGTTACATCATCTCGGCTCTCCGTGCCAGGCCTAGCTTAACCTGTGGCTGTGAGCGGTGGGGAGTGCCGAACTATTATGGATCACCCATTTTTTCCTAACAGATTAAGCAGGTCAGCTGGTTGGACGCATCAAACTAAATAATCGATAGGAAATGAATCACACAACAATATGACATGTTTGGGGCAACCCACAGGAGCGTGTTCCTTATATACCATCATGTGACCCCCCTTTAGAGCAATCTGCCACTTGACTAGTTTCTTTCCATAATTTGCTGTTAGGTTTCAAAGCCATACCCTTGTAGGCCTCTTTCAACCAATGTATGCTAGTCAATTGTGAATTTCGGTGTGAAAAGACCAATTCGCCGGTTTTCCACCTATTCACACCCGGTTGCCAGTCACCGTTTATCCCACTCCACAGCCGCTTCTTCATACAGCAGTGTTGCCATTTTCATGAGCATCAGTTGCTGGAAATGTGGATTGGGAGTTTCATTGATGTGAGTGTCCCATACCTTACAAAAGAAAGGGGATAACCAAGAAGCAACACAACAATGCTGTCCCTAGCTTGGCGCTATGGAGATTTGCGCGACCTGTGATGTCAAGCAAGGCGGCTTGTTGCTGATGGAGACCATCTGCACATGGTCTATTAACTGGCAGCGAGCAAGGTGATCAGCAGTCCGATAACTTTGCTGAAGGTTGATCCAGAGGAAGAAATGACACTTCAATGGTTCTTTTGCTTTGGAATACCTGATTTAGTATATAAAACTGTATTTGTACTCGGTCTGTATTTCTCGGATATTCGTATCCAACAATATTCACATTGGTATCATATCTGACCCCAAATCCAAGAAAAACCATATTGTAGTATATGGCCATATGGGAGGCTCGATCTTGTTTGATCCAATCAAAACACATAGCTTTACTATTTGTTGTTAATGGTGCATCTGAACATTCTTCTTAGATGTTTTAAGAAAAAATGAAGTACATCGCCTTTGGATTTGCACTTTTAGACCCAGGAACAAGCAAAATATGCTGGCTAATTTCTGCATTGCTACATATCATGTCCAGTGCTAAACTGCTACTGTATCTGTTCCATAATACAAGCCGTTTTGGCAAACTAAATTATGGAACGGAGGTAGTAATAGATTCTTTTTTCTCTCCTAATTTTCTATTCTGTTAGAGCTGTCTGGAGTAGTTTATTTTATGATGTGGATGCTCTAAAGCTGTTATGAATTGTTCATTATTTACACTCATTCTTCTCCTATTTTTAGGTTTCCATTGTTGGCTTTTTGCTCTCAGTTTCATCCACTGCTTGCCAGCCTGAATTCCCGTACTTTTCCAGGGAGATTATAGCATTCTCGATCAAAACAGTTGTTGATGGTTTTGTGGACACAACGTATGTCCTTATTTTTCCTATATCCTACACAATTTTGGTGATTATGTGCTGATGCAACCAATCATTGACGTGCCTCTTACATTTTAGGGATGACGATTTGGCTGATACAGTTGTTATTGACAAAATTAATATATTCCGTGCTGACAGAGTTTTTAAGGTATTTTGTTTTTTCAAATTTTTGATGTTGATGTAGTTTCTGAATTCGTGAACTTCAAACTAGAATGTCTTACTGGCAATTATCAACCGCAATTCCATCTGATCTGATGGATGAATTACCCAGGATGTTATTGTTAGCAAATATGGAACCTTTATTTTCTTGAGGCCAAAGACCAGTATATACCCCTTATAGAATGCGGTAAATACAAAGGAAGTATATAGAACTCTAATAGTTATCTGCCAGCCAAACTGTTCCCTTGATATTTATAATTTTTTATTGTATATATGGATTTGTATGGTTCTTCTCTGTTGAGTCTTGTTCTGTTCTAGAAGGACAAAGGAATCAGTTAATTGTCCTCCTTCAATACCTGCTGAAGTTACATTTCTAACCACTGATCTTGCAATGCCGGATCACTTCGCCCCTTGGGGTTTATTTTGGGAGTTGGTTTTGCCACTGCAGCAGGCCTATTATTTGCCACTGCGCCCACTGCATCACGCCTTGGACATGCATCTCCCACTCTACTGCCTCTAGCTCGCTCTCCACTCCCACTTCATGGGTTATGCCTAAGCTGGTGGTTAGGTCCAAGCTCATCTGTCTCAAAGGCTCAGTCATGACTGCAGTCACCAGCTGTCACGGCTTGAACCTGAGGCTAGAGAGAGAAAAACTCAGTTCTAAGTAGGTAGGGTGACTGGAGGGAGTTAGAGAGTGATGCTAGAGGTAGGAGGGAGAGGAGTGCAGTGTGCTGGAAGTATAACAAGGTGGCAAAACCTGGGTCACATGGTGCGGTGGCAAAACCACTGTCGAGACTGACCCCAGGGGGCAGAGTGACCTGGTATTATGAGCTCAGGGGGTCAAGTGGACCAAATGAATGTTCACCTTCCCCACAAACATGTGGATTATGATTATGATGTTCAACCAAAAGAGAATATCTATAGTTTAATAGCATAAAAGTCTTTCCTTGAGGGCTGGTTTGGATGAGTGGGGATTAGTCCCTGTCTATCCAATTAAGCCTTTTCAAACGATATATGGACACATGAAAATTTTCTTTGGTCTATTGCGTATATATATTAGTTCTTGTTATGTGGTTTTAACCAAGTTCCATGGAATTACTCTTATTTGGACGCAGTTCCTGTTGGCAATACATCAACAAGTTACAGATGCAAGCCATCCTAGGCACATGAGTCATCGGCTTTGTGCGATTGAGGTTTTAATAGATGTACTTGGGCACAGAGTGGTACATTATAGCACTTGCTTGTGAGTGTTTTTCCTGTTCTCTTTCTTGTCATTGTTGTACCAGATAATTCCTAGATGTCTTTTAGTTTGAAATGGATTTCAATGATCAAAACTTTTTAGACATCTTTGTACGTACTACCTCCGTATCAAAATATAAGATGTTTTATCGTTTTCTAGACTACACGTATCTAGACGTGTTTTAGTGAGTAGATTCATGTGCATCTTACACTAAAGCATGTCTAGATACGTGCAGTCTAGAAAACGTTAAATCATCTTATATTTCGATGCGGAGGGAGTACTACTCAAGGCACTTGTTTGCTTTATGCTTGCAGTAATCTTGTGTAGGAGTTCAATTCCAATTTTCAATTTGATATTTGGTGCCTTGTGTCAATGTCATCTTCTACTCTTTAGTTTAAGCACCAATTATTATGTGTTTGTTACAATTCATGAACAGCGATCGTATTCTAGGTTTTTTTTTTTCATTATCATGGATCATGCCCTTTGTTCTGTGCACTGGCATTCATTTAAGTGCATGTGCAGTTCTAATTACTAAATTGTTGCTTCATGCTGTATTTTAGTTATTTATAATCTACCATTTCTTGCAGAAAATTTGATATTTTACTAATATCTTGTCTTGTATTATTAATCTAAATTGTACTGGATGCATGTCTCAACTGCAGCTATATTATTTGTATAGTGGGGAATTATATCTGGAGGCAACCATTGCAAGGCCAGTGCTGCAACATTTTGTCTAAACTGTTGTCTGCTTTCAACACAAACTCCTCTACGGAAACTGTTGCTGTGCTTGGCATGCAGCTCCAGGTTATTTTCACAAATACTGTCTTACTGTCCTATACTTCTTGTACTTCTGTCAACTTACTCTTCTCGAATGGACTGATACAGCTTTTAGTTCCTAAATTGGTCACCTGTTGCCTACCTAATGATAAAGGAGGAGATGCTAATGGAGATTTGTCGAAAGTTCTATCTTTGCTTCGTCAATTAACAGTTGATGCTGATCCCTTGCTTTATGATTACATAAGAGTATGGTTTGTCTCCACTGATTCACTATGTATCTAATATTCTAACTGCATTCTCACAGGCTGCAGCATGTTTTCCTTTTGACTATCGTTCTGATATTTTTTCTACATTTTATTTTGTTCTTAATGGTCTTACAGGATCTGGAACCACTTCCTGGTCTTGATTGCTTGAAAGATATACAAGCTTTCCATGCCTCTCTTTCTGATTCCTATGCTTCAAGAGATCAGTTTCTGAAGGTTGCTATTTAATTTTCTTTTTTGATACTAATTGTAATTGTATAGTGGTTATGAACTAATGTATTACTTTTGAATATCTTTAGTTTGTTAACAGGGCTCCTCACTTGCCCCCAGAATTGTTTTTGCTCAGGTATGCCCTTATTTTCAGCTGAAATGCCTCCCTGTTAACTATTGGCATAATATATGTGAAACATGCGCTTAAACCATTGTGACAATGTATCATGTATTTTTTCTGAAGTCATCATGTTTTCGTTGTTCTAACATCACATTGCTCTTGTACTTTTTAAGTCTTCATACGCATCACAAGAAGTTACTATTGGGAGAAATCATCTGTAGAGGCGATATATCTATGGGTAATGCAGACACAATTAGTTGCTGGCGCAGCGACCCGGATGTTATTTCGGCTGTATGGACTCTTGTTGACCTTTGCAGCTTATCATCTGTTGCAAATGAAGCTTCTTCAATGCTTGCGGATTTTGTCTCCAGGGTGTGCTTTCTGTCTTCGTCCATTGCCATGATCTACTATGCTTTCAGTGTGGATTTTTCTTACTATCACATATTTTCTTAACAAAAATGCAGGCTGGCATATCTGATACACATCAAGTAATATTCCATGTTCCAAATCTTACTCAAAAGCACACCTTACAACTTCAAAGTGGTTGTACTTCCAAGGAAGATAAATTGTGCTCCGACTATAGTATTTCTGATGATATCTTGGTTGGTCTTCTGAAACTCTTGAAGACTTATTTATCAGACAAGTCTGTTGAAATAGTGGATGTTACTTCACGAACATTGAGGGTAAGTTATTTGCAACTGTGTTCTTTCTGCAAAGAATTTGTAAATGTTCTTATGGTGTTAATTACTGGGCACATTTTCCGTGGACTAATAAGGACTTGTTCGGTTGTTAAATTTGGTATCATAATTCCACAATATCGTGATTCTTTAAGCATGGATTTTTTCTTGCACATAAGATGTATCTCATAACTTTTGTCATACTGTAGAGTTTTTCTGCTAAAAACTACAAATGGAGGCTCAAATTCAATTCACAGACTGCTGCTACATTTATGCCTCCTTTGATTCATAGGGTGGGAAAATTAAAGGAAAAGGAATTGTGAAGGATTGACTTGCCATGTCCAGTGAAATCCTATGGGCATAGGAAAACGCTGTAGGAATTTTTCATGAGGTCAGAGCTCATGTTAGCTTTCCTATGAAAATGCACTACAGAGTTCCTATGGGAAAAATCCCTACAGGTTTCAATCCAGTGAATCAAACACCTTCGAAAGGAAAATTTCCACAGGATCTAAATCCTACAAACTTTGAAAATCCTGTGAATCAAAGGAGGCCTTAAACTTCAATTTGTAGACACTTCTTTCAGCCTGCATCATGAATTTGTGTGTAATTTTGAGATTCTTTTTTGCCCTTCCGATGTTTGATCCCGCTTCAGTGTCCTTAACAATTTGAAGCGATTCAATATAACTTGGTGCATGTATACATTGTATTGTGATAGCTTTTAAGCCATGGACATTCTTTTTCATTGGTTTCTGTAATATTTTTTTGTTTACTCAATTGCTTTGCATGGTATCTTGCATAAGTTTTCTGGTGCTTGGCTGCTTGCAGTTGACTGATTGCTGTGCAGAACTATTTTCCATCTATTGATCTTACCACTGAAACTCTCTAATTTTGAGCAAATGACATTTGATGACATAAACATTTGTTGGTTTTGGAAAGTTTTGAGTCTGTGCATTGGCACATGGTCACATTTGCAAACTATTCCTGGTAGCTCTATTTCAATTCCCTATGTGCTTGTAACACACAAATTGTAGTTTTGTAAGTAATCACAATTTGAATAAATTTCAAGTGTCTTGAGTGTTCTAGATTTCATCTAATTAATGTCAGTACAAATTCGTTAATATTTCTTTTTTTCAATAAACAGGGGATTCTGTCGACATCAAAGGGCCTCAATTCTCTGCAGTCTCTTGATTCTCTTGATAGGTCTTTGCTGATGGTATTTAGTGCTATGTTGTCCCGTGTCTTATGTTCTTTTACGTTCATTTTTCATGCCTTTCAGCTTATCTTTTAACTTGTTCATTGTTTTCTTTCATAGGTACACTCGAGGGGAATAAACGCTCAGCTAGTTGAGCAGACACTTTTGGGCATGGATAAGTATTCTACTGGTGAGTGACACGTTACAATTTTGATAAATTAGTCATTTGTGTGTGTTTTCCTTAATAATTGTGTGACTTCCAATTCCACAACTGTAAATTTGTATTTGTATGTTCAGAAGTAAAACTTTATTCTTTGTTTTGCTGCATTTCTATGTTGGAATTGGATCAGAAGTAGTCGACAAGCACTATTCTCAAAATGGATCAGAAACATATGCCACATCCATAAAGATAAATTATTCAATCATACAATGTGAATTCGAAATCTTATAACATCACATAAATAATAAATATTTGAACTCTTATTATTTACGTTGGCGCGAATACAGCCAGCTGACGACCTGACATGTAAAAAACACAAGCAGCTGGCAGACATATAGATCGTGACAAGTTCAGAACTTTGAATAATTATTTTGTCATCTGTTAATCCCCAGCTCATAAATGGTAGGATATTTTGTAATTTCAGTATTAGAATTACCTGGTGGCTTTGGAAATATTATTCGTGATATCTTGTAAAAATGAGAGAGTGAAGTGCATGATGGACCGCTCCAAACATTATGGACGTAATGTATTCAATGTCATATTTCGTAGTTAAACTTTTTCGTGCCGCAGAGCACCAAAGAACAAGTACTACTCCCTCCATCCCAAATTACTTGTCATAGATTTGTCAAAATATTGATGTATTTAGACATATTTTAGTACATAGATACATTCATATTTTGACAAATGCATGACATTTAATTTGGGACGGAGGGAGTATATTATATCGTGCATTTATTATTTTGTGGTCTCACACTATACTTCAGAAATTGCATCATGAGATTTTGTATGTGCATAGTGCACCATGTATATTTTTATAGTAAGGGTCTGTATACACTGTTAATTGATCATCTTATTGGTTAAACTTGGTTTTGGTAGTTTCACTCGAAGATTCAGACATCTGGCAGACTGATGGTCGGCCTTATGAGCAATGGTTATGCACCCTAGCGAGCTCACTCATTTGTCATTGTGATGACATCATCTTAAGGTACAATTTTCAAACAAAAATATAGCAGCAACTTTAGTCATTGTGATCGTAACTTTTATAGAGCTTGACAATGATGTTCTTCTTATAGACTTTGTAGAAGTCTTGTTTTTCTCAAAGTTGAGGCTGCTGAGCTTTTGCTTGCTAGTGCTCTGGTCAATATTGCTGGCAATATGGACTCTAATAACAGCATCTGTGGACTAATTTCGTCCAAGGTTTGTTGCACATCAAGTTATTTGATTGTTTGAAGATTGTGAATTGATGTCCTTTGATATGCTTGTAGGTCGAGAAAATAATTTTCAGTGACTCCAATCATTTGATGAAATCAGTTAAGCTACTTTTGGATGCACTGAATGTTATCAGATCTTTTCATGTTACTGAAAAAGCCAGAGACTCCCCTTCTAATACTCTTAAGGTACGTTCTTAATGGCAGTCTGTTAGAGTGTTAGTTTTTAATTAAATACATTATGACCACGGTTGGCGTGCTCCGTTATTTCCTCATACCATAGTTACATGATAGACGATCAAAGTTCAAGAAGGCGCTAGGCGGTAATTGTACGTTTTGCCGCCGCCTTGCGCTTTTCTGACCAAAGTGCCCGCTTATGCGCAATTATGCGCTAGGCGTTTTGCTATCGCCCAGAGCTTAGGCGTGCTTAAGCGCCCTCCTAGGCGCGCCTTTTTGAACCATGTAGACGATTGAATGTTTTCTGCTCCTATCAGCTGTATCTCCCAAGATATCACCTAGCACTTAGTTTTTCGTGGAAACTTCTTAAGTTATTGATATCTTTATTATGCTAAAAAGCACTTGATACGGTTGGTTACTCTCGCATGGAACTCAATTAGCTTAGAAACATGCTCTTCTATTTTTTTACTGAAAAATTCTCTTGGTTGCCTGATGCTTCACAATGTAATATTGAGTTGCTGACCATGTAATCAAATCTCCCTTGTCCTGAGATTTCCATCTGATAACGTTCTATGGTTGCAACATATTGAAGAGTAATGTACCATTCCATTTGTCTCCAGCTTTGTTGTCTTTTACGTTGAATAAATTTACCCAGACGCTGCATGTGAAATGTGCATGAATCAAGCAATCAGCATACAAATGCCAGTTGGCGGGCCTCCTTAATTATTTGCTATTATACTGTAGCTTTTACCAATCCTGTGTGTCAGAAAATGAACATCTCATGAGTCAAAGCTCAATACCCAGATGTTATATGTAATATTGTGCCACGAACTTGATCACTGTTTTTCTTCAATAGTAATGTTGTTCATTTGATGTACTTATTTCTTTTTATTTGTACTTTTATGTAACTTCCGTAGGATGGTAGATCCGCTCGATCCAAAAGCAGGTCACCAGCAGCAACCCCCTCATCCTCATGGAAGAAGGTACCTTATTGTATTCCTATTTTAATTTTTTTTTATCTTATGCTATTTTTAATGTTTTGTGCATATTCCTCTCATCTGTGGTAGACAAGAGAATATCTGTGGAGAATCTTACATTCCATGTCTCTTACAAATCTCCTGAACATGTATAATGTCTGATCATTTCCTGATGCAGCTGTGTAGACATAGTGGACCCCACTGCAGAACTGTTTTATTTGGAAAATTTAATGCCATTTGCAAACAAATTAGCAGGCTACATCGGTGCTGTCACATTTATTAGTCATACTGAAAAATTTGATCTTGTTTCACATCACTTGTTGGTATATCATTATAGCATTTAGCTTTTTATGAGTATTTAACCCAATGTTGTAAAAATTCGTAGAGATCTAATCCTACGTATCGAAGGATGCACATAGGAAAAAAATCCTAAGGATCAAAATCGTTCAAAATTCGTGCAACATTCCTGTGAATCAAAGGATCCCTTAGGGTTTTTGTACCAAGATACTAGTAGGAATCAAATAATTGTTGGAGGGATCCTTGCTGCTGAAAACTCATTTTGTTGGCTCAGCATATAGCTTTTGGGTCTTAGACTCTTAGTACAAGTCTTGGCAGTGAACGATTGGAGTGAGTGTGATTGTTAATATCGATGGGTATTATCTCTCTTAGTAATTAACTATGTAAATGAATTATTGGAGGGGCTATTAGATTCCACCTTAACTTAATAGGTCTACAGGGGCTTGTCTTTTGAGAACAGAAGTTCCTAACGTGTCATCAATTCTCCAGGTGTACTGGCTTTCAGTTGATTATCTTGTAGCTGCCAGAGCTGCTAAGGTAACTGTAATAACGCTCCAGCAATTTTTTTTTATGTATGTCATTATGTTGCTTGGTTCATTTTTTCATTTGTCAATCTTGTTATTATAGTTCTCTAGATGTCCACTTGCCTTCCTTTCAAAATATGTTTAGCCAGAGTCCCTATCTTACTCTGTTTCAACCCATGGCTGGATATGGTAAAAATGAACATGGATGGAGTAATCGATGTGTGTTTTGCATGGATTCTGGGATCATCTCAGGATTATCAGGGGGCACGATTTTGACCCTGTAGTGGTATTTGTTAGAGATATATACTAGTTTCCTGTATAGGATGTGCTATTCCCCATTGTTGTAAGGGGTATTGTGTACATTTCCACCTTTACTTTGTATATATATATTTGACACCCGGGGTATAGAATAGTTATTCTACACCCTCTATCTCCGCAACCGTACATAATTTTTACGTCACGTAAATTTTCTTCTGCATGCAATTTTTCCACCTTGCACCTATTGTTCTTGGTACCTCAAGAGTGCCTTTTTTCCTTCCATTGTAATGATTGTGTTTTCTACTGGATTTTTGTAGCGGTGCTCATGTGACTTTGCTACACTTATGTATGTTGAACTTTGGTGTGAGGAACAATTCAATCAGCTGGCACTAGGACCTCCAGATTTTTCACAGCAAGAGTCGGTCAGTCCAGTTTCCATTTTTTCAGTTGTTGCTTTACATCTTGTGTGGGCTTTAGCTCTATTATGTCTTCATTCTTCAGTTGTGTCAACCTATGTTTCTTTCTTTTTCCAGTTTCCACCGCATATTGATCTATTGGTTGCTGCTTTTACTCACATAAATGAGCCAGACAGTATTTATGGAATTACACTGGCCAACGAGGTTATTCACACAACTTTTATTTGCATTTATTATTGATTTATTCTGGGCATGTTCTTATATCATGTACAAACTCCAGTTGTTCTTAAAATGGCATTTTACTGTCACCTTTCTGTGTGAACTCGTTGCACAGCTGAAAACAGTAATCCATCCATTGCCATGTAGGCACATAATCTGCCATAGCTGTAATTCCAAGTTAACTAAACAGTTATTGGTGCACCAATTTGAATCAGTGTTATTATTTTCGATATGAGTATAAGACAGATTTACTCTTTAAGGCCTGAAAGTTATGCATCTTGAACTGCTTTTTGTTCTTGCTGTATCTTGAACAGATAACTTCGCAAATCATCAGATATGAGCATGAGGGTGATTGGAGCAGAGCTCTTGAATATTATGATTTACTTGTAAGATCAACAACAAACGGGAACCTTGGCAATTTTGCTGGGACAGTGTTGACTGGACCATCTGCTGTGTCTTATAAAGCCGAAGAGAAGATACTGAACTGGAAAACGCACAAAGGTCTGATGAGGTCCTTGCAGAAAACTGGATGTAGTCATGTGCTTGATTTCTACAGCCAAGGGTTAACCAACCAAAATGCCGGCCTTCAACAGGATTCGGAGTTTATTGACATACAAGTTTGTATTGCATATTCCTGATAATCAAACTTATCGCTAGATTTTTGGGTAGTTTTGTTTGACAACATATTTTGCAGTACGAAGCTGCTTGGAGGGCAGGGAACTGGGATTTCTCCTTTGTCGTTCCATATTCTTCGCAGGCTTCAAGCCGCTCCCGCAATTATTGTCTTTTCAATGAAAGTTTGCACAGGTCAATATGCTCTATTTATTCTTACTTGCATATCACTATGCATTACATCTTCCTAATATTTTAACCAAGTGGCATGCTTAGTAACTGAGTAAATTACACCTTAGACCACTTAGTATTGCATTAGTTGCACGTCACATCATCTATGTTTGAATCTGGCACAGAATACAAGTACACCTCAGATAATTTTGCACTTTGCACTAGTTAAGGACAGTTCAAAGAAACCAGTCGGTGTTCATCTATATGGGCTCACCCGTCAATGGCACGTGCAGGACACCACATTCTCTCCTCCATGAGCCACCTCACATAGTTCAACACTGCTTTTTTTTGAAAGGAAAACGTTAGGGGAAGAACTGTCTTTACTTCCACCCAAATCAAGTTAATGACCAGCTAGGTTAAAATTGAACGAGATGGATCAGCTATGATATTTTTATAAAATATAGTTGTACCTTGTCATATATTGCGTCCATTTCCTCTTGGGAAATTGAATTTTATGCATAAACTTCCACAGGCTAATTCAGAAAGTGTGCAAGGTCTGAGTATCATTAACATTTATACATAACCATTCCAATTTAAGGGCTTGATCCTTGTTTCCATTGATAGGAAAGTGTTCTTCGCATATGCATAATGAAATGCAGTTAGTTGATTATTATTTTCCACTGGATACTCGTAATTGTTTAATTTGAGGTAATATGCACCTATGGTCCCTTATAACCAGTTATCCTCCATGTCCACCTAGTTTTGTCCTCGTACCCTCAAAATGCACATCTGCCCCTGAGCTTGCTAAAGGTGCACACTAAAGGTCCAAACCTGCTTTATGGTTGACTGTTTAGGTGGCATGTTGACCATGCTCGTGTGTGGCATCCTGGTAAGCAGAGATCCACACATTCCCACACCCAAAAAAACAGAGGTCAGCACGCCACTCAGTTCTCTGCTAACGCACACCATGTTGGTCTGGCGAGGCTGACCTACTTGGACCTGAACCGTGCTGGTGTCGAGGTCATGGCATGCGCCACATCGAGCATAGTCGCGGTGGAGGTAGTGTCTGATCTCTTACCTGCTGAACTGTACGGTGCAATGGTTAAACCACTCCATCCAATATGTTTCGCCAGTCCGATTCACTGGGACGTGGCCCAAACCCTAGTTCAGAAAGTTAGAGCTAACAATACGGCTATACCATAGCTTAGAAGGATTACAATTATTGCAGCTAAGGAGGCGTGCTTGGCATGGGGAAGTGGATGCAATGGGTATCTGCCACCAGTTAGAATCCTCCAGACATCGACATCTTAGTTGGACAACTAGAGTGGAAGTGGTGGCAAGCAAGACGAGCACCATAGCAGGCGATGCATCCACAGACTTCATGGATACGTCATGGAGATCGCTCGAGTTCCGCACTTCGTACCCTGCCCATCCCTGCCACCGCCATGGTGAGAAGAGGCCTGCTAAACTGTGGCCCTGTCCACGGGACAGTGATATGTGGGCGCTCTGACTAGGATGTGAAGCAGGCAAGGTTAACATGCCACATAAACATTTAGGTCACTGTATGCAAGTTTGGATCTCCAGTGGACCCCTAAGCAAGTTTAGGGGGCTAAATGTGTGTTTAGAGTAGGACTACCAAAGTAGTGCAACCTACATGTTAAAGGCCCAAGGGTACACTTTACTCTTTAATTCTATTTCTGTGAGGTTCAGAAGCACACTGGGTCGTGAAAACATTACACAATTGATAACTAATGTTGAAACAGCTCTAAGTTAATTAATTGTTTTCGTTTCTCCATCTATTCCCTTACCTCTGGGAAATTTGTTTCCCTACTTCTGATATATTGATCTTTTTTCTGCATGCTTCAGTTGCCTAAGAGCCCTGGAAAATGGTGATTTTGAGCAGTTCGATGGGAAACTTTCTCATTCCAAGATGGTAGTGTTCACATTAATATTTACGTGTCACTTCTCTCAATTGGGCTTGAGACTGTAACTTATTTTTTGGTCCTCTTTTAGGATTGAGACTGTAACTTATTTTTTGGTCCTCTTTTAGGATCTTGTGTTGGCTCTTTCAAATGCTAGCAAGGAGAGCACGAAATACATCCACTCCACTGTTCTTAAATTACAAGTACTCCTTCTGATCTTATGATGATCTTCATGTTTTAGCCTTTTAGGTTGTTTTAGGCACATTATTCCTTACATTCTTTTATATATTTAGATGCTAGATCATCTTTCTGTGGTTTGGGAGCTGCGCTGGAAATTTGGTCTCAATCAAACTCCAAAATGTTATGTTGGAACCGAGGAGTTCTCACTTGTGCCTGCTGTTCCTACAAGCAATCAGGTTCTGACACTTTCCTCATTGTGTATATTCAAATTCAGACAATAGGTTTGGAACCATCTGTATATTATATCTATTTATGGGACTTTTCGACAGTGACTTATGAAGATTTGGGAATAGTAAAAACTGGAAATATATTTAGTAGAAATTATAATTCCTTGTCTATTGCAATGGTGATGCTACTCGCTAAGATTCTTCGGTTCATTTATCAAATAAATATACTGAATTCTTTTTTCTATATAAAGTAAAGGGAAATCACTATGTAAAATAAATTATTCTCATACTTGAATTTTCGTAGTTGACTTATCATTTCCTTACCTTTTCTTTGGCAGCTGGATTTGTTGAATAAAGAGTGGAACTTCATCATGTGTCAAACAGAGCGTAACCTTGATCTTTTTGAACCATTTTTAGCATTCAGACGGGCCCTCCTTAAGATTTTAGGTTGTGGAGAACATCTCATAGAACATTTGTTTCAATCTGCTTCTGCACTTCGGAAGGTTGTCTCATTGTTTTTACTTTTTATACTGTGGCAACGTTTTGTGTTCGTCTGCTGAGTAGATTCTGATACTTTTCTGGATTCAGGGTTTAAGGTTTTCCTTGGCTGCGGCTTCTTTGTATGAACTCAAAGAACTCTGCTGTCACAGAGATCAGCAAACTATGCAAAATAATTATTTCTTATCAAAGGTACATATTTTACCTTTAAGTTGTCCTACTGCTGATTCCATATCGCCATTACTTGAGCTGTTTAGCTTTCAGCATCAGTTAAAGAGGAAATTTGGCAGTTTAGCTTATTTGTTTTGGTATAAAACTATTTTCAGTCTTCCATGGATTATTTTATAGAGCTGCTATCAAACTATAATTTTCCAATCTCTGTTTGTACAAAACCAAAGTAGGTCATGATATTATTTCCAAGTCCTATGAGCCTTTGGATACAAGGTACTAAAATATATACCATGCAGGATGCAGCCTTTCCAGTACTTGTGTTGGTCCTTTGCTGACCTTAGGAAAGGCAGGGAATCACTTGTTGTTCCAATACAATATTTATTTATTTTAAACGGAAATGTAATTTATTATATCCTGATAATTGTGGACCATAAGATGATTTCTCTAGTTATTTATTTTTGGGTAATCCCCAGAAACTCTAAGACAGTCTTGGCTTGGTCAACTAATCAAAAGTAGAGGCATAGAAAACATACATACTTTTAGCAAACATTTCCACTGAATTTTGAAGTTTTCAGTACTGCAGCACTTATTTTTAGCTGAGCCGTCCAAGAAGCTACTATGCTGCTACTCCACCTTTAACCATATTAACAATAGCCAAATTTGAAGTTCTGACTTGCTATCATTTCCGATCTTCTTTTGCATTTGCATGACAGCATATGTTAGTTTTTATGTGATCAAGTGAAGTTCATATTCTGATAACCCTACATTCTCCAGCTTGAAGAAGCAAAACTGCTGAGAGCTCAGGGGCAGCATGATATGGCTATTGGTCTTGGTAAGTACATACTGCAGAATCACACTGATAAGAAAGACATATCAGATGTCTACCGGTTGGTGGGCAAGTGGTTGGCTGAAACAAGATCGAGCAAGTAATCCTTTATATTCGATGCTTCAGCATACCTTTTCTTAATCGCAAATTGAAAGCTCTTCTACTTTCCGTATGTCTTAACATGAACACTCTTGATAATTGTTTTCTAGCTCAAGAACTATCATTGAAGACTACTTGAGACACTCTGTAGATCTTACTGAATTTCACAAGAACTCGGACAAAAAGTACATGTCCAGGCAGTGTCGTACATATTTCCATTTAGCACATTACACAGATAACTTGTTCAAAAGCTACGAGGAAAGACTTTCATCCAATGAATGGCAAGCAGCTCTGCGATTAAGGAAATACAAGGTAACTGAGTTGATAATGCCACCGATATGTGAGTTTGAGCTGTGCTTATCTTAATCCCATTGCTATTTAATGCAGACTAGGGAGTTGGAGACACTGATGAAAAGACTCAAAAGTTCATCCAAGGCACGTTGATAACTGCAACTTTTGAGGGTTACTGAAATGCAAGGTCTTCTATTCTTGCTAACTCATATACTAACTCTTCAAAATTTCAGGGTGAGAAGACTGATTACACCGCGAAAATCCAAGAGTTACAGAAACAACTTACACTTGACAGTGAAGAAGCACAGAAGATTCAGGTGCACATATACTGTTTAACCAAGCTTCATACCAAATGTGCAAGTTTATTGTCCATATATACCAAATATACTGTTTAAAGTTCATAAATTAGTGGATCGGACCCCGTGCAGTAGAACTGACTCTTATGGTATCTGTTTGTGACTTTGCCCCTCTCTACATGCATGAAAACCCTCATGTCATGTGATTTTCAGAAATGGGAACCAACTACAATCCTCTATTTATTAGTGTTAACTAGGACAGGCCGCACGTCCTCAAGCAGCCGCTGCATCGCCAGTCCGTGGCTGCTGCCCTGCTGCTGTCCCTTTCCCGCAGAACAGAGACGGCCCACCTCTTCTCGTCCTCCGTCCAGGCCGCCCGCCGGAGACCGTCGTCACTGCCTGTCTGCCTCCACGACCGGTGTCGTCCATCCTCCATCTACCGCAGCCGTCCGCCGTCGTCTCGCCGGCTCTGCTGCGAGCCCGTCCCCGTTCCTACTTGCTCTGCTCTCGGCCGCCGCCTGTCTGCCCGCTGTACAAGCTCCTCGTCGCTCCAACACTCGGGCCGCTGCAGCCCGTTTTCCTCAGGCCGCCTGCTGCAGCCCGCCCGTCTCCGGTCGCTGCCTGGCCACCTCCCGTCGGCACCCCTGACCGCCTCCCATCGCAGCTTGTCCGCTTCCCGTCGTCGAGCTGGGCTATAGCTGCTGATTGCATCGGGGCGCACTACAACGTCCTCTGGATCGGGTTTGACAAAAAAAAAGAGTAAAAAAAATGTATCGATGCCTATTTCGATGCCTCCTCCGATGGCACTTGCATGTTGCTCTCCATCATCTCTCACGCCATTTGTGTGTGGTTGCGGCCGCTCTACTTCGTCTCCGTCGTCTTCGTCTATGTCGACTCGCTGCCTTACATTGACTCCCGCGGCTTGCGCCTGCGGTTGTGGTCGCTCTATGTCGACACACCGCTCTACGTCGATTCTCGCGGCTTCTGCCTGCGGTTGTGACCGCTGTGTCGACTCGACGCTCTACATCGACTCTCGCGGCTTTTGCCCGCAGTTGTGGCCGCTCTACGTCGACTCCTGCGGCATCTACACACGGTTCGGGCCGCTTTTTGTCGAATCCTCGTGTGGCTTGTGCATGCACTTGTGCCCGCTCTCCATCGACTCCCCGCGTGACTACCACGGATGCTGGTGATGAGTCCTCCTTGGTCGACGCGTCTACGTCGAGCTCTTTAGTTGCGTCTTTGACCGCGCATGAGATTGCGCAACTCCGATGCCTGACAGACACTGCTGGTTACTTTTCTGGCATTGAGAGACCACCTTCTTCTCGTTCAGGTACATCCTCTTGGATTCTTGATACCAGGGCATCTTTTCATATGACTTACAATTCTTCCGCTTTGAGCTCTGTTCTACCTGTCGAGTCTCTTGTCTTTGTTCTACCTGATGGTACTCCCATTCCCGTTGCTAGTCGAGGCACTCTTAGTAGTTCCGCATTTCATGTTCCTTCTGTTGCTCACATGCAGCTCTTCTCTGGTAGTCAGATTGTTGATTCTTGTTGTAGGGTCACTATATTTTGATTCATGTTCTGTTTAGGATCGTTGCATGGGCGCTTTGCTTGGTGCTGACCCCAACGCCATGATCGCCTATGGGAGCTTGACTGGCTTTGTCTTCCTTCAGCTGCCACCGCCACCCGTTTCTCGTCCCCTATTGTCGCAGCCAGTCGCAGCCACCAGCTCTTTTCAGCAGTGCCATCATCGTCTAGGCCACATATGCGGTTCTCGTCTCTCGTCTCTTGTTCATCGTAGTGTTCTGGGGTTTGTCTTCGGAAATACTTCTTTGGATTGTATGGGTTGTATGCTTGGTTATCCTCATAGTGATTTTGTGTCTGAGCGTCCTTTTGATCTCATTCATTCAGATGTTTGGGGTTCGGCTCCCTTCACTTCGAAAGGGGTCATCGACACTATATCATTTTCATAGATGATTACTCTCGTTACACTTGGATTTACTTTATGTCTTCCCGTAGTGAAGTTCTCTATCTATAAGCGCTTTGGTGCCATGATTCACACTCAGTTCTCTACACCTATTCGTGTGTTCCGTGCTGATTCTGTTGGTGAGTATATCTCCAAGCATATACGTGGTTTTCTTGCTGAGCAGGACACTCTCGCTCAGTTCTCTTGTCACGGTGCACATGCTCAGAATGGCATTGCTGAGCGTAAGCATCGTCATCTTCTTGAGACTGCTCGTGCGATGATGATCGCTTCTTCTCTCCCGCCTCATTTTGGGCCGAGGCTGTCTCTACCTCGGCATATCTCTTTAACATTCAGCCTTCTGTCACCCGTCCGGCCGTCACCCTTCAGGGTGGCATTCCTCTTCAACGACTTTGTGATCGCTCTCCGTGTTGCGTCTGTTTGGTTGTGTTTGCTATGTTCTCCTCGCTCCTCATGAACGCACCAAACTAATCGCTCAGTCTGTTGAGTGTGTTTTCTCTCAGATATAGTGATGAGCATAAGGGCTATCATTGTTGGGATCCCGTGGCTCGTCGGATGCGTATTTCTCGGGATATGACTTTTGATTAGTCTCGACCTTTCTATCCACAATCGACCTCCTCGACCTCCAATATGGAGGATCTCTCTTTTCTTACTCTTCCTGATTCTCCTCCCTTGGTTCCTCCTATTTCTTCTCCTCCTTCTCATACTGTTACTCCGGGCCATCTACACCGACACTATCCTCTTCTCCTTCATCGCCACGTTCTTCACCCTCCTCACCGGTGTCTTCTCCCTCTCCATCTCCTCCTACCATTCCCTCTCATCCTACTTTTCCCTTTTACTATACTTGTCGTCCACATGTTGTGAGCGAGTCCTCCGATGCACCCTCTACTTCTGGCGCACCGTCTCAGCCGACTTATTCTCTTCGCAGTCGGCCTTGTACTACACCTGATTTCTATAATCCCGCCAGGTACAGTGTTACTGCTATTCCGGAGCCGACTACGTACCGTGAGGCTGTTGTTCATCCTGAATGGCAGCTTGCGATGGCCGAGGAGATCGCTCACTTGAGCGCACCGGTACATGGGAGATTGTTCCCCTCCCTCCTTCTATTCACCCAATCACCTGTAAGTAGGTCTATAAGGTGAAGACTCGTTCTAATGGGTCCCTTAGCGTTACAAAGCTCGTAGTTGCTCGTGGCTTTCAACAGGAGCATGGCCACGATTATGATGGGACTTTCGCTCATGTCTGTTCGGACTCTTCTTGTCGTTGCATCTGTTCGCCATTGGTCTATGTCCCAGCTTGATGTTAAGAATGTCTTTCTTAATGGTAAGTTGCGTGAGGAGGTCTATATGCGACCACCACCTGGGTAAGTTTGCCGTCTTCCTCGCTCTCTCTATGGCCTTAAGCAAGCCCTCATGCATGGTTTGAGCGCTTTGCTTCTATGGTCATGGCTGCTTGTTTTTCTCCGAGTGCTCATGAGCTGTTTGTTCAGTGCTCTCCTCGTGGTCGCACTCTCCTTCTTCTAAATGTTGATGACATGATCATCATTGGTGACGACCCTGAGTATATTGCCTTTGTTAAGGCCCGTCCAAGTGAGCAGTTTCTTATGTCGGATCTTGGTCCGCTTCGTTACTTTCTTGGGATTGAGGTTTCTTCTACCTCTAATGGTTTCTTTATCTCCCAAGAACGATATATTCTTGATCTTTTTACTCGTGATATATTCTTGATCTTTTTACTCGTGCCGCTCTTACTGATGAGCGTATTGCTGAGACTCTCATGGACCTCCATCTCTCTCTTCGTGCTTCAGATGGTGATTCCCTCTCTGATCCGACTCGTTATCAACATCTTGTCGGGAGTCTCGTCTATCTAGCTGTTACCTGTCCAAATATTTCTTATTCTGTTCATATCTTGAGTCACTTTGTTTCTGCTCCTACCTCGGTTCACTACGGTCACCTTCTTCGGGTTCTACGTTATCTTCGTGGGACGATCTCTCTCCGTTTTTTTTCCTCGTTCTAGCTCGTTACATCTCCAGTCCTACTCTAATGCTACGTGGGCTAGTGATCCTATGGATCGCCGGTCACTGTATGCTTACTGTGTTTTTCTTGGTGGTTCTCTCATTGCCTGGAAGACGAAGAAGATGAGATGCTGAGTTGCGAGCGATTGCTCTTTTGACTGCTGAGGTGAGTTGGTTACGGTGGTTTATACCTGGCCATCTCAGGCCCGGCCCTGCAGGTCCACCCAGGCCCGGCCCTAAAATCCAGGGCCTAGGCCCGACGGGCTTGGGCCCGACTTTTGAGCCCACCAGAAGGGCCTGGGAGGGCCATGGCTTGCATATTGGAATTGTAAGGAAGAGGCCTGGCCCACGGCCCTAAGGTCTTTGGTAGGGCTTGGGAGGGCCTGGGCTTGAAAACTAGGCCCGTCGGGAGGGCCTGGGCCTCGGTTTTCTACCATGGGCTTTTTTTAGGCCCGGCCCGGCCCACAGCCAGTTATACTGTGGTTACTTGCAGATTTTGGAGTAGCAGTATTGCATGTGACCCGGCGAAGCATGAGCTTACCAAGCATATTGGTGTTGATGCTTCTTTTGTTCGTGCTAGTGTGCATATCAGATTATTGCACTTCAGTATGTGTCTTCAGAGTTACAGTTAGCGGATTTCTTTACGAAGGCATAGACTAGAGCACAACATAGTTTCTTTCTCCTCAAACTAAGTGTTGTTAATCCACCGGGGGAGGGGGGTGTTAGCGAGATATGTATATAGATTAGGGTGTTCCCTGCATATTTGCCCTGTACATGTAATATATATTGTGACCTTTGGCCCCCGAGTAATACAAGTTGCGTATTCCTCTTCCCTAATAGTAATATTAATTCTCTGTCTTTGAATAAACATTATGCAAACTTAACCTTTTTACCAGGATGATCGAGACAGGTTCTTGAGTCTGGCACTTCAGGGATACCAACGTTCCCTAGTTGTTGGTGGAAAATATGACCTACAAGTGGTATGGAATATTTGTTTGAAGATCCCATAATCTTTTTTATTTGCAGTTTTCATCTTTGTCTAATGATTAAATGTAATCACTCCGACCATGAAAGAATGCCCCTGCCATTTCTGTTTATTGCGCATCAGTATAGAGTACACGCATCATTTTACAAACCTAAACCAACTTGAACTCTTTGAAATTTCAAGGATTGTAATTTTAGAAACACCTTTTGTGATGCATTATCATACTTCTCTATTGTTATTTTAATCCTAGTGTTTCCAGTAGAACTCATGATATCATGCTGTTGCAACTTTTTTTGTCGGTTATATGCCATTGATGAGAATATTCTTGTTGTTTCAGTCATAATATGGTTGCCACTGTAAATTCTTTCCCTTAATCGTGAAACGTCCATCTGCTAATCGTCGCCCGTGTTACCTCACTTATATCTTTGTTGTGAATGTGCTTTTTGTTTAGATCGCAATGTATCTGGTGATGTAAACTGTTTAGCTTCAATTCTATGTTCTCTTCTTAAGGATATTGTTGATTATGTCAGTGCTCAACATCTTATATTCAGGTATTCCGGTTGGTATCACTGTGGTTTAGTCTTTTCTCAAGGGAACAAGTTGTGAAATCAATGATTAAAACAACCAAAGAGGTCATCTTTTTAGTTTCATTTCATGATTCCCCTTGGTACTGTTTGTCAGTTTCATAATAATAAAAGAAATTTCTTTTTGGCTGGATAGGTCCAAACCTACAAGTTCATACCATTGGTCTATCAGATTGCTTCTAGACTTGGGAGCTCAAAAGATGCTCAGGGGTCAACAAATTTCCAGGTATGCACATCATTGAGAACTTCTATATGTTATTCGCAAAAAAAAAACAGAGAACTTCTATATGTTGGGTAAACCTGAATATGAATCTGTCAAGTAAGAGCATTGTTTTCCTTACCAGAATGCATTAGCTTCTCTCTTGAAGAAAATGGCCATTGATCATCCATATCATACAATATTTCAGGTATTAAAGTTGCAATTTTTTATTATATTGGATGAATTATGATCAAATGCTATTTTCATGTTTTTTCACACCGCTCTCATTGCTTTAACGTTGAACCCATGATATACTGATTAGTGAACACATATTGAATGCTGAATGCATGTAAACCTATCGACTAATATGAATACCAACCAATATGCCGAACATGAGCTCTCAAATGAGAGCATTTCCAAACATTTTTAGATCACTGAACTGTCCAGCAAACCTTTTACTAGATATTGTTGGGTTTATACAACCTTAATGCTCTTATACAAGCACTAAGGAGAACAAGGTCAATCCATCAGAAATGGTTGAATTGGATTCATATGACTAGGAGATGACTTGTAAATATGTCCAGACTGGCATTAAAGTACCAAAACACACAGCCCAGTACACTCACTTGGATCCAACTCGGCATTTTTTTTGGAAAATCCCAGCACGACATTTACCAGTAGGTCTAGTCGATGTATGGATATTTTTTGCCAAATCTGGCCCTTGAGCCGAACTAATTCCTCTGGCCCACTCAGAAAACTATTTTCAAATCGGGCCCCTTGGCTCGGCGCCACTGCGGACTGTGCGGACGTTGTGCAGTTCGGCACCATGTCATCCCGGCGCCGAGCCAAGGCCTGTGTCACTCTCTTTGGCGCCGAGCCTTTCGACCGCTTAGTGCCGAAATATCTTGGCGCTGACCTGCACAACTTCGACGCCATCTGTACTGGAGCCGAGGGGCCAGATTCTAGTTTTTTGGGGACGACAAATTAGTTCCATTATGGAGGGCACATGTTAGTTAATCTCAGATTCTTTCAGGCTAGTGGAACACCCTTTTCTGTTTTAAGTTTGTGACATTCTTTGGCCCCAGCTTTTTGCTCTAGCAAATGGTGACCGTGTCAAAGACAAGCAAAGGAGCAGAAGTTCTTTTGTTGTAGATATGGATAAGAAGCTTTCTGCTGAGAATCTATTAAAGGAGCTATCTTCTGTTCATGGAGCTTTAATTCGTCAGGTTTGCTACTTCTTACAATCGATCATTTTATTGTGATGTTCATACCCCTGAAGGAGGTCATGGAATATATTCTTTGTGATGCTCATCCCCACATCTTATAGATGAAACAAATGGTTGAGATCTACATTAAGTTAGCTGAACTAGAGACTAAGAAGGAGGTTAGTTACCTATTCAAATAGCTGACTTGTAAGATTTGTATACATATATTCTACATGTTCATACATTCATTTTATCCATCTGATTGTCCAGGACACCAACAAAAAAATCTCACTGCCCAGGGAGCTCCGCAGCATTTGCCAGCTTGAACTTGTAAAGGTAAAGGTACTTTTTATGAAAATTACTTCTAAAAGTTCCTTTCGCTGTTTCCAGATGAAAAATAACCAAAGGGTTAGGTGGTAGTGCTTGATATAACCTTATAATTTTTCTTAATTCATAACCTGGGTCAGCTCCTCGGTGGGTAGGACTGTTTTAAATGATTTATGGAAATTTTACTATTCTGCTTTTTTTATTTCTTTGTTTGCTTCATCAGGTTCCCGTTGTGACCGCTACTATTCCAGTTGACCCTAATTGTCGGTATGAAGAAGGTACCTTTCCACATTTCAGTGGGCTAGTGGATTCTATCACGTAAGTTGGGTTTTCATTCAACGCATTGTTTGTCTCGAAGGATTTTCTATTTCTTTTATCTTTATTGACTGTTGGAAGTCTTCCTCTATGACAGTGTAATGAATGGAATAAATGCTCCCAAAGTTATCGTATGTATCGGCTCGGACGGTGACAAATATCGCCAACTTGCAAAATCTGGAAATGACGACCTGCGACAAGATGCTGTATGTTCTTCTCTTTCATTTTATTGAGAAGTTTAACAACTTTTTAGCTTATAGGATTTGACATTAAGTATTTAACTCAGAGAAAGCTATAGCTGCTTGTGAATTATTTAACTGTCATTCATCCTGGTGTATATCAAATGCTCCGTTCCAAAATACATGACTTCCATTTGTCCAAAAATGCATGTATGTAGACTAAAACATGTCTAGATACATACATGTTTTGACAAATGGAAGTCATCTATTTTGGAACAGATGGAGTATGACATAGCATTAAATATTGAGGTCGGTCTAGTTGTGTACCACCAGGGTCATTGATATTGTTGATTTTGTTAGCAGGAAGGGGTCTAATAACCATAAAATGTGTCTTTAATACCATGCTAGAAACTCAACTTGTGTATTCCCGTGAAGCTCTATTAAAAATTAGTATAAAATAGCTATACAATACGTACCTAACAACATTAAATCATTAGCTACAGTTGGTCATCCCTGTCATGTAATTTTCAGTAGGAATATTACTGTCTGATGACTCCGGCAGAGTTGAATTGGGGGAGAATATCAACTGTACGTCGCTCTTGTACAATAATCTCTTTTCTGCGAGCTGGAACAAACCAGTCTCAGTTTGTGGTTGCTGTCTTATTCATATTTGTGAAGACTTAAAGTATATTATATTTTAGGTAAATAAACTGAAAACTAGATAAATGCTTTCATCGAATGATTATCCTTTCAAATTGCTTACATATGTTTTTTTTTTGAAGCAATTGCTTACATATGTTTTAGAACACAATCATTTGTGCATTTGCAATGTGATTAGAGAAAAAGTAGATAGCCTAACACCCATATATCTCCAAAAGTGTTCAACCATATGAGAATATCATGATACACCTCAATGCCACCTGGAGCCTGACAAAGTCTGTTTGTGTAAATTTCAGGTGATGGAGCAATTTTTCAGTTTGGTAAACATGTTCTTGCAAAATCATAGAGATACTTCTGAAAGGAGACTGAGAATACGCACATATAAGGTAGCAGTGAATTCCATAAATTTGCATTTCTGTTCTTACGATTTCTCCATGCCTATTTTGCAACTTATGGCAAATCTTACTACTTTGTCAAACTTAGGTTGTTCCTTTCACCCCAAGTGCTGGTGTCGTTGAATGGGTAAATGGGACTGTTCCACTTGGCGACTATCTCTTAGGGAGGTAATTCCGTACATGGTTCCAGTTATTATAAAATAAGTTCCAATTTTTAATGTTTTATATTAATAAAAATGTATCTTCATTGGTTCGGACAGCACTAGAACTGGCGGAGCACATGCACGATATGGAACTGGAGACTGGACATTTTTTCAATGCAGAGAGCACCTAGTGACTGTATGTTGACACGAGGAGCTTTCACTTTTATATATATACTACTCTCTCCGTCTCGAATTAATCGTCATGGATTTGTCGAAATATGGATGTATCAATACACTAAAATACGTCTAGATACATCCATATTTTGACAAATCCACGACGATTAATTCGAAACGGAGGGAGTAATAAACGATGATTAGCGTCATTTCTAAAGCATTTATGTTTTGTAGGAGAAAGACAAAAGGAAGGCATTTCTAAAAATCTGCAACAACTCTAGGTTTGTTCTCTCTTACTTTTCAATTACCCATAGACCAATACGTAGACAGAACATGCAGAAGAAGTTGCTTGTTTTGCTTACATTATCTTTTTTCCCTTGTCCTGCAATAACCAGGCCTGTGATGCACCACTTCTTTCTTGAGAGATTCTTGCAGCCTGCAGACTGGTTCCAAAGTAGACTTGCATACACAAGAAGTGTAGCAGCAAGCTCAATGGTAATTTATACTGTATTAGTTAATGACATATCGCCGAAGTCATGTGTCTTGGTCTATCCACTGCTGAGGAAAGCTATGTTATTTTGCGAGTTCAGGTAGGATATATTGTTGGGCTTGGAGATCGTCATTCCATGAATGTTCTCCTCGATCAAGACACAGCCGAGGTTGTGCACATTGATCTTGGTGTTGCATTTGAACAGGGTCTTATGCTTAAAACACCTGAACGGGTATGTCATCGTATCTGTACGTGTATTTTCTTAGTGAGTAATGTTTGCTACAATGCTACTCCCTCCGTATCACAATATAAGATGTTTTAGCATTTTCTAGACAAAACGTATCTAGACATGCTTTAGTGTATAGATTCATATGTCTAGATTCGTTTTGTCTAAGAAATGCTAAAACATCTTACATTTCGATACGGAGGGAGTATTATTTTCTTTACTGAGGCCTACTATATTCGTAAAGCCTACTATATGACTATCTGAATTAAGTTTCTATCTGTACTTGTAGGTTCCATTTCGGCTGACAAGGGATATCATAGACGGCATGGGTGTTACTGGCATTGAAGGCGTATTTAGAAGATGCTGTGAGAAAACTCTTTCCGTTATGAGAGAAAATAAAGAGGCACTGCTCACCATTATTGAAGTATGTCAGTTACCGAAAGTTTTTTTTTTTCCATAGATTCATCAGGCAAGTCGACATTACAGTTTGTCCTGATAATTGATCTAATATGTCAGGTCTTCATCCACGACCCTCTTTATAAATGGGCCCTTTCACCACTGAAAGCTTTACAGCGTCAAAAGGTAACCAGATGTTTATTTTTGACTCATAAACTTAAAGTACATGCTTAATTTTCGGGTTACATGAGTGTGTCTACAAGGCCATTTCATTATCCTCCTGCTTGCGGCACCGGTACTGTTGCATATATCATCCATTTGTCCGATCTTTGTTTTTCTGAGTTTCCCTTTGACAGATCTTTGTTTTTCTCTCAGTTTCACTTTGAAAGATTCAGAATTCACAAGTCATGCAGCAAACCATTGAAGTAATATTTGGTTTTCAGGAAACTGATTACACTGACTCGTGCCTTGACGACTCCCAAGAGGCATACGAGGGCAACAAAGATGCGGCCCGTGCTATACTCCGTGTAAAACAGAAGCTAGATGGATACGAGGACGGCGAGATGCGAAGTGTAGAGGGACAGGTCCGGCAGCTCATACAGGATGCGGTAGATGTTGATCGGCTGTGCCAAATGTTTCCAGGGTGGGGACCTTGGTTGTAAAACACCCATGGAAAATTGATGGAACTTCCGAACTTGAGGTAAAGGCAATTTTGTGACTGCTACAGAAGCTTTTACTATCACAGCCTTGTGCTTATTCCTGTGCGCGAAGGCATACGAGACTGGTGGAAGGTGAAGTCATCATCAAAGATGGGTTTTTAGGTGTACATATATATTATTGTTGTACACTTGTATCCGTTGATTGTATATAAAAGAGCCTTTACGCAGTGGGAGGGATGCTATTTTGTACCAGATACATATACCGAAGAAACAGGAGAACATGTGGTGTCTATACTCATGCAGCGAGGGCTCAGGTCATTTGGTAGATGGTTTTGTGGCCACGTATCATTTTTTGTGTTTAGTCGGTCTTGGGGTACATTTTTTGTTTTGATACTTGTAGCCTAGAACATTTTTTTTCTAGATTTAAAGAAGGGCTTATCACGATGTCCTTTCCACACAAACTATAATAAATGTCGGGTTTCCATGAATCTTACGTTGGCACATAGAATGTTGAGATGTTCATGCCAAATTTTTTTTCCAATATATTTGGCAATTCAAAATTCTGATAGTTCCATCTCTAGTTTATCCTAACTTATTCTAGGCTAAAAGAACTAATTCCAGTTGTGGTACCATTATTTTTCCTCCTTCATTGTTTACTCGTATCTTCCAACAAATTCAACAAGTTCATATGACATTTCTTGTATTGATTGTTCCTCATTGATCTCTCAACACTACAAGTTGCCACAGCTGACTTCGGTAAACGCAAAAGGCTAGGTGAAGGAGGATTTGGCGTGGTTTACAAGGTGAGTACCCTCAAAATCCAAGTGGGCCTACAAATTTGATCACGATCAATTGCTTTGCGGCCAGATATATGTATCTCTCTGGTTTCTACATTTTTCCATTAGTGATTTTCGTTACTGTTGTGTTGAGGGAGATTTACCAGACGGTCAAGAAATAGCGGTGAAGAGATTTTGAGTCTTTCAGGCAGGGAGTAAAAGATCTCAAAACTGAGCTACTTTTAGTTGCCAAGCTGAATCACAAGCGTCTTGTCAGGCAAGTTGGTGTTTTCTTGGAGGAATGTGAGAAAATACTTTACATAAGCACATGCCCAAAAGAAGCCTAGATAACTTTATCTTGGGTGAGTAATTTCACAATTTTTTTTATCATCATTCATCATATCTCACGAGGATAGTGTTATCAAATGCTCAAAGCTATTCTATTCTATAATAGTTTGAGCAATAGAATTTCCATCTTTAAATAAAGTTGATCTTTATTGTTCGAGTGATAGACACTTCAAGAGTCAAGGAGCTGGATTGGAGAAACAATTCCAGGTCATAAATGGAATTACACGTGCCTTGCAATATCTTCATGAAGATTCTCAACTAAAGATAGTTCACTGGACCTAAAAGCCAGAAATACTCTTTTAGACACCGATTAGAATCCTATTTTTTTTTTGACTTTGTCTTAGCAAAGATGTTTGCACGGGATCAATCAACATTGTTAGTCATCGCATTGCTGAAACATAGTAAGTGTAGTAAGCCACACATGCAGAGCTATGCACAAGCCAGGGGGCTCAATGCATTCCCCCAGCTCTGAAGAAGAACATGAAAGAACTTTTTTTTGCACGGCTTAGCATAGAAAAATTGCAACATTTTGCCCTCCCATAGGTTTTTTGGCAAGCTCCGCCAATGGTAAGCCATACCATGATGGTTATTCTCTGGTATATGTTAAACCATTTATTGTCCTGAACTTTCACAATAAACCGTTTGTCCTGGTTTAGATCATGGAAGCACCAGAAGGTGTTCCTAATGGTGTTTAAAGAGGGGACATGCTAGCAGACGGTGGCGTTGGCGTGGGATTGGGAAGCAAGCGTGTAGACACACGATGTACCCAGGTTCAGGGCCCTCGCGCTGAGGTAAAACCCCTACTCCTGCTCGACTCTCTTTGTTATCGATGCACAAGTTACAAGGTTGCTCTAGGAGTTCCGTTCGAGTTATAAAATGTGGGAGGAAGAAGAGAATGTCTCCCTGCTATCGGTGCTAGGCCAATCCTTATATACTGTCGGATTGGCCAGCTTACAAGTGAGGTCCGGCTGGTACAAGGCCAGCCCGAGAGATTCTAGGACAAACGCCCTTCGTCCTTTGGCCTCCGAGCCCGGTTCGTGCCGTACCGCGCGCTGTACGATGGGTAGGGCCCCGCCCATCTCTGCGTACCGGGCAGCCACTCCCGGCTGCCCGGTTGCCCATGCCTTTGTACCCGGGCCGTACGCGGGGTACCGTGAACCCATGCGGACGGTACCGTAGTCGTAGAGCGGTACCGGCTAGCTTCATATTGAAATATGCCTCGGCGTACCGGGGAGTAGGTGTACCGTCGGAGTAGAGTAGCACTGTGGCCCGCGTAGGCCTAGGAGTTGACGTGCGTAGCCCGACCTTCCCTACTGTCTTGACTTTACGACCACCCGGGCGGGCCTTCGGTCCGGTTAAAAGGAGACTGTTGGGAATATGCCCTAGAGGCAATCATGTATGATGTAATTCCCACTGTATTCATAAAGTTATTAAGTTGTCCTTGTTTTGAACATCTGATACATGTCATTGAATATGTGATTCGATTGTGGAACCATGTATTCATGTTGTTCATACTAGATTGTCCTTGGTCATTTAGGTTGTGCTGGACACACACCCTAGACTAATGTAAGTGTTGGCTGATGACACAGTTCCACTTGTCATGGGCATGGTGATGCCATTCCAACGTTCACGGACTTGGCTAAAGAGTTTAGCAAGTCGGACTGACCCATATTGAGATGCAACGATCAAGTCGTCATTTGCACGTCTCAATCAATGTAATCTTTAGACCTGAGGTTGTCGCACAATCCGAGTTGTGGATCACCGACTTAGGTTCTGTCAAACGTTGTTCTGTGACAAGGCAACTATAAAGGCAGAGTTCGGGTCGAATGAGAAGCAAGCTGCGTGATGTGGATAATCAAGATGGGATTTTGCCCCTCCGAATGGAGAGATATTCTCTGGGCCCCTCTCGAGTGATATGATTCAGTAAGCATGGCCATGCGCAACTCAGTTAAGTGTTAACTGTGTCTCTTGGCTAAGAGTTAGTCAGGTGAATCACATATCACGGATCGAGAAGAGAGTTGAGCTATTTAAGGGATGACGATAAATCGCCTATAGCTCGACAAGGTATATCGTGAGGCAAAAGGGACTAAGATGAATATCACATTGAAAGGTATGTCGTCATGACTCAATGGGACTTGGGAGTCGGCACGTTCTGCTAGGAGCCGCTACCGATTGATCGATTGAGAGTCGGACTCCAATCGTGTCCAAGTCGCCATGAGCCTGCAGGGTCGCACACTTAAGAGCGGGAGCAAATATTGGTTGGGTTGGACCCGAACCGGAAATGGACTGAATTAGTGAGTCGGACTCACAGAGGGAATGGGCCACAAGTGTTGTGCAGCCCATTACCATACGCTATATAAAGAGGGGCGCAGGTTGCCCAACGGGCAAGTTAGTCCACTCTCCCATGCGTTGGGAACCCTAGCCCCACTCAGTCCAGCCGTCGCACCAGACCTAGCAGTCTGCCGTCGGAGCTCCTCCTCGTACGTGTGGATACCGGCAGAGGTGCTGTACGTTCAGCACTTCGACGCTCGAGGGATTGGATCGGCCGGATCGGATCGTGGGACTGCACTGCCCCGACGCGCTGCATCGATAATCCGCACCTGCGCGTCTAGTGGTAATACTCGTGGCCTTCTACCTCGGCTAGATCTTGGGAGTACCGCGTAGGAAAAGTTTTCGTTTATCTCTACGCGTGCCAACAGGAACTATCGATCTACGGTACTATCGAGGCATGGGATACTTTGGCCTAGCCTCGACGGTGTCCGTGACCGTCCGCATCCGCTTCCCGGACACCGAGCTCGACGAGGGGCTGCAGACCGTGCTGCGGGCTCCGCCAGAGTTCGAGGTCTCGCCGCAGCCGCAGGCAAACGAGCGCGTCTTCTTCCTCTCCCATCTGGATCGCGGCCTCGTGCCCCATGTGAGTTTCTTCATCTCCTCCTTCCTCTCCTACTTTGGGCTCCAAATCCATCATCTGGGGCCGAACGTGATGACGTACCTGGCTTACTTCGTAAGCCTATGTGAAAACTACCTGGGCATATGTTCTAGCCTCGATCTTTTCGTTCGGATGTTCTTCCTCAAAGGTGGAACAGAGGTGGCGCGAAGATCGTTGGTGTAGTGCGGATGCGCCATCATCGTGGACCGGCAAGGCACCCACTTGCCCCGACTGTCTTGGTGGAGTCGGTGCGGATGTGGCAGCAGACGTACTTCTACGTCGAGGATCTGCAAGGCGACGACCATGTCGGCCTCAGCTCCTTTGTCAACCGGTTGTCGGGTACCCAGAACAACTGGACGGACCGCACCCGGAGCAACACGAGGGAGTGCGACGACATGATCGTGCGGGTCCGGGAACTGGTCAACAACGGCCTGACCAGCCGGGACCTACTGCTGGCATGGATGGCGTCCCGGCTAATGCCGCTCCACCATCTTTCGCACAAGATGTGCTTCACCTCCGGGGTGAACGACCCCAACCGACTAGCCCAGACGGACACCGACTGGGCTTCGTTGAAGAGCCAGATGCGCGCTCTGGCGCCCAAGGAGGTGGTGACGGAGCTCTGGCAGTTCGGACTGCCGCCATACAACCGCCACACCGCCCTCCTCAGGTAAACACCTTCTCCGTTCCGGTTGGTTTTCTTGCTTGTCTTCTTTCGACTAGTCCTTGACGTCTCACAGGTTGATGTAGCTCTTCACGACCCATGCGGCGGAAGATGGGCCCAACGGCCCGGAATTTCTCGCGAACTTGCCCCCGCTGCTGCCTCCTAGACAGCCGACCGTAGGCGACGCGGAAGGGGCGGAGGACCACCCTGCGCCGACTCGCGATGGTAAGCACCCCGACCCGGACGATGAGGTCATTGATGTCGACAACGAATCTGACGTAGATTCGCCGGCTTCTTTGCCAGCTCCGACCAAGCGGCGCCGGGCTTCCGGCTCGAGCAGCCGGCCGGCCGCGGATGGAACCAGGAGCAAAGCGCGGACGCGGCGTGTCTCCTCCGGCTGGGAGCAGCCGACGATAGAGGAGGGCTCCGCCTCCGGTGGTATCTTGGTAAGTTTATCCATCTGCTTAGTTTTTTCTTCCGCGGGACGGATTCTTCCCTTAGCATCTTTTTTCCTCTTCGTTTGTAGGGACGTAGTCCCGTCTAGCCCGATGCCGACGCCGGCCCCCTCGCCGGCCCGAGAAGTGGCTCGTCCCTCCGTGGAGTCCTCGCGTGCGGCCGAGGGGCAGGCGGACACCGCGACGCCGGCCACTGAAGACCAGCCGCAGCCCGTCACCGGGTACTTGTTGAAGGAATCGTGTTGTAGCAATTCTAGCCGTTATTCCTTTGTCATGCTTGCCCCGGGGGCCGGTTGGAGGGGGGTTAGATCCGGTGAGGAGGTCTCCGGGTTTCGCTGGCGAGCCCCTTGGTCCGGCTGAAGAGCACACTGGCTGGGCAGGCGAGCCCCCGGGTCCGTCTGGTCGGTGGTTGTAAGGATTTGTATCGGGGCAGTTTTGGAGCCGGATGGAGCATTGACGCCAAGTGGCGGTGTTGGGCAGCTGTCAGCTTCTGAGTCTTTTGGGCCGGCAGGGTCAGCCGGTAAGACGATGGAGTTGGAGCTCGGGGATGGAGTGATTGATGGCTTGTGAAGGTGCTCGAGGGAGACGCCAGGAGGTATCATTTTCCTGGTGGAGGCGAGCTTGGCGAGCATATCAGCCGTTTCGTTGAGCGCTCGCGACACGTGGTGGACCTCGCGTCCATCGAAACAGGCGCATAACTGCTGCACGAAAAAACGGTAACGGCCATGTTGTCGTCCTTGCGCGTCCGAGTTGCCGGAGGTTTGCTGGACGACGAGGCCGGAGTCGCCGAAACAGAGGATGCACTGAATATTCATTTCCTTGGCCAACCGGAGGCCGTGGACGAGTGCTTCGTATTCGGCGATGTTGTTTGAGGCCTTGAAGTTTATCTGTAGGGCATACTCCAGGCGGTCTCCCTTGGGCGAGGTGATCACGATCCCGGCTCCCAAGCCTCCGCGCATCTTGAAGCCATCAAAATGCATCCTCCAGTAGGCGGAGTCGGGAACCGGGGGGAGGTATTGGGTCTCCGCCCAGTCGACGATGAAGTCCGCCAACACCTCTGACTTGGCGGTTGTGCGGGGTTGATAGAGCACCGTGTGCACGGCGAGGTCTACGACCCATTTGGCCACGCGGCCGGTGGCGTCTTTTTTGCCGATGATCTCACCAAGCGGTGTCGTGCACACCATGGTGATGGGGTGCTCTTGGAAAGAGTAGTGCAGCTTCTTGGCGGCGAAGTACACGCCGTATGCCAGCTTCTGGTAATGCGGGTAGTTTTGCTTGGACTACGATAGTACCTCGCTGAGGTAGTATACCGGTCGTTGGACCGGTTGGTCCTTTCCTTCTTTCGGGCGCTCGACGACCAAGACGACGCTGACGACCCGGTTGGCGGCAGCGATGTAGAGCAGCATGGGCTCGCTCGGGGTTGGTGGAGCCAGGATGGGAGCCTGCGCGAGCGTCCGCTTGAGGTCGCGGAACGCGGCGTCCGTCTCGTGGGTCCATTTGAACATGTCCTCCTTCTTCAGGAGGCCGTATAGTGGTAGGGCCTTTTCGCCGAGCCGGCTGATGAACCGGCTGAGTGACGCCAGGCAACCGGCGAACTTCTGTATGTCCCATAGGACGGTTCGTCGCTCCATCCTCTCGATGGCGGAGATCTTTTCTTGGTTCTCCTCGATTCCTCGTTCTGACACGAGGAAGCCGAGGAGCTGACCGGCTGGTACGCCGAAGAGGCACTTGGTAGGGTTGAGTTTCATCTTGTAGGTTTCAGGTTTGCGAGGGTTTCCCTAAGGTCGTCGAGGAGAGTGGGCTTCTCGTTTGTCTTGAAGACCATGTCGTCCACGTACGCTTCTAAGTTGCGGCCGATTTTCTCATGCAGACACTTCTGCATGCATCTTTGATAGGTGGCGCCAGCGTTCTTGACACCGAAGGGCATGGTGATGTAGCAGTATGCCTCGTATGGGGTGATGACCGCTGTACGGATCTGATCACCCGAGTTCAGCGGGATCTGGTGTGACCCGGAATAGGCGTCTAGGAACGATCGGAGGTGGCAGCCGGCGGCGGAGTCGATAACTTGATCGATCCGGGGCAGCGCGAACGGGTTCTTTGGGCATTCCTTGTTTAGCCCGGTGTAGTCGATGCACATACGCCATGTGCCGTTCTTCTTTAGGACCAGGACTGGGTTTGCCAGCCAGTCCGGGTGTAGAATTCGGTGATGAAGCCGACTGCTAGTAGCCGGGCGATGTCCTCCCCGGTGACTCTTCTTCTTTCCTCTCCGAATCTTCGGAGGGGCTGCCTAAACGGCTTGGCGTCTGGCTTGACGTGGATAGAGTGCTCAGCCAGCTCCCTCGGTACACCCGGCATGTCTCTTGGTTCCCATGCGAAGATGTCCCTATTCTCGGAGGAAGCCGTTGAGCTTGTCTTCCTATTTCCGGCTGAGGGCTCCTCCAAGAGTGAGGAAGTTGCCGTCTAGCTAGTTGGGGTTCAGCGGGATCTTCTTGGTGTCACGGGCGGCTTGAAATTGTGCCTCGCCCATGAGTCTCTTCCCCTCCGGGATCTCCGTCTGTTCGGCCGCTATCTGTCGCTTGATCTCCTTTAGCTCTTGCGCCACCATTAGGGCTTGCGCCATGCGCGAGCCGACTGTGGCGCAGCAGTCGATGGACAGCCGGTAATCGCCCGTGGCTGTGATGGTGCCGAAGGGTCCCGTCATCTAAATTTTGAGGTAGGCGTAGTGCGGCACCACCATAAACTTGGCAAGAGCCGGGCGCCCTAGAATGGCGTGGTACACGCTGCTGTGGTCCACCACGTCGAAGGTGATGGTTTCCCGGCGGTAGTTGGTGACGTCGCCGAACACGATGTCCAGCCGGACCGTTCCGAGGGGAACGCAGCTTAGGCCGGGGACGATGCCATTAAACATTGTCCGACTCGGTTCGAGCTGATGCTCGGTGATGTTCAGCTTGTCAGCTGTATCCTTATACAGGATGTTGATGCTGCTTCCACCGTCGATCAGTACCCAGGAGAAAATGCAAGCTATCTTATAGGTGACAATGATGGTGTCGAGGAGGAGGGCGTAGGAGCCCGGGGATGGTAGTACGTTCGGCTGATCAGCCGGGCCCCATGTTACGCAGGTCATGGACCAGTCCATGGGCTGGCGGATCGGTGGCGCGGTCGCGTTTACTTCGGCGTACCGACGACATTCGCTGTTCTTGTCGAAGTGCTCAATGACGTTGATGAGGTAGGTCATGTGGTTACGAGGGAAGTTGTCGCGCGGTCCTTCGATTACATCAGCTGGAGGCGGTCGTGGCGCTCTGGGCGATTGTTGTTGGCGGCGGCATTGACCGGCGCGCCGGCTGGTGGCGAGGGTGGTGGTGGAGCTCCCCTAGGCGGCAGTCCTTCGCCTTTCACCAGCCGGATGGTCCAGCTGCACTAGGCTATTGTGTGCGTGGCCGGCTTATGGGGGTGGAATGTGTAACATCCCAAGTATGAAAACACCTTTACAATGTTTGCTCCTTGTTAATTTATGTTTTGCATCATGTCATCATAAGCATTGCATTTGTTTTCCATTGTTTTTCTATTTGATTTTCAAACCAAAATTCAAATCTATTTGTTTCATACTTGTTCTGTTACAATGTTTCAAATAAAACTTTCAAATCACAACATCCAATTGTTTCCATTAAACTTGAAAGTTCAAACTATTAATTTGCTTCTTATCAATAATTCAAATTAATACCAAATTCACTCAAATTCATTTGAATTTTCAAACAGCAACAAAATTCAAATTTTTGAAAAGCAAACAATTGCACAGCTGGGCTTTTGAAATAATCAACTCATAAAAATTTATCACCAAATTTTAAAACCCCAAAAACCCCTCTAATTTCTCTCCTTTCCTATCTTTTCTTTTCAGCAAAAAAAAAGAAAGAGAAAAATAAAACAGAAAACGGCTGGGGGAGGCAGACCACGCCAGCCAGCTGGGCCAGCCCAGCCCACCTTCTACCCCAGCCAACGCGCAGCGCGGCCCGCGACCTTTTTTTCCTCCTCCGTACGGCCAGCGTCAGCTGACGCCAGCTCGCACGCAGAAGCGCACCTCCCCCTCGCCACCTGCTCCCTCTCCTCGCCTTTATCTACCAACCGAGGCCCCCAAACCCTAGCCTAGCCCTCTCCTTCCTCCCTGCCGCCGCCAGCCTCTTCCTCCATCCCTTCCTCCTCTCTGAATTTCTTCCGGCGATCGTTGGGGGGAAGTGGCCGAGCATGGCGCCGCCGTCGACAACACGCTAGGGAGCGTCTCCGACCAAGCCAGGGGCACGAGCAGCACCCCCGTTTCTTCCTCGACACCATCCACATCTCCGTCGAGCCCCGGGCGCCGCTGATCCTCGACGACGAGCTCGACACCGCCGCGGCTGCTATGAGGATTGTCGCCGCGCCATCGTATCCGTCACCCTCACGTCCAACCATCGCCTCCGCCAGCACCCCGGTGAGCTACCGGACCTTTTCCCGTTGACGAAACCGTAGCCCGCGTCCGTTTTCGAGTAGGACCTGACGGCCACCCTCCTCTGTCCACCATGGCTGACGCCGCGAGGCTCGCCGCCGTGAGCTCCTGCCCTCCTTCCTCCACGCACGCACGCCACACCCCTTCCTGATGCCCAGCACGCACACGCACACGCCCAGCGCCGCCCGTTCGTGGTCGCCGCGCTGTGCTGCCATGCCATGCCGTCGCCTGTCGCCGTGTTTCAGACGAAAGTCTGAAACTTTCGTTCAGTTTCAGTCCCGCAACACCACCTCAAAACCCCACGCATCTCTCTCCTATCACGATCCCGCAGCCAGCCCAGTGGCACACACACAGCCAGCGCGCGCACGCCCGCGTCGTGGGTTCGATCCCCCCCGCGCAGGAATAAAACCCCTTTTGCTCCTTTGCCACGCGTGCTAACTGGTCCCACCTGCCATCGACCGCGGATGCCACGCAGGACCACACACGCGCGCCACGCAGCGCCAGCTGGGCGCTGGCCCACAGGCCAGTGACCCAGGGGTTGCTCTGCTGTGTAGAAAAGGTTTCCAGGGGCCTTTCTGAAACATTCTTTTCGCACCTAAGCCCCTGGAACAATTTTAAAACTTTTAAATTCACAAAATAGCCCCTGTAATTTCAAATTCAAATAACTTTTGCATTTCAAATCCAAATATAATAAATAAAATATGTTTTCCAAACCAAATTTAATTCTCTACATGTTTAAACCATTTGTTTACTGTTTTGAACATTTCAAATGTTTTCAAAATTCAAATTCAAGCAACTATTTCAAATTTTGGTCAAACTCATAACTAATTCAAATTTAATTAAAATGGCACCTATAAAATATGTTTTCCATGCAAAATTAAACAAGCTTTCCAATTATAAATTTTGTTTCCTGTTTTGAATAATTAAAATTGGTTAAATAATTTAAACCTTGTTTAAATCATTTAAAATTGCTAAATTCATAACTGGGTCAAACTAAATTCTTTTTGAACATATAAAATATGTTTTCAAACCTGAAAAGTATAATCTTTTCAAATATGAATTTTATTTGATGTTTTGGACAAATAAAAATTCAAATAATTTTATACTTGAATTAAATTCATTTAAAACTTGTTTAGACTTGTTTAATTCATAATTAATTCATTTTAAATCCATTGTCAACAAATGAAACACGTATTCCACCTAAAATTTTGTGTTCTTTCCAAATATGAATTTTTTTATCTATTTTGAACAATTTAAAATTGGTGAAAACAACAAATACTTGTGTAACTCATTTAAGAAGCCAAATTTCATAACTTAATAAATAAAATTTCCAAACTTGGTAAACAACATTTGAAATTGAAGCTAATGTTGTTTTCTTATTGTTTTCCTCATCCATGCATCATTCTAATCAACTTTCACATGATAGTTAGTTATAGATCATTTAATTCAACCTTAATTCATGGGCTTTTCCATATGCAATCCAAATTGCATATGGGCCCATTTAATTATGTTACCATGTCAACTAGTTTATCTTTGATGCATCAGTTAAATTATCATGCATCATCCCATGTTTGTGCATCCTGCCATGTTATTGATTGTTTGTCTCTCTGCGTTGTTTGTTTGCTTCTTCTCGAATAGACGACGACGTTGAGACAGACGAGGTTTACGACACTACTTCTGAGGAGTTAGCCCAGTACCAGGCTACTGAGTTTGCAGGCAAGTATTCACTCACCTGAACCATTGTGTCCTTTCCACACTGGATACCGATACTTTCCGTTGTCTATTCTGATAGCCTTAAGATTCGTTGCTTGTGTTCCGATCCTATCACATGTTATCCTGTAACCCTGATATAGCCTATCCTCCACACCTATAACCCTGTTGCTTGTTGTATGTATCGTACTAGCATGCTTAGGGTTGTTTATGCTCGAGTCTGATGTCCGTTATTTCTTTTACCATATTTATAATGTTCTGGGGGCTCGATATTTAAACAACCACCTGTTAATGTTGAGGTAATAATAATTTGATGATAAGGCACCGGCAGGAGGCCGGGTATGGTTTTGAGGCCTGCTAGTGTCGAACTCAGGAAAAGTTCTTGTCCTCTAGATCCATGATGAGCGCGCTAACCGCATGTGGGAAGCGTGTATGGGCGCCCCCCTCAACTTTGATTCGATTCGCATCTCGTCCAAATTGCCTCATTTAGTTCGGGTTTTCCATTTGCCACATGCATATGCAGGTGCGAACCCTTGGCGCCAGGGTGGTAATTCTTGTAGTCGGCATTTAGGGAGACACGTTCTTAGAGTGCTATGAGGGTCCCCTTTTCTTCGTGGGGCTTGATTAGCCGTGCGCTCAATTGCACGGGGTTCTTTGGGCTTGATGCGAAGAAGAGTTGGGTTGTGTTGAGTGTCTCGCTTGGTGGGTTTGATCCCCGTCTGGCGGGATATTCTTACGTGTACGGCCAAATTGGTGCATCCCTGCAGGGTTAAATCTTCTCGAGAAGCCGTGTTGTCCGCGGTTATGGATGACTCGGTGATAGGGCTGGCTAACAAGGATTAGACAACTTACACCTAATTGATAATAACTTGACTAGTAATAGGCTTATTGACACTATAACTTGAACCTTCACTAATCCAACTGTGTGAGTTATCCTCGGATTGCTTCTTTGGATAAGGGGCGAGATCCAGGATGGGTTTGTTTGAGGTTGTTGGTAGTTGGTTCCGATACGCTATCTTATCCCTTTCTCTTAGCCGGATGTTGTAGCGTGTCTCTGTAGTTGGTTAGGCAGCCCGCTGCCGCACTTTTGTATCACCTATCTTCCGTTGAACCCAAAGCATCTGTACTTGGTGTTGCCGGGTACACTTTGGTATCTTGTGCGTCTGGCTTGCCAGTACTCGTCTGTACTGACCCCTTTGGGGCTGCGTGTTCTGCAGACTACGTTTCCGAGGATCCCCATGGTGGCTACTACGTGGAGTATGACGAGGCTGCTGACGAGTAGATAGCGGACCCGGGCAGGATCCGAGACATCGTGGATGGGCTCCGTCTTTTCGTTTCCGGCCTCTTAGGCCTATTTGGATCTTGTCTGTACTCAGACACTTTGGATGCTTCCGCTGTGATGTAATGATGACTTGTTGGGACATGTGTCCTCTGCATGACTGTATTTGCTATCTCTGCTCTAGTGAGAGCTTTTGCCACTTATTTCTATTTCTTTGTGTCTTAGAGATTTGTTGTGATATCACTTGTTCAAATGCCGTTGACGTTCCATGTGTGCATGTTATGAAGTACGTCAATGGAAGTATTCGGATTTCTATTGGATGGTTTTACAGACGATGAATAGTAGAGGATGGTTGTCACACGTTTACGTGTTGGCCTACTCATATTGAGATGCGGGTGCAGGTAGGCCCCGTAAGCCATCTATTTACTGTTTAGCGGGTTGTGTGTATCCTCTAAAAGTCCGGGTGCGACAAATGGTATCAGAGCCTGTCTGCCTGTAGGATCCCTTTTACTGGTCGCAGTTGAGTCTAGAAACTATTTTGTAGCTATATAGGAAAAATGAAACGTGAGAGTAGGAATTCTGTTCTTTTATTTATTTCCCCACCCACCCTCCCTTTTCTGGTAAGGAAGTGCAACGTTGTTTTCTCTTCTCATCTAAACTTTCAAGTTAGGATTTCACGTATCCTGGTTTCTCTAGGATGGTTATATCTACTAGACCATAGGAATGGAGGTGGTTGTGACATGATTTTCATGTTGCCTACTCACGATTGAGAACGGAGGCACATAAGCCCCGGAAGCAGATCCTCTATTCCTTAAGCAGTAGATATTGATCCTTTAGAAGGCCGGATGGGTTTTCCGTAGTACCTCAGAAGTGTTTGGTCTCGTGTTTCCCAAATGTTGCTTCGATATCCTGTTCTTCTCAAGATCCTTTTCGTCCGTTGGAACCTTGTTGTTGCTTGCCACTTCAGTTTTTCTACCGGCGTCTAATCAAAGCTTCCCCGGTCATCTGCAGATGGATCTCAGGTTCTACCGGCAGGTGGTTCGTATGACTCGTTGCGAGAGCACTGCCGGTTATCCGGAGATGCTGAGAGACATGGTCACTTTTCTAGGGTTCCGTTGGGCACCAGAGTACCAGGTCTACGAGCAGCAGCGAGAGTTTGAGCAGACCTACTACCAGGCTATCGTCTACATTCTGTCAGATGATGGCATGAGCGTAGTCCACCGCTACGAGGCAGTGGGTTCCACAGTGGATATGGCTGTGCAGCAGGCAGCTTATGTGAGCCTCACCGTCCTTCGTGCTGACTACTGGGGATTTGACGATTCTATCTATCGCCACATCCCCCGTGGTTACATCACTTCGGAGGGAGCTCACTTCACTCTCTACGACAACTTGGATGTTTACGAGCATGATAACTCCAGGATGCACACCACCGCTCAGTTTGTGAGACAAAGTGACGCGGTTGCCCGCACACTATCTCAGGAGTTGGCTTCAGTCAGAGAGCAGCTTTACCTTGCTTTGACTCGTCTGGCGACTTACACCCCAGACTTTGTCGGAGACGAGCGCTTCACACGTTTCGATCAGCCAGTTGGGCGTCGTCTGCCAGATGCTGGAGGTTACGAGCCGATCAGAGGCCCACTCCTCAACCTTGGTGCTGGTTACACTGGGATTCCCCGCTTTGGAGCACAGGGAGTCGACGCTATGTACTTCACCACGCCTAGAGTCGCTCTCAGACCACGTCAGATCTACGTGGATCGTTGTTCCACCTACTTTCGTGGGAGTCCTCCTCACCGTACCTCTCGCCGTACTCCTAGCCGCCGTCCTGCGTGATGAGCATGGGAGTACCGATGTATCCATTCTTAGCTATGTTTAGTTATCCTGTGGCATTCGAACCATTTATGGTGTGTTGGATATTCTGATGTATTTGAACATGTGATGATGTACCTGTTGGTTATCTATTCATGCGTCGGAATAATCTCTCTTTCGCTTGCCAAGTCTATCCTTTTCTATTGTTGTGCTAAAATGCATTTCCGTTCAGGATGCCGCCAACAAGGAACAACACGCCTGAGCCACCGCCAATCGCGGAGCTGTTGACTCAGATGACCCAAGTCATGACGCAGATGGCCCAGTTTCAGACTAATCAGCACAACAACCAGACAGCTCCACGAGTCAGCATCAAGGAGTTTCTCAGTCTGGGCCCAAGAGCTTTCGTGGCCACACGCGAGCCTCTGGACGCTGATGACTGGATCCGTGAGATAGCTAAGGCTCTGGAGATTTCTCACGTAGCTGAAGAAGACAAGGTCAAGTATGCCTCCTATCTGCTGAAGGGTCAGGCAGCTACTTGGTGGGAGAACTTCCAGGCCATGAGAACTGGGATACCAGTCACGTGGAATTGTTTCAAGGAAGCCTTCCTGAAGCACCACATTCCAGATGGTCTCATGGAAAGGATGCGTGAAGAGTTTTGCTCACTCAAGCAGGGCAAGTTGGACGTCATCGGGTACCAGAGTGAGTTCAATCGCCTCGCTCGATACGCTGGAGATGAGGTGTCCACTGAAGCTAAGAAGATGGCAAGGTTCCGCAGAGGCTTTAACCCGGAACTCAAGTATGCCCTCACCAATGTCAAGGCCAACAGCTTCGAGGATCTCGTTAACACCGCGCTCAATGAAGAAAATGGGCGCAAGGCGTTCGAGGAGTCTCGCAAGCACTCGCGTGAGGGTGGTTCCTCCTCCAACATGACCACCCCTCCGCAGAAGCGCCGCATCTGGGTACCAAATGGTGCTGTCACTCGGGCTCCATACGCCCAAACTTCTCCAGGATTCGCTCCCCGCCCACCCAACCCTGCTCAGATGCATGATCAAAGGGCTTCGATGGGGCAGCCAAGGCCAGGGCCTCCTCGTGTCGTCACATGCTACAAATGCAAGCAGACGGGACACTACGCCGACAAGTGCACGCAGAGGCAGCTACCTCCACCACCACCTCGTCCTAACACAAACCAGGCAATGGTGCGCGCTCCCCCGCCTAAGGCCTTCAACTCCAACAACAGGTCTGTCGGGAGGACCGCAAGGGTGAATCATGTCAAGATCGACAAAGCTGAGGAAGCTCCTGACGTCGTTCTCGGTACATTCCCCGTTAAGTCTTTTCCAGCTAAAGTGTTGTTTGATACCGGAGCATCACATTCTTTTGTGTCAAAGACCTTTTCCACAACAAACAACCTAATTGTGGTTCCACTAAGAAATCAGATCACTGTTCACTCCCCGGGATCTCAAATGTTGACTTCCAAGATAAGCAAGGACAATCAAATCCTAATTGGAGGCCACATATTCCTTGCTTCTCTCATGTTGCTGGGAAATTCTGACATTGATGTCATTCTTGGTATGGATTGGCTGAAGGCCAATAAAGCAAGAATTGACTGTGCTCAAAAGTTAATAACTCTGTCCCACCCTTCTGGCCAGATAATCTATTCTCCACATGAATCAAGTTCCATTCAGCTATGCACCCTCAATGCAAAATCTCTACCTTCACATGAAAATGTTCCGGTGGTTTGCGACTTCCCTGACGTCTTTCCAGAAGAGTTGCCAGGAATGCCTCCGGACAGAGCTGTTGAGTTCGTGATCGAACTTGAACCAGGTACTGCTCCAATCTCTAAGCATCCTTACAAGATAGGAACTCCCGAGCTGAAGTTGTTGAAGGAACAAATTGATATGTACATGGAAAAAGGTTACATTCAACCTAGCTCTTCGGCTTGGGGATGCCCAACCCTGTTCGTTGCGAAGAAGGATCAAACAAAGAGACTCGTTGTTGACTATCGTCCTCTTAACGAGAAGACCATCAAAAACAAGTATCCAATTCCTCGCATCGATGATCTTTTTGATCAACTTGCTGGAGCCTCAATATTCTCCAAGTTGGACTTGAGAATGGGTTACCATCAAATAAAGATCAGAAAAGAGGATATTCCAAAGATAGCCTTCACCACTCGTTACGGTCTATACGAATTCACCGTCATGTCCTTTGGTCTCACCAATGCACCGGCGACCTTCTCTCGACTCATGAATTCTGTCTTCCATGAATACCTCGACAAGTTCGTTGTGGTATATCTTGATGACATTCTTGTCTACTCAAAATCCGAGGAAGAGCATGAAGAACATCTTCGGCTAACTCTCATGAAGCTTCGCGAAAATCGTCTTTATGCCAAATTCTCCAAATGTGAGTTCTGGATTTCAGAAGTTGCTTACCTTGGTCATGTCATCTCTGCCAAGGGCATAGCCATTGATCCAGAAAAGGTTAAAGCAATTGTTGATTGGAAACCTCCAAAGACGGTGAAGCAAGTAAAAAGTTTTCTTGGCTTGGTTAGCTATTGCCGTCGCTTCGTCCAAAACTTCTCCAAGATTGCCAAACCTCTCACTGACCTCACAAAGAAGGACAAGAAGTTTGTCTGGTCTCCACAATGTGATGAAAGTTTCAATCTCCTGAAGACTAAACTCACTTCTACACCAGTTCTGGTTGGCCCAGACCCTTCCAAACCTTTCCAAATATTCTGTGATGCTTCTCTCCAAGGTCTAGGTGCAGTTCTAATGCAAGAACGTCAAGTTGTGGCTTATGCTTCACGTCAGTTGAACACACATGAGCTCAATTATCCCACTCATGACCTTGAACTTGCAGCAGTTGTGTTTGCCCTCAAGAAATGGAGACAATACTTGTTGGGTAATCGCACTGAAATCTTTTCCGATCATAAGAGTCTGAAGTACATCTTCACTCAACCAGATCTAAACCTCAGACAAAGGAGATGGATTGAAAAGATCAAAGACTTTGATCTTACCATTTCTTACACTCCAGGCAAGGCTAATGTTATGGCCGATGCTCTCAGTCGCAAGTCGTATTGCAATAATCTCATGATCATGGAAAGCCAACCTCCTCTTCATGAAGAATTCCAGAAGCTCAACCTTGGTCTTGTTCCTCAAGGCTATCTTGCAAACTTGACAGCCAGTCCAACTCTCGAGGACAAGATTCGTTCTGAACAACTTCGTGATGCTGAAATCAAGAAGATTGTAGAGCACATCAAAGCAGGCAATGAGAAATTTGAGTCCTTCTCAATTGATGACAAGGGAACTGTGTTCTTCGAAGGACGCATTGCAGTTCCTCAGATTCAAAGTCTCAAAGATGTCATTCTCAAGGAGGCTCATGAAACTCCTCTCTCCATACACCCTGGAAGTACAAAGATGTACCAGGATCTCAAGACACTGTATTGGTGGCCTGGCATGAAACGTGAAATTTCTCAATACGTTTCTGAATGCGACGTTTGTCAACGTGTTAAGGCAGTCCATCTGAAAACAGCCGGTCTTCTCCAACCTCTGAAAATCCTTGAGTGGAAGTGGGACATGATTGAAATGGACTTCGTCACTGGTTTTCCAAAGTCCAAGAGGGGCAACGATGCAATCTTCGTTGCCATTGATCGACTCACTAAAGTCGCTCACTTCTTTCCTGTCAAAGAAACAATCTCAGCTAGTCAATTAGCAGAGCTCTACACAGCAAAGATTGTTCCTCTTCATGGTGTTCCATTGGAAATAAGCTCAGACCGGGGAAGCATCTTCACTTCCCATTTCTGGAAAAGCTTTCAAGAAGCCTTGGGCACCAAACTTCTGTTCAGCACAGCCTATCACCCTCAGTCTCAAGGGCAAGTCGAAAGAGTCAATCAGATTCTCGAGGATATGCTCAGAGCATGTGGTATCTTCTTTGGCATGAAATGGGAGGAATGTCTTCCATATGCTGAATTCTCCTACAACAACAGCTTCCAGGCAAGCCTAGGCATGGCACCATTTGAGGCTCTCTATGGCCGCAGATGCAGGAGTCCAATCAATTGGTCTGGAGCTGGTGAACGTTCACTCCTAGGCCCTGACATTGTTAAGGAAGCCGAAGAGAAAGTTCGCATCATTCGTGACAATCTCAAGATTGCTCAATCTCGTCAGAAAAGCTACTATGACAGCAAACACAGGGACATGGTCTATGCAGCTGGAGACAAGGCATATCTCCGAGTAACTCCCCTCAGAGGCACTCATCGTTTTGGTGTCAAAGGAAAGCTTGCACCAAGATATATTGGTCCTTTCAAAATTCTCTCAAGGCGTGCAGAAAATGCCTATCGTCTTGAACTTCCAGAAAAGCTATCCAAGCTGCACGATGTGTTTCATGTGTCACAACTCAAGAGGTGCTTCAAAGATCCAGGTCGTGCAGTTGATCATGATTCCATTGATCTGCAAGAAGACCTTTCTTATGAAGAGCATCATGTTCGAATTCTCGATGAGACCGAGCGCAAAACTCGCAACAAGAGCACCAAGTTCTTAAAAGTGCAGTGGTCTCATCATTCCGATAAAGAGGCAACGTGGGAGACCGAAGAGGATCTTCGCAAGAAGTATCCGGACCTTTTCTCTTCTCAGTAGGAATCTTGGGGCGCGATTCCTTCAAGGGGGGGGGGGCGTTTTGTAACATCCAAAGTATGAAAACACCTTTACAATGTTTGCTCCTTGTTAATTTATGTTTTACATCATGTCATCATAAGCATTGCATTTGTTTTCCATTGTTTTTCTATTTGATTTTCAAACCAAAATTCAAATCTATTTGTTTCATACTTGTTCTGTTACAATGTTTCAAATAAAACTTTCAAATCAAAACATCCAATTGTTTCCATTAAACTTGAAAGTTCAAACTATTAATTTGCTTCTTATCAATAATTCAAATTAATACCAAATTCACTCAAATTCATTTGAATTTCCAAACAGCAACAAAATTCAAATTTTTGAAAAGCAAACAATTGCACAGCTGGGCTTTTGAAATAATCAACTCATAAAAATTTATCACCAAATTTTAAAACCCCAAAAACCCCTCTAATTTCTCTCCTTTCCTATCTTTTCTTTTCAGCAAAAAAAAAAAGAAAGAGAAAAATAAAACAGAAAACGGCTGGGGGAGGCAGACCAGGCCAGCCAGCTGGGCCAGCCCAGCCCACCTTCTACCCCCAGCCAACGCGCAGCGCGGCCCGCGGCCTTTTCTTCCTCCTCCGTACGGCCAGCGTCAGCTGACGCCAGCTCGCACGCAGCAGCGCACCTCCCCCTCGCCACCTGCTCCCTCTCCTCGCCTTTATCTACCAACCGAGGCCCCCAAACCCTAGCCTAGCCCTCTCCTTCCTCCCTGCCGCCGCCAGCCTCTTCCTCCATCCCTTCCTCCTCTCTGAATTTCTTCCGGCGATCGTTGGGGGGAAGTGGCCGAGCATGGCGCCACCGTCGACAGCACGCTAGGGAGCGTCTCCGACCAAGCCAGGGGCACGAGCAGCACCCCCGTTTCTTCCTCGACACCATCCACATCTCCGTCGAGCCCCGGGCGCCGCTGATCCTCGACGACGAGCTCGACACCGCCGCGGCTGCTCTGAGGATTGTCGCCGCGCCATCGTCGCCGTCACCCTCACGTCCAACCATCGCCTCCGCCAGCACCCCGGTGAGCTACCGGACCTTTTCCCGTTGACGAAACCGTAGCCCGCGTCCGTTTTCGAGTAGGACCTGACGGCCACCCTCCTCTGTCCGCCATGGCTGACGCCGCGAGGCTCGCCGCCGTGAGCTCCTGCCCTCCTTCCTCCACGCACGCACGCCACACCCCTTCCTGATGCCCAGCACGCACACGCACACGCCTAGCGCCGCCCGTTCGTGGTCGCCGCACTGTGCTGCCATGCCGTGCCGTCGCCTGTCGCCGTGTTTCAGACGAAAGTCTGAAACTTTCGTTTAGTTTCAGTCCCGCAACACCACCTCAAAACCCCACGCATCTCTCTCCTATCACGATCCCGCAGCCAGCCCAGTGGCACACAGCCAGCGTGCGCACGCCCGCGTCGTGGGTTCGATCCCCTCCATGCGCAGGAATAAAACCCCTTTTTGCTCCTTTGCCACGCGTGCTAGCTGGTCCCACCTGCCATCGACCGCGGATGCCACGCATGCACACACACGCGCGCCACGCAGCGCCAGCTGGGCGCTGGCCCACAGGCCACTGACCCAGGGGTTGCTCTGCTGTGTAGAAAAGGTTTCCAGGGGCCTTTCTGAAACATTCTTTTCGCACCTAAGCCCTGGAACAATTTTAAAACTTTTAAATTCACAAAATAGCCCCTGTAATTTCAAATTCAAATAACTTTTGCATTTCAAATCCAAATATAATAAATAAAATATGTTTTCCAAACCAAATTTAATTCTCTACATGTTTAAACCATTTGTTTACTGTTTTAAACATTTCAAATGTTTTCAAAATTCAAATTCAAGCAACTATTTCAAATTTTGGTCAAACTCATAACTAATTCAAATTTAATTCAAATGGCACCTATAAAATATGTTTTCCATGCAAAATTAAACAAGCTTTCCAGTTATAAACTTTGGTTCCTGTTTTGAATAATTAAAATTGGTTAAATAATTTAAACCTTGTTTAAATCATTTAAAATTGCTGAATTCATAACTGGGTCAAACTAAATTCTTTTTGAACATATAAAATATGTTTTCAAACCTGAAAAGTATAATATTTTCAAATATGAATTTTATTTGATGTTTTGGACAAATAAAAATTCAAATAATTTTCTACTTGAATTAAATTCATTTAAAACTTGTTTAGACTTGTTTAATTCATAATTAATTCATTTTAAATCCATTGTCAACAAATGAAACACGTATTCCACCTAAAATTTTGTGTTCTTTCCAAATATGAATTTTGTTATCTATTTTGAACAATTTAAAATTGGTGAAAACAACAAATGCTTGTGTAACTCATTTAAGAAGCCAAATTTCATAACTTAATAAATAAAATTTCCAAACTTGGTAAACAACATTTGAAATTGAAGCTAATGTTGTTTTCTTATTGTTTTCCTCATCCATGCATCATTCTAATCAACTTTCACATGATAGTTAGTTATAGATCATTTAATTCAACCTTAATTCATGGGCTTTTCCATATGCAATCCAAATTGCATATGGGCCCATTTAATTATGTTACCATGTCAACTAGTTTATCTTTGATGCATCAGTTAAATTATCATGCATCATCCCATGTTTGTGCATCATGCCATGTTATTGATTGTTTGTCTCTCTGCGTTGTTTGTTTGCTTCTTCTCGAATAGACGACGACGTTGAGACAGACGAGGTTTACGACACTACTTCTGAGGAGTTAGCCCAGTACCAGGCTACTGAGTTTGCAGGCAAGTATTCACTCACCTGAACCATTGTGTCCTTTCCACACTGGATACCGATACTTTCCGTTGTCTATTCTGATAGCCTTAAGATTCGTTGCTTGTGTTCCGATCCTATCACATGTTATCCTGTAACCCTGATATAGCCTATCCTCCACACCTATAACCCTGTTGCTTGTTGTATGTGTCGTACTAGCATGCTTAGGGTTGTTTATGCTCGAGTCTGATGTCCGTTATTTCTTTTACCATATTTATAATGTTCTGGGGGCTCGATATTTAAACAACCACCTGTTAATGTTGAGGTAATAATAATTTGATGATAAGGCACCGGCAGGAGGCCGGGTATGGTTTTGAGGCCTGCTAGTGTCGAACTCAGGAAAAGTTCTTGTCCTCTAGATCCATGATGAGCGCGCTAACCGCATGTGGGAAGCGTGTATGGGCGCCCCCCTCAACTTTGATTCGATTCGCATCTCGTCCAAATTGCCTCATTTAGTTCGGGTTTTCCATTTGCCACATGCATATGCAGGTGCGAACCCTTGGCGCCAGGGTGGTAATTTTTGTAGTCGGCATTTAGGGAGACACGTTCTTAGAGTGCTATGAGGGTCCCCTTTTCTTCGTGGGGCTTGATTAGCCGTGCGCTCAATTGCACGGGGTTCTTTGGGCTTGATGCGAAGAAGAGTTGGGTTGTGTTGAGTGTCTCGCTTGGTGGGTTTGATCCCCGTCTGGCGGGATATTCTTACGTGTACGGCCAAATTGGTGCATCCCTGCAGGGTTAAATCTTCTCGAGAAGCCGTGTTGTCCGCGGTTATGGATGACTCGGTGATAGGGCTGGCTAACAAGGATTAGACAACTTACACCTAATTGATAATAACTTGACTAGTAATAGGCTTATTGACACTATAACTTGAACCTTCACTAATCCAACTGTGTGAGTTATCCTCGGATTGCTTCTTTGGATAAGGGGCGAGATCCAGGATGGGTTTGTTTGAGGTTGTTGGTAGTTGGTTCCGATACGCTATCTTATCCCTTTCTCTTAGCCGGATGTTGTAGCGTGTCTCTGTAGTTGGTTAGGCAGCCCGCTGCCGCACTTTTGTATCACCTATCTTCCGTTGAACCCAAAGCATCTGTACTTGGTGTTGCCGGGTACACTTTGGTATCTTGTGCGTCTGGCTTGCCAGTACTCGTCTGTACTGACCCCTTTGGGGCTGCGTGTTCTGCAGACTACGTTTCCGAGGATCCCCATGGTGGCTACTACGTGGAGTATGACGAGGCTGCTGACGAGTAGATAGCGGACCCGGGCAGGATCCGAGACATCGTGGATGGGCTCCGTCTTTTCGTTTCCGGCCTCTTAGGCCTATTTGGATCTTGTCTGTACTCAGACACTTTGGATGCTTCCGCTGTGATGTAATGATGACTTGTTGGGACATGTGTCCTCTGCATGACTGTATTTGCTATCTCTGCTCTAGTGAGAGCTTTTGCCACTTATTTCTATTTCTTTGTGTCTTAGAGATTTGTTGTGATATCACTTGTTCAAATGCCGTTGACGTTCCATGTGTGCATGTTATGAAGTACGTCAATGGAAGTATTCGGATTTCTATTGGATGGTTTCACAGACGATGAATAGTAGAGGATGGTTGTCACACGTTTACGTGTTGGCCTACTCATATTGAGATGCGGGTGCAGGTAGGCCCCGTAAGCCATCTATTTACTGTTTAGCGGGCTGTGTGTATCCTCTAAAAGTCCGGGTGCGACAAATGGTATCAGAGCCTGTCTGCCTGTAGGATCCCTTTTACTGGTCGCAGTTGAGTCTAGAAACTATTTTGTAGCTATATAGGAAAAATGAAACGTGAGAGTAGGAATTCTGTTCTTTTATTTATTTCCCCACCCACCCTCCCTTTTCTGGTAAGGAAGTGCAACGTTGTTTTCTCTTCTCATCTAAACTTTCAAGTTAGGATTTCACGTATCCTGGTTTCTCTAGGATGGTTATATCTACTAGACCATAGGAATGGAGGTGGTTGTGACATGATTTTCATGTTGCCTACTCACGATTGAGAACGGAGGCACATAAGCCCCGGAAGCAGATCCTCTATTCCTTAAGCAGTAGATATTGATCCTTTAGAAGGCCGGATGGGTTTTCCGTAGTACCTCAGAAGTGTTTGGTCTCGTGTTTCCCAAATGTTGCTTCGATATCCTGTTCTTCTCAAGATCCTTTTCGTCCGTTGGAACCTTGTTGTTGCTTGCCACTTCAGTTTTTCTACCGGCGTCTAATCAAAGCTTCCCCGGTCATCTGCAGATGGATCTCAGGTTCTACCGGCAGGTGGTTCGTATGACTCGTTGCGAGAGCACTGCCGGTTATCCGGAGATGCTGAGAGACATGGTCACTTTTCTAGGGTTCCGTTGGGCACCAGAGTACCAGGTCTACGAGCAGCAGCGAGAGTTTGAGCAGACCTACTACCAGGCTATCGTCTACATTCTGTCAGATGATGGCATGAGCGTAGTCCACCGCTACGAGGCAGTGGGTTCCATAGTGGATATGGCTGTGCAGCAGGCAGCTTATGTGAGCCTCACCGTCCTTCGTGCTGACTACTGGGGATTTGACGATTCTATCTATCGCCACATCCCCCGTGGTTACATCACTTCGGAGGGAGCTCACTTCACTCTCTACGACAACTTGGATGTTTACGAGCATGATAACTCCAGGATGCACACCACCGCTCAGTTTGTGAGACAAAGTGACGCGGTTGCCCGCACACTATCTCAGGAGTTGGCTTCAGTCAGAGAGCAGCTTTACCTTGCTTTGACTCGTCTGGCGACTTACACCCCAGACTTTGTCGGAGACGAGCGCTTCACACGTTTCGATCAGCCAGTTGGGCGTCGTCTGCCAGATGCTGGAGGTTACGAGCCGATCAGAGGCCCACTCCTCAACCTTGGTGCTGGTTACACTGGGATTCCCCGCTTTGGAGCACAGGGAGTCGACGCTATGTACTTCACCACGCCTAGAGTCGCTCTCAGACCACGTCAGATCTACGTGGATCGTCGTTCCACCTACTTTTGTGGGAGTCCTCCTCACCGTACCTCTCGCCGTACTCCTAGCCGCCGTCCTGCGTGATGAGCATGGGAGTACCGATGTATCCATTCTTAGCTATGTTTAGTTATCCTGTGGCATTCGAACCATTTATGGTGTGTTGGATATTCTGATGTATTTGAACATGTGATGATGTACCTGTTGGTTATCTATTCATGCGTCGGAATAATCTCTCTTTCGCTTGCCAAGTCTATCCTTTTCTATTGTTGTGCTAAAATGCATTTCCGTTCAGGATGCCGCCAACAAGGAACAACGCGCCTGAGCCACCGCCAATCGCGGAGCTGTTGACTCAGATGACCCAAGTCATGACGCAGATGGCCCAGTTTCAGACTAATCAGCACAACAACCAGACAGCTCCACGAGTCAGCATCAAGGAGTTTCTCAGTCTGGGCCCAAGAGCTTTCGTGGCCACACGCGAGCCTCTGGACGCTGATGACTGGATCCGTGAGATAGCTAAGGCTCTGGAGATTTCTCACGTAGCTGAAGAAGACAAGGTCAAGTATGCCTCCTATCTGCTGAAGGGTCAGGCAGCTACTTGGTGGGAGAACTTCCAGGCCATGAGAACTGGGATACCAGTCACGTGGAATTGTTTCAAGGAAGCCTTCCTGAAGCACCACATTCCAGATGGTCTCATGGAAAGGATGCGTGAAGAGTTTTGCTCACTCAAGCAGGGCAAGTTGGACGTCATCGGGTACCAGAGTGAGTTCAATCGCCTCGCTCGATACGCTGGAGATGAGGTGTCCACTGAAGCTAAGAAGATGGCAAGGTTCCGCAGAGGCTTTAACCCGGAACTCAAGTATGCCCTCACCAATGTCAAGGCCAACAGCTTCGAGGATCTCGTTAACACCGCGCTCAATGAAGAAAATGGGCGCAAGGCGTTCGAGGAGTCTCGCAAGCACTCGCGTGAGGGTGGTTCCTCCTCCAACATGACCACCCCTCCGCAGAAGCGCCGCATCTGGGTACCAAATGGTGCTGTCACTCGGGCTCCATACGCCCAAACTTCTCCAGGCTTCGCTCCCCGCCCACCCAACCCTGCTCAGATGCATGATCAAAGGGCTTCGATGGGGCAGCCAAGGCCAGGGCCTCCTCGTGTCGTCACATGCTACAAATGCAAGCAGACGGGACACTACGCCGACAAGTGCACGCAGAGGCAGCTACCTCCACCACCACCTCGTCCTAACACAAACCAGGCAATGGTGCGCGCTCCCCCGCCTAAGGCCTTCAACTCCAACAACAGGCCTGTCGGGAGGACCGCAAGGGTGAATCATGTCAAGATCGACAAAGCTGAGGAAGCTCCTGACGTCGTTCTCGGTACATTCCCCGTAAAGTCTTTTCCAGCTAAAGTGTTGTTTGATACCGGAGCATCACATTCTTTTGTGTCAAAGACCTTTTCCACAACAAACAACCTAATTGTGGTTCCACTAAGCAATCAGATCACTGTTCACTCCCCGGGATCTCAAATGTTGACTTCCAAGATAAGCAAGGACAATCAAATCCTAATTGGAGGCCACATATTCCTTGCTTCTCTCATGTTGCTGGGAAATTCTGACATTGATGTCATTCTTGGTATGGATTGGTTGAAGGCCAATAAAGCAAGAATTGACTGTGCTCAAAAGTTAATAACTCTGTCCCACCCTTCTGGCCAGATAATCTATTCTCCACATGAATCAAGTTCCATTCAGCTATGCACCCTCAATGCAAAATCTCTACCTTCACTTGAAAATGTTCCGGTGGTTTGCGACTTCCCTGACGTCTTTCCAGAAGAGTTGCCAGGAATGCCTCCGGACAGAGCTGTTGAGTTCGTGATCGAACTTGAACCAGGTACTGCTCCAATCTCTAAGCATCCTTACAAGATAGGAACTCCCGAGCTGAAGTTGTTGAAGGAACAAATTGATATGTACATGGAAAAAGGTTACATTCAACCTAGCTCTTCGGCTTGGGGATGCCCAACCCTGTTCGTTGCGAAGAAGGATCAAACAAAGAGACTCGTTGTTGACTATCGTCCTCTTAACGAGAAGACCATCAAAAACAAGTATCCAATTCCTCGCATCGATGATCTTTTTGATCAACTTGCTGGAGCCTCAATATTCTCCAAGTTGGACTTGAGAATGGGTTACCATCAAATAAAGATCAGAAAAGAGGATATTCCAAAGATAGCCTTCACCACTCGTTACGGTCTATACGAATTCACCGTCATGTCCTTTGGTCTCACCAATGCACCGGCGACCTTCTCTCGACTCATGAATTCTGTCTTCCATGAATACCTCGACAAGTTCGTTGTGGTATATCTTGATGACATTCTTGTCTACTCAAAATCCGAGGAAGAGCATGAAGAACATCTTCGGCTAACTCTCATGAAGCTTCGCGAAAATCGTCTTTATGCCAAATTCTCCAAATGTGAGTTCTGGATTTCAGAAGTTGCTTACCTTGGTCATGTCATCTCTGCCAAGGGCATAGCCATTGATCCAGAAAAGGTTAAAGCAATTGTTGATTGGAAACCTCCAAAGACGGTGAAGCAAGTAAAAAGTTTTCTTGGCTTGGTTAGCTATTGCCGTCGCTTCGTCCAAAACTTCTCCAAGATTGCCAAACCTCTCACTGACCTCACAAAGAAGGACAAGAAGTTTGTCTGGTCTCCACAATGTGATGAAAGTTTCAATCTCCTGAAGACTAAACTCACTTCTACACCAGTTCTGGTTGGCCCAGACCCTTCCAAACCTTTCCAAATATTCTGTGATGCTTCTCTCCAAGGTCTAGGTGCAGTTCTAATGCAAGAACGTCAAGTTGTGGCTTATGCTTCATGTCAGTTGAACACACATGAGCTCAATTATCCCACTCATGACCTTGAACTTGCAGCAGTTGTGTTTGCCCTCAAGAAATGGAGACAATACTTGTTGGGTAATCGCACTGAAATCTTTTCCGATCATAAGAGTCTGAAGTACATCTTCACTCAACCAGATCTAAACCTCAGACAAAGGAGATGGATTGAAAAGATCAAAGACTTTGATCTTACCATTTCTTACACTCCAGGCAAGGCTAATGTTATGGCCGATGCTCTCAGTCGCAAGTCGTATTGCAATAATCTCATGATCATGGAAAGCCAACCTCCTCTTCATGAAGAATTCCAGAAGCTCAACCTTGGTCTTGTTCCTCAAGGCTATCTTGCAAACTTGACAGCCAGTCCAACTCTCAAGGACAAGATTCGTTCTGAACAACTTCGTGATGCTGAAATCAAGAAGATTGTAGAGCACATCAAAGCAGGCAATGAGAAATTTGAGTCCTTCTCAATTGATGACAAGGGAACTGTGTTCTTCGAAGGACGCATTGCAGTTCCTCAGATTCAAAGTCTCAAAGATGTCATTCTCAAGGAGGCTCATGAAACTCCTCTCTCCATACACCCTGGAAGTACAAAGATGTACCAGGATCTCAAGACACTGTATTGGTGGCCTGGCATGAAACGTGAAATTTCTCAATACGTTTCTGAATGCGACGTTTGTCAACGTGTTAAGGCAGTCCATCTGAAAACAGCCGGTCTTCTCCAACCTCTGAAAATCCTTGAGTGGAAGTGGGACATGATTGAAATGGACTTCGTCACTGGTTTTCCAAAGTCCAAGAGGGGCAACGATGCAATCTTCGTTGCCATTGATCGACTCACTAAAGTCGCTCACTTCTTTCCTGTCAAAGAAACAATCTCAGCTAGTCAATTAGCAGAGCTCTACACAGCAAAGATTGTTCCTCTTCATGGTGTTCCATTGGAAATAAGCTCAGACCGGGGAAGCATCTTCACTTCCCATTTCTGGAAAAGCTTTCAAGAAGCCTTGGGCACCAAACTTCTGTTCAGCACAGCCTATCACCCTCAGTCTCAAGGGCAAGTCGAAAGAGTCAATCAGATTCTCGAGGATATGCTCAGAGCATGTGGTATCTTCTTTGGCATGAAATGGGAGGAATGTCTTCCATATGCTGAATTCTCCTACAACAACAGCTTCCAGGCAAGCCTAGGCATGGCACCATTTGAGGCTCTCTATGGCCGCAGATGCAGGAGTCCAATCAATTGGTCTGGAGCTGGTGAACGTTCACTCCTAGGCCCTGACATTGTTAAGGAAGCCGAAGAGAAAGTTCGCATCATTCGTGACAATCTCAAGATTGCTCAATCTCGTCAGAAAAGCTACTATGACAGCAAACACAGGGACATGGTCTATGCAGCTGGAGACAAGGCATATCTCCGAGTAACTCCCCTCAGAGGCACTCATCGTTTTGGTGTCAAAGGAAAGCTTGAACCAAGATATATTGGTCCTTTCAACATTCTCTCAAGGCGTGCAGAAAATGCCTATCGTCTTGAACTTCCAGAAAAGCTATCCAAGGTGCACGATGTGTTTCACGTGTCACAACTCAAGAGGTGCTTCAAAGATCCAGGTCGTGCAGTTGATCATGATTCCATTGATCTGCAAGAAGACCTTTCTTATGAAGAGCATCATGTTCGAATTCTCGATGAGACCGAGCGCAAAACTCGCAACAAGAGCACCAAGTTCTTAAAAGTGCAGTGGTCTCATCATTCCGATAAAGAGGCAACGTGGGAGACCGAAGAGGATCTTCGCAAGAAGTATCCGGACCTTTTCTCTTCTCAGTAGGAATCTTGGGGCGCGATTCCTTCAAGGGGGGGGGGGCGTTTTGTAACATCCAAAGTATGAAAACACCTTTACAATGTTTGCTCCTTGTTAATTTATGTTTTGCATCATGTCATCATAAGCATTGCATTTGTTTTCCATTGTTTTTCTATTTGATTTTCAAACCAAAATTCAAATCTATTTGTTTCATACTTGTTCTGTTACAATGTTTCAAATAAAACTTTCAAATCAAAACATCCAATTGTTTCCATTAAACTTGAAAGTTCAAACTATTAATTTGCTTCTTATCAATAATTCAAATTAATACCAAATTCACTCAAATTCATTTGAATTTCCAAACAGCAACAAAATTCAAATTTTTGAAAAGCAAACAATTGCACAACTGGGCTTTTGAAATAATCAACTCATAAAAATTTATCACCAAATTTTAAAACCCCAAAAACCCCTCTAATTTCTCTCCTTTCCTATCTTTTCTTTTCAGCAAAAAAAAAAGAAAGAGAAAAATAAAACAGAAAACGGCTGGGGGAGGCAGACCAGGCCAGCCAGCTGGGCCAGCCCAGCCCACCTTCTACCCCCAGCCAATGCGCAGCGCGGCCCGCGGCCTTTTCTTCCTCCTCCGTACGGCCAGCGTCAGCTGACGCCAGCTCGCACGCAGCAGCGCACCTCCCCCTCGCCACCTGCTCCCTCTCCTCGCCTTTATCTACCAACCGAGGCCCCCAAACCCTAGCCTAGCCCTCTCCTTCCTCCCTGCCGCCGCCAGCCTCTTCCTCCATCCCTTCCTCCTCTCTGAATTTCTTCCGGCGATCGTTGGGGGGAAGTGGCCGAGCATGGCGCCACCGTCGACAGCACGCTAGGGAGCGTCTCCGACCAAGCCAGGGGCACGAGCAGCACCCCCGTTTCTTCCTCGACACCATCCACATCTCCGTCGAGCCCCGGGCGCCGCTGATCCTCGACGACGAGCTCGACACCGCCGCGGCTGCTCTGAGGATTGTCGCCGCGCCATCGTCGCCGTCACCCTCACGTCCAACCATCGCCTCCGCCAGCACCCCGGTGAGCTACCGGACCTTTTCCCGTTGACGAAACCGTAGCCCGCGTCCGTTTTCGAGTAGGACCTGACGGCCACCCTCCTCTGTCCGCCATGGCTGACGCCGCGAGGCTCGCCGCCGTGAGCTCCTGCCCTCCTTCCTCCACGCACGCACGCCACACCCCTTCCTGATGCCCAGCACGCACACGCACACGCCTAGCGCCGCCCGTTCGTGGTCGCCGCACTGTGCTGCCATGCCGTGCCGTCTCCTGTCGCCGTGTTTCAGACGAAAGTCTGAAACTTTCGTTTAGTTTCAGTCCCGCAACACCACCTCAAAACCCCACGCATCTCTCTCCTATCACGATCCCGCAGCCAGCCCAGTGGCACACAGCCAGCGTGCGCACGCCCGCGTCGTGGGTTCGATCCCCTCCGTGCGCAGGAATAAAACCCCTTTTTGCTCCTTTGCCACGCGTGCTAGCTGGTCCCACCTGCCATCGACCGCGGATGCCACGCATGCACACACACGCGCGCCACGCAGCGCCAGCTGGGCGCTGGCCCACAGGCCACTGACCCAGGGGTTGCTCTGCTGTGTAGAAAAGGTTTCCAGGGGCCTTTCTGAAACATTCTTTTCGCACCTAAGCCCTGGAACAATTTTAAAACTTTTAAATTCACAAAATAGCCCCTGTAATTTCAAATTCAAATAACTTTTGCATTTCAAATCCAAATATAATAAATAAAATATGTTTTCCAAACCAAATTTAATTCTCTACATGTTTAAACCATTTGTTTACTGTTTTGAACATTTCAAATGTTTTCAAAATTCAAATTCAAGCAACTATTTCAAATTTTGGTCAAACTCATAACTAATTCAAATTTAATTCAAATGGCACCTATAAAATATGTTTTCCATGCAAAATTAAACAAGCTTTCCAGTTATAAACTTTGGTTCCTGTTTTGAATAATTAAAATTGGTTAAATAATTTAAACCTTGTTTAAATCATTTAAAATTGCTAAATTCATAACTGGGTCAAACTAAATTCTTTTTGAACATATAAAATATGTTTTCAAACCTGAAAAGTATAATCTTTTCAAATATGAATTTTATTTGATGTTTTGGACAAATAAAAATTCAAATAATTTTCTACTTGAATTAAATTCATTTAAAACTTGTTTAATTCATAATTAATTCATTTTAAATCCATTGTCAACAAATGAAACATGTATTCCACCTAAAATTTTGTGTTCTTTCCAAATATGAATTTTGTTATCTATTTTGAACAATTTAAAATTGGTGAAAACAACAAATGCTTGTGTAACTCATTTAAGAAGCCAAATTTCATAACTTAATAAATAAAATTTCCAAACTTGGTAAACAACATTTGAAATTGAAGCTAATGTTGTTTTCTTATTGTTTTCCTCATCCATGCATCATTCTAATCAAATTTCACATGATGGTTAGTTATAGATCATTTAATTCAACCTTAATTCATGGGCTTTTCCATATGCAATCCAAATTGCATATGGGCCCATTTAATTATGTTACCATGTCAACTAGTTTATCTTTGATGCATCAGTTAAATTGTCATGCATCATCCCATGTTTGTGCATCATGCCATGTTATTGATTGTTTGTCTCTCTGCGTTGTTTGTTTGCTTCTTCTCGAATAGACGACGACGTTGAGACAGACGAGGTTTACGACACTACTTCTGAGGAGTTAGCCCAGTACCAGGCTACTGAGTTTGCAGGCAAGTATTCACTCACCTGAACCATTGTGTCCTTTCCACACTGGATACCGATACTTTCCGTTGTCTATTCTGCTAGCCTTAAGATTCGTTGCTTGTGTTCCGATCCTATCACATGTTATCCTGTAACCCTGATATAGCCTATCCTCCACACCTATAACCCTGTTGCTTGTTGCCTGTGTCGTACTAGCATGCTTAGGGTTGTTTATGCTCGAGTCTTATGTCCGTTATTTCTTTTACCATATTTATAATGTTCTGGGTGCTCGATATTTAAACAACCACCTGTTAATGTTGAGGTAATAATAATTTGATGATAAGGCACCGGCAGGAGGCCGGGTATGGTTTTGAGGCCTGCTAGTGTCGAACTCAGGAAAAGTTCTTGTCCTCTAGATCCATGATGAGCGCGCTAACCGCATGTGGGAAGCGTGTATGGGCGCCCCCCTCAACTTTGATTCGATTCGCATCTCGTCCAAATCGCCTCATTTAGTTCGGGTTTTCCATTTGCCGCATGCATATGCAGGTGCGAACCCTTGGCGCCAGGGTGGTAATTTTTGTAGTCGGCATTTAGGGAGACACGTTCTTAGAGTGCTGTGAGGGTCCCCTTTTCTTCGTGGGGCTTGATTAGCCGTGCGCTCAATTGCACGGGGTTCTTTGGGCTTGATGCGAAGAAGAGTTGGGTTGTGTTGAGTGTCTCGCTTGGTGGGTTTGATCCCCGTCTGGCGGGATATTCTTACGTGTACGGCCAAATTGGTGCATCCCTGCAGGGTTAAATCTTCTCGAGAAGCCGTGTTGTCCGCGGTTATGGATGACTTGGTGATAGGGCTGGCTAACAAGGATTAGACAACTTACACCTAATTGATAATAACTTGACTAGTAATAGGCTTATTGACACTATAACTTGAACCTTCACTAATCCAACTGTGTGAGTTATCCTCGGATTGCTTCTTTGGATAAGGGGCGAGATCCAGGATGGGTTTGTTTGAGGTTGTTGGTAGTTGGTTCCGATACGCTATCTTATCCCTTTCTCTTAGCCGAATGTTGTAGCGTGTCTCTGTAGTTGGTTAGGCAGCCCGCTGCCGCACTTTTGTATCACCTATCTTCCGTTGAACCCAAAGCATCTGTACTTGGTGTTGCCGGGTACACTTTGGTATCTTGTGCGTCTGGCTTGCCAGTACTCGTCTGTACTAACCCCTTTGGGGCTGCGTGTTCTGCAGACTACGTTTCCGAGGATCCCCATGGTGGCTACTACGTGGAGTATGACGAGGCTGCTGACGAGTAGATAGCGAACCCGGGCAGGATCCGAGACATCGTGGATGGGCTCCGTCTTTTCGTTTCCGGCCTCTTAGGCCTATTTGGATCTTGTCTGTACTCAGAAACTTTGGATGCTTCCGCTGTGATGTAATGATGACTTGTTGGGACATGTGTCCTCTGCATGACTGTATTTACTATCTCTGCTCTAGTGAGAGCTTTTGCCACTTATTTCTATTTCTTTGTGTCTTAGAGATTTGTTGTGATATCACTTGTTCAAATGCCGTTGACGTACCATGTGTGCATGTTATGAAGTACGTCAATGGAAGTATTCGGATTTCTATTGGATGGTTTCACAGACGATGAATAGTAGAGGATGGTTGTCACACGTTTACGTGTTGGCCTACTCATATTGAGATGCGGGTGCAGGTAGGCCCCGTAAGCCATCTATTTACTATTTAGCGGGCTGTGTGTATCCTCTAAAAGTCCGGGTGCGACAGAATGGTACTTACACGGCTGGCTTAGCATGACCTCCAGCGTGTACTTTGTCTTGTCCCCCACTGGTTGTCGTCTTGTGTCGGGCGAGGGTATCGTCCCTCGCCAGTCGGGGCCGGCTGGTCTGTCTCCGCGGTGTTCATGGCTTGTGTCGCGCCGTACCGCTCTTCAGCCATTGCTCCGCTCCGCTCCCTGGTGTCGCAGTTATCGTGGTAGGGGCGGTCGCGCCCGCCGCGACCATTCGGCCTGCCGGATGGGTGGCTTGGGCCGTCTCCGTCTGCCCTCTCCGGATCGCCGGCGATCAGCGCGCCGTTTGCGTCTAGCCTGATCGGGATCTTCATGAATGATTCCGCCGTGGCGTACTTGTCCGCGATGAGCATGAGGTGCTCCATCGATTTTGGCTCTACTCGAAAGAGCTTATGCTTCAACATGGTGCCTCCTAGGTACCCGTTGATGAAGTAAGTGATGGCATGGTGCTCTTGCACCCCATCGCACGTGTTGCGCAGGTTGGACCACCTGGTCAGGTAGTCGCGGTCCTTCTCGCCCTTGCGCTGGACTAGGTGTTGGCTAGGTGTTGTGGCCGACCGGGTCGCTTGTAGGTGCTGGCGAAGTTGGTAAGAAAGACCTTTTTGAAATCCAACCAGCAGTGGATGCTCGTGGTGGGCAGGCTATTTACCCACGTGCGCGCCGCATCCTTCATCATGAGCGGTGCGTAGCGCATCGCCACTCTTCGGTTGCCGCCTGCTATGCCGACTCGGGTGATGTAGTCGACGAGCCAGTCCTTCGGCTTGGTCGTCCCGTCGTATTTGGGCGTGTCTCTGGGGAGCCGGAAGCCCCTTGGGAAAGGCTCCGTCATATCTTCCTCCTCGAGGATCCGGGAAGCTTCTAGGGTGTTGATGCGTTGCCAGGCGTCGATACCGGTGGCTAGGCCGAAGATGCCCAGGCGATCGCGAACGTTGGTAAGGGGGAATCGCGAACATTGGTGAGGGGGAAGTGGACGTCATGCGAGGTGGCGCGAGCCGGCTGGTGCTCGCCGATGTCGGGCAACTGCCCACCTCGAGTAGCCGGTTGATAGCCTCCTGGGGGAGGCGGTTGGTAGTAACGGCCTGCGAAGCGGCCGACTACGGGCCGTAGTAGCCCGACTGACGTTTGTCGTTACCGCGGTACCGGCTGCCTCCTGCAACCGGTTCGGTGTGACGTCTCGGCTGGTAGCCGGAGTTGACGCTGCCTTCGCCCCGCGGCGGCACGTGGGCGGGATTTTGTGAAGACGCCTGTCGGCCGGCATACGTGGCGCCGGCTGCCTGCGGGTCGGGACCGCGAGCATACAGCTGGGTGGCCCCTCTGGTCTTGGCTACTGCGGCCTGGTCGAGAGTTTTTGATGTTGCATGACGACTCTGCATCGCCTGCTGCTGGTTGGCAGCGATAAGGAGGTCCTACAGGCGGCGCTGCTAGCGTAGCAGGTCTCTGCCTTGGAGACGGGTAGTTCGACCGCGGCGGCTTCCGCGGTCCTCATGTTCTTGGCCGGGGTGCTGTATACCGGGTGGCGGAAGCCCGACAGGACCGTCGGGTCGTCCGTAATCCCTAGCTCATGCAGTAGGTTGCCCCCGCGCTGACGCACCGTCCCCATGCGGCTAGGGTCAACCGGCACGGGAGTGAAGTTGTGTACCGCGTTGAACTCACGTACCTGGCACTCCACCCGACGCTGGGTGGAGGCGACATTCTTGGCGCTGTCGATGAGGCATTGGCGCATCTGCTCGAGTGCGACAGCCACTTCCACGGGGTCCGCATCCGAGCTGACGGGTACGGCGAGGTTTTCGAGGACATCCTCGACGGAGCCGCGTGGCGCGGCGCTTCGGCTTCCCTCCGGAACCCCGTCCGGGTAGTGAGTAACGATGCACTCTGTGTGGTCCCGTGACTTGTCTCCCTCTTCGTCGACCACCTCTCTGCAGATGCGGTCGATGCACGCCTGCACCTTGGCGGGGAACTCGGGGACGACGGCGACGAAAACATGGTGCTCGCCAAACTGGACGACGGAGCCGTTGTCCGGGAGAGTTGGGCCCTCGATGGCCCCGGTGTTGTTGATCACACAATCAACGGTACCAAAATTCACAACGAGGCCGGTGACGACGCGCCCCCGGTCTCGGACGAAGTTGTTCCTAATGGTGTTTAAAGAGGGGACAGACTAGCAGACGGTGGCGTTGGCGTGGGATTGGAAGGCAAGCGTGTAGACACACGATGTACCCAGGTTCAGGGCCTTCGCGCTGAGGTAAAACCCCTACTCCTGCTCGACTCTCTTTGTTATCGATGCACAAGTTACAAGGTTGCTCTAGGAACTCTGTTCGAGTGTGAAAAGGTGGGAGGAAGAAGAGAATGTCTCCCTGCTACCGGTGCTGGGCCAGTCATTATATAATGTCGGACTGGCCAGTTTACCAGTGGGGTCCGGCTGGTACAAGGCCAGTCGGAGAGATTCTAGGACAAACTCCCTTCGTTCTTTGGCCTCCCAGCCCAGCTGGTGCCGTACCACGCGCCATACGATTGGCAGGGCACTGCCCATCTCTGCGTACCCGACCGCCACTCCCGGCTGCCCGGTTGCCCATGCCTCCATACCCGGGCCGTACGCGGGGTACCGTGAACCCATGCGGACGGTACCGTAGTCGTAGAGCGGTACCGACTAGCTTCATATTGAATATGGATCTCCGTACGCGGGTACAGCGAGCCCATCCTTGAGTACCCCCAGGAGCTGGGGAGTAGGTGTACCATCGGAGTAGAGTAGCAGCGTGGCCCGCATAGGCCTAGGAGTTGGCATGCGTAGCCCGGCCTCCCCTACTGCCTTGACTTTCCGACCACCCGGGCGGGCCTTCCGTCCGGCTAACCATCCGGTAGCCGGTCGAGGACTTCTTGCGGCTGGTAGAAGAGGCACCCGGGGCGTGTCAGCAGGATGCCCCGGACGTACATGAGAAGGACTTAGCCATTGGCTATTTCATTCCAGTTCCTTGAGTCACCCGGGGATCATCCCCCCGACACCGTTGCACTCTTGTTTTAGTGGGTATATGTCGCGAGAAATTGGGATGCGTGGTCAATACTCGACCAAGCCAGATGTCCAAGTGGTCAATACTCGACCAAGACATTTGGAGGGGTTCAATCACACATTGTTACTCATCGCATTGCTGGAATATACTAAGTATAGTAAGCCACACGAGTGCAGCTATGCACACGTCCCCCATCTTTGAATAAAAACGTCAAAGATATTTGTTTGCAGGGCTTAGCATAGACTTCTATGTCCCCCCATAGGTTCTTGGCAAGCTCCGCCACTGGTTAGCCATACCCTAGACAGTTATTCAATGGTATATGTTAAACCACGTATTGCCCCAAACTTTCACAATAAACCGGTGCACCCTTGTTTCAGTTGGTATATGTCGCCAGACTACACGATGCATGGTCAATACTCGACCAAGCCAGAGGTCGAAGTTGTCAATAATCGACCAAGGTGGATTTGGCGTGGTTTAGTAGGTACATACCCTCAATATTCACGTGGGCCTACAAATTTATTCACGATTAATTGCCTTGCGGCCAAATATATGTATCTTTGTGGTTTCTACATTTTCTAATTAGTAACTTTCATTACTGTTGTGTCCAGGGAGATTTGCCAGAGGGTTAAGAAATAGCGATGAAGAGGCTCTCTCAGGCTTCCAAGTAAGGAATGAAAGAGCTCAATAGTGAGCTACTTTTAGTTGCCAAGCTGAATCACAAGCATCTTGTTAGGCAATTTTGTGTTTCCTTGGAGGAACGTGAGAAAATACTTGTATATGAGTAAATTCCCAATAGAAGTCTAAATAACTTTATCTTTGGTGAGTAAGTTTTTATCAACTTTTTTAGTATCATTCCTCAACGAAATAACTCACGAGGATAGTGTTGTCAAATTCTCAAAGCTAATCTGTAATAGTTGGAACAATAGAACTTTCATCTTTAAATAAAGTTGATCTTTCTGGTTTCAGTAATAGATATTGCAGAAGTCAAGGAGCTGGACCGGAGCAAGAGATTCAAGATTATAAATGGAATTACTCGTGGCCTGCAATATCTTCATGAAGATTCTCAACAAAAGATAGTTCACTGGACGTGAAGCTAGAAATATTCTTTTAAAAACTGATTCCTATTCTAAAATTTCTGACTTTGGCTTAGAAAAGATATTTGGAGGGGATCAATAACACATTGTTACACATCATATTGCTTGAATATATTAAGTATAGTAGCCACACAGGTGGAGTTATGCACAAGTCAGGGGGCAACCGCCCCCCAGCTTTGAACAAAAACGTCAAAGAATGCTTTTTGTAGGACTTGGCATAGACTTTTTTTTGTTTGACCCCCATAGGTTCTTGGCAAGCTCCACCACTGGTAAGCCATACCCTAGACGGTTATCTGCCCCAAACTTTCACTATAAACCGTTGTACTCTTTTTTCCGTGGGTATATGTCGCCAGAGTACGCGATGCATGGTCAATATTCTACCAAGCGAGATGTTCAAGTCGTCAATACTCGACCAAGGTGGTTTTGACGTGGTTTACAAGGTACATACCCTCAATATCCAAGTGGGCCTACGAATTTGATCGTGATAAAATGCTTTGGGCCAAATATATGTATCTTTGTGATTTATACATTTTCCCATTAGTAACTTTCCTTACTATTGTGTCCAGGGAGATTTACCCGACGGTGAAGAAATAGTGGTGAAGAGGCTCTCCAAGACTTCCAAGCAGGGAATAAAAGAGCTCAAAACCGAGCTACTTTTAGTTGCCATGCTAAATCACAAGCATCTTGTTACGCTATTTGTGTTTTCTTGGAGGAATATGAGAAAATACTTGCATATGGGTACATCTATAATAGAAGCCTAGATAACTTTATCCTTGGTGAGTAATTTTATCTCAACTTTTTTTATGATCATTCATATAACGAAATATCTCTGGAGGATAGTGTTGTCAAATGGTCAAACTTAATGTGTAATAGTTTGAACAATGGAACTTCCATCTTTATAAAAATTTGATCTTTATTGTTTGAGTACAAGATACTACAGAAGTCAAGGAGCTGGACTGGAGAAAGAGATTCAAGATTATAAATGGAATTACTCGTGGCCTGCAATATCTTCATGCAGATTATCAACTAAAGATAGTTCAGCGGGAATTGAAAGCGATAAATATTCTTTTATACACTGCTTCCAATCCTAAAATCTCTGACTTTGGCTTAGCAAAGGTATTTGGAGGCGAATAATCACACACTCTTACTCAACGCATTGCTGGAATATACTAAGTATAGTAAGCCACACAGGTGGAGCTAAACACAAGTGAGGGGGGGGGGGGGAACTGCCCCCCTCCCAGCTTTGAACAAAAACTACAAGGAATGTTTTTGTAGGGCTTAGCATGTACTTTTATGTTTCCCCCCATGGGTTCTTGGCAAGCTCTACTACAGGTAAGAAATACCCTCGACTGTTATTCAGTGGTATATGTTAGACCACTTATTTCCCCGAATTTTCACAATAAACCGTTGTACTCTTATTTCAGTGGGTATATGTCGCCAGAGTAAGCGATGTGGTCAATACTCGACAAAGCCAGTTTTCCTTGTGGTCAATTCTCGAGCAAGGTGGTTTTGGTGTGGTTTACAAGGAACGTACCCTTAATATCCGAGTGGGCCTACAAATTTGATCATGATCAATTGCTTTGCAGCCAAATATATGTATCTTTATGGTTTCTACGTTTTCCCATTAGTACTTTTCATTACTGTTGTGTCCAAGGAGATTTACTATACGGTCTAGAAATAGCGGTGAAGAGGCTCTCCGAGACTTCCAAGCAGGGAATAAAAGAGCTGAAAACTTAGCTACCTTTTGTTGCTAAGATGAATCACAAGCATCTTGTAAGGAGGTGTTTTCTTGGAGGAACGTGAGAAAAAACCCGTATATGAGTACATGCCCAATAGAAGCCTAGATAACTTTATCTTTGGTGAGTAAACTTTTGTCAAGTTTTTAATTATCATTCATCAACGAAATATCTCACGAGGATAGTGTGGTGAAATGCTCTAAGCTAATATGTAATAGTGTGAACAATAGAACTTCCATCTTTCAATAAAGTTGATCTTTATTGTTTGAGTAACAGATACTACGGAAGTCAAGAAGGTGTACTAGAGCAAGAGATTCAAGATTATAAATGGAATTACTAGTGGCCTGCAATATCTACAAGAAGATGCTCAACTAAAGATAGTTCATCGGGACGTGAAAGCCAGAAATATTCTTGTAGACACTGATTCCATTCCTAAAATTTTCGAATTTGGCTTCGCAAAGATATTTGGTGTGGATAAATCACACATTGTTACTCATCGCCTTAATGGAACATATAAAGTATAGTAAGCGCCACATGTGGAGCTACACACAAGTCATGGGGCAACTGCCCCCCTCCCAGCTTTGAACAAAAACGTCAAGGAATGTTTTTTTGTAGTTTTTAGCATAGACTTTAATATTTACCCCATGGGTTCTTGGCAAGCTCCGCCCCACTGGTAAGTAATACCCTATACTGTTATGCAATAGTATATGTTAGACCACGTCTTTCCCTGAACTTTCACAATAAACCGTTGCTCTCTTGTTTCAGTGGGTATATGTCGCCAGAGTACGTGATGCGCTATCAATAATCAACCAAGGTGGTTTTGGCGTGGTTTACAAGGTACATATCCTCAATATCCATGTGGGCCTACAAGGTTGATCATGATCAATTGCTTTCGCCGCTTTGTGGTTTAAACATTTTCTCATTAGTAACTTTCATTACTGTTGTGTCGAGGGAG